>CM070538.1:40359355-41565505 GCA_036346415.1 Raddia guianensis | reverse complement strand
ACCTCGGTCGGTTCCTCTGCAACTCATATGCCCTTGTTCAAGCGCCCCAGAGGTCGTGGCTCCTCTACCGCGGCCGTGGAGATGACGGAGGCGGCGACATGGATCAAGATCAGCAAGAATAGGACCTTTTCCCGTTTGTGTCACTTGGTGACAAAGGGGGAGAAGTTAGAGGGTTAGTAGTGGGTAGTGAGATCGAGGTTGTGTTTTCCTGTAATATTATTTATTGCCTTGATACTCGTTGAAATTTGTGGTTGTTACCTTGGTTGATTTTATGACATTTGAATCTTGTTGGCTTCTAAACTTAATTTTTGCATGAATTTAGGGGGAGCTTCCTTTACTTGCACATCCTTGTGGTCGAGTTGTGGTTGTCTTAAATTTAAAATTGCTCGCATATTTGTATTGCACTAACCCTTTTGCACTCAAAATTTTATTCTCTTTTGGGTTGTCATCAAGTGCCACAAAGGGGAGATTGTGAGCATCGTTGAGCCCTAATTTTTATTAGTGGCATTGATGATAAAATTAATTAATATAAAGGGCTAGGGGTTTTGGACTTCTCGGACCCTAGCGAAGACTTGGCGATTTTTATAAACCCTAATTTGAAGCGTCGACAATTTTCTCGAGTTGCTCCAAGATTTCAAATGCGTGACCCAGGCGAGAGAAGAGGTCACGATAAATTAGGAGTAGTTAGGTTTATTTCTTGTTTTTCGTCGGATTTCAAAAGGGTTCAATATCTCGGACTATGCCGGATCTTTGCGAATTCTCGAAAACTCGGTTTCCGTAGTCCACCACTTCTAAAATACCCATATATATCCTTGTGAGATTTCTAGAGAGAGAGAAACCCACCTAAATTCCCTCACAAATTTTAGCTCGAAAATTCTTCTCTGCTTGACGGCGTCCGTAGTAATCGGACGGCGTCCGTAAGGTTTTAATCCGAGGAACTTTCGCCGGACGGCGTCTGGTGGCCGTCCGGTCCCTTGCATACTCATCGTCGGACGGCGTCCGTAGTTACGGACGGCGTCCGATAAGGTTAAATTTGGGCTTTCTGCCGGACGGCGTCTGAAGCGTCCGGTGGTTTCGGCGCTGCGCGATCTTCTTGTCGGACGGCGTCCGTGGGACCGGACGGCGTCCGTAAACCTATTTTTGCTGAGCAAGACGCTCTGTCGGACGGCGTCCGGAGTCCGTCGGACGGCGTCCGTAGAGTGTAACGGCTAGTCTTTTGTCCTCTTCCGAGGGCAACGGCTAGTTTTGCTCTGGGGCTATAAATACCTATCTAGTGGTGGCTATTTTGAGGTTTGCTGCTCCACTTCACCTACCACATTCATAGCTCATCAATTAGGTGTTCTAGAGCCATTCCTCCACCCACAAGATCATTCAAAGCCACAATCCATCAAACCCCAATACCGAGCTTCATGGAAGTCCTTCGATCCGGCATGATCGGGCGTTTGAACTTGTTACTTTTGAAGATATCCTTCGTGGGCGTGGGCTTGAGAGTAGGCCTTGGCGTGTGGCTACTCTTGAGTTGGTGTACGGGTGTGAGTCCACCTCACGGAGTGGCGGAACGACTACCGGGAGTAAGTGAGGCGTGAGGCTCGAGAGCGAGCCGGTCCTTGCGCAAGGGTAGCCTCAACGAGAGTAGGAGTTGCGGCTCCGAACTTCGGTCAAACAAACACCGTGTCGCCCTCTTATTTACTTTCCGCACTTACTACCATTGCATTGAATGTGTTGATTGTGATGCCATGACTTAGTTGCTTGTTAACTTGTTTATCGCTTCCGCTTGCGTATCAATTGACACTAGGATTGGGTCACTATTAATTTGATGCTTAATCAACAATTAATCAAAGAAAAATTAAAATTGCCTATTCACCCCCCCTCTAGGCCTTAGGATCCTCTTTCAGAAGCGAGAGAAATCATCAACAACCAGAAAACAATAAGAATTACATCCGATGCTAGCATAGGTGGTTGGGCCAAACAAATCCATATAAAAAAGTTCAAGTGGTCGGGATGTTGACATAAATGCCTTCGAAGGATGTGGATTAGCCACTTGTTTACCGGCTTGACAAGCGCTACACAATCTATTTTTCTCAAACTTCACATCCTTCACTCCAACAACTAGTTCGTGCTTAAAAACCTTTTTCAAAGTGCCCATTCCGACATGTCCAAGACATCTATGCTATAACCAACCAAGTGAAGATTTGTTGATAAGACAAGTCTTGTTTTGCAAAGAATCACGATTAGTGACATCGACCAAATATAAATTTGAAAATCGTTTGCCATCGAAAGTAACACTTTGATCAACCGAAGAAACCACACGAACACCGCAACTAGAGAAATGGCAATCAAAACCCAAATCACACACTTGAGAAATTGCAAGCTTCAACCAAAAGAACATTTGAGATGGATAGGTCGTTGGATATGTCGATTTTACCTATACCAATTACCTTTCGCTTGGAGTTATCCCCAAATGTGATTTTGTGATCGGGGTCCTTCTCCTCTTCTAATGAGGTGAACATACGAGAGGAGCCGGTCATATGTTGAGTACAACCGCTATCGAAGATCCAATGTCGACCGCCGCTCTTAAAGTTCACCTACACACATGAGATTAAGCTTGGGATTTAGGTACCTAAGACTTCCTCTTGGGTCCTTTGGGGTTAGTCATCAAACACTTTGGCACCCAAACGGCTTTCACATTTTTATCGTCTTTAGGAGCACCAATGTACTTAGCAAAAGTGGAACCGTTTCTCTTTAGCAACATATAGCTAGCATTTAAAATTTGAGTTTGAGACATGAATTTTGATGATCTAGCTAGAGTGCAAGCAATGGCTCTATGATCTTTACCCTTACACAAATGGCAATGAGTATTCGCCTTTACAAATGTAAGCTTGGGCTTACCCCAACCGTCCTTGGGCAAATCCCCGGGGTTGAACCCCAAACCTTGCTTGCCAAAGGTATACCTTTGCTCCCGAAGCACCTTGTCAAGGTTAGAGTCTCTAACAATTAATTTAGCCAATTTAGTGTCCAATTGCTCAATTCTATCTTTTAAAATCAAGTTTTGTTTAACTAGCTCATTGGAAAAAGAAGCAAAGCCACAAGTACCCAAATTACACACATTTTTAAAATAAAGGTATAGTACTAGTGGAAGTTGAAGAGTTAGCATTAGGGGTGATGGTGGGTGACAAAGTCAAGGATGTGTCAAGAGACATGCTAATGGGCCCATTAATAGTGTCAATCAAATCACAAGTCACACCAACATCGCATCTAACAATTGAGCAATCATTAATGGTATTGTCATGATTACACTTAACCAAAGCTTGATCATTTTCTACAATTTCAAGTTGACAACTAAGAGCTTCGTAATCATCTTCTAGAGATTCATGTTTTTCAAGCAAAGTTTCAAATTCATTAGCAAGCTCTTTGTGCACCTTCATCAACTTCTTACACTTAGATTTTTCCTTCTCTAGAGCATTGTTTAAACCATCAATTAAACGAGTAAGCTCAACTAGAGAGGGTTTATCATTTGTTACCTTATCTTCCAAAGCCATAAGGCACATTGAGGGTGGAGATTCATTGATGGTGACTCCGGAGATCTTGGCGATATTAGATTCATCCTCGGATGTGTCCGTCCAAGAGTCTTCATCATCGGTGATCCACTCCCCAATGATCTCATTTTACATGTCGGCTATTAGACAAAGCTTTTGTTTAGGAATAGCCGGTGGATCATTTTCTTTGATAGCGAGTCCGGCTAAACCATGAGATCTTGCATCTTCTTCTTCGTCGGATGAGAAGGATGACGATGAGGAGCTTGAGCACTCTTTCTTTTTAGACTTCTCAACTACAAGAGCCTTCTTCTTATCCTTGAACTTGTTCTCACTCCTGCGATAGTGTCTATATTTCTTTTTGTCATCTTCATCTCCCTCTTGATCTCTAAACTTGCTTTTGTTCTTCTTGTTCATGGGACAATTCGCAGCCAAGTGACCCTTCTCCCCACACTCGTAACATCGCATTTCGGAGATTGGTTTACGCCTTAGTGATGAACCTCCATTTCTAAATGTCATCCTCTTGATTAGCTTTCTTGAGCGCTTGACTGAGCTAACTCCTCTATTTCTGGAATCTCATCATCGGAGGAATCGTTATCACTTTCTTCAATCTTCTTCTTCTTTGCTTTTACTTGAGCGGGAAGAGCAATGGTCTTCTTGGTATAAGAAGAATCTTCATAACCATTAATCCTCATTTCATACGAAGCAAGCTTTCCGAGGAGCTTAGTAGGAGAGAGAGTCTTCAACTTCTTGCTATTTTGGAGCATAGTGACAAGTGGGTTGAACTCGAACGGGACGATATCAAGAATCTTTCGGCATACATCAATATCCTCCATGGGCTTGCCACACATGCCGATGTCGTTGGTGATCGGGTTCAACCTAGAGAACATATCATTCACACTCTTATTAGATTGTATCTTGAAATGATCAAATTGTCTCCTAGCAAGAGCTAATTTTTTCTCTACTAGCTCCGAGCTACCAACATGAATTTCTTTCAAAATTTTCCAAATTTCATTAGCTTTTGTGAGATTGCTAATGCGATTGAACACGTCAACACTCATATTGGAAAGTACAGCATTTCTAGCTATGGCGTTGTATCGCCGGTATTCTATTTCGGCGGGAGTGAGAGACAAAGGATTGACGGGAGACGGATAACCGGACTCACAAGCAATCCAAACATCATAGTTAAGAGTTTCTAAATAACATTGCATTCTAATTTTTCAATGAGAGTAATTTGTGCTTTCAAAGGTAGGAGCTTTTTCTATATCAATCTTGGCCCCCTCCTTAGTGGCCATCTCCGAGCGGTTAAGCTACAACGGGAGATCCTGTGCTCTGATACCACCTGAAAGGAACTTTAAGGCCTAGAGGGGGTGAATAGACAATTTTAAAATTATTTGGGTTATACTTGATTAAGCAACAAGATTAAGAGTTACCAAATTCTAGAAACTAGTGCCCTATTAAGCGGAAGCAAATTAAACGGCACGCACTAGCAATCTATTTCATTTTCACCACAACAATCAAGCAACTTGAAACAATCAATGCGAGAAGTAAATGCGGAAATAAATGAAACAAGAGAGGTGACACGGTATTTGTTTCACCGAAGTTCGGAGTCACCACTCCTACTTTCCGTTGAGGCTAGCCCTTGCGCACAAGGACCAGCTCACTCTTGAGCCACACGCCTCGCTTACTCCCGGGTAGTCGTTCCCCCACTCCGGCGAGGTGGACTCCGTCACCTTCACACCGACTCGAGAGTAGCCACACGCCAAGGCCTACTCCCAAGCCCACAGCTCTAAGAAGAACACAGTCTTCAAGAGTAAAAGCCAGAATCGTCTCGATCATGCCAAATCGAAGGACTTCCATGAAGCTCGGTTTGAGGGAAGGTATGTGGTGGATGAATTGGTGGAGAAATGGCTCTAGAACACCTCTAAGATGAGTAGATGTTGGCTATAGGTGAAGTGGAGCAACAAACCTCAGTGAAGGCAGCCTACCCATGTCAATAAATACCCCCCGGAGAGGAACTAGTCGTTGGAGCTCGGGAAGACTCCAAAAACTAGCCGTTACAGTACCGTCAGACCCGGTCCGATGGTCATCGGACCCGGTCCGATGGCTGCAACCATGCCTCAGACTCGGCTGACACACACGCTGTCGGACCCGGTCCGACGGTGGTCGGACCCGGTCCGACGGAGCTATAGGCGCTGGAACACAGGCGCTGTCGGACTCGGTCCGGAGGGGTCGGACCCGGTCCAACGGCACCGGACTCGGTCCGACCAGCAGCAAAACGCTGGAACTAGGGTTAGGTTCGCCAGAACCGGCCTGATGGCGATCGGACCCGGTCCGATGAACACAGAAATGGCATGGTTCAAGAGAATTTTAGCAGGTTGGGAATCCAAACTATTTGTGGATGGCTTGAGGGCTAACACAAAGATAGACTTGGCACGATCGAAGCAATTAGACCCCACTTGAAGCATAGGCGATAAAATAAAAACCTAACTACTCCTAGACCTACACATGACCTCTTCGCTCGCCCGGTCATGCTTAGATTGTCTTGAAGCAGCTCAAATGTTCGCCGAGACCTCGCTAGGGTTTTATGAAACGTCCAAGAACTCCCTAGCGCAAAAGTATACATCATCAATGTCACTAAACAAATTAGGGCTCAACGATGCTTACACCACTACTCCGTTCTGGGCTCCAATCCCTTCAACTCTAGAGTCAACCAGTTAGGTATTCATGAAATTACACTTTTACGGATCTTAAAATAATGTGTAGAACATGTCATATATTGATATTTGGCGGAATAAAAAGAAAACTACTAGGCTGCCTAGTCTCTAGTCAGTGGGTGCCCGTCCTACTACCGACTAGCATCTAGGCTAACACTGCTCATACCTCATTTGGGCTTAGGTGAAAGTGTGAAACAATTTTGCAAGTTTGAGGACCCGAATATCTGGTTTCAGAGATCTGAGATATAAGTGGAACGGAGGGACAAGTTCAGGAATCTGCGGTGCAATTTACTCAAAAAAATTTAATAGGAAAATGTCTATTTTACCTCACTCTACTATTCTTTTCCTCCCTCTACTCCACAACCGGGTATACAACCTCCCTTTACTTTTCATACTGAGCAAACTAACTCACTCACTGGAAACCACTCTGGTTTTGGGTGACGTGGCGTCCTAATGAACGGGTAATCGACTAATTAAATTCTAATTTTTTTTTAAAAAACTCGTAAAATAAAATAAAAAATTTAAGTCTATAATAAAAAAGTAAAATCCAAACATGCACTAAAATTATGACATTTGTGTAAAAACCTTGTAAGCTTCTGCTGTTCTGCCTGGCCGCGAGCAAGCCCGCGACAACACGTTCTTCACCATGTTGGGCCTAAGGCTTTGTACATTTCAGCTTAACGTAGCGTAGCGTAGCGTTTCAACAAAATTTAAAAGTATTTAAAAAGTGGCTAAAATATTATAAAAAAATAATTTGAAAATAGTTTTAAGATCTTTATGATAACTAAAAACTTAAGAAAAATTATTATATCAAATAGGCTGTATAAAAAAGATAAATTTTATTGAAACGCTACGATACACCATGCTAAAATATACCAGGCCTAAATCTTTGACGCGGACACCCATATCGCTGCCGCCGCCGGGTGAAACCAGAGCGGCCACTGGAACGCCGGCCGTTCGCCGCCGCCACAGCAACACAGGTACTTCTTCCTCTTCTTCTCCCGCCCTACTTCATCCTGTTCCTCTCGTCTCCCAGCCCACTCCCATCTCCCCCCACCCAGCCCGCTCCGTCTCCCGTCCTTTTCTCTCTTTCCTTGGAGCTCCGCGCCGCCGCTCAACCCACTCCGAGGAGAGCCGCGCCGTCCGCGCCACCTTCTCCTCCTCCCCCTTGGAGCGCCGGATCGCCGCTGCCTCCTCCTTCGAGGAGGGCGCGCCGTCGGCTCCGTTGCCGCCGCCGTGACCGCCTGTGAGGAGCGCGAGCCGTTGCTGTCGTCGCCTTCTCCTTCGAGGTGCTCGGATTCCTCATCTGTCAGCTTTCTTGTGCTGGGGGAGAAGAAGAATTGAGAGTGAGGAGACGGGGAAAATTTTCTCTGAGGGGGAGACGATGATTTTCTTCCCCAGGATTTCGCAGGTTTCGCGTGCAATTTTCCTAATCTACGGGTCTCCCAAATGCGTCCCGAATTTTCCAACGGGGAGTAATCCCTGTGGGATTTGTCCCCGGGTTTAGGCAGGGATCCCCGCCAATCCGCGTGCTCCCGAATGAGCCCTAATGGAGTGAGAAGACATATCAGCCGGGACCAGTCAGTAACATTATTGATGCTGGATCGCTACTTACAACCAATATTTAGCACGAAAGATAAGGCCCAACAAAAAAAATATCGAAAAAATAGTATGTAAACCAAATAGTTGAACTTAGATATTTGAATTATGGTGTAGCTGAAGGATGTGGTGAGATCTGCATCCACGGTAGGAGTGTTAGATTTTAGATTTCTGATGCACAAGTGATCCACATTCCTGATTGAAAAAATATCACTGCTCTCTGCTCATTCCAGATCATATACTTGTAATTTTTGCCTCTTTTTCCTGCACCTCACGTCATGTTGTATTTAGTGAAAAACCGCGTATGGTACTGTTATGAACTGGGATGACGGTGGAGGGACGGCGGCATGCAGATTGATGCCGGCGTCCTAATAGATGGAAAACAGGGGAGGCAACAGATAAGAAATCTATTGCTTACTTTATTAATTGGCTGTCCTATGCCTTTTATACTCAAGGCTGCGGCAAACAAGGAGATTACAATCAACTAACTCTCTCTAACAACTTAGCTAATAGATAAGGCTAATCAGATAAAGATGAGTAACTAACTACTGGATAACCAAGGATAGAAGCTACGCATCTGCTGCCGCATCTGCTGCTGGACCTGGCGTAGTAGAAGACGAGCCAGGGTCAGCTGATGGTTGTGCCTTCCTTCTCCTAGCATATACCTGACCAAACCCAAACCTAACAGGTACCTTCTACAGGATGCAGTGGCTGTTTTGAGGATTTAATGCGCATAATGATATTATGCTGTCGCTATGCTTTTGAACTTGCCAAAGGCAATAAAACCAATTGCAGTGCGGTTCCTCTCAGTTGGAAGTGCAGTATATGTTGGTGCAGAAGTTTCTCCAGTTCATTTTGCAGCCTTGTTAAATGAAAGCAAGTCTGTGACTGCAGTTCGTCAAATTCACCAGCAGATAATTTCTTCTGGTCTTCTTTCTTATCCAGCATCATTGTTGTCAGTGTCATTTCCACCATTTCCATCTCAACCATTTTTGTCACCCAGATCTTTGGGTACTGGCATTGTAGCTTCTTATCTTGCTTGTGGTTCTACAGAGAATGCTCTCTCAGTGTTAGAGCAAGTCACTCCATCACCAGCTGTATGGTGGAATCTGCTCATCCGAGAACACATCAAACAAGGCCGCCTTGACCGTGCGATTGCCATATCTTGCCGCATGCTACGTGCTGGAACTAGGCTAGACCATTTTACTCTACCACATGTATTGAAAGCATGTGGAGAGCTACCTTCAAACCGTTGTGGTAGAACATTCCATGGACTTATATGTTGCAATGGCTTTGAGTCAAACGTCTTCATATGCAATGCATTGGTGGCAATGTATGCTCGATGTGGTCTTTTGGAGGAAGCCAGTCTGGTGTTTGATGAAATAGCTCAGAGGGGAATTGATGATGTTATCTCATGGAATTCAATTGTTGCAGCCCATGTTAAAGGTGGTAAACCATGGACAGCTTTGGATCTGTTTTCAAAGATGACAATAATTGTCCATGAGAAGGCTACAAATGAAAGATCGGGCATCATTAGCATCGTCAACATTCTTCCCGCATGTGCTTCTCTAAAGGCACTACCTCAAACTAAAGAAATTCATGGCAATGCCATTCGTAATGGTACATTTCCTGATGCTTTTGTTGGCAATGCTCTGATTGATGCTTATGCAAAATGTGGGTTAATAGAAGCAGCAGTAAAGGTTTTCAAGATGATGGAATTCAAAGATGAAATTTCTTGGAATGCAATGGTGGCAGGGTACTCCCAGAGTGGGAACTTTGAT
This sequence comes from Raddia guianensis, assembly GCA_036346415.1. Lineage (NCBI taxonomy): Eukaryota > Viridiplantae > Streptophyta > Magnoliopsida > Poales > Poaceae > Raddia > Raddia guianensis. The sequence continues at coordinate 41,555,875 of CM070538.1, read as the reverse complement.
GCAGCCTTTAAGCTTGTCAAGAATATGCGAAAGGAAAATATCCCATTAGGTGTGGTAACCTGGACTGCTGTAATTGCTGGGTATGCCCAGAGGGGACGCAGCCAAGAGGCACTCAACATTTTCCGGCAAATGCTTGTTTCTGGATCAGAGCCAAATTCTGTCACAATGATCTCTCTGTTGTCTGCCTGCGCTTCCTTGGGAGCATGCTCTCAGGGTATGGAAGTCCATGCTTACTCTCTGAAGAAATGTCTTCTATCCTTGGATAATGATTTTGATGGTGATGGTGATGGTGACGATCTTATGGTGTTCAATGCGCTAATAGATATGTACTCAAAGTGCAGAAGCTTTGAAGCTGCACGTTCCATATTTGATTCTATACCTCAAATAGAACGTAATGTTGTGACATGGACTGTCATGATTGGTGGGTATGCGCAATATGGGGACTCGAATGACGCCCTCAAGCTTTTCTCAGAGATGGTTTCAAAACCGCATGCAGTCATGCCAAATTCTTTTACAATCTCCTGTGTTCTGATGGCTTGTGCACATTTGGGAGCCCTGCGAATGGGTAAACAGATTCATGCTTATGTGGTTCGGCAACATAGATATGAAACATCTACGTACTTTGTGGCGAATTGTCTTATTGATATGTACTCAAAATGTGGTGATGTTGATACTGCTAGGAATGTATTTGATAGCATGTCTCAAAGAAATACCATTTCTTGGACATCAATAATGTCAGGATATGCAATGCATGGTCATGGTAATGATGCCCTGGACATATTTAACAAGATGCAAAAGGCAGGATTTGTTCCTGATGAGATATCCTTCCTGGTTGTTCTTTATGCTTGCAGCCATTCTGGAATGGTTGATCAAGGTCTGGAATATTTTGACAGCATAAGAGATTATGGTGTGGCTGCCAGTGCAGAGCATTATGCCTGTGTTATTGACTTGTTGGCACGCTCTGGGCGAATAGATAAGGCCTGGAACACAGTTAAGGACATGCCAATGGAACCTACTGCAGTGGTCTGGGTTGCATTACTAAGTGCCTGCAGAGTACATTCAAATGTAGAGCTTGCTGAATATGCTCTGAACAAGCTAGTTGAGATGAATGCGGAGAATGATGGATCCTATACGCTCATCTCCAACATATATGCTAATGCAAGGCGATGGAAGGATGTTGCCAGAATCAGACAGCTCATGAAGAGATCAGGGATTAAAAAGAGACCAGGATGCAGTTGGGTCCAGGGTAAGAATGGAACAGCTTCTTTCTTTGTTGGTGATCGATCACACCCTCTATCCCAGCAGATTTATGCTCTTCTGGATAGATTAATTGATCGCATCAAAGCTATGGGTTATGTACCTGAGACAACTTATGCATTGCATGATGTTGATGACGAGGAGAAAAGTAACCTTCTTGCTGAGCACAGTGAAAAGCTTGCTCTTGCATATGGTCTCCTCACAACTTCTCCTGGTTGTCCAATAAGGATCACAAAGAACCTGCGTGTTTGCGGTGACTGTCACAGTGCATTCACCTACATTTCAAAGATTATTGACCATGAAATCATTGTGCGAGATTCCAGTCGCTTCCATCATTTCAAGAATGGCTCATGCTCTTGCGGTGACTATTGGTGATTGCTTACGTTGTAAAATAAAGGCAGAAGCATAAGGTAACATTGTACTGTGATAGATTCCCACAGAAAGAAAATGCTAATTTACATGTTATTCTTTGTTACTGATTGACCACTTGTAAATGATTAATCCCTGATATCTCATTACTGTTATTTTCATTACATTTGTTTCAGCTCTGGAAGATCACCTTCGGATGAGTTTATGTCTTCACTTATGGTTGTTTGGTTAATCCTGTGTCAGTTTTGTTAATGCTTCAATTTATCAATTATTCATGAAAATCCAGTGTTGGTCAGGCGAAAGACATGAACTGTTTTTTTTAACCTGCTGGAGTACTTCAGAACTAAGTTTAGATTTGGTCAGAACCATGTTTTTAGCTGTTCTCTGTTTTATTTTAATATATATATTGCGTTTAAGATATAGTAAGGTTTACAAATTACTTTTGAGATTTTGGTATTTCTCACTGATAACAAAATATAGCCTGCCTGTAGATAGTAAATGGTTTCCTTTTTTTCTTCTATAGACTTCGACTCTAGAGCAAGAGGCATATCCAGCATTGGACGAGCTAACTTCGAAGATCAGCACACTGAATCTTGAGCGAGTTAGGCAAATTAAGAGCCGCCTGGTGGCAATCTCTGGTCGTGTGCAGAAGGTGGGCAATTCAACTTTGTTCAATCTACTTAATGTCAATCTTCTAGTCAAATTCTTTTAAGGCCTTTGTGGCTTTGTTTCTTTTTCCTTTTTTTTTTGCTAAACAAGTGGTGTGTATCTGATATCACATACCACCAATCTTATTTTGATTTGCTTCTGCTGTATCATAATTCGTAGGTAGATACTGTCAAACATTATTTGCTGTTTCCTTCTACTTGCTGCTTCTGGTAATTTTCTTCTATAATCATGTGAATTTTTTTCCAAAATGATGCACGCCCACACCCCACCTCCACCATGCATGCATCCTATCACCACCTACCTATATATCTATTATTGACCTATAAAATTGCTGCTTAAGAACAATTTTCATTCCACTTTTCTGGACCCCTTTTTTTCACTGAATCACTTTACTTTTCTGAACGCTTTCCCATTTAGAATTCACTGAATATATTCCACCCTTGTTTTAAAATATTACTTTGTGATAGGTGAGAGATGAGCTTGAGCATTTATTGGATGATGAAATGGATATGGGTGAAATGTACTTGACAGAGAAGATTACTCAACAAGATATCAGTGAGACTTCATCTAGAGTTGACGTTGATGATCCATCCCAATTGGAGGAGGATAGGCAAGTCATCAAAGCATATATGTCTTTTTGCAAGAACAAAATCTTATGTGCTTAATTAACCACCCCAGCTAGTTCATATGCATCTCTATGTTTTTTGTCATATTAAAATGTATGCAATCATTTTACTTGTGCAGAGATGAAGATTATAAAAGCGGACATGATGAAAGCAATGGTAGCTTTATTGGTTATAAGCCTCACATTGAAGAACTGGAGATGCTTTTAGAGGCCTACTTTGTGCAAATTGATGGCACACTTAATAAGCTATCTCATGTGATATACCTCACTTTATCGTATTACTTGCATTGCATCGTTCCAATGCTACTGAGTTCTTATTATTGTTAACAGGAAGTGTTTTGTCAATAAATATAGAAAATAAACAATTAGATCAGAAGCCGTGATTTCATAAAATCTTAAGATGCCTTTTTCATATTTTGCAAAGAAAACCATGGTGTTATAAAATCTTTTTTATTTGCTAGAACTAATATTAAAAAGGAGGGGGGTTAGGTCATATTATAAATAGTAGTTTGTCAAGGGGGTCCTGTGCTTAGTGAATCCTTTTCTGTGGGCTCGATTTGTTTTCCTACAATTGATTTTATTTCGATGTTTAAGACTTAGTGTGCCTTGTGCTACTCATTCTAATTGCAGAACTAGTGTAGCGGCTTCTATATATGAGGATTAATAAAAAAAAATTCTTTTACTGAAATTATGCTTGTTCTATCTGTGCTTGAAGTTGAGGGAATATGTTGATGATACTGAAGATTATATCAACATAATGCTGAATGACAAGCAAAATCAGCTTCTACAGATTATATCAACATAATGCTGAATGACAAGCAAAATCAGCTTCTACAGATGGGCATAATGTTTTCCACTGCAACTGTTGTCATTACTGCTGGAGTTGCTGTTGTTGGTCTTTTTGGGATGAACATTGGTATCTCAACACGACTGATAATTGACATGCCCACATAAATTTCACACCCTTTGACAAAATTGCAGAGATAGAATGAAGGCAAAATTTACATCCTCAAGTGCAGAATTTATTGTCCTCCCAAAAAATATAAAACAAAAGTATTGGTTTTGAGCAAAACAGCAAACAAAAAAGGTTGTGATAAAGGAACGAAAAACTTTATATTCTTTTTGTATGCTGTGCGTGGAAACAAACTCTTCAACTGCACCATTCTATTATCCATCTTGCAATCTTGTATAAAAGACCTTCTGACCTTAACTTGATATATCTCCTTTCACCTCCCCTTCAAGATCCTTTACAGCATTTGCAAGAGATCTAGAATCCCGAGCTTTAGCCAGCTTACCATGATCATCAGACTACATAAAGTAGACATATTATTTAAGTAATCACATCAGATCAGTCTATATACAAGCTTTTTCCCAATAGAGTGACAACAATATTTTAAAAGGAAATAAGAGGGCAGTCCTTTTAATTCAATATGATATGTTACTCCTTGTAAATAAATAAGATCAAAAGTCTAACCTTTTCCAATAGTAGAGCACGCTCCTTCAGATCATCAACTGTAAAGCCTTTCTTGTGAATCACCTGAAGGACTTTAAGCAGGTGTGGCTGAAGAACTTGTAAACAATGCTCTTCAAGATTACGTTCAGGGAATGAGGAATCACAGCCAAAAGGGCACCTCATGGGCCTCATGGGGCACACAGTGACGCAGTGCCTATCCATATCGCGCCTCATAAGCTGCTTCTCACAGCTCTGTTCACAAGAAATGATCTTGAATGGGCAAGCAGAATCATGATCATGCATGCAACGAACAGAAACTTTTGCCCGGCATCCCTCGTTTGGGCAACTGACAGGCCTGAAGCTACATTGTGCCTTATGATCAGCCAGGCGTTCTTCATTTTCATATTTCTCAGGGCAGTGGAACTTGGACTTTAGATCTACATTCTTGAGGAGGACCTCGGCAATAGCTTCTCTCCTTTCTAGTGGCCAAAACCGGGTCATCTCCATCTCTTGCACAAAGTCATCGATCTTATCCTCACGGCTGTCGCTCAACAACCACCCAGAGACATGGCCGATAATGTTCCTTTTCGTACTACTAAAATCATCCATAAAGATCGACACGATCTCGTATGGGTCCTCGGGCATGTCATTCTCAGAGTCTTGGTTCGCTTCTGCTTCAATGAGAGCGTCAGCTATGAACGTTTCGCTTCTTCGAGTGATGTTGTCCACCATTTCCTTCCTCAGGTCAACCGCAACAACAGATGGCTTCTTGAACAGATCCCCAGTTGTGCTGTCGACACAAACCGCAGCCAAGCCAGGGAGCAATATTTGTGCTAGTTTATGCATCGCTTCTGAATCACAGTATGGGCACTGGATGAGCACCCCTTCAGCCCTGAATGGTCCAGGATCCGCTACTGGAAGTTCCATTTCATCCTGTGATTTGAGATCGACCACCTACAAACACATGACGATACATACAGTTAAGATTCAGACGAACAAGGGAAGAGCCTATAATTCCACGTTTCGGGCTTCCTAGTAATTCTGAACCCTTTTCTTCATTCACTATTACCTCGTCAAATTTGAGTGTACGTTCAGTGTTCACTAATATTAGTGCCAAATTTTCTACCATAATTTGCGCATGAAACAGACCACGTTGTATTAAAATGTGCTGGGCCTAAACATGCATTTAGGACCGGTCAATTCTAGAAGAGGTCTTCTTATCTCACCCGAGCGATCTGGATCAAGAGGTATCGTATGAACAATCAATCGTGTGTAAGAACAAGGGGATGCAATTCAAGTTCACCATATCGATTATCGGCTGAGACTAGAAAAGAAATGGATTTATACATGACACAGTAAGGGGATGCGGGTTCTTGCACGGGGGGATTGGAGTCAGAATCGGCCGGATTGCTCACCGGCGGCGACGGAGCGAGCTTCGAATCCATCCGTGGCAGGCAGGCACGCAGCAAGGCCGCGCCTTCCTTCCTTCCTTCCTTTCTCCTCTGGAGAGAGAGGGACAGGGTGAAGCCCGACACCGAACGACAAGGGGGGAGAAGAGGAGGGGCAAGAAAAAAGAGCTAAAATTAGCACGGACGGGGAATGGATGCTCCCCTTCCCTCCCGGCCTCCCCTGTACTGAATATATCAATTCAGGAACGGGAAGATTGCCGAAAGATTATAAATTGAACAACTTGACTAGTTCCTGCCATCCTGCCTCGACGGAAGAGGAGTACAGTGTTGGCAAGCACGACTTTTTATTCCGGATCGTGGCGGGAGGTGGTCGGGGACTCACCTCCAGCCAGCCGCCGCCGCCGCCGTCGCGCCACGGTGTTGCGTCGCCTTGGCTGCCTGTGTGTTTGGATGGCCGGCGTCGAGCTCCTACACGAGCAACAGAGGCTGCCTCCGTTTCTCCATCTGGGGATTTGGAGATATCAAAAGTTACCTCACATTATTTTTCAAAAATGAACTTACCTCATATTTCCTCAAAAAAGAAAATTACCATATAGGATCTTCAACAGTCATCGCATCGAACTTTTATTGATCGATACAAATCGATCCACCAAAATGAGAGTCGGTTAAATCTCTAAATTTAAGGACCAAAACAAATAGAGATCGCTACACCTAATTTGTTATCTCGATCTATAGAAAAAATTTTATATACTCTTTAAAAATCTTTTATGCAAAAAAAGACCAGCGGTTTGAAGATTAAGTAAAAATAGGCGCCGGTCGCCCTCTAGATGGTGATCGCCCTCTGAACGGACAATCGGACGGTGCCCCGATGACATTGTGGATGGTGCTGGAGGGCGACTGGCAGCGCGTCGACCGCAAGGCTGCGAACATATGCATGCATGCAGCAAGCATGCACATCAATGCTTCATCTTCTAATATATTTTTTGCTATACTTTTGATTATTATCTCCGATCACCAAACCGATTTTAAAAAATGGGTTACTCACATTTTTTCAAACAAAACTAGACCAGAACCGCTCTGAAAAAAACCGTCATCTTCGACAAGGAGGATAGATGCTCGAATAATGGTGAGGACGAGCCGCCGGAGAACGACGACGTCGACTACGTTGACATGTGATTCATGGCACATGGCGACAGCGGCAGCAGCGACTCGGACGTCTACCACATCGATCATGATGAGATAACTGATTAACAATGTCCCTCCTATTCTGAACTCTTATAGGCATTAGTTAAACTTCATGACAAGTATATTAGGGTTTTGACCAAGAAAAATATCACGTAGGTTCAACTAAAAAATGTTAAACCTGCTGCTTTCTCTAATTATGGGAAGCTCACTATAGAATTGGATGAATTAAAAATGCATTTTAAAAATGTCACTATATAACTAGAGAATGAAAAATGAAACCTGTTCTCAAGCCTGTTAATTCTGATGGGTGGTTAGAGTTTGATAAGGTCATATATGATTTCAACTAATTTAGTAAAACTCATGATAGGGTGCATAGTTTGCATAAAGAACTTAGGAAAGTTAACGTTAACCTTGTATCAAAACTAGATAATGATAGAAAGAATTTGATGTGCGCGGACGCGGGGTTCCGATCTTCTGGTTAGAGAAGACGAGGATAATTCGGTAGGTGTCATGGAGACCTAAACGATCCGGCCTCCAAACCCACAAGGAACTGGAAATCTCGGCGATCGCTAAACCACCAGAGTGTTATCGACCAAATCAGAGGCATGATCGAGATGTCCACAAAGCACGGTTCCTGCAGGCAACCGAAAACGAGCAAGAACATAAGATAAGCAATCATAATTACAAATATAGATTAAGGATAATGGGGTTAAGAAACTTGGTCCTGTTGGTCTAGGCGACACAAGAAAAACAAGGCGAAATCTCACACAACCGTGACGAAATCAACTAAACAAAACCCAACTAAAACGAAGCACGGCAGGGGACTTATATAGGACGGCGGCCAGAGGAGGGGCGGCGCCCAAACAGGTGCCCACGCACGCACAACCCTAACCCTAGGGGTACACGGTCCTTAGGCCCAAAAATATGACAACGCAGCGCTGGGAAGTTTCTGTCCGTCAACTTAGTTTCACGATTTCCGTTGACTCGGATGGAATTTGGAGGTATGCTTGGATCCTTTGGAAATATTATCTCGTAAGTTTTCCATAGAGTCCTTATTTGCCTCATTTGGACGTTGTCTGTGATCTGAGTGTCTGTTTGAAGGTGCAGTGGTCCTTGATGGCCGAACCGGACTCGGCAGCGACTTCAACGTCCTCTCTACTTGGGCCCGGTGGTCGGGGACTTCTTGAACCTCGTCAGGGATAGTAAGCTTGTCAGGGATGTCCTCATCAGAATTTGTTCCTTGTTACTACTGATCTAGAGTCTATCTGCTTGATAAACCCTACCATGCTTTGTCCTGATCTCACAGCACACTTATCTAAGGACCCAGTCAGTGTAGTTGCGGGCTGTAGCGATCATGCTTCATCTAAGAACCCAATCAGCTTAGATGAGAGTTGTACTTTCCACTCACTTGACTTTACATCTCGTGATTGCACACCGTTGAAACTTGAGAATTTGAACTTGCAATTTAAGATTTCTGAGCTTTGACGCTGTTCTTCATGCCTCTATGTGTGATCGATGTATTGAGTTTGATGGAGAGATGGGTAGGATCTAACAGGGCATGAGTGATAGATTTAAGGGTAGGTTGACCCAAGCCCAAAATGCTGAGTGTTTTTCCTGTCAGGCTCTCAAAAGAGGAGTTATGATCCTAGGTGAGAGTATCGTAAACCTTAGGAAAGGGTACAACTGATAGGCACGACTCTTCATACTCTTCCTCTTTTTGTGGGTTTTGTCACCAACTCCATCAGGAGTGCGAGTAACTCATGAAACCTTTGAGAAGTTTGTTTGGGAAAAATGGAAACTGGACATAATACTTGACAAAAGCAAGATATCAAGGGTAGAGATCTAGGTTACAATTGGCTAGAGCACATCAAGAGACACCCACCTAGAGTCCTTGGAAGGGATGAGAACGGACAGACAGTTGTTCATAGGGATAGTGTTACTGCGACTACTGTTTTCAGGTCCGCCGGGATTGTTAGGAAAAGTCCTACCACAGAAGTTAGTTCAGTCTCAGAAGAAATCTCCATAGAATCCACCTAGGAAGAGTGTTCCCCCTACCACTACTGACCCTGGAAATGGCAAAGCAATAGTTTGCACCTTGTATGATAGGATAGAACACATTGAGCAGAACTGTTCTGCCGTGCTAAGTAAGCACGTGAGGAGCGCAGGAAACAAGCTAGAACTCATGAAACTTCTAACAAACCTGCACCTAGGTTCGTTCCAACTCAGGCTAGACCGGTGGGTAGATGGCCAGAACTTAGAGCTCAGCCTTCTGTTGCTCGTCCCGTTGCCAGTCTACACTACTAGAAAAATGATTATCTATGACGAAAAATCCTTGACGATGTGAACTGGTGTCACAGAAAACTACTTTTTTGTGACGATTTTATTTCGAGCGTCATAACACACACTAAGCGTCGGGTAGCCCTATTTTTTAGTGACGAAATTTGAAATTTCATCACAAAATAAGTATACGCATCGTCATAGAAAATCGGACATCAGGTTAGTCTGGTAATCTCGGGCTAAAGTCATATGCATATGTTTAGTGACCTTCTTTATGGCATGGTTCCTTTCTTGAAAGTTTATCTCTTTTTGTTTTAGTTTTTAAGGCCCTATAAAAAATGGAATAGAAAAGAAAAAATAGTCAATGAGACCATTAGAAAAATAGGATGCCGCATGTGACATCCTAATAAATATTAGAATGTCCTAAGTTTCATTTAAAAAGAAAAACTAGGTAAACTAATTTCTATTTGTTTTTCTATATGGAAATCCCTAAATTTTCAAACAAATATACTTTATTAACATTTATTTTACAATTGGGATTTATAAATTATAAAGCCAATTCCATTCTCTGTCTCTATTTCGTATCCTTCACTCTTTCGGTTGTCCACGACCGGAGCCCTAGCTCTTTCCTCTCATCGTTTTCCTCTCAATCCTTCCTTGGTCAAGACCCTAACCCGGTCGATTTCCTTTGTAACTCTCTCGACCAAAACCCTATCATAGTCGACCCGACCTATCTCTCGATCAAAACCATAATCGGTCGATGTCCTCCAAAACCCTAATTCCGACTTTGAAACCTTCTCGACCAAACACAAATCCTTCGGGTCCTCGCCATTGTACTGCAGTAACCTCCTCAAGCGGCCCCCGCCCATGCCGCCCAGCCGAGCCGCCTTTAGCTCGCGCTGCCTATGCTAAAGCCACCCTATGCCTCGCCTCGTGATCGCGCCGCCATGCCCCCAAGGAGCAGCGCCACACCGCAGCCGCCAAAGGTTGCCCCGCCTGTCACCGCTGGCCCCAAGTCGAGCCACCGGCGGTCTTGTGCTTGCCGCGGGCTGGGAACAGCGTCACCGCTGTCGGTGTCGTGGCCCTCACGCTGCCCTAGCCGCGCCCTACTCCTAGGCCGAGCCCAGGCCGCCGCTCTGGTGCCTCTGCCTACTGGACCAGCAGCCGCCTCCCACCTGCGCCGCCACGCCGCCTCCCAGACCTGCCGGAGCGCCGCTTCACGCCGGAGCCATGGCGGCGCCATCTCCTCTGTTCCCCTCGTGGATCTCTCTCTCTCTCTCTCTCTCAAAGATGAGGCTACGGGGAAGAGGCGGGATTTTCCCTTTGATCTTGATGCCACGATTTGGGAAAACCCAAGACTGCTCATCTTGAGCGGTGCTATTTCTCAATTTCTATCTCCTAAATCGCAGGTCCGATTCACTCCAAACCAATTTTGGAGTAGACAGAGAGATGGAGGAGAGAGATGAGAGGGAAAGGGGTGGCGGCGGGCTCGGGCTTCGGCGGTGGTGATTCCGGCAAGCGGTGTGGCGGCGGCAGCAGCGGCGGCGCTGGCAACTGGCGGCGATGGCCTAGGCACGGCGGCTAGGACGTGATAGCGGCCGTGGCGGCTTAGGATATGGCACGGCGGCGACTGATCAACGAGCGGCAGCGGCTTCCGTGCCCCACCGCCTCACGCCTCCATGCCCCGCCTCTTGGCGGTGGTAACACATGCCAATCCTTCGTTGTATAGCAACTAAGACTTTGGAGATTGGGGATGACTAGATGAGGTTCTTGATCTGATCCTATTGCCTATTGTCGTGCGTTTACTCTCAACAGTCTCGGGGATACCATTATGAATTGGATCCCAACCCTTATTCATTTTGGTGGGGTTGGATCTATGAGATGACCTAGCTGCCTTGTTTCGATTCTTGTATCATGAAGGATGAGATGATCCTGCTCTACCTCAACAACTCGGTGGCGGCATTGGGATGGTGGTGGGGGCGTTGGGTGTTTCCAAAGAGCAAGTGCGCAATTCCTTCTTGGAAGGTAATAACTTGCTAATGCATACATTGTTTTATCTTTTCTAACTCTCCATTTGGCAAATAATGTCTTGTAGGAGTACATGGTTCATTATCAACAATGTTATGCATTACATGTATGGACTATGGTGCCATTTTGCCTTTTCAGAAGTTACATAACATGCTTCTAGTTAAGCACATATTCTGTTTATGGCTGTTTGAATCATCGTTGCAATTTTAATTCATGATTTACATGCTAGACAGTGACAAATATAAGTTCACAATGGTAAAATTACAAATATAAGTTCAGCATGGTGAATTTATTTAAAATTACAAGTTAGGTTCCATTAACTGTGTTTTATCATCTTAGAACTATGTTATGAAATATAATGTACATGATCTTGTGAAAGTTTTCACCTAATATTACCTTAATTGGAATATATGTATTTTGATTATGTGCGAGCTTTTCAATCGCTAGACCTTCAAACACTGCTACCGATTGGTGGTTCTTGTATGATCGATCTCGTGTGTGTCTTGCATATAGAAGTCGGAGATGTTGAGCAATGGGGGCAAAGATGTACAAGCTCATCAGGCCAACATCAAGAAGCACATCAAATACATGGCCGAGCTGTGAGCCGCTATGAGCCTATCTTGTTTCTTCTTTCACATGAAGCAGATGGACCAGACACTGAAGGACTTGGATTTAAGGAAAAATTGCAAGGAGGGTTCGGTGTGTTCTTTTCTTGTTTGTTGGTTTCTTTGCCGATTCATTGTTGCTTGACCGAGTGCTATCATCGTAGACCACCTTATTTATACAACACATGAGCAGCAGTGGCGAATTCCTTGTTGAATATACTATTAACTTATCATCATGGTTTTTTTGGAATCTATCTAAAATTTAGTAGACTGTCAACTACCAGCATTATGCATGTCCAAACTTCAATAAAATAGGCTAGGGCGCTAAATAAATAGCATGTGAATTCAGTTTTGTCTATCTCATGTCGATTCTATATATATGTGAATTCAGCATATGAAATATAAAGTTTATCTATATCATTAATGTTATACAGTTAATTTAATTGTGTTTCAGAATGTCATACAAGAAGAGGCAAAAGCGTAAAAGGAAGCAATGCAAGAGTTTAGAAAGAGGCAAGAGGAAAATGATGACTTCTTCGTCGCTCTCCTGGTCATTGCTGGTCAATCCCAACAGTGTCAAGTGGTTTAAAGCTTGACATGACAAACTTATTTTGTTCTTATCCGACACTAGCTAGTAATGGTTCAATTATTGTATTGGAACTATCGATGGAATTCTATGTGAACTAGTTAATATTTTGTGACTTAGAAAAAGTGTTGTATGTATTGCTCCAATTTTTTTGTAATGTGCTTGTGATGTCCTATTTAATATACATGTGTGAATTGGTTCCTTAAAAAATGATGTGACATATATGACACATCACCGACACCTCTGGATGATGTGTCACCGAGTGTTCAATGACGAAAATTCAGGTCGACTGACATATTTTTATGACGATTTTTTCTGTCATACAAAATTAGAGCTGGCAGGCCAAAAGTGCTTTTTTGGCGATTTTGGGCTTTTCCATGACATTTTTAGATGCTTTCGGTGACGACATTTTTCGTCATAAAAGAGATCTTTATCATGACGCATGAACAATTCGTCATAGAAAAGTTTATTTTCTATGACAAAATTAACATTTTGTCACAAAAACTTTCGTGGACGCATATACCATGACAAACTGTTTTTAAATCGTGAAGGTCGTCATAAAAGATCTACGATGACATTTTTGTCACTTATGATGACGAATGTATAATGTCATCAATAATCATTTTTCTAGTAGTGCTAGGGTGTGAGCAGCGTCATTCTCAGGATGTACCTCTTGTTGGTTACAGAGGTGAGCGTCCACGATGTGAGGGGGAAAACTCCATGCTGGAGGAATGACAAGAAGGGTAGGAAGCGCGGACAGTATGCACCCACCTCAGCTCAACAGCAGGCTGCTCCTAATCTAGCGTCAGGACGTTTCCTTACTATAAGAGATGGCCTAGTCTGAGTAGAGTCTGTTTGGCATGGTCGTGTGACTCAGTATTTGGTGACAAAAGATGCATTGGTATTTCCCAATACTGAGCCACGTTTCTTCACTCGTTGACTTAGGCGTGTCAGACTGAGAAGGGGAACATATGGATCATCGATTTCGGGTGTTGTCGCAATACGACCAGAAGCTCTTAGTGGTTCTCCTCCTTAGGGTGGGAAAATCACCTTTGGGGATGATTACTCAGGTCGTGTGCTCGCCCGTGGCTCAATCCAGGTTAGTGACCAGGTAACCCTTAAGGATGTGGCCCTATCAGTGAGCTTCGCTATAATTTGCTTTCTATTTCTCAGCTGGCCGATAAGGGTTTTGTGGTTCGTTTCAAGCTGAATGACAGTTGCATTCTTAACTCTTCAGGGAGTTTTGTTTGCGGCATTCACATTGTTTGAAGAGTTTTCAGAGTTCATTTTGGATCTTCTGTTGGCTCTTCACATAGATTAATTGCTTCAAAGTTTCGTGACACCTCCTTCTGGCACAGGAGATTTGGTCACATTGGCTTTCACCACTTGACTTGAGTTAGAAGCCATGACCTTATTTGTGGTTTGCCCAAACTCAAGATGGCAAATGATATAGTTTGTGCTACATGCCATTTATTATGTATTTGAAAATTGAGAGAGAAAGAGAAAGGAAAGGAAAAGAAAGAAAGAGAAGAGGAGGCCTGCTAGGGTTCCTCATCCTAGCTGCCACCCCAATCGTTTCCAGCTGCCGACTTCCTTTGAGAGGTAGAGGGAGAGAATCAAGGGAGAGAGAGGCTAGTAGAGGTGAGGCGGCGGCCATTGGCGTGACCCGCGGTGGCGCGAAGCACGCGGCGGCGAGGGCCGATACGCGGTGGTACAGGCAAGGCGGCATCCCTGCTCCTGTAGGGTGGCGGTTCCAACTATGGCACGGCAGCGGCCGGCCGGCCAGGATGCAGCCCACAGCTGTGGGACGTGCCGGCCAGGGGCACACCAACCTGAGGCAACACCGGCCAAGGCTTTGCTGGATGGTTTGAGCTTCCTGACCTCTCCTCGTGCCATTAGCTTTGCCTCATACCTAACTAGCTTTCGCCTTCCAATCGGGGACAGATGTTCTCAAGAATCTTGGAGCACGTCGTGTCGCCGCCACCATTGCTTGGAACTTACGGTGACCCATCGATCTAGTGACACTCTCGTCCTTCTATGCGCCCGGTGAGCACCCACTGACCATGTTCTAGCTCATGCACCCCTTAAGTCACCATGAGGACGACCCTATGAGCACATGCACCTTGAGTCACAGCTTAGCTCCGATCTCTCTCGTCACACCGCCGTGTCTGGCCACCTCTGGTTGCAAAACTGGTACTGTGGGGTGCACGAAGAGATAAGGAACACGTAGAAACTTGAATCGCCTCAAATGGTGCCATATAGCGTCCATAATCAGATTGCGAAGCTTGCGTTATCCTGCTTATTTCATACCGCGGCCGGAGGAAGACGATGACCAGGAGCTGTTCGATCGAGATTAACAATCACGTTTAAACCCGGATCTGGGTCATTGACCAGTGGGCCCTCGCCTCACGCTCGTGCGCGTGCCGTGCGGCTACACTGTGGCCTGTGAAGCTAATGGGCCAACCCAACACTATGATGACCTGATTTTTCTCTTTTTTTGCTTTTTACATAATCCCAAAAATATAAAATGAATTATTAAAAACAGTAGATGAGCTCGATAATTTTTAGAAAATTAGGAGAGATTCTAGAATTGCTATTGAACTTTTGAAAATTTCTAGATGGGCAGCAACTATAGGAAATACTCGCTATACACTTTTACCTTGCTCATTTAGGGATTTTCCTTATAATAAGTGTGAGAACCCAATTCCAGCAAATTTTACCAAAAGTGTTCCTTGAAAAACACAAATTGCCCAGGGTGCAACAGTGTCAGAGCTGATTACAAAGTTCATCCTTTATTCATGTCATTACATTATTTTGCTAAGAGGACATTACAATACCAGTAATTTACAACACTACACTGTTATACGGTTGCGAGTGAAGGAAATATATTATAGAACAAAAGTAACTAGAAGTCTATGCGAAAGCTGCCCAGCACCTCAGCAGTAAATTCTTGAAATTCAATATTGGGAGAAGGACCTAAATAAGGAGGAATAAAGGAGGGCCCGCACTGGGTGGGCAAGTGCACAGTTGTACTTGCAAGTTTCCGTGAAGGAAAATTCTACTCTAGTATATGCAAGAATTTTCATAGGTATAAAGTTTAGCTGGTGGGTGGATGCAGTATCATATCATAAATTTAAAGACTAAACTTTAACAAACATTTATAAATAATTTGAGCAGTAAAACCTTTTCTAAAGCTATCACACTCCATCACTTATCCTGCATAAAGCAGCGCCAATAATCCATTTTCTGAAATATAAATCATGGATTATGTGAATCGGAGAAGCATCACCCAGTTGACACAACTTCATATACTGAAATAGGGTCCATCGATGATTTTGTTATCAGCCCTGCAAGACCTACCCATCTTTACCCACATAATGGCCAATTATATGGATGGTTCTATTTGTGTCATTCCTTTCCACTTTACCCAGGTTTTTATATGAAAAACAATTCTAGTTGCACTTCTCCGCAAGCTAGTGCCTTGGTGTTTTCACCTAGGGTGTTCCCACATTCCGAGTCTAGACCCATTATGTCTTACACACATCGACAAATGTATATTTATGAATTTTCTCATATACCTTAGTACCATGGTGTCTTCCTTAGGGGCGTTCTCATAACAGGGCTAGGACAGTCTCGCACAAATCTAACGCCTCATCATCCTCATATCCAGATAAGCAGAGCCCATAATACTTATCCATATGACAAATGATTTTCTACCTTACCAATTGTTGAAATACTTTATATACTAAGTTTTCCTACCTAGGGTTATCAATGGAAAGGGTAATTCAAATACAGGGGGGTTATCGGGTTTCCAATGTTTTGGTTCTTAACTAATCTATTAAACAAGTAAAGTAACAGATTTGGCAATAATTAATAGGAAGAAATAATCCGTAAATAAATAGATAAATAAGGAATCAATATGCATCAAGAAACAAAAATCTGCCTTGGTCAAAGACTTCTTCTTCTATACTAAGATCTTCGGGAGTTTCTACCCTGAATACCGGTTTAGCAGTACCGGTGCCTTGCTCAACTTCATCTTGGTTTGCAAATGTGGGATATACGAAGAGAACGGAAGAAATTATCAAGAAATAATTTTGTATATGAAAAGGAGTTTTTTGGGCTAGTATTCATTATTTCATGTATTAACGTGTCCTAGGGTTAATTTGTTTTATATGCAATGCAGAGAAAAACATGTATTCATTTTAATGCAGATAAGCCATTGAATATGTGTCTTGTATTTTTGTTTTTAAAATCATATTATTTAGGGTTAAATAAAAGGGTCTTTTTATGCAGGAACTCATATGCAAAAAAATTTCATGTATAAAATGCTAAGAAATCTATTAAATTGTGCAAATGCTAGGAAAAATATTAATTCTAATTTTCTACCTCAGTTACTATTTTGTAAAATCCTTTTAATTGCTAAGAAATGGCATATTTATAGGTGGCAGAGGAGCTTGTCGTGGCGGTCCGAATGGATGAGCTCACGGAAAGTTCTTTTCTGCGGTAGGGCAAATTGGGAAAGTTGGTGCTTCTGGAGGCTTCCAATCTTGCTACGTGGCGTCATTGCTTTCTCCGGATGAGATGGACCATGGATAAGTTCTCGAAAGAAGAGGTGGCGGCAAGGTCTTTGGGCAGTGGGATTCTAGTCGCCACATGGCAAAATTCCCTTTGTCGGGTTCATCTCGGGGAGGCTAATATGTGCCAATCAATTCCTCAGCGTGTTGACTTCATCTTCTATTTGTCAACCCAATGATGGTGTCGGCTATAGAGGTGGTGCGATCAATCGCGGCGGCGGCGGTGGAGCTCGACGGGCGAAGTAGCTGGCAGAGAGGGATACGAGTGAGAGGAAGAAGATTATACGAAGTCGTCTGTTCGCGCGATGTGGAGAAGCGGGAGCTGTCGGATGCAACTTATCGCTTTGCGCGCGCCCGCCCGGGATCTGTTGGGTTGGGCTGACAAGCGAGGCCCGCTGGTGGGTAAGCCGAATGGGTCGTCGACGCGTGGCCCAAAGGGGAAGGCTTTTAGCCAAAATTTTTAAAAGTAAATTCTCAGTTGATTTTAAATTCTAGAAATCTTGTGCTGGGCATTAAAAATAGCAGGAAATGCAAAAAAGTATCAGAAAAATTTCTATAGGATCAGGAACATATCAAGAATTTACCTAAGGCATAAATCACATATGCTTTACTATAATATATTAAAGAAAATTTATTTAGTCTCCTAGGATCATTTTAAAAATATGACATATTATGCAAAATTTATTATAGCCTTATTACTAGTTTTAATGAACCCACGGTACCAATATGCATAGAAATTTAGCGAATTTTTTATGTGTATTTATGCTTTAAAATTTCGGGCTTTTACAATAAGTAATAGAAAAAATGATTGTAATAGTTTAAAAATAGCTTGGGGCTGAAATAATATTATGAAAAATGCTAGAAATGATTAAATACTCTCTGAAACCCAAGAAAAAATGAAACACCCAAGGTGACTCTTTTCAAATCCTATTTAGCAATAAAGAGGGACTATTAGTAAGCTTAAGTGGAATAATTAAGAATATTAGAAATCAATATAATATGGTATTATCTTAAAAAAATAGAACCGCAAGCATGAAACTTTTTAATGGAATAACTTTCATTCACTATTTATCTAAGCCATCAATCCTCGCGTAGATAAATAAGGAACTATGATTTAGAAAGTATTATTTTCCTAAGGGCAATTATTTAAAATAATTATATTGCATCTCTATGGGCGGTAGATATACTTATGATATTATTTAGGATATCATCTCGTGCACTTATTTCATTCGTGCACGATGACACCACTGTCATGCGATAGAGTTATACGACAATGAACTCATGGAGCTTCCATGACAAGTAGGTTACCTCGAACTGATGTTCGGATCTAATAGTTACTTAGGCCATAACCCGACACCACACCTTGCAATTCATGTATCATGATTCTGCTTATTGTTATATTGAATTGTTCCTTGCACCATAATATTAGAAGTAGACGGAGTTGCAGAACTGTTCGAGGAGAACCCTAACGATCAGGAATACTACCCCGAAGAGCAAGGCGAGTTATCGACCTTCTTACCTTATGTTTGCTCAAATTAGGGAAGGGTGGGACCTTTCATAGTTTACGCACGCATGTTGATACCAAATTCTTACAAGTACTTCCTTTAAAATTGTTGAGACCCATGTGGTGGGTCCCCTTGTGTTGTGATGAATATATGTGACGGGTTTGTTTTTGATGTGATTTTGAAGTGCTTTGAGTTGCATTTTGTGAAACGGGCACGAGTTGAGTGCCTGGCGGACGGTGTCCGATGCCGACCAGACACGTCGAGTTGTGACCGATTTTCGCGTCGTTGAGCGTGACCGAACGTTGTCCGATGGGATCGTGTCATGTTGACACGTGTGCATCGTTGTATGCTTGTGTTGATGTTGAGCTTGGTTTTGGATGATCATTTGTTTTGCTAACCTTGCAGGAGAGGTAAGGTGTATGGTTTCGGTATGTGTTCACCTCTGTGATGCAGGTACCGGTGGGTACGTGGCTGACGCGTCGCGGGGACAACTGGAGGCTGGTGCATCCGGATGCGTGCAGACGACCGGGTTCGATGACCTGGCAGTCACACGGGTGGTGTACTCGAGAAGCCGCGCCATGTCAAGGAGTCCGAGGCAACTGGAGGCTGTGGCGTCGGTAACCATGGTGGCGGCCGGTCGATTCGATGGGCGAGAACGGGTGGCACCGAGGATGTTGCACGGTAGGTTCTAGGTTAGCCGGTATCAAAACCCTGGTTCGGTTCTGGGTTACCTGGTGGTAAAACCCTGTTCGGTTCTGGGTTATCCGATGTGTGAGAAATCCTGTCAGGTTCGGGGTTAGCCAGTGGAAAACCCTGGTTCGGTTCTGGGTTAGCCGGTGTGGTTAAAACCCTAGAGGTTACGGGTAAGCCTCTGTGAGAAAACCCAGCGCCGGCCCTGCGTGGCTCGGTACCGAATATTTTCGGGATGTCGGAATATTCGGGAGAATATTTCCTAGGGTGGCTATATAAGGAGGGGTGGAGGCTTAGGGTAAGTGACTCCAGCACCATGTAGCCCTAGGTGATAGGCGTGAGGTGAGAGGGGAGAGAGGGGTCTCCCCACGGTTGTAAGGTGGACACCAAAATACAAAAATAAATTATCAGAATTCCTGAATATTTTGTGTGTGTGTTTTAGATTTTGGAGAGAATGAGAGAGATTAGAAGAGAAGATTTAGAGAAAAGAAGAGAGAGAGGTAGCAGCAGCTAGGGTGCCTCCTACCGCCGCCACCCCCAATCCATCGTGTGTGCTCCGAGGAAGAGAGAGATTGAAAGAAAGATTTGTTTTTGTCTCCTGTAGCACACAGCTTGTAGAGAGATCCAAGGAGGGAGTCCGATCCATCTCATGCCCCTGCTCTTCCCTATCCCAAACACTACACACGAAGTCAGTGAGAGAAGACTGTGAGCCATGAGAGAGAATCCAGATCGTAGAGAGAGAAATAAAAAAGGAAAATCGCCAGGAACAGCCGCCCCTATTCTTGCCTTCTGTTACTGTACAGAGATGCATGGCGCTGTGCAATTCCATCTACACCTCCATGTGCGAGCTGAGAGAGTGAGGTAGAGAGCAGATCAAGAGAACAGAAAGATTCATGAGAGAAAGAAAAAGAAAAGAAGGCAGAGGGAGATCAGGTGAGGCTTGATTGATACTGTTCTTCCTGCAGCCGAAATCAGAGAGAGAAGGATCAGATCGAGAGGGAGAAAGAGGAAACGGGATCCCCCGTCCTTGGATTTGGCCTGCATCCACTAGAGAAGAAGAGAGAGAGAGGAAGCCGGCTAGGTTGCTCCCCCTAGCCCGCCAGCCACCCATTGGAGAGTGAGAGAGCAGGAGAAAGGGAGGCCGGGCTTGTGCGTCGGCCGGCCACGGCAACGGCGCACCGGCCTGTGGCATGGCGGCGGCGTGGACCCACGGGGAGGCCACAGTCAAGGGGTGGCACGGCACCAGCCAGCCCCCACGGTCGGCCCTGAGAGGAGGCAGTGGCACCGGTCGGCCATGGGAAGGGTGGCGCTGGCTCTGATCAGCGTGACAAGGCAACCTTGTTGGCGGCGAAAGCCCTTGCATGGTTGTATGCGTCGACGACCTTGTCGAGGCGACGACCAGATGTGAGCCGAGGGCAACCACGACGAGGACGACGACGTGGTGGCCGAGGGCGGCACACACCTGTTGGAGCAGTTGGGCTGCAGGGATGGTTTTTGGTGTGCACGCCATATGTTCGATGAGTTGTCAAAGAGGTCATCGAGGGTGATTTGGTCGGAAAATAATTGGGCTCCTATTCACCCCCCTCTAGTCGCCGATTCCGGTCCTTAAAAAATACTCAATTGCATGCTCTATTTAAATTACAATACTCGTTATTAATCATGATTTATCATACAATAACTCTTTAATTTATTCCATGTCAATATTTATTTTGTTTTGATAATATCAATTACCCTTGAATCACTTAATGATTGCCTTGAAAATCACATTCCATTGACAACCTAGGTTTAAAAAACAAACTAAAATGGTTTAGAATTCTAAGTCTGGGTAAAACTTGCTTAGCAATGCTTAGGTCGCCAATTTGATGACATGGGGCATGAACTCTAGAACGGTGAACCGAGATTCATCGACATATATTGATAACTGATTATGATGGACTTGGGGCCGGCCAGGCCAGTGTGAGTATGATGGAATGGTTGGGTTATGGTTGGAAAATAAGATGGAGTAGATAGAGTCTACGTTTGATAAAGGAGCTATGGGCTACACATACGCAGTGCAGCAAGAGGGACGTGGAGTGCTTTGCGGAGGCTTGCGCATAATGATGTGCTCTGCCCCTAAGTCTGCGGATACGGGGTCTCGCCACATCATGTGTTAACACATGGAGGGTGCCATAACTAAAGAAGGAAGCATGGGGTAAGGCCCTGAACACAAATACACGGTGAGCTGAGGCTCGACTGCTGGGGACGCGGAGTGCTCTTCGGAGGCTTGCACATAATGATGCGCTTTGCCCCTAAATCTGCGGATACGGGGTCCCCGAGTCAACACATGGCCATGGCGTGGTAGTGCAGGTTCCAACCTCGCGCGGGCTGACAGCCCAGGGGTACTTGGTCCACAACGGGATCGACGATCCTAGACTAGGATGGCGGGGTATGAAGTTGTTTGGCAGAGTGTTGAAACTGCCATAAGATAAGTTGTTGCTTGGCAGAGTGCCAAAACTGCCGTAGGTTGGGTTATGGTTTCGTAGAGTGCTGAAACTACCATAGCATGGATTAATACTGAGAATTACTTATGGTACTAAAACTAACTTTGATTTGGATAATAAAAGCTTAGGTCTTGGTCTTCTCTACTAAATTTGGCTTTTTGCAAATAAATAAACTTCAACTCTCCATTGATTAAGCTTGAGCATTATTAGAGGTTGATAACTAGCTAGTGCAAGTGAGGACAATGCACCGACTCCTGCATTTTCCCCTGTCTAGAGAAAGAGCCGATGGAAGGTGGTGCGGATCCGTATGAGTGCCACGAGGATGGTGATCCGTAGTACCAGGACAACGAGTAGACTAGTTATGAGGTGTTCAGGTTACCCCCAATCATGTGGGGTTGCATAGCTGATGGAGTATGTGTATCGCTTTTCTTTTCGCTTGTGACACTCCGTTCTTCCGCTTGAACTCTGATTGTATATAAAGCTTAAGATTGTTTCAACAATGATGCCCCACCGGTTGTCGAACGACAGCTTCAGAAATTCAATTAGGATTTCAACTATTTTCTAGGATTTTTCTACTATTTTTGCAAATTTTTCGCATGAAGGAACATGTGTATGAAGGTATAGGTGAACTTTTGTCTATTAGTATTATTCATCCATTTAATTTCAAAATTAGAAATTTGTGCAACTACTACAAATATGAGGTGAATTTGAGAGAAATTCAAATGATAGCTTGGTCACATGACCATATAAACATAGATGTTTTTTTGGTTATTATACTTAAAACAATTATATCAGTCATATATCTACTATCTCAAGCTTAGTAATTGAATGTGCCGGTACACAAGGTACCGGGGTGTCCTCTCCACCTCCTCTAGAAAGGGGGTAGAAGACTGAGTCATCCAGGAGGACCGAGAAGACTGGGTCTGGTTCCGAGTGGACTGATGGGCACGCGGGCCCCATCGCTCGGAACTGGACCCTGAGGTATAGAGCTCTCGGCAGGCGTGGGCGACCAGGCCCCTGCGCTGGGAGACCGACCAGGACACGCGGCGCCGGGCAAGCACCGCCCCGGCCAAAACGTGCGGCGCCGGGCGAGCACCGCCCCGACCAGTACACGTGGCAGATCGGTGACCAGGACACGTGGCAGATGGGCGGGCAGGATACGTGGCAAATCGGCGGGCAGGCGGGCGATCAAGCCCCGCACCGTATCGGCGACCACGTGAGCAGCTGGCAGGGCTGACGGGACTTCGGGGCCCACCTGCCACCGATAGGACGCGACAAGGCAGCGAGACGTGCGTAGCAGGCGGCCATGATTACACGACATTTAATGTGTACTTGCCAGTACAGCGATGATGTAAGGTGCCAGACGCACCCCTATTTTCTCTCTCCCCGGCGGTTTGGGCTCACCCACATGTTATAAGGGACTAACCCATCACGGGGAAGGGGGTTCTTCTTCTGTCCTCCGACCTCATTCATGCTCGATACACATAGAGCTAGTGCTCAAGCAGGAGTAGGGCTATTACCCACCTCGGGGCCCGAACCTGGGTATATCGCCAGCGTTCATGCTATTCTTGGGAGCTCGGGGGGCGGATCGAGGCACGATAGCACACACCCCACTACCAAACTTCTAAATCTATCGGTCCAGCGGCAAATCGAACACCGACAGAATGAACTTATTGTAGAAACATTACACTCGTCTCGTTGACCTCAGAGCTATCTGAGTCTGCCTGCTTTATCTTTTACACTCCTGTGTGTATCACTTATTATCTTATCATATCATTATCTTTACCCCTCCTATTTATATTAGCTCGCATCTTAAATAATAGAGATAAAATTATCAATGGATAGTGATATCCTTACCCTCGCTCCCTGAGGATAAATACGATACCTTGTAATACTCCAGGGTGAAAACTACCGCAATATCTATCTGCTTGAGGATTAATTCTGTAGTGCATAAAAATTGCCAACAAAGAGCAATAAGAAGGATAAAAAAGGTCAAGCTCACATTGGTAAGGAATGTGACTCAAATGACTCAAACTCCGACTCCGACTCCGATGATGATGGAATTGCTTTTATTGCCTTCACTTCAATCGCACCAACAATAGCCTCATTGCTACGATGGTGAGTACTCTCCAATTGTTGGACAAGCCATTGCGATTGAGGTTCCTCCGGACGGTGATGACTCCCCTTGGCGCCGACATTTTCAGGCAATGGTAGGTGTGGTGGGAGACCGCCATCAACTTGGAGAGCGCAGGGCGGCCCAAGATGGTGTTGTAGGGGAGGTCGGTTTCCACCACCTCAAAGGTGATGTACTCCGTCCGGAAGTTGGCGGAGGAACCAAACGTCACGGGTAGCACGACTTGTCAGACGGGGTGAAGCGACGACCCTAGGACGATTCCATGGAAAGGGACGGTGATGTCCCTGATCTTGGAGCGCGGGACCTGCATGAGACACAGGACACGCGCGGTGATGATGTCCAGCGAGCTCCCGCTGTCCACAAGGACGCGGTCGACTCGGGTGTTGCCAATGGTAGGGCACAAGACCAGCGGGAGGCGCTGCGGCTTGGAAAGCCCGGCCGGACTGTCCGTCACCGAAAAGGTGATGGCCTGGCTAGACCAAGGCAAGGACTCCGCCGCGGGCTCACCGCGGGAGATGTGGAGGACCTCGTGAGACGCGGCCTTTAGCTCGCGGCGAGAGCTATAGGCTGACACTCTGCCGAAGATGACGGCAACGTGGCCGCGAGCCTCAGGGAAGCCCTGGTCGTGGCCGCCCTGCGGAGGAGGCGCTGCCTCCGCGCCCACAGGTAGCTCAGGCATGGGACCTCGGCCAGCGTAGAAGTCCTCCAACTGGCGGGCCCACGTTTGGCAGTCGCGCAAGTCGTGGCCGTGGCGCTGGTGGAGCCGGCAGAAGAGGTTGGGGTCATGAAACGGATCCTCACCCTTGTTCTGCTGCTGCTGACGGGGAGGCCGGTCTTTGGGGCACCCCAGCCGCCGCCTGCTCGCCTCTTCTTGGGGAGGTCGTCATTGGCGCTGGCTGCGGCGGACACACCGGCAGAGGACGCTGTGGCGGCGGGTACTCAGGCTGGTCGGGATCAACCACCGCGTTGAACTTGGCGGGCTGCTCCGGCCGCTTCTTCTTCTTCTTCTCTGCCTCGGCCTTGGCCGGGCCGTTGCCGACCTTGGCTTTCTTCTTGACGTGGCCCCTTTTGCGCTCGACCGTCTCGGAGGCGTTGACGTAGAGGGCCGTAGTGCGGAAGAGCTCGCTTGCGGTATTGACCGGATGGAGCTCGAGGTCCTCAGTGTAGCGCCAGTCCCTCACACCATCCTTGAAGGCCTCAATGATAGCCTCATCCGAGATGCAGGGGATAGTGTTGTGGGCTCTCACGAACCGGCACACAAAATCCTAGAGACTTTCGTCGTCTCGCTGCACCACGAGCTTTTGGTCCTACGGGCGCCAAGAGCGGGCGTAACACCCCTGGAAGCTCGTGCGGAGGGCATCCTAAAGCTGGGCCCAGCTGCGGATGGAACAAGGCTGTTGATTGAACAGCCAGGTTCGGGCCATGCCTTCGAGTAAAGTGGGGAAATAGTTGACCAGGACGGCCTCGTCTCCCTCCATGGCCCGAATGGCGGTGGTGTAGATGAACGAGAACTCCTTGGGGTTCTTGCTCCCGTCAAACTTCTCGATTGGCCCAGGCTTGAACCTCAGCGGCCAAAGCACTTCACGAAGAGCGCGGGAGAAGGCGGAGCACCCTGGCGCGGCCTTCGGGGGAGAGGCATCCTGAAGTGGGCCAAGGCGGGAAAACACTCACTTGCGCGCGAATCTGCTGGTGGAAGAGATCGTCAGGCTCGGCGCGGCCTTCTACGGTTCTGACGGAGCGCCTTTGATGCCGCTGTGGCCAGAGCTGCCTGTGCGCCCTCCGTCGTTCTGCTCCTCATGCCGGACGATGCCGCAGGTGATGTCGCCGAGGCCCTCAGCGATGGCTGGACCCAGGTCCGCCATAGTGAAGCCACGGGTGTCCTTCTCCAGGTCGCGGACGACCGTGGCGATTGCGCGCGCCTTCTGCTGGCTGCGCAGGAGTGGGTTGGCCATAGTCTCGATGAGAGAGCTGACTTACCGGCCATGAGCCGGGGTGCGCAGGCTGTCCTCGCGGCAGATCTCAGCATGACGTGGCGGACGGAATCGCAGAAGAAGTCCCGAGCCACAGCACTGCGGCACTGCTACTCCTGGACCTCCACGTTCCTGGCATCGTCGTCGGCCGTGGCTGCGAAGACGCAGCGAGACGTGCACTAGGCCGGGGAAACGTCCCGGTGTCGCCAGCGGAAGCGGAGTCAACCAACAGCTCGAACTCCATGGGAGTCTCGCTGATGTGGGTTACAGAGGGGTCTGGCTCAGGTGGACAATTTAATGGTTATCATCGCTGGCATTCTATTATTATTAAAAAATAACGGAGTATTTCAAGGTAGCATCATATGCTATTATAATAAGACAGGTATTAGAACGAAAAAAGAGAACATCAGAGCAGCAACAACCTTCAGCGACGATATCCAAGCTATTGACCCGGACACCCGCAGCTAGTCCTGCACACCTGAGTTCGGACCCTCCTGATCCTTTTCAGACTTGCAACCTGAATAACAAAAACATCAAAGGAATCTGGTGCATCATCACACCAGGCCAATCCCAGCCTACTCTAGTAAAGTTCAATTATTAAAAAGGTGGATCTACATGTGCAAACCTCTCGTCCTGTCCATAACCGTTGACACGGCTATCATGATAGTTTTGACTCTACAGAGTGTGTACAAATTTTCCCACAAGCCCCGTCTCATCCAGTAGGAGATACAGTACAAGACTTTTACAGCCTACTACATCCACCACTTAGCCCGCTACTTCTGGACACCACCCGTGCGTCGTTCCTCATTTAAGCCATTCGGTCATCGAAACGCACCTACCCCTCAGGGGAGATTGCAAACCTCCCCCTAGGGCATAAGTGACGAAACGTAAATAGACAGCCTACGAGCAAGTTGTTAGTGGGTTTCGTACGGTAAGGTTTGGTCTAGCAATACACAAGCTTGAGTCCTTATTAAAGGAGACCCTCACATCTCCACCACAACACCGGAACCATCACTGCCGCTTCTCCCCTAAGCAATCTACACTAGTTTTAGTTGTTTAGATTTAACCAAAAACACCACATGAATCATGCGCCTCACAAAGGCACATTTTATAGTGAATCCCAATGCAATCCTACCATCTAGTCAAATGATAGGCTAAGGAACAATAGAGGGTTCATCAAATGAGGTCTAGTCATGCTAATAAAGGACTAGCATGAATAAGGCACACACACTATTCTAATATGCATGCAAAAGTGAATTACGAAGAGTAAAGACGATTATGCTCCCTCCGTCATAAAACTATTGCCCTAAATCATAGCCAAGAGGGCACATACTTTTGGACGGACGGAGATAGTAAAACTTAGGACATGAATATGCAAACAACTAGTGCTTGCCTGGTAGCGATCGGCCTCGCAAGGAATCGTTGACATTCTCGGGCCACCATCTTCAATGGTGACGTCTCGGCTAGAATCTGGGTCTTGATGATCTGTGTGAAATCGTCAGTGATACCTCAGTGCAACACCGAGTCGTCATGCTCTTCCGGGACATTGTTGGCACTCACGGCCCTAGTGTCACCGACGACGATGATCTGACTCGACTCTTGATCTTGACCATCTTGCAAGAATTTATCGCCACTCACGATTCACTGAATAACATTCAAATCCAAGAAAATCAGGAGTTTGCGGTCCGGAGACTTCGACCCATGGTTCAGAGTATCCGATCCAAGCAGTTATCTTTTACCCAGAGCAAATGCCCAAACCTACCCTCACTTCCACTTTCACCACACCCCACTTCATTCTCAAACCCGACGGTGAATTGGGCGACTTCCACTCCTCCTCGGTTTTTTGTCGTTGCGCGTGATTATAGGAGAAGATCTCATCAATTTGGTGCTTCCCCATTTGTCTTCTCTCTCTCAACCCTCGGCAGTGTAAGAACTCAAAGTAACTAGGGTTTCCTCCTCCAAATTTCTTATAACCCTAGTCAAGATGTGAAAATATGGTCTTTTCATGCATGCCTAGTAATCTCACATGTGCCTCTTATGCATAAGGTACCTAGTTTTGGGTGTGAAATTTGATATTGGACTTATGAACTTGATCTGCGATTTCTGACAGAACCGGACAGTCCAGTGTCTGAATTCGGATACTCCGATTTCCCGGAGTATCTAGAACCTAACACTGAATTATTTGGGTCTGTGAGTTAATCCTAACCAAGCTCAAAGTTTCACCCTTCTATCTTGCATAACCTAGGATATATTATGTGACATGAAAACGAGTTGATGCATTCTCAGGCCATGGAAGGTGGACAAGACAGTGGTAGTGGTTCCTCCAAAAAGAGTTTCAAGCAAGAACAACATGTGCCTCTAACTATCAGGGGAATGCCTTTCCCTGTTGTACCTTCTCCTATGGCATCTCAGACAAGGCAGAAGACAAGCAAAGGATCTGGAAGCAAAATGATCATAGACTCATGGTCCTTATGCTCCTAGGAACTTCATCAAAACTGCTTTACCTTATCCTGGTTGTTCAAAAAGGGATCCTATCCATATTCATAAAGTTTCAATAGATGAACCTTCTAAGGAGCTAAGGTACAAGAAGCAGCTGAAGAAACTGGCCAAATATCTACAGAAGTATGCCCATATCATCCAAGGAGTAACTACCAGCGAGCCATACATTGGAGACAAGGCTTACGGACCTCTTGCAGGTGTTGCTGATGATATGATCGATCTGACAGTTGATGTCAAGAACACTTTGTTTGGAATAGGTGCGGAACCAAATGATACCTGCTCCAATTCTGACTTCATGAGCTCAAATGAGTATAAGCTAATAGACAACGACATGTCTACTTAGTAGCTTCAGATTAATTGTGTTTTTTTTCCTCTTTTGGTGTCTTAATGCCAAAGGGGGCGAGGGATTATTAAAGCTTTATCTATATATGCTCTGTCTGTTGAACTTTGTTGGCTGTTGGTTGTTAAACTTGGCTACTTATTCCATTGGTGTAAAACTTTGTGTTTATTCTGGGATGATGGTTATAACTTGGTTTGTAAAACTTATTTTCTGTTGGATGGCTAGTTGTTGCACTTTGTCAATTTCCTGTTAAATCTGTGTATTAGTATGGTATGACTTGTGTGCCCCATGCCATGTCATCTGTATTCTTTAACTTATTTCTCACTTCCTATTGGTACCTAGTTCTAGGGGGAGCTCTTTTGCTTTTCACCTAAATATATGCCTTGAGCTTTGAAATCTTATCCCCTAAAGGCATACATTCACGGGGAGCTCTCTTTAGCAAATTCACTGTTTACTTAAAGCTTTATTTGGTTGTCACGATCACAAAAAGGAGGATATTGTAATTAAATGCATCTTGGCCAAATTGATTTTGGTAATTAATGATATCATGATTTCGATCAAATAAGTTTTAATGAGTGATGAACAGGTTTAAATTGACAAAGGAAGTGAATATATTTGGTATACTCATTAAAGAAGAAAAGGAATAGTTTGGCAAATTAGGATTGTACTTTTGCAAGCTTATTTGAGTCCTAAGGATAAGCGAATGTAGGAATGGCTAAAGACCCCTGATTGTATGTGCGGGTGTAGAAAGGGCCAAAGGCCTTTACTCCCTAAATCAATCAACAATCAATCTGGAGAAACCAAGAAGGTGAACTCCAGGCTACCAAAAACTTGGAATTTATATATACGAACTTAGTTTACAGAAACCTCGTAAAGCCAAAATCAATGAAATTGATACACAATGGAAATATACTTTACGGAGCGGCTCCAGCCCAGTCGCCAGGGCAACGCTCGGGCCCCACTGGGCCCAGCCGTCGGTGAGCGCTCGGCGCGACCCACGCTACTGGGTTTGAGCAAAACCGTATACTCTAACGGTGCGCGCAGGGGTAGAGCGAATTGAACACTCTGATTCATCGTTGGTCCGTTGCTGCGAGAGAGCATCTGTGCTTGGTCATGGCGGTCGACCCAGCGTGGCAATGGAAGAACTGCTCCCTGGCGAGCATCTTGACACGCTTCATGTACTCCGGGAAGGCGAGCGCCCCGTTCTCCAGCGCGTGGGCGAGGGCGTCCATGGCGTCGTCGACGGCGAGCTCCGCCGCCTTGCTCTGTAGCCACCGCCCCGCTGCCGGCGCGCCGCCACCTGCGGCCTGCGGTTCAAGCGCCACCGCCGCCGCCGCGTCGTCGGTGACTGCGACTCCGTCTATCTGGTCGTCGGCGTGCCTCAACCAGTCGAACAGCCGGTCGCGGTGGCCGAGGCATGCCGTCACGGCGCGCTCCAGCCTTATCCTCTCCTCCTCGAGCTCGCCGACGGCGCGGTCGATGGTGGCAGCCCGTGCCCGGAGCCTCGCCTGGACCGCTGACATCGCCGCCACCTCCTCGTCGTCGTCCTCCTCGTGTCTCTCTGAATCCGATGTCGTCGGCGACGAGGTGTCGGTGTTGTAGGTGAAGGTGAAGGTCAAAGGGTGGCACATCCGGAAGGCGGCGGCGAGGGCTCCGACGAGGTCGGAGAGGGTGGAGTCCGGGACGCTCCAGCGGCTGAGGCAGGGCAGCGAGCGGCGGACTCGGCCGGTGCGGTGGTCGACGAAGGGGTGGCCGGGGACGAGGGCGGCGGCCGGCGTCGACGCGGCGGGGAAGACGAAGACAATGGGCGGGTGGTAGGGGTAGTCACGTGGCAGCCACGCCGTGAGGCGCAGCGGCGGCAGCACCGGGGAGACGGCGAGGAGGCCGTGCGCGTTGAGCAGCACCGCAGACGCGCCGTCCTCGCCGGTGTAGGTGTCGAAGGCCGGCGAGAGGGAGGGGAAGTCGCGGAGCGCGGCGAGCACGTGCTGCCGGACCAGCCACTGGAGCCGAGGGTAAGCGTACGACGCCAGCGCCGCGTCCACCAGCGCCACCGTACCGGCGGGGTCGTTCCCGGCACCGGCGGCCGCCATGGATCGTTGCAGCTATAGCTAGCTACCACGTAGCTAAACAAGTAAACATTCACGCGGTTCTTGTGGCGTCTTTCCGGAGCAAGACGACACGACACGGCACGATACAACGACGGCCAGAAATTTCTTCCGATCGCTGCCTTTCCGTGTGCGTGTGAACGTGCAACAATTGGCGAAATCCTGACCTGACTGGGCGCTTTGGGTTGAGATTTTGATGGCTGGTTAATTTTTTCCCCTTTTATAGTGATGGCTACGACGCCGTTCAAGTGCGAAAGTAATTGCTGCGACGAATTTTGTGGCAGCATCTTTGTCACAAGATGGCGTTCAATCAATCACATAATTAAAAGGTTGATAACGATATTTTGGGGTTAATTTCTTCTGGGCGAGCACTAGGGTCCGGACGTCCGGACATCCGGACCTGCTGACGTCAGCCTGACGTCATCACGTAACCTGCGCGAATACCTACGGAAATCTGAAAAATAACGGTAGAAACCTGATGAACCGTGGCAACCTGAGGACGAAACTTGAGATTAATTTCAGAAAGTTTTTGAGAGTAAGAACCAAGTTTCGATAGTATAAATTCAAGTTTCGGTAGGTAATATCCAAAGTTTCAGTGGGCAAAACCTAAGTTTCAGCACAAAAAAGCAAAGTTTTTGAAAAGTAAGACCCAAGTTTCAATAGTGCAAAGTCCAAGTTTTTGTAGGCAAAGATCCAAGTTTCAGTAGTAGAAAAGGTACATTTTCATAAGACGAAGTCCCCAGAGTTCCAGATCGAGAAAAGAGAAGGTCTCATATGGATAACTCCAACTTTCGAGCACCCAAATCCTAGGTTTCCAGAGACAAACCTTAAGTTTCGAGTTTGAAATAGGATGGGTCTCCTCCTTGCCTCCTTCTTCCTCAAATCCGGCGAGACCTTGCCCCTTGCTCGCCGGATCCGACGGCGACCTTCACACTCCGTGCTTCCTCATCGCCGTGGTCGCCGCCCCCTTAGATCTAGCGGCGATGCTTGGAGCACGGCAAGGGAGCTCGCCAAGGCTTCGGGCGTGAGGAGAGATAAAGACCGGCCGCCGCATTGAGGAAGAGAGGCGTGGGGCGGCTCTGGCGTCAGCGAGAGGGCGTGAGGCGAGGAGGAGGAAGCGAGGCGAGGAGAGCTTGGTAGGCGGCGCCGGAGGACGGCGAGGAGGCGCAAGACGGGGGGAGGAGCGCGAGCCAGGAGGGCGAGCGAGGAGGAGGAGGCCCGAGGTCGGGGGCACGAGAGACAGAGAGGGGGAGGAGCTCCGCGAGAGAGCCAGAGAGAAATAAGCAGGGAGCAGTCCGGACGGACGGACGGACGGACGTCCGTCATAATGTGTTTTCGTTTCTTTCGTATAAAGTCGCTATTATCGTTGGTGTCAATATAATTTAAAAGCTATCGCAAACATTCTATTTTTTAGCTTGAAATGACCGAAATACCCTGAATCTCCAATGCCTGCAATCCTTACTTTGTCAGGTTCATGGGCTGGGAGCCGACGCCTTCCTTTGTCATCGCCCCCACCTCCCGAGCATGGGCTTCAGGTCCCTTAGCGGTGACTAGGTACCCTCCCTCTCCCGTGTAGGATTGGCGGTAGGCTCCTTATCGCAAGGCATGGCCTTCTTCTCAGCAGCGGTGATGTGCACCGGTATGTGTTCTTCCCCTTCCTTTCAAAGTAGCCGAGCACGTCTACCCCTTCAACCATCGTATCGCTTTAGGATCTAGACTTAGTGGCACCAAGGGCTCAAACTTCTCTGGCGCGTGCTCGCTGATATGGCACACCTTCCACGCCTCAAATTCGTTCGTAGTACTCTCATCCATCAGCAAGACTAGGTCCACTTCCCTGTCTTCATCGGTGGCATTCACAGACTAGCGCACACGAGGTATTTCCTCCTCCTGGGCAGCGGCCACCATAGGTAGATCATCCTTCACCAAGATTTGATCCGCGATCAACTCGATCATCCGGTACTTCAGTCCACTACATCATTAAGAACAGTGTTAACCATGTCGCGAAGTTACGAGCGTGTGGGTATCCCAGAGGCTCTCGCTCCCTCCGGATCACCTAATTTGCCAACAAGAAGACAAAGGCTAAGGAGAAGCGATGGGATGCAAGGGATAGGGGTGAAAACGGGTCGGGTACGGTCGGGTAGCAGGTCATATCGTATCCTACCCTAATTTATTTTTTCGGATATCGGGTCGGATACGGATAGCTCAAAATCGGGTCGGATACGGTTACGGTTACGGATATTTACGGTCGGGTAGAAAACGGGTATCGGATATTATACCGGATAGAAATCGGTTATCGGATACTTAGTCGGTCATATATAAATTATATAGAATTTAAACATTTAACAAAAATAAACTAACACATGATTACTTAGCATCAAAATATGTGATGGAAAGATATAACATAACATAACATAAATATTTATAAAGTAAATTAAGTGGAGCTACGTGCATCCGTAGCAACATATATGCATATAAGCATGCCATCAAAACGTGCCCGCGCTGGTTAGCTCGGACATGCACGTCAATGCATGCAGCATGCACCATTAGCACGTCATTGATGCAACAATATCCATTGGGCCGCTAGCTAGCCTGGTGGGCCGTTTGCTGGCCTATTGGCCCTGGTGGACGGACGACCAAGCTGTCTGTGCAAATGTGGATAGTACCATATCGGAAGTGGGGGTTGAGATCGATCGGATGTGCGGCTATACAAGGAGGCAGGGCGCTGCTGCACTCACAAACAACCGATTCTTAGCTGTGCTTGCTTCAATCGGGTACCCGATTTATTTAAAAAACCGGGTACCCGTATCCTACCCGTTTTTATCGGGTAGTATCTCTTCCATA
Source organism: Raddia guianensis (assembly GCA_036346415.1). Lineage (NCBI taxonomy): Eukaryota > Viridiplantae > Streptophyta > Magnoliopsida > Poales > Poaceae > Raddia > Raddia guianensis. The sequence continues at coordinate 41,522,274 of CM070538.1, read as the reverse complement.
TCCGACCCGTATCTGACTAAAAATAAACGAGTAGTACCTGAATCCGAACCCGTACCCGACGGGTACTAAAAAAATGCTATCCATTTTGTAACCGCCATAGAGCCGGGTCGAGTATCCGTCGGGTACTACCCGATTCGTTTTCACCCCTAGCAAGGGAAGAATAGGCTTAAGCACAGACACATACGATATGCTCGATCGGTGAGCCCTCTTGGTCGACGTCCTCTACATGGCCACACTCAAGTAGTGCATGGGTCCCTAAGCCCGTAGCTTGCTCGAGTGGGCCCTCTACGCTGCTCAAGCACGCCAAACCATCCCTTTGCTCGACTGCTTTGAGCATCACTACCAACTTCTTCAGGTGCCATTTCAGCGCGGTCACAACCTAGCGGAGGGCTTCGTCCATCCGTTTAACTATGGTCGCTGGATCAGCTAACAGAGAGCTTCCTCTAGTCGTTCAACTTTGCTCACTGGATCCTCTGTCGGCACTCGGAGGCTGTTGCCGTGTCTCTTCCTCTCCCTCCTTCACTTTTGAGTCAGACAAGGAGACCGTCTCACCCCTGCAGCCACTTTTTGTGTGAACTTCTCGTCCTGCACCAGAGGTCCGTGAGCGTCTACATGTCCTCCGCCTTCTTTTGCTCCTCCTGTTCTCCCGGCTTGCACTAAAGCTCCATCTTCTTCGCCGTGGTTGCAATTAATCGCAGTCGAGCGTAATGTCCATGGTCCCAAGCAAGGTACTCTCTGAGGCATTGCTTGACTTCTCTTACCATGTCCACGTGCTCTAAGTGCGGCTTGGGGAAGTTGTGTCGAGGAAGAATGGAAGCAAGGGCTGCAGGCGCAGTGCGTGTGGAGTGTTGCGGTCATCGTGCCGTGGGCTCCACCAGCGGTGGGGTGGCAGCTTTCGTTTTGTGAGCGAGCTCTTCGCAAACTTTTGATCAAGAGGCTTTAAACAAAGTTTATTTTCACTTTCTTTCTTATTCTTTTCTCTCTTTTTTTAGATAATTAATAAGCCTATGATTTTTTCAATATTTTGAGGGACCTTTGAAAATAAGGGAATATTTATTATAAAAGGCCATCTAGGCTCTTGTTTGGGAGGTGGAATATCTAGCGGAAGTTTACGCTTAAATCCGTTATGGAATTTAGCGTTACCGAACATGAGTTAAGCTAGCAAACAAGGGGTACACGAAGTAAAATGATCGGGATATGCGACACTACTCCATAAGGAAACTACTTTTAACCAAATTCAATACAAGCATAAGCTGTGAATTGAAGGCTTTGAGTTTTCAACTAGAATTTTGGCTTTGGTAGGTAGTCAAGTCACTTAGGGGATTACAAACCAGGGTTTTAATTATTTTGGAAAATCTCCAAAACATACTTGATTAAAAAAGGAAATCTATCACTTACGCCATATCTCATAAGTCAACTATTTCAGCAAAGGTTATTCCTGTCAAGAGAATTATCCCACAAGTACTGAGTAATAACCATGGAATAAAATTTATGCAAGCCATCATGCATGCTCAGAGTCATAGCATGTGAATTTTTTTAATCATCTTTGTATGGACATTTTAAATTGTGTTTAGCCATGACATTTATGTAGATACAAGAGAAAGGGAATCATGGGGTCAAACCTTAGTGTACCAAATTTGGTAGACCGCGAATGGTGGAATGGGGAGACTGGCCGGCCTGGGTGGATTGGCCGGCTTGGCTAGGCCGGTCGGCTTGACCTAGGTCAGCCGGGGCTGCCCCATTCTCGTTGTGTCGCCAATTCCTTTCAAATCACTTCCCTATTTGCTGTACTACCCAAAACTTGTATGCATATTAGATAATAAAGTTGATCGATGCAAAATTGCATCGATTGAACTAATCACAAATATCAATTGCACAAGATCAAGGCAAACATTCCTTATTTAAATCAAATTTGTGCGAAACTTGAGAGCGTACTAATACAGTGAAGTAAGTTAGGAAAATAAACTAAGTGCCTTCTTTTATTTCAACCCTAGCCAATCTATGGAGATGGAGGATGATATATTTGTTCTCCCGATTAGCTAAGCCATTCTAATATTATCGAGTCTCTAGTGTGTGTTATATTTATCCTAAATATCTTTTATCCTTACCCCTGCTATTTATTAGCCGGTGTGTATTTATATTAGTAAAGGAGCTAGTCCTATTTATCGATATATTTTATCCTGCTTCCCTAACGAAATACGATACCCTATAATACTCATGGATGAAAATGCTACATGTTGTTCCGTGCGCTTGGAAAAGTACGATAATATAATTTTGAGCATAAGAAACACCAACACTCAGGCCAGGGGTGGAGGGCCCATTATGGCAAGGTATGGCCTAGGGGTGAAAACGGAGCGGATAATATCCGAACCGTATCCGTATCCAATATCCGTATTGTGAGCATCGTTGAGCCCTAATTTTTATTAGTGGCATTGATGTCAAATTAATTAATATAAAGTGCTAGGTGGTTTTTGGACTTCTCGGAACCCTAGCGAAGACTCGGCGTTTTTGCAAAACCCTAACCTAAAGCGACGACAAATTTGTGAGCTGCTCCGAAATTTCAGTGCGTGACCGGGCGAGAGAAGAGGTCACGTATAGATTAGGAGTAGTTAGGTTTTTTTCCTGTTTTTCGTCGGTTTTCAAAAGGGGTTCAATATCTCGGACTATGCCGGATCTTTAGCGAATTCTTGAAAACTTCGGTTTCGTAGTCCACCACTTCTAAAATACCCATGTATATCCTTGTGAGATTTCTAGAGAGAGAGAAACCCACCTAAATTCCCCCACAAATTTTAGCTCGAAATTCTTCACTGTCGGACGGCGTCCGGTAGTCATCGGACGGCGTCCGGTCAGGTTATAATCCGAGGCACTTTCGGACGGCGTCTGGGTGGCCGTCCGATCCCGTAATCGTCGGACGGTGTCCGGTAATTACCGGATGGCGTCCGATAAAGCTCAATTTTGGCTGATTTGTGCTGCCGGACGGCGTCTGGGGGGTGTCCGGTAGCTCCAGCGCTTGCGCGATCCTTGCTGTCGGACAGCGTCCGGTGGGGACCGGACGGCGTCCGATAATCCGTTTCTTTGTGAGCAGTAGGCTCTGTCGGACGGCGTCCGGTTCCCGTCGGACGGCGTCCGGTAGAGGCTAACGGCTAGTCTTTTTGTCCTCTTCCGAGGGGCAACGGCTAGTTTTGCTCTAGGGGCTATAAATACCTACCTAGTGGCTGCCTTCTTTGAGGTTTGCTGCTCCACTTCACCTACCACATTCATAGCTCATCAATTAGGTGATCTAGAGCCATTCCTCCACCCACAAATCATCCAAAGCCACAATCCATCAAACCCCAATACCGAGCTTCATTGAAGTCCTTCGATCCGGCATGATCGGGGCGTTTCGGACTTGTTACTTTTGAAGACATCCTTCGTGGAGGCGAGGGCTTGAGAGTAGGCCTTGGCGTGTGGCTACTCTCGAGTCGGTGTACGGGTGACGGAGTCCACCTCGCCGGAGTGGCGGAACGACTACCGGGAGTAAGTGAGGCGGTAGGCTCGAGAGCGAGCCGGTCCTTGTGCGCAAGGGGTAGCCTCAACGGAGAGTAGGAGTTGCGGCTCCGAACTTCGGTCAAACAAACACCGTGTCACCCTCTCATTTAATTTCCGTATTTACTCTCTCGCATTGCTTGTGATCATTTGATTGCCTTGTCGTAGTTGCTTTGTGATTTATTTATAGCTTCCGCTTACTTGTCTTGCAACTAGGGTTGGGTCATTCTTAACATGATGCTTAAATAGAGAATAATCAAAAGAAAATTAAAATTGCCTATTCACCCCCCCTCTAGGCCTTGGGATCCTCTTTCAAGTGGTATCAGAGCATCTAGGTTCTCCGGTATTAGCTTCACCGCTAGGAGATGGCTCAAGAGGGGACTAGGATAGATATTGGAAAAGCTCCTATCTTTGATGGGACAAATTACAACTATTGAAAAATTCGAATGCAATGTTACTTAGAGGCACTAAGTTATGATGTGTGGGTTGCGTGTGAGACCGGTTATCCGGACCCTCCGGCCGGAACACTTGTTCTTGATGATGTTCATGCTAAGTACAAACGTTATAATGCCATTGCTAGAAATGCATTGCTCTCTAGTGTCTCTTCCGAAGTGTTCAATAGCATTGGCAATCTCACTAAAACTTATGAGATTTGGAAACACTTAAAGGAAATCCATGTTGGTAGTGCCGAAATGCTTGAGGAGAAACTATCTCGTGCTAGAAAAAGATTTGATCAATTCAAAATGCTTCCTAATGAAAGTGTCAATGATATGTTTCTTAGGTTGAACCCCATTATCAATGAAATTGCCGGATGCTCGGAGAAAAAGGTCTTGGAGGATATTGACATTTGTCGGAAGATGCTTGATGTTGTGCCGTTTAGCTTCAATCCGCTTGTGACCTTAATTCGAGCATCAAAGTCAAAGCTCAAGAAAATGACTCCAACCAAGCTACTCGGGCAATTCAACTCTTATGAGATGCGGCTTCTTGAAAGTGAAGAGTCCCCGCTCAACAAGAAGTCAATTGCTCTCCCCGCCAAAGTCAAAAGTGGGAAGAAGAAAGTTGAGGTTGAAGATGATGATGTTGACTCCGATGATGAAATTCCGGAGATAGAAGAATTGGCCCTCCTTGTCAAGCGGTCAAGAAAATTGATCAAGAAAATGAGTTTCCGCGGTGGATCATCCTCTTCAAGGCGAAAACCCATCTCCGAGATGCGTTGCTATGAATATGGAGAGAAGGGTCACTTGGCGGCGGATTGCCCAAAGAACAAGAAAAACAAGTACAAGTCAAGGAATCACGAAGAAGATGAGGATGATGATGACAAGAAAAAGCACCGTCACTACCGCAAGAGCGATCACAAGTCCAAGGACAAGAAAAAGGCTCTTATCGGTCAAAAGTGCAAAAAGGAAGATAGCTCGAGTTCATCATCCTCCCAATCCTCCTCCGAAGAAGAAGATACTAGAGCTGATGGGCTAGCCGGACTTGCGGTCAAGAAAAATGCTCCTCCGGCCCTTCCCAAGCAAAAGCTTTGTCTCACCGCCAACACACAAGAAGAGGTGATTGGGGAATGGATCACCGATGATGAAGGTTCTTGGGCGGACTCCTCCGACAATGAAAACACCAAGGTGTCCGGAGTCGCCATCGACAACCCCACACCTCCCATGTGCCTCATGGCACTAGAGGAGAAGGTAACAAATGAGCACCTCTCTCGAAGTGAGCTTAAGCAATTGATTGATGATTTAACTAATGCTCTAGAGAAGGAAAAAACTAAGAGGAAAAAGTTAATGAAAGTGCATAAAGAGCTTGCTAATGAATTTGAAATTTTGCTTGAAAAACATGAGACTCTAGAGGATGAGTATGAAGCTATAAATTTGCAAGTTGAAATTCTAGAGAACAAACTAGCTAGCTCTAATGTTGATGATGAAACTCCTCTTGATTGCTTAATTGAAAAATGCAATGTTGGTGTGACGTGTGACTTGATTGACATTATAGATGGTTCACTTAGCTTATCTCATAACACATCCTTTACCATGTCACCCACTCACACACCCAATGTTAGCTCATCTTCATCCACTAGTGCTACTCCTTCAATTGAGAATGCTTGTTCTATTGGTACTTGTGGTGTTGCTAAATGTGCTAATGAGCTAGTTAAAGAAAATTTGCTTCTAAAGGATAGAATTGAGCAACTAGACTCTAGCTTGGCTAAATTACTTGTGGGGAACAACTCTCTTGACAAGGTGCTTCGGGAGCAAAGGTTCACCTTGGGTAAGCATGGTTTGGGATTTCATCCGGGATTTTGCCTAAGGAAGGTTGGGGTAAGCCCAAGCTAACCTTTGTCAAGGGAGGGACCCGTTGCCATATTTGCAAAAATGATAAACACAAAGCCATTGCTTGTCCTCTTGCAAAATCATCTCAATTCATGTCTAAAACTCAAGTACTTAATGCTAGTTACATGCTTATGAGAAAGAATGGCTCTACTTATACAAAATATGTTGGTGCACCCAATGAAAAGAAAGATGTGAAGGCTATTTGGGTGCCCAAATGTTTGATGACTAACTCGAAAGGACCCAAGAAGAAGTCTTGGGTACCTAAAACCCAAGCTTGAATTTGTGTGTGTAGGTGAACTACAAGAGCGGTGACCGGCATTGGATATTTGATAGCGGTTGCACCCAACATATGACCGGTATCTCAAGTATGTTCACCTCACTAGAGGAGGAGAAGGACCCCGAACACAAGATCACATTTGGGGACAACTCCAAGCGAAAGGTAAAAGGTATAGGTAAAATTGCAATATCCAATGACCTATCCATCTCTAATGTGCTCTTGGTGGAAGCTTGTAATTTTAATCTCCTCTCCGTTGCTCAAGTGTGCGATTTGGGTTTTGATTGCTTCTTTTCGATCAACGGAGTTCGTGTTGTTTCCACTAAGGATCAAAGTGTTGCATTCGAAGGCACCCGGTTTCAAAACTTATATTTGGTTGATTTTTTAAACCGTGAAACTTCTCAAATCAAGGCTTGTCTTATCGCTCAAACCACTCTTGGTTGGTTGTGGCATAGACGTCTTGGACATGTTGGAATGGGCACTTTGAAAAAGGTTTTTAAAGACAACTTGGTTGTTGGAGTGAAGGATGTCAAATTCGAGAAAAATTGCTTATGTAGCTCATGCCAAGCCGGCAAGCAAGTGGCTAATTCTCATCCGACTAAGACTTTCATGTCTACATCCCGACCACTTGAACTTTTGCATATGGATTTATTTGGCCCAACCACTTATGCAAGCATAGGTGGTAATTCTTATTGTCATGTGATTGTCGATGATTTCTCTCGCTTCACTTGGGTATTTTTCCTTGCAAATAAATCACTTGCCGGTGATGTGTTTAAAAGATTTGCTTTGAAAGCTCAAAAGGAATTTGACTCTTTTATTAAAAAGGTGAGGAGTGATAATGGCACCGAGTTTACTAATACAAATGTTGAGGAATTTTGTGATGAGTTAGGTGTCAAGCACGAATTCTCGGCGGTATACACTCCCCAACAAAATGGAGTGGTGGAGAGGAAGAACCGTACTTTGATAGAGATGGCAAGATCAATGCTTGACGAGTACAACACGCCGCATGCCTTTTGGGCGGAAGCCATCAACACGGCGTGCCATGCCATCAACCGCCTATACCTCCACCGACTCCTTCACAAGACCTCATATGAATTACTAGTGGGACGAAGGCCCAACATCTCGTATTTTCGAGTCTTCGGTTGCAAGGTATACATCTATAAGAAAAGGACTCATTTGGGTAAGTTCCAAAAGAGGTGCGACATTGGTATCATGTTAGGTTACTCATCTCGCTCAAAAGCTTTTCGAGTTTTTAATAATTCTATCGGGCTAGTTGAGGAAGCATATGATGTCAAGTTTGATGAAACTAATGGTTCACAAAATGAGCAATATTTGAAAAGAAATGTAGGTGATGAGCTACCACATGAAGCCATGGAGTTGGGGGAAATTCGACCCTCACCGGAGGCACCAAAAGATGAAGTAATCACCCCCACCACCTCCATCGATAATCAAGCTCAAGACACCTCTCTAACAACTCAAGATCAAGCGGTGGACGGAAATGCAAACTTTGAAGTTGATCAAGCTCAAGGGGGAGGCGTTGATCTACAAGTACCCGTCCAACAACACCGCACTCTCTCCAAGGATCATCCCCTAGATCAAGTCATTGGCAATCTCAATCAAGGCGTAAGAACCCGTTCTCATACCGCTAATTATTGTGAGCATCACGCCTTTGTGTCTATTGTTGAGCCTAGAACCATTGATGAGGCATTGGCGGATGCGGATTGGGTGAACACCATGCATGAAGAATTGAACAACTTCACCCGCAACGAAGTTTGGGAACTTGTGGAAAGACCGAAGGACCACAATGTCATTGGAACCAAATGGGTCTTCCGCAACAAACAAGATGAGAACGGTGAGTGGTGCGAAACAAAGCAAGATTGGTGGCGCAAGGTTTCACACAAATCGAAGGACTTGACTATGGAGAAACCTACGTCCCCGTTGCTCGACTTGAAGCTATACGGTTACTCTTGGCATTCGCCTCTCTCTATAACATAACTCTCTTTCAAATGGATGTCAAAAGTGCTTTTCTAAATGGTTTTATTGATGAACTTGTTTATGTCGAGCAACAGCCCGGTTTTGAAAACCTCAAACACCCAAACCATGTCTACAAGCTCACTAAGGCGCTATACGGTCTCAAGCAAGCTCCTAGAGCATGGTATGAGCGTCTTAGGGACTTTCTCTTAGTAAAGGGATTTAAAACCGGTGCGATTGATTCCACATTGTTTCTAAAGCCAATTGAAAATGACTTATTTATTGTCAAATATATGTGGATGATATTATCTTTAGATGCACTAACAAATCTAAATGCAAGGACTTTGGAGAAATGATGTCCAAGGAATTCGAAATGTCTATGATTAGAGAACTCACTTTCTTCCTTGGATTTCAAATCAAGAAACTTCGAGAAGGGACTTTCATTTGTCAAGAGAAATACACAAAGGACCTTCTCAAACGGTTTTCAATGGATGACTGCAAATCGATCAAAACACCAATGGCCACTAATGGGCATCTTGATTTGAACGAAGATGGAAAGCCCGTGGACCAAAAGCTTTATCGCTCCATGATCGGTTCGCTTCTCTTCTCACCGCTTCTCGACCCGATATTATGTTTAGTGTGTGCATGTGTGCTCGCTTTCATGCATCCCCTAAAGAAGTGCATCTTGTTGCCGTAAAACGCATTTTGAGATATCTAAAAATCACTACTAGCATAGGTCTTTGGTACCCCAAGGGAGCGCGTGTTGAGCTTCTTGGCTATTCCGACTCGGATTATGCCGGTTGCAAAATTGATCGCAAAAGCACCTCGGGGGGTTGTCACTTGCTAGGACGCTCACTCGTGTCATGGACTTCGAGGAAGCAAAACTCCGTGGCGCTATCTACATGAGCGGAATATGTAGCGGGGAGTTGTTGTGCTCAACTCTTGTACATGACACGGATGCTTAGTGACTTTGGGCTAAAATTTGAAAAAGTGCCTCTTCTATGCGATAATGAAAGTGCGGTGAAAATAGCCAACAATCCGGTCCAACATTCCCGTACAAAGCACATCGACATCCGACATCACTTCATTCGTGACCACGTTGCAAAGGGTGACGTTGTGCTTGCCCACGTGCGAACGGAAGACTAATTGACGGATATTTTCACCAAACCCTTAGATGAGGCACGGTTTTGCGAATTAAGGAATGAACTCAACATACTAGATAGATCAAATGCGTGTTGATTGGTTTTTGTGATTTTTGGGTCTTATTTGAATTTTTCCATTTGCTTTTGACCCTTGTCACATTTAGGGGGAGTTTAGTTTCAACTCATGATCTTAAAACTCCCTCTAGTGGTGAAAAGATAAATTTGTTTTTGGGTTAGCACATTTTTATCCTATATTTTAAGCCAAAACAAATTTAAGCAGTAATAGACTATCCTTATTATCTTATTACTTCAAACTTCTAATTTTTGAAAATCTTATCCCCTTTGAAAAATTTGCTCCATATGCATATTTGTTCCCTTAAAAATCATTTGGCATCAAAATTGTTGAAAATATTTGAAAAGGAGCCAAAAATTCAAAAACATGTGCTTAAACTCTAGAGTGAACCTCTATGCGCGATTTTCATGCCTATATGAGAAATCAAGGCAAAATTTGGGTTCACCCATTTTCTTGATCTCGAAGATCAAAATTTGGGTTTTTGAATTTTATTTGGTTTCATTTGTCAACTTAGTACCTTACCCCTTCAAAATTAAAATTCTTAGAAAATCACTTCAGATTGCTCACATTTGAATCTTCCTTTGAATTTTGAGCAAAATGGAGATCTTCACTTCAAAACATTATTTTTATATAAATATTCTCGCATTGGTGGGGCCCACTGGTCAAAAGAGCAAACAGCTGTGAAATTTGCCTTAATCGGACGCCGTCCGGTCACGCTCAGACGCCGTCCGATAACGTGTTGCATGTGCCACATACCCACTGTCGGACGCTATCCGGTAACTATCGGACGCCGTCCGACAGAGTGTTATCCGTGATGCGACTCGCCTGTCGGACGCCGTCTGGCCGCTCCGCGACCCCGTCCGACGAAGCTCATGTGCGCTGCACCCTTGCTGTCCGACGTCGTCCGATAACCGTCGGACGCCGTCCGACAGGGCCGAACCGTGCGAAACTGCTACTTAACGTACCTCTCCGCCTCCCTCTTTCCCCATTCAATCTCTCTCCTCTCTCCAAACCGGCGCCGCCCCTACTGCTTCTCCTCATCGGGGAAGTCCCTCCGGCGATCTCCGGTGACCTCCACCACCACCGGCGGCCTCCCCTCGTCGTCCTCTTCGATTCCCTCCGCGTGGATTTGAAGTGGACGGCCCCGTTCGTGTGCCTCGTCTCCGTCGAGCTCCCCTCCTTTCCCCTACCGGGAAGGGCCTAGGGGACGATCTCCTCGCGCACGGTGGCTTCCTTCTTCCCGTCTAGGGCTCGGTAACGGCTTCCCGCCTCTCTTCCCGGCTAATTTCCTTGTTTACCGAGTTTTAGGTTTTGAATAGGTTTTTCCCGCGCTTGTGTCCAGGGTTGGCTCGTGGTGTGGATTGGCACGTGGGGTTGGCACCTTGGTCAGTGGCGTTTGGCAGTAAGGTTGTTCTGTCAGTGGGCACGTGGTCAGAAGGAGTAATTCGAGATGTTGAAATCATTGAAGAAATTTGGGAGGGCTTTGAGCAGGACCCTGAGTGGTCGACGTGACAGTGTAAGTAAGGGCGACCCGGATTACATAGATGAGACGGCTAGCAGTGCCGCTCCTCCTCGCCCAAGCAGAGTGACTAGAGCGGACATTCAGCAGCAGCCTGATCAGGGACTCCATTGGACTCGGATGGCGGGATCTTCCTTTGCGACCGCCGAGGATCTTGATGATGAGACATTCGCTGAGGACCCTATTGATGAGGATGTCACTGAGACCGTGGTCGCTGAGGACGACCCCGTGGATGATATGGTTCTAAAGCTATCTATGGAAACTTTGAGGAAGAAGAGGTCTGTCACTTATGCAAGATGGTTCCCTCAGCGGCGAGAGGACACAAGAGACTTCAGGTTTTTCACCAAGTTCCAGAAGCAATTGTACATGTGCTTCTCTGTTCCCTCGACTGGTCCTAGAGACCCTCACTGTGTAGACTGGACAGAGATATCCGCAGTGGCAAGACCAGAGGTACACACTATATTCAGCTCCACTCCTGGTTTGGCAGAACTAATCTGTAATAAGAAGTTGACGTGGTGCAAAGAGAGGCACTGCGAATTCTTTGCCACTCTACTAGCTGCTGAGGATCAGTCAGAATTTAGCTACTATCATTCAGTCAACGGCAATGTTCAGGGCATCACAGTGGCGGATATGAACCTTGCGTTGGGCACACCAGATTCTGGCGCCGACCTAAATGAGATGACCTATGAAGATGGTTTCTGGAGGGGCAAATATCCTCCTTTGGCTAAAGTCAGATTTATGTACCTGGATCTTAATGATGAAGAAATTAGTATTGATAAGGCAAATCAGTTGCGACAGAAGCCTGCCCTTATTAATCTTATACTCAGAAGCACATTGTTTGTTCGAGGTGGCAATCGCGACAGAATTCTTCCCATTTGCAGCTGGTTCATGTTATTTCTTCTGACAGGCAAGACCATCAATGTTGGAGCTACCCTCATGGGAGAATTTGATGACGCCATCTTCAGAGAAGTTAATAGGGCACTACCTCTAGCTCCCTATATTGGTCTATTGCTTTCCAGGACTCAGCGCGTATCAGAGGATGAAGTTAGAAGTTGGAACAACAGAATCAAAAAGCATCAGATGAAGAACTTCTTGAACTCACTTGGGAGCAAGCCCAAGTTGGATAGACCTGGTGATGATGCTCCTCCACCAGCTCCTGTCTTTGCTCCTGCTGCTCCAATGCAGCCGTTTGTGCCAGTACCTGGTGCGGGGTCTTCTACTGCTGCACCTCCTCCTTGGTATGACGCCTTGATAGGTGAGATGAGAGGTCTGCGCACGGATATGAGAAGCTTTCAAACTGAAGTGAAAGAAGAGTTAGCAGCCACCCGCAGGGAGATGACAGATTTGGCAGGGCAGCAGACATATTTGGCTGATGAATTTGCAGAGTTCAAGTCAGCGGTACAGTACATGGGGGCAATGTTTATGCCTGTTCCAGAAGGGGCCAATCCTTACTCATGGTACTCACATGCTCATGACAGCTATCAGGCTTACCAGCAGACTCAGAGTTTTCCTCGCCCACCTGCCTACCCACCACCGGTTCACCCTTGGGTCTATCCTCCCTCAGGGCCTGCTCCTCCTTTTGTGCCTCCACCACAGTCATATCCTCCTCCTGGTAAGATTCATTTTACTGGTGGAGAAATCGCTCGCCATCTCAACTTTTCTTTGCCAAACCCTCAACCGACCCAGCTATATGATGATCCATCCTCACCTCGGTCGGTACCCTCTGCAGCTCATATGCCTTTGCTCAAGCGTCCCAGGGGCCAGGGCTCTTCTTCTGGCGGTCAAGGAGATGACGGAGGCGACGACATGGATCAAGATCAGCAAGAATAGGATCTTTTCCCGTTTGTGTCACTTGGTGACAAAGGGGGAGAAGTTAGAGAGAAATAGAGGGTTAGTAGTGGGTAGTGAGTTCGAGGTTGTGTTTACCTGTAATATTATTTATTGCCTCGTTACTCGTTGAAATTTGTGGTTGTTACCTTGGTTGGTTTTTATGACAATTGAACCTTGTTGGCTTCTGAACTTAATTTATGCATGAATTTAGGGGGAGCTTCCTTTACTTGCTCATCCTTGTGGTCGAGTTGTGGTTATCTTCAAATTTAAATTTGTTCGCATATCTGTATTGCACTAACCTCTTTTGCAGCTCAAAAATTTTATTCTCTCATTGGGTTGCCATCAAGTGCCACAAAGGGGGAGATTGTGAGCATCGTTGAGCCCTAATTTTTATTAGTGGCATTGATGTCAAATTAATTAATATAAAGTGCTAGGGGGTTTTTGGACTTCTCGGAATCCTAGCGAAGACTCGGCGTTTTTGCAAAACCCTAACCTAAAGCGACGACAAATTTGTGAGCTGCTCCGAAATTTCAGTGCGTGACCGGGCGAGAGAAGAGGTCACGTATAGATTAGGAGTAATTAGGTTTTTTCCTGTTTTTCGTCGGTTTTCAAAAGGGGTTCGAATATCTCGGACTATGCCGGATCTTTGCGAATTCTCGAAAACTCGGTTTCCGTAGTCCACCACTTCTAAAAATACCCATGTATATCCTTGTGAGATTTCTAGAGAGAGAGAAACCCACCTAAATTCCCCCACAAATTTTAGCTCGAAATTCTTCACTGTCGGACGGCGTCCGGTAGTCATCGGACGGCGTCCGGTCAGGTTATAATCCGAGACACTTTCTGGTCGGACGGCGTCTGGGTGGCCGTCCGGTCCTTTGCATACTCACTGTCGGACGGCGTCCGGTAATTACCGGACGGCGTCCGATAAAGCTCAATTTTGGCTGATTTGTGCTGCCGGACGGCGTCTGGGGGGCGTCCGGTAGCTCCAGCGCTTGCGCGATCCTTGCTGTCGGACGGCGTCCTGTGGGGACCGGACGGCGTCCGATAATCCGTTTCTTTGTGAGCAGTAGGCTCTGTCGGACGGCGTCCGGTAGAGGCTAACGGCTAGTCTTTTTGTCCTCTTCCGAGGGGCAACGGCTAGTTTTGCTCTAGGGGCTATAAATACCTACCTAGTGGCTGCCTTCTTGGAGGTTTGCTGCTCCACTTCACCTACCACATTCATAGCTCATCAATTAGGTGATCTAGAGCCATTCCTCCACCCACAAATCATCCAAAGCCACAATCCATCAAACCCCAATACTGAGTTTCATTGAAGTCCTTCGATCCGGCATGATCGGGGCGTTTCGAGCTTGTTACTTTTGAAGACATCCTTCGTGGAGGCGAGGGCTTGAGAGTAGGCCTTGGCGTGTGGCTACTCTCGAGTCGGCACGGGTGGTGTGAGTCCACCTCGCGGAGTGGCGAACGACTACTAGGGAGTAAGTGAGGTGGTAGGCTCGAGAGCGAGCCGGTCCTTGTGCGCAAGGGGTAGCCTCAACGGAGAGTAGGAGTTGCGGCTCCGAACTTCGGTCAAACAAACACCGTGTCACTCTCTCATTTAATTTCCGCATTTACTCTCTCGCATTGCTTGTGATCATTTGATTGCCTTGTCGTAGTTGCTTTGTGATTTATTTATAGCTTCCGCTTACTTGTCTTGCAACTAGGATTGGGTCATTCTTAACATGATGCTTAAATAGAGAATAATCAAAAGAAAATTAAAATTGCCTATTCACCCCCCTCTAGGTTTTAGGATCCTCTTTCACGTATTTTGAAAAATGGCATGAAATTCTAGTATCCGATGGATACGGATACGGATACGGATAATTATCCGAATAGACCTAAGCGGATACGGAGCGGATATGGTATCAGTGATATCCGACGGAAACGGAGCGGATACGGATATCCGGATAAATTGCAATCCGGATATTTAAACTAGGTTGAGGCCCAACTGCTTGTCAACCAATACCAGGCCCATGACTAAGCAAGCCTAACACCTCACGTTCCACCTCACCAGGCCGTCGGCCGTCAGGCACCAACTACTTGCCAAGTTTCCATATGTGATTAATGTGTCATGCGTCGTCATGTATGGTCAATGTGTAAACTATGTGTGCACTTTTATTATCTTAAGTTGTTATGTTATAGGCAATATTGCTATGCTAATCCAAAGTTTATTACGGTATACATACTATCTGAAAAATATTCGTTTTATTTTCGGTTATTATCCGATTCCGGGTACTGTCCGTTTTATTGATATCCGTTTCCGATTCAATATCCGATCCGTTTTAATACTATCCGTATCCGTATCCGTATCTGATTAAAGAAAACGGATACGGATATGGTAAAACCATTATCCGTCCGTATCCGCTCCGTTTTCACCCCTAGTATGGCCCTTGCCATACCTAGCAGTTGGCCCAGTGTCACGCGGTCTTGCGCACTGCTCGTCTGCTATGTCTGCACTTGGGCCTCTTCTGACTTCACTACGCCACCGGCCCACCAGCCAGCACACACGCGGCCACGCACGCACAAGCAACCACGCGCACACACACTCGCATGCACTCACGTACACATTTTTTTCTTTTTCTTCTCCTTTTTCTTTCTTTCTTTTACCACAAAAATATATTCAAATAATCCTTAAAAATCTCATAAAATCAATAGTACAATGTTAGTCCAATAAATCACAAATAATTCAAATATAAATCCAAAACTCATCAATTTCACTTTAAAAATTCTCCAAAATTCCAAAGTTTATCAAAAAAAAATATTTTCATCAATTAGAAAATCACCTCAGCACAAAATCTTCAATCAACACTAGCTTGGGAGCATCCATTTTTCTTTATAGTAATATTTTTATTTAATTTAATGTCAAGTACTCTTATTAGTGTATATATATTGAATTGGTTTCGTGCAATACTATTAATATTTACACTATGAAATTAGCCATACCAAAAAAACATTTCCGTCCTCCGCCACTGACTCGGGCCAAACACCTCCCTTGCTCGTGCGCCTATGTGCCAAGCAAACGCTGGTAGGGTGTGTGAGCTGATCACTGTGCATCGAACTGGTCCGAAGCGTGCAAAAGTCAGAAGCAGGCGGCCACGCCATGCCGCGCGTTACTACCTCCCGCATGGCGCAGGCTTCGTCAATAGCGTACCCACTACAACACGTTCTTAACCGTCGACATTAGGCTTTGTCCCACGCGGGGCGAGAGTTGTTGGCTCTTTTAGCTGGTATAAGTAGTTGCCCGCGGATACAGTTGTAGGGGCTTCCTTGCCTGTTTTCCATCTCAACACACCCACACACGCATGAGTCCGGTCGCTGCGCCCACGCTGTTGCTTGACCAACTCCCCATTGTATTCCCTTTCCAGCATCATGGAAGGCTAAACTTAGAGCTATTATCCTGATAATTGGAGGCCCGAACCAGATAAAACTCATCATCTCCCGTTTCTATTCTCTAAGTGTTAGCCATCCCCAAAGACATCAACCAACGCGGATAGGGACTTATTGATTTCCATTTCAATAAGTTAGCTCGACACCGGGGAGATGATTTTAAGGCACCAGTAACATATGTGGTTGATATTATTACAGGTGAAATTATGCCAATGGCATTTAGATTACATCAGGGCCGGATCGACCAATATTTATATTACCAAAAGGGTATCAGAGTTCGTAAACGGTAGATGAACCCTTGACTATGCTTCTTTGGCAAACGTTTGGAAGTAACCCTAGTCCTGTTCTTGGGCCTCGAGCTGAGGCATCATTTTTTATGACATGTGTAAGGGTCTTCATCAGCTTATCGTTCATATAAAAAAGTGAGCTCGGGAAGAACGAGAAGGCTAGCCGACATCCCGGACTATACCCCTAGTACTCCCAGTGAAACTGCTTTGTGCAGCGACATTAACACCTCGACTTAGATCTTCCGAGGGATGTGCGTGATCGGAGGCACTCCGATTGTAGCAAATATTGAAGACAACAACAATAACAACCTCAATGCCAACATTATCATCAACGACAACAATACCAATAGAGAAGACGTCTGTAAGAAAGGTCTTGGTCCTAGCGACACCCAATAACGGGACACACAACGTATGAATTTATAAAATATGTTTTCTTCGCGGCCTGCTTTAGGGCCGAGAGCGCCGTCCTTGGTAATTCGCTATTTTCGAGGTTTTTTGTTACTCCGGTGAATTTCGGTTGAACACGGAAGTTGTAGATAATTTTGAGACTCGTCTTCTTCATGTAGATAACTTTTTTATTTGAATAACGTACGAATTTATATAAAATAATATTATCTGTTTGTTTTGTCACCTGTGTCGTGCTCGGGCTAGCCCAGCCCGACGTGCTTTTGAGCCATGCCAGGCCTAGAGTTTGGTAGCCCAAAGTGCTGTCCGGACCGTACCGGTCCGTTTTGCACCGGCCCGAGTCACGACGGGCCGCCGGCACAACACGGCCCAATTCCCAACAGCACGTGAGGTAAGGTTTTCCTTGGCTTGTTCCGTTGTTCGGGTATGACCTCTTTTTCTTGTTTGGTTCACCAGCTGAGCTTTAGTTGCTGGCGGCCTAGTAGTAATCTAGGAGCGCCCAGGCGCGCCGTAATTTCTGAGGCTGAGATCAGTGCGTGTGTTATGTATGTAGATGATACGCACAAACGTGATATGTGCACCACGCGAGAAGCACACAAAAAAAGCCTGGAAAAGTAAGAAAGCAAAGAACACCTAATTGTTTACCTTCTCCTGGTTTAACGGTAATGGAGAGAGAATAATGCTTGCGTTAGATTATAATCTTAATGCGGAAGCGATTAGGAACAAGATTAGCCTAATACCGAACCACTTAATCTAAGCATTAGGGGGTTACTTACAAGAGCTTGATGACGCCATTAGGAGTGAAAAGCAGATTAGGCCGTAAGGGCCTGCTTGACGGCGAGTCGGTGCAGAGAGAGAGTCGATGCAGTGGCGAGGCGATGCAGGGAGAGAGACCGATGCCGTGCAGTTGCCGGCGTCGAGCTCCAGTGGGTGGCGGCCTTCTCAAACCCTAGCGCTAAACTCGGATCGGAGAGGGGGATATCGGGAGGGGCAAGACTCACGTAGCGTTAGCTCTTGTGGCGCCGGGCGCCTCCTATTAATATATATTTGGGTAGGGGCCGCAACCATTAGTTGGTTGGCGCCCCGATCGTATGCTTGGTGAGAAAGTGGAGCCGTTGCTCCCTTTAGAATAGGATCGCAGCACAGCCACGATCACTAAGTCCAACATTCTCCCACTTGATCGTAAGGCTAACAACATAAGTCCTTTCTCAATAAAATAATACACCAAGGCAAGCGTCGCAAAGGCTATTATGCAGCCAGTGAAACCTCAATACCTATAGTGCACCATCTTATCTTGATTGGTAAAACACTTATTCTTTACGGGAGATGGTTTGCTTAATGGCCCTTAGGTCCAGAATCATAGGCTTTCCAATATACCCATGCCGTCAACATGATCACGAAATAAACTGGGTGGTAAGCCTTTTGTGAGTGGATCCGCAATCATAAACTTAGTACCAATGTGCTTAACATTAATAGTTTGATCCTGGATTCTATCTTTCACAACATTGTACTTAATGTCAATGTGTTTGGTAGCACCACTTGACTTATTGTTACTCGCATAAAAGACTGCCGATTGGTTGTCGCAGTATAAGGTTAGTGGCCTTGAAATGCTGTCGACCACTCTAAGTCCGGGTATAAAATTCTTAAGCCATACCGCCTGCCCGGTAGCCTCATAACATGCCACAAATTCAGCTTGCATCGTAGAAGATGCCGTAAGTGATTGTTTGGAGCTTTTCCACGAGATAGCTCCTCCAGCGAGGGTGAAGATATAACCTGACGTGGATTTCTTAGTATCCACACACCCCGCAAAATCTGCATCTGAAAAGCCAACAACTTCAAGGCTATCAGATTTCTTATATGTGAGCATGTAATCTTTAGTTCCTTGCATATAGCGCAGAACTTTCTTAACGGCTTTCCAGTGATCTAGTCCTGGATTAGACTGAAGTCTGCCAAGCATCCCGGTAATAAAAGCTAAGTCAGGGCGTGTACAGACTTGAGCATACATGATGCTTCCGACAGCAGAAGCATAAGGAATCGACGTCATCTAATCAGTTTCATATTGATTCCTCGGACATTGGAATGTCCCAAACTTATCGCCCTTAACAACCGGAGCAGGCGAGGCATAGCACTTATACATATTATATCTCTTCAGTACTCTGTCTGTGTATGCCTTTTGGGATAAACTCAATATACCTTTAGTTCGATCTCGGTGAATTTCAATGCCTAGAACATAAGAGGCTTCACCTAAATCCTTCATATCAAAATTGGAAAACAAAAATCTCTTAGTCTCAGATAGCATATCCTTATCGCTGTTGGCTAAAACAATGTCATCCACGTAAAGAACTAAGATGGTGTATTTACTTCCCTTAAACTTAGTATAAATACAATTGTCCACTTCGTTTTCCTTAAAACCAAAATCTCTTATAATCTTATCAAACTTAAGATACCATTGCCTCGACGCTTGTTTTAGACCATAAATAGATTTCTTAAGTCTACACCCCAAATGTTCTTTGCCTTTCACAACAAAACCTTCCGGTTGAGTCATGTAAACATTTTCAAGCAAATCATCATTCAGAAATGCAGTTTTAACGTCCATTTGGTGCAACTCTAGATCATAATGAGCCACCAGCACCATGACAATTCTAAAAGAATCTTTAGATGACAAAGGAGAGAACGTGTCAATATAATCAATTCCAGGTCTTTGAGTGAACCCTTTTGCTACAAGCCTTGCTTTGAACCTTTCGATGTTCCCTTTGGAGTCACATTTGGTTTTGTAGACCCACTTACAGCCTACTGTTTTGACCCCATTAGGAATTTCTACTAAGTCCCATACATCATTAGTACTCATAGATTTTAATTCATCCTCCATGGCTTCAAGCCATTTTGGTGAATGCTCACTCATCATAGCCTTCTGATAGGAGGTAGGATCATCAGTCTCTCCTACATTATAAACATAATCATTACTAACAGTAGATCTCCTCTCACGCTGCGATCTCCTTAGGGGTTCATTAGGTACAACAGGAAGTTGTTGAGGCTCATCATTAGGTATCACAGCCTCCTCCACAGGAGAAGGAGGATCATTAGGTATCTCAGGTTCCTCAACAGAAGGAGCAGCCCCAGTGTTAACGACTGGCGGTGCAACCTTCCGGGCCATGGGAATAAAAGGCACATGAATCATAGATGATGGAATAAAATCCCGCATCTCCTCAAGGTCTATCTTCCTAGGCTCCAAACTCCCACTGATTTCAGTATTCTCAAAAAACGCAGCATGACTCGTTTCCACAAACTTTGTGGTACGATCAGGACAATAAAATCGATGCCCCTTTGATCTTTCGGGGTATCCTATAAAATGGCAACTGATAGTCTTAGGGTCTAATTTCTTAATTTGGTGATTGAAAATCTTAGCTTCAGCAGGACAACCCCATACACGTAAGTATCTCAAACTTGGTTTGTTCCCAGTCCAAAATTCATAAGGAGTTTTAGGGACTGATTTACTGGGAACTCGATTAAGTATGTGGGCTGCTGTCTTTAATGCTTCCATCCACAACCTGACCGGTAAAGTAGAGTGTCGGGGATTAAATCACGGCCCATTGCCATGGTCCACTCCCTGACGGCCCAATCAAACAGCCTACTAGGGCCCAGCTCCCTGGAAGGTTCCATCTGGCCCATATGCATCCTGCCGAACAGCCTCCTGACTGGCACGGTGCGTAACGGCCAAGGAATCAAGTTTGAGTCCGACTTGAACATAGTTCTGCGCGGCTACATGAAGACTGGACGTTGGTTCCCCGGATTGGATTAGGAGTCGTGATCCCCAAAACTAGGAGTCTGCCTTATCTGCCTCGGGACATATTTGGCATGTACGAGTTAGTTGCGATCTCGTAGTTAGCCCGGCCCGATATTCCCTCGGTAGGTCGGTTTGTCCAGCACTATATAAACCGAGCCCCTACGACGTGTAGAGGGCACGGCTTAGACGCATCTGGCATCCAACATCGCTTTGTCGCATACTACTCGCCGAGACTTGCTAATCTCGTCGAGCCACCTCTTGTAATACTCTTTGATATATAAAGAAAGGCTGGACGTAGGGCTATTATCTCTCCCGAGAGGCCTGAACCAGGGTAAAAACCCCTGTCTCCTGTTCGTTGTTGTTCGTGGTTGTTCGGCGTGTCTCCTATCTCACCTTTAAAGAACCTTAGTTGACTTGGGTCAATATCCCAACCGTCGACAGCTGGCGCCGTCTGTGGGAACTCGCAGATCGAGCATGTCGAACTCTATCAGCGATACGGAGATTCTTCCTGAGGGCTACAACTCAGAAGGACAGGATGTCTCATCCCCTGTCAGTTCAGATCGATCTGTCCGGTCTCGAACACTTTCCGTATCTGGGACAGAGGTCTCTGCCTATCTGGCGGAGATAGCCTCAGATCGCACTCCCGTCATTGACGGTGACTACGGAACCGATGATCTTTACGACGGTTTAGATCTATCGGATTCCAAGGCTATGTCGGTAGATTCTACCTGTGGTGACACAGCGATGACACCGTCTAGCGTACCTTCACACGGCCCCCGCAGCATTAATATGGCCGATGCAGGAACCTCCGGAGATCCTGCACGGGATGCGGCGGCCGGCGAGATCGCGCAGATTAACTCTGCTCGACAGCAAGATGAGGCCGCGCTGGCTGCTCGCGAACAAGACGTCATTCGCCGCAGCCTCGACGATTCCATCAATCAGACCGTGGCGCGGTTCATGGCGGTGCAAGCGGCAGCGTCGCGATCCCCTCGCGTACACGCCAAGTCTCCGGCGAAGCTTTCCTGTTGGGTCAACTCCCGCGTGGACCGGACTCTGCGCGGGCGTAAGCGCGGATGCTTCAGAGATCCCAGGACCATTAGATCAGAGTCAAGAACGGCTCGAGGCTATAGCAACGGTCCTTAGATCCACCAACCAAGCCGATCTCGTCCGTATGGGCGATGCTGTTGCTTCTAATCTAGAGCGACTGGCCGATGGCCTAAAGTCCCTAGGAGAAGTCAACAACCCTTCCAGGCAGCGCAGTCAAACTGCCCGGGATAATTCGGACAGCTCTGATCGGTCGCGTGATCCCCGTCACCGTCAAAGGACCACTGTCCATGAGCAAGCTACCCGTGGTCGCCGTCTCTCGTCAAGTCCCTGTAGTCATCGTGACCACAGAGGCAAGCGTGCGCGTGATGATCACGGAAGGTCCCCTCGCGAGGAGCGCATTGTCGCGACCACGAGGAAGGAGCGCGGTGGGTTGTCCCGGAGAGAATTTCTCCAGGCCGAATCTTCCCGTTCAGAAAGAGTTCCTCCGCGCAACAGGACCAACGTCTTCTCAAGACTAGGTTCTGCCGGGGAAGGTGGCCGGTCATATGCTTTGGGCTGCAGGGCTTTCTCTGACGAGCTTTGGGCTGTCCGGTGGCCCTCAAAGTTCAAGCCCGGTCACATGGAGAGGTACAATGGGACTCAGAACCCAGAGGATTTCCTTTCCATCTACCCTACGGCCATCATGGCGGCGGGGGTGACGAGCTCGTTATGGCTAATTACCTCCGATCGTCCTTGAGGTCTTTGCTTGGGCGTGGTCGTTCAATCGGCAGGAGGGTTCCATCACTCATGGAACCAGCTCTGTGGACGCCTCGATCGCCAACTTCGGAGTCATTACGTGCGTCTGGGCAAGGAGGATGATCTGCACGGATGATCCGGATAAGCGGGAGACCCTCCGCAACCGTGAAAGCGTTTCATTAAGATTCGCAACACGATCCCGAACATCTCGGATGAATCTGTTGTCCGCGCCTTCAAAAACGGAGTCCGCGACGAGCGGCTCACCCAGGATCTTGAAATTAATGAGACCTGGACCGTCAACGACCTGTTCAACGCGGCTGATCGCTATGCCAATGCGGCAGAACGCGTTCAGTATAAAAAGGCGTTTGACAAGGGCGAGTTGCCCGCCCAACCTGGTGTGGATGAAAAGAAGAAGAGCAGTAGCAATCCTGGTGACAAGAAGTCCCAGAAGAAGAAGAATAAAGGTGATGCGAGCAATACCGTCGCAGGTATGGATCGCGCACCTCCTCCCAAAGATGAGCAGAAGAAGCCCAACAATAACTACAAGTGCAAAAAGCCTGCTCAGGGAGACGGACAAGGCAATAAAGGTCCAAGCGACCGATTTTGCAAGTTCCACCAGCATTACGGGCACGATATACGCCATTGCAGAACTTGGGCCGCAAAGCTCGAAGATTTCTACAACGGCAAGGGCCCAATGCCCACCCTGCCCGAACAAGGTGATGCCGGTAAGGCCAAGCGCCAAACCGACGATGGTGATCGGGAAGATGATGATAAATATCAAGAGCCCGTAAACCATATCGCCGTCATCTTCGGCGGCTCCTCGGCTTATCCTCTCGGCGCGACCTCAAGGCATTGCTCGGGAGGTCCTAGCGTTGAAAAAGGCAAACCACGTACCAAGCGATGAAGTGGACCGAGGTCTCCATCTCCTTCTCTCAGGAGGATTGCCCCACTGGGATGACCAAGCCTCAGCGTCTCCCTCTGGTGGTCGCTCCGACCATCAGCAACGCCAGAGTTGGCCGTGTCTTAGTTGACGGCGGGAGCGCTTTGGACTTGCTTTCAGCAAAGGTCTTGGACGAGATGCAGATTCCTCGCTCCAAGTTGAAGGAAGTCGCCATGCCCTTCTACGGGATTGTCCCGGGAGAAGCCGTTAAGCCGTTGGGGCAGGTCGTCCTGCCCGTCACCTTCGGCAACCCGAGCAACTTCCGGACAGAGTTGATCACGTTTGACGTGGTTGATTTCCCATCCGCGTACAACGCGATTTTGGGCCGGCCATCGCTAGGCAAGTTCATGGCCGTGACCCACCACGCTTACCATAGCGTGAAGATACCGGGTCCTAACGGTGTGATAACGGTCAAGGGCAACTATAAAGCCGCTCTAGATTGTGACGAGCAGTCCCTTGCCCTGGTCGACCAGCTTCCGCCGCGTGGCCCAGAAGTTCCGCAGACCAAGTCTGCACGCCCTAGAGTCTCCCTTCAGCCAGGAGGAGAGACCAAGGAAGTTCCGCTGTCCCTTGATGATACTTCCAAGACAGTGCACTTGGGGGCCAACCTGGACCCCAAATAGGAAAGCGAGCTCATTGCCTTGCTCCGAGCTAATGCAGATGTGTTTGCATGGGAGCCATCTGACATGCCCGGAGTCCCAAGGGAGGTTATCGAGCACAAATTGGCAGTCAGGCCGGACAAAAAGCCACGTTTCGCGGAAGCTTCGACGCCGGACTTCAAGCAGGATCATCAAAGATCATTTCGGCAAAAGTCGCTTTCATTGCCGGTTTCATCCGTGAGGTTGATCACACCGAGTGGCTAGCTAACCTGTCATTGTAAAGAAGAAAGGCGGCAAGTGGAGGATGTGTCGATCACACGATCTGAACGCCGCTTGTCCCAAGGACAATTTCAGCGCCTCGTATAGACCGGTGGTCGACGCGATTGCGGATGCCCAGACTCTTGAGTTTTTGGATGCTTACTCGGTTATCACCAAATAAGCATCTCCCGAGGATGAAGAGAAGCGCCTTCATCACCCCCTTCGCACTTTCTCGCTGCTCGACCATGTCTTTCGGTTCTGCGCAATGCGGTGCCACGTTCAAAGCGCTTAATGGAGAAGACTTTCCCGAGCAGTAGCGGGAAAAAGCGTAGAGGTCTATGTCGATGACATAGTTGTAAAAACAAGTATGCTCCGGATCATGTAAAAGACCGGCGAGACTTTTCGTAATCTCACCAGGCATCGAATAAAATTAAATCCAGAGAAGTGTACCTTTGCTGTTCGATCTGGAATGTTGCTCGGTTATGTTATTGGTTCGCAAGGTATCTCTGCCAACCCTGAAAAAATCGAGGCCATTGAAAACATGCAGGCCCCGACTACCGTCAAGGAAGTCCAGAGCCTCACCGGGCGGATGGCTGCTCTAAGCAGGTTTATTTCCCGTCAAGGCGAACGCGGGCTGCCCTTCTTTAAGGCCCTACGCAAGCACAATGGTTTCGAGTGGACAAAAGAAGCCGCCAGATCCTTTCAGGACCTGAAGCAATACCTGTCCAACCCACCTGTCTTGACTACCCCGCGTCATGGCGAACAGCTCTTGCTCTACCTCGGCTGCACGCCACAAGCGGTGAGCGCGGTCTTGACGGTTGAGAGGGAAGGCATCCAGCGACCAATCTATTACGTGAGCGAGGTACTCCATGGATCAAAGGAGCGTTATCCCGAGGTCCGTGGCTGCTCACGCCTTGCTCATGTCCTCCAGAAAACTTCGCCACTATTTCCAAGCGCACCAAATACTGGTCCCGACCACGTTCCCTCTAGGAGAGATCCTACGGAACAAGGAATCTATCGGACGTATAGCCAAATGGGCAATGAAACTAGCAGAGTTTGATCATTATTCTCTCGCCAACGCTATTAAGTCACGTGTCCTCGTGACTTTGTCATTGAATGGACTTGTTCGCCTAAATCGAGTGATGCTCCCGAGACTGATGAACCCCTGGACCATGTTTTTGATGGCTCGCGACTTTGGACACTTTCGGGGCTGGTTTTGTTCTCATCTCCCGCAAGGAGAGCAACTCCGATATTCTATACAATTACACTTTGCGGCGACTAACAACGCTGGAGTCTGAGCCCTCCTCGCGGGACTAAGAGCGTGCAAGTCGCTCGGTGTCCAACGACCGATGTGAAGGAGATTCACGGTGGTCATCAACCGGTGAATAAGGAGTATCGGTCTGCGATGACTCAATGGCGCGATACGGTGAAGTGAGCAAGTTGGGCGGCACTTTCGATTTTTGCGGTGCTCTTCGATGCGCGGGAAGGACAACTTCTGGCCGACCAACTATCAAGTATGGATCCTCACGGGAACTCGCTCCGGGGTGCTCGTCGAGCACCTTCACAAGCCCTCAATCCGTCTCCGGATGAGGCAAGCGAGGCAGTGGTCTTGTCTCGTCATCAGCGGTGCGGGTTGGACAACGCCATTTGTCCAATACCTTGCAGATGGGACCCTGCCCGAAGACGAAGCCGAGCATTCCCGGCTTATAAGGCGTGCTGCTCCATACAAGCTTATGGACGGCACCCTTTACCGTCGAGGTGCTCTGGGAATTCTTTCCAAGTGCATCTCGCAGCAGGAGGGTGTGTTCCTTCTTAGGGACATACACGAGGGCGCCTGTGGCAACCACGCCTCCTTCAGAACTCTGGTCGGCAAAGCGTTTCGCATGGGCTATTATTGGCCAACCGCGTTACAAGATGCCCGGGATATCGTGACAAAGTGTAAAGCTTGCCAGTTTTACGCCTGGAAGGCACATAAGCCCGTCCAAAAGCTCCAAACGATCCCCCCGTCATGGCCTTTCTCCACATGGGGTCTGGATCTGCTCGGCCCATTCCCTAAGGGGTACAAGGGCTATACAAACCTGCTCGTCGCCATTGACACTTTTACAAAGTGGATTGAGGCAGAGCTTGTGTCGTCTCTTCACGCCAAAACGGCTGTCCGCTTTTGCAAAAGCAACGTGGTCACGCGCTTTGGGATTCCCACAAGGCGATCACGGATAACGGTACCGATTGAGTGAGCTATTCGGGAATCTCGCAAGTGGGCACCAAGGTCTGTTTCGCCTCTGTGGCGCATCCACAGAGCAATGGAGCAGTCGAGCGAGCTAACGGACAGATCGTCCAGGGTATCAAACGGCGGGTATTTGCTGCTCTCAGCGAGCACAACAAAGCCTGGGTTGACGAAGTTCCGTCCGTCCTCTGGGCAGTTCGCACTACGGCCAGCCGGGCGACCGGAGAAACTCCTTTCCAATTGGTCTACGGTGCAGAAGCCATCCTGCCCGCCGAAATAGTACTCGGTTCGCCTCGCACGAGCTCGGTCAACTTGGTTGATGATGAGCAAGAGCGCCTCCTCGATCTCGATCTCCTCGAAGGCACACGCGACCGGGCACAAGTAAGAATGGCACGCTACCAGCAAGCTCTTCGCCGGCACGCTGCCAAAACGGTTCGACCAAGGGCTTTGAAGGCGGGCGACCTCGTTCTGCGCCGTGTCCAGAACTTGTCTAATGCCAACAAGTTAACTCCACGCTGGGAGGGCCCATTCAAGGTCGTTTCTTACGCCGCCCGGTGCATTCACCGCCATGGAGGACGGAGAGAGCGACCAAAGACTTGGAACATCGACCCGACCGTAAGTTCTTTGTGTAGGTCCTTTCTGTGTTTGCTTAAAATTGCGCTTTTTGTCAAACTTCGCGCCTTAGTTCGTCCAAGTCTTTCGGGCACCATGTAAAGTTCAATCCAATTATCAGTGAATTTTCGCGGCCTCTGCGCCCTTTTCACTTCTTGTCTTCTGAAGACTACCACTTTCTCTCTGGTAACACTTGATGGCTGCCCGGTCTTGCGAACTCTTGGCTCCGCTATTTTTAGGTTTCCCTGCCCGTATCTAGTTTCCACAGGTTCCAACACTCAGGGTTGCGTAACACGGCTTTTCCACCTCGCGGCTAAGTCTGCTCTCGTAAGCCCTCCGCGGCAGAGGCACTTACTGCTTGGCATGTCCACTTGGAAATTCCGCTCTCGTAAGCCCCATGGCGAGGCACTTTCCTTGTTCGGTTACTCTCGGGCGCCTTACTTACGACGGTAGGCAGTGTGGAACAATCGAGCAAAATGCAGTGTCGCTCTTTCTCCCTACGCACGTGCTCGAGTTCGCAAGCTTAGGTTCTCGAGCATCGTTCGTACCGGAGGCTAGGGTGTCACTCTTTTTCTTGTGCACCTGCTCGGGTTCGCAAACTCAGGCTTCCGAGCAGATGCACAACGGGGGATGGGAGTTAGGCTAAGCGCTCTACCGGTTTTCTTAAACTTTCTAGCACTGTTCGCTTTTCTCTTAGTTTCTGTTCGCTCTTGTCTTTTTGCTGCTCTTTTTTGCAGGAAGAAAGGTAAGTACTTTATTACGTTAATCAAAAGTTTCAGGTACAAGGCGTTTTCGGGTTACAGCCGCGGTGCTACTTACGAGCAAGCTGCTCCTTTAGCTCCTCAACTTCTAACTTGAGGCGCACAACTTCACCTTGAGCCTTGATTCCTTCCCGGGCTTCTGCTCGGAGGCGTTCGATCTCCTCCTTGCTTCGCTTGGCCTGTGCCGCAGCTTCTGCCCAGATGGCCTCGACCTCTTCGGTCTAGGCGCACAGCTGGTCGGTCAGAGCCTCGCTATGGCTAGCTCGCTGCTCGACGGTCTTGAGCTGCTCGTCCAGCTCCTTGACCTTCTTCTCCGCGGTGATCGCCCTCACCGCCATCCTGCGCATCTCCTTGATCTCTTCCTGTGAAGCCCACAGGGTTGAAATCTTCGCCTGGAGTCCCGCGGAGGTCAGCTCCTCTTTGGCGAGCTGGGCCTTAAGCTTCTCGACGTCCGCCGCGAGCGCCTTCCGCCAATGGGACGCGTCGGCAAGCTGCTCTTCAAGCCACTTCGTGCGGCCCGGCTTCTCCTCCGCGGTGCTCGCCTTTACGGCCTGCGCGCGAAGCTCCTCGGCTTCTTTTAAAAGAGCCTCAGAGGAATGCCTCTCTTCGGTCAGCTCGGCCTTGAGCTTCTTCGCTTTCGCCTTCAGCCGGCTCCGGCTTTGGGCCAGCGCAGAGGGCTCCACCCCGGGCTCCCTCGTCCGGAAATGCTCCCGGAGGGATGCCAGTACGGCGCTCCGTTCGATGGTGACGCCGTCCTCGAGTTCCGCCATGGTGTCCCTAAAGACCTGAGGGAGAAGATCAAGTCAGTCACTCTGCGATGATGTAGCTAAACTGAACAAGATTTGGTCTTGGAGTTTACCTTGCCAAGCCGGCGCTTCAGTCCACGGCGCAGGCGGTCCTCGAGGCCATGCGTCATGAAGCCCCGCTCGTGCGGGATGAGGCGGGCGCGTTCTTCCCGTCGCCGCCTTGTTCGCTCCTTCTTCTTGCGGGGCGATTCGCCGGGAGCGGGAGCGGCGGCGAAGCGCTTTCGCTCTCGACTCCTTCTCCTCTTCCTCCCCTTCTTCCGCCCGAACGGCTTCGGGCGAGATCGGGGCCACTTCGCTGGATGGCGTCGGTACTTCCACGGGCAGGACGACTTGTGCGACCTGCTCGGGGCTTCTTCTTGCTCCCTGGCGGCGGGATTTTCACCGCCAGAGAATTTCCGTCGCCTCGGTGCGCGCCCCTCACGACGAAGTGCTGGCAGATCGGCCGGTTGCTTGGTCGACCTGGCGCTTCGAGCCATCGCTTTGGCCCATTGTCCGTGGCGCCGCTTCGCCGCCTCTTCCGCCTCCGGCCGTTCCATCGCGCTTCTTCGTCGGTGCCTGAGCTGGAGGCTTGGCGGGAAGCGAGCAGCTCCACACCGCCACTTGTCCTTGAGGTGGCCAACCTCATCGCCCATGACGCGACACGGTCACGGTGCTCGGCAAAGAGATCGCTCGATTGCCGCGGCAATGTCGTCCGTGGCAATCTCCTCTTGGGCAGCTGATGAAAAGGAGATGATCGTTAAGTTTAACGCGGTTAGGGAATTGAAAGATCAAAGATCGATCTCTGCATACCTGCCGTGGGAGGCTTGATCCTGATCTTCTTCGCCGGAACTTTCCGCCTCTTCCTCGGGGGCTCCTTAGCGGCTTGCCCGCCTTGGCCCCTGGGTGTTCGTGGCGATGAGCTCAGCTCCCGGCTGAGTTGAGCACTCTTCTCGCGCAGCGCAAGAAGCTTTTCCTTGCGCGCAACTTCTTCCTCGAGCCTCCTCTGCTCGGCGACCTGTTGCAACCGTTCCATGCGGCCGGGGTGAGCTTGCGTGTGACGTCTAAGCCAGAGGGCCATGGTCTTTACCTCTTCGTCGCTTTGCTCGGCGAGGAGGAGGGGGCTTGGTCTCTTCCCGCTGGGCTGACCGCGAGGCCGCTTGGTCTGTTCGGCGCCCTCCGTCGCCGTGGGTGGTCTCTTTGATGTTTGGCGGCCGCCGTATCGCGGCGAGCTCCGCGTAGGCTCGGCCGCCACCTTGGGCTTTGTGGCCACCTTGGCCTTGCCCTTCTTCGCCTTCTCCTTCTCAGACCCAGAGAGTTCTTCTACGATCCCGCCAAGGATCAACTCATCTTCCTGTGTGTTTGAGAAGCGAAGGTTAGCGTGAATAAACGATGCAAATCCCGCGACACAGACGAGGGTTCGAGCAACTCACCTCGGCTGTGCGGACGAGCACGTTCCTTGGACAGGTATAGGCTACCTCGCCGGTGACCTCGCTGTCCTTCTTCGCCGCCTTTTAGCATGGCGTCGACCGCTTCGGTCACCCATGCGTCGGTGGGTTTTCTGCCCAACGAAAGGATCGTCGGTTCTGTTGGGATGAAAATCATCAAGTAAAGGTTGAGTCTTAAAGGCACTTACCGTGCTCTCCCTGGAGATGTCTTCCCATCCTCTATCTTGTAGAAGGATAGGGCCTTCTCCGCGCAGACGGACCACATTATTTGTGTAGTCCCGGATGATCTCCACTGCGGAGCCCGAGGCTCACGAGGGAGGCGATCTTCCTTGTCAAAACCAATCCTTGGCGGTCATCTCCGGCGAGGCATTGGCGCCCCTTCGCGGTGCCTTCCGGTGAAGACGAGTTTGTTGTCATTGCCGCTTGTCAGAAGAACCACCTCACCCACCACGCGCCCATCGAGTCAAGCGGTGGTGGAGGGTACGTGGCGTCATCGGCGATGGCGGAGCTTGAGGTAGTAGCACCCGGCGCGAAGCGGCGGAGCTGCTCCTCGTCCTTGTGTAATAGTGGAGGAACGGCCCACCGGTGGATCGATTCCCAGATAGCTCCTCAAGCAGTGTGTAAAGCGGCCATCTGGAGGATCTGTTCGGATTGAGGTTCGCCACCTCCAATCGGCGATGTTCAAGAAGGCCTCAACGGTCGCTCAGAGATCTCGGCCCAAAGGCGCGGCTGCTTGGTGGCGAACTCTCCTCAGCGGCTCGAGTATCCTCCTCTCCGGCGACCTCCGGCTACCGATGTCGATGTGGCCTCCCTCCCAGATCTTGAGTCCTCCTCGGTCGAGCTAGTGCCGTGAACTTGGCCATAGCGGTTCCCGTGGCTAGACGGACGGAGTTGGAGGTGGAGTTCGCTCTTTGATCTTGGCGTGGTTGGAGTTAGGGTTTGGAGAGGAAAGGCGTGGTGGCAGAAGTGGCTGGCCGCGGGCGGCTTGCGTGCTTTTATAGTCCCGTATAAGCAGCTCTGCAACGGTTTCGTCACAAAACGGCTAGTTTTTACAGCAACGGCTAGGAAAAGCGGTGCTTTATTTTCATTCTAGCGACAATAGGAAGTTACCGTTGGAATCGCTAACGGCTATTTTTTCGATGTATCGCCTTTGAAGGTGAGTGCTCTTTCGGGCAGATGTGATTCCCTGTTCGACGTAACAGAGTTGCTAGGCACTGATCAGGTTTGTTCGGTCCCGAGCATGTCTTGCTCGGTTGAACCATAACCTGCTCGGTCGTTTGTTATATATCTTTGTAGCAATAAAATTTTCCTCTTTGTGACTTAGAGTCTCAAGAGGAAGACCCCACTCTAGTGAGTCCTTCCACTTGAGTCTCGGGGGCTAGCTGCCGGGGATTAAATCACGGCCCATTGCCATGGTCCACTCCCTGACGGCCCAATCAAACAGCCTACCAGGGCCCAGCTCCCTGGAAGGTTCCATCTGACCCATATGCATTCTGCCGAACAGCCTCCTGGCTGGCACGGTGCGTAACGGCCAAGGAATCATGTTTGAGTCCGACTCGAACATAGTTCTGCGCGGCTACATGAAGACCGGACGTTGGTTCCCCGGATTGGATTAGGAGTCGTGATCCCCAAAACTAGGAGTCTGCCTTATCTGCCTCGGGACGTATTTGGCATGTACGAGTTAGTTGCGATCTCGTAGTTAGACCGGCCCGATATTCCCTGGGTAGGTCGGTTTGTCCAGCACTACATAAACTGAGCCCCTACGACGTGTAGAGGGCACGGCTTAGACGCATCTGGCATCCAACATCGCTTTGTCGCATACTACTCGCCGAGACTTGCTAATCTCGTCGAGCCACCTCTTGTAATACTCTTTGATATATAAAGAAAGGCTGGACGTAGGGCTATTATCTCTCCCGAGAGGCCTGAACCAGGATAAAAACCCCTGTCTCCTGTTCGTTGTTGTTCGTGGTTGTTCGGCGTGTCTCCTATCTCACCTTTAAAGAACCTTAGTTGACTTGGGTCAATATCCCAACCGTCGACATAGAGTGGCTCATCATGCTACGAACCATATCCATAAGGGTACGGTTCCTTCTTTCAGCCACACCATTTTGCTGAGGTTCACCAGGCATGGAATATTGAGCAATTATGCCATTTTCTTGTAAAAACTTAGCGAAGGGACCAAGAACTTGCCCATAAGGATCATGACTCCCATAATATTCTCCCCCTCGATCAGACCTTACTACCTTAATCTTTACGTTAAGCTGATTTTCAACTTCACTCTTAAATATCTTAAATTTGTCTAAGGCCTCAGATCGTTCACGAATAGGGTAGATGTATCCATAGCGGGAGAAATCATTAGTAAATGTAATGAAAGAATCATACCCATCTATAGACACCACAGGAAAAGGGCCACAAATGTCGGTGTGAACTAATTCTAAAATTCCAGTACTTCGTGTGGCACCTTTCTTAATATTCTTTACATATTTGCCTTTAAGGCAATCAATGCAATTTTCTAAGTCATTAAGATCTAAAGGTTGAAAAATCTCGTCCTTAATGAGACGGTCCATTATCCCCTTCGAAATGTGGCCCAAACGACAGTGCCACAATTTCGATGAGGTCACATTCTTTTTCCCAACATTGCCATAACATACATTCACAGAGGATTCAGATAATGAAAGCAAATATAATTTGTCTTGTCGGATGGCAAGACCTACATTATTTGAATTAAACGAAAGAGTGCACTTATTGTTCCCGAATATAAAGCTAAAACCACAATCATCCAAACAGGAAACAGAAATTAAGTTCCTCTTAAGAGAGGGTACATAAATGACATCATCTAAGTGGAGAACAAAGCCACTTGCTAATGTAAGCTTCAATGATCCAATGGCTTTGGCCTCAGCTTGCTTGCCATCCGCAACGCTAATTCTTCGTTCACCCGCGGCGAGGGGGCTCACGGTACTGAATCCCTGCAACGAATTGCAAACGTGCACAGTTGCACCAGAGTCAATCCACCACACATTGTAGGGGAAATCAACACAAAGTGCTTCATTAACTAAAGTAATGGAGTCATTACCCTTCCTGGCGAGCCACTTCAAGAAGCCCACACAGTCCCTTTGGTAATGCCTCGTCTTCTTGCAATAACGGCAAACGTCATCTGGAACATTAGTGGGGTTAGCCACAGTCTTCCCCTTATCATTATTAGAGTTGGGCTTGTTGGAGTTGTTGGAGTTGGGCTTCTTATTTGGCTTGTTATCGCCCTGGCCACCTTGGCCGCCCTTTCTCTTGTTGGGAGACTTAACTAAGTTGACGGTGTCCTTCTTCTCAGTCTTAACTCTCTCCTCCTCTTCCACACAGTGGGCAAGGAGATCACTCATACTCCACTTCTTTTCACTAGTGTTGTAACTTATCTTAAAAGGAGTATATTCTGTGCCCAAAGAGTTAAGTGAGAGATTGACCAAAAAATTATCGGATATTGGCATATCCATCATGGTCATAAGATGCTTTCTAATGCCCCCTTGGCCGTCATACTTCTTATTCAGCAGTTTGTTCATCAAAGTGCTGGTATAACTCTTAGAGGAGGCCTTGAAGTGGTCCTCAACCCTCTCTAAGTATTGCTTAGCTGTTAATTCCGCATCCTTGTCCTTAGTAGCATCTCTTTCCTTAGTTGGGATTGCTCCCCTAATATCACGGGTGATGGAATTCTTGATTATCTTAAGGCACACGCGGTTAGATCACTCCCACTGTGCATGAGTCTCATCATAAGTTTTCTTAGCCTCCTCTGTGGCATTTTCCGCAAGAGGAGTGGGGGCATCATTAAGCAATGCATAATCTAAGTCCATTATGGTGAGGATAACATCAATGTTCTCCTTCCATTCATGGAAGTTACTCCCAGCCAGCTTCTCAATGCCGCTAACGGCAGAGGCGACCTTGGAGGGATCAAAAGCTGAAATGAATGATATCATTAGACATGAATTCAACATACGTTGGTACGATTAAATCCATGCATAAACATTAAAGAATACATATAAAACAATTGCACTATTTCGTATCACCGTTGGGCAGAAAACGAAATAGGACAGAATAATAATACAATTGCAAATCAACGTTGGTCAGAAATTACAATTATATATCAGACTTAATATTTCTAGAATTTTAACTTAAATTCTAATCAAAATTACACGTTGGTGCCAATTTTAATTAGAACCATAAACAACAAAATACATGAAAATTCCAGAAACAATACAGAATAATTGTGCCAAATATAAAACTAATTTCAACAACTTAATAACACAATTATTTCTTTTAAAACAGTGATTAAACAGTACCAACAAAAACATTAAGTATCAAAATATTTAACAAAAGGTACTTAAAAGACAGTTAAATGGCGCTGCTCATTCGGCCCAGCTGTGACGGTGCGGCCTAGTAAAGCCCAAACCAGGCTGCGCCCATGCGGGGTTCTCAGCGCCATCGGATCAAAACGGACGGTCCAGATTCACCCCGCGCCGAACAAAAAACCTGCGGCCCCTTAACCCTAGCTCATTTCTCCCTTCTCCCAAACAAGCAAGCGGCCGAGGAGGCGATCGTGATTTGGCGACTCACGTGGTGGCGATCGAGGCGCTGGAGGCGGCGGCTTAGGCGGCGCAATGGGCGCTTGTCGGCCAGGCGTCTTCTTGAAGCGACGACGAGGCGGAGGAGCCGATGGGAGCACGGCGGCGGGAGGACGCACGGCGGCGACGGCGACTACAGCTTGCCGGCAAGGTCACGGAGACCAAAACGGCGGCCCAAACTGAGGTATGCCGCGACTATGTTTGCGGATTTGGGGGTTAGGGTTTCAATAATTTGGGGCTTTTCAAAACCGATATTTTTCCCGTGAAATTGGGCCTTTTCTAATCCTCTTCCATCCGAAATCATTCGCAAAAGTCATTCGGTATGGCCGATAATAAGCTTTTAGGGTTTCGGGTTAGGGGGAAAAATTGGGGAAAAGTTCTTAGGGTTCTTGATTCATAAAATCCCCTCCTTCTCTATGCTACCCGTGGCCCAGATCGATAGTAGACTAATTAACCGAAAGCAATTAAGACTAATCAACAGAATTAGGGCTAATTGATGACTAATTAGGTTCTAATTACAATTAGCCGTGGCATCAACAAGCACATTAGGCATTAAACAACATGATTAGGGTTCGGATTAGGACTAAGATGCTCTGATACCAAATGTTAGATTCTAATCTTAATGCGGAAGCGATTAGGAACAAGATTAGCCTAATACCGAACCACTTAATCTAAGCATAGGGGGTTACTTACAAGAGCTTGATGACGCCATTAGGAGTGAAAAGCAGATTAGGCCGTAGGGGCCTGCTTGACGGCGAGTCGGTGCAGAGAGAGAGTCGATGCGGTGGCGAGGCGATGCAGGGAGAGAGACCGATGCCGTGCAGTTGCCGGCGTTGAGCTCCAGTGGGTGGCGGCCTTCTCAAACCCTAGCGCTAAACTCGGATCGGAGAGGGGGATATCGGGAGGGGCAAGACTCACGTAGCGTTGGCTACTGTGGGCGCCGGCGCCTCCTATTAATATAGTGCTGGGTAGGGGGGCCGCAACCATTAGTTGGTTGAGCGCCCCCGGTCAGGGCGCAGCTGAGAAAGTGGAGCCGTCGCTCCCTTTAGAATAGGATCGCAGCACAGCCACGATCACTAAGTCCAACAAAGTTGGTCGCCAGGGCCGATCGGGATGGGAAATCTGATGCCAAGAGAGGTGAAGGTAAACGGCAAACAAGAGGTCTTTGGACGGTGCCCATGGCGAGACGACAACAGCTGGTGGCGGTAGCAGAGGTCGAAGGTCAAGGCGTCGTGTGCGGGAGGAGGCAGAGAGCCGAGGCATCGATGGGAGGTAGAGGTGGAGGCGGCGGCGGCAAGCAGGACCATCAGCGAGACGGGGGTGGACGACGACAGACGACGACGACGACGAAGCGAGCAATGGAGGTATTGGGGGGAGGCGGTGGGCAGGGCGTGGAAGAGAAACCGACCGGGAAGATGCGGGCGAGGCCGTGAGGGTGGCCTGGGGGCGGCGTCGGCTACGGTTGTGAGGCGTGCGAGAGCTGGGCTAGGGCCTGGGGTTTCATCGGCCGTAGAAAGCCGATCGGACGGCCAAAAAAACTGTAAAACGGAGGAGGTGGGATTCGAACGTTGGGCTTCCACGCGAGAACTGCCGCCCGAAACCAAGTGAGCAGCAGCCGCGCCTTGCTTTCCTTTGGCCGGTAAAAATTCTTTTATATGTATAGTTCGGATGAAAGGCTGGATGGAGCCAGCGGCCGCGATCGGACGGTCGTCGTTTTTCCGCCGACGTGGCGCAGGGGGAGGGGAGACAACGCTAGCGCGTTGTATTATAAGACGATTTTGTGAAATAAAACGAAGAAAAATCTTTGCACGTTTAACATAGATTTTAAAATTACGCTGAAATTCTAGAAGGAATAAAATCCTTTTAAAAATAAGAAACTTCCAGAAAATGATGATTTTATGTGGATAAAAAATTGAATGAAATCATGCATTATTTATTTTAATAAGGGACCAACTATTTGATAGGTGTCTGCAATAAGCGTTTTTGTGCAGACGCCTGCAATAAGCGTTTTTGTGCAGGCGCCTGCAATAAGCCCAATTTGCAGGCGCTGCCAAAAATTCCACTATCACAAAACATTTTTTTCCAATAAATGAAAATATGGAAAAACAGTAAAAATTTTGTGGAATTTTTTGCGCCTGCACGATTTCGCAAATTATACGACCAAAAAAATCTCTCGACGTGAAAATAGAAAACAAAATAAGATTTATAATAAAAAGAAAACAAAATAATCTATAATAAACGAAAAACAAAATTAATCTATAATAGATCAGACCTCGTGCAAAAAATTCCACTATCACAAAACATTTTTCCAATAAATGAAAATATGAAAAAACAGTAGAAATTTAGTAGAATTATCACTAATTGAGTGCTGTTTAAATAAAAAAATTAGCAAAAAAAATCAAAAAATCAACAAAAATAGAAAAATATTTAAAATGGGTTGATTAGGATTTTAGAAGAATTATAAAATTTTTTCTATGCAATTTGGACTCCATATGAAATAGATATGAAAAAGAGAAATTTAAATAGAAAACATAAACCTATACAACTACCATGCACCTGCATATATGGCGCAGCATGCACTGGAGGGCAGGCGCCTGCGCGATTTGGCTAGGCGCAGGCGCCTGCCAAATAGCAAAGCCGTTTTAATAACTAGTACTGTACGGGGACCTGAAAGGGTAGGATTCGACAAGGCACAGTATTGGTTATAAACACAGCATAATCGCTTGCTCACTGATGCATGCATGTACTCCCAGGCTCCCAGCTGCTAGCTCTACATATGCAGGTATACATGCTAGAGTGGCTGATGGAGTATCCAGCGGCTGAACATGGCGAAGCACCTCTCGGGCTCGTACTCCGGCGCCGTGTGCCCGCCACCCTGCAGCAATTAAAGGATTAAGTAATTTGCTAAGCATGCGTTGCGCATGTGAGATCACCAACTCAACAAATTAATCTATACACACGTAAGCAGTGTTACCTTTATGGTGGCGAAGGTCATGTTGTTAGAGTAAGTTATGGTGAATCTGCAAATTGATTAAAAGAGAGCAAAGATATAAAAGTTGTTAATTAAGTTCATCAATGGAAACGAAGAATTGGGAAGGATGAAATGATGAAATGAAACGTACGTACGTACCCGGCGGACTGGCCATGGAGGTGCCAGGCCCTCCATTCGCTGGAAATGGGGAAGCCGAGCGACCTCACCCACGCCTGTGTTCCCAGGTGCGGCACCATCGCGTCGTGGTCGCCGCTGCATGCATATTGTATCAATCCATCGTCAGTCGCTAGCTAGCTCCAGGATATGTTTTTTGTTCCGATTTTCACCATGTTTACTGGTGGGTGACGATTCTTTATGGGGGCTACTGGGGGACAGGATCCCATCCCACCCGCTCCGATGGGATCGCTCCCCCTCCGCCACGTGTCCCACTCAGCCTTCACTTACTCTGCCCACTCACATCGTTCTCCGCCTCGCCCCCTCACTCGCTCGTTCCTTGCTCGCGCCCCGTCGCCTCCCCCTTCCGCCGCCGGCCGCTCCGCCGAGCCAACCTCCCGCCGCCACCGCCAGATCCGCCGCCAAGAGTGCTCCGCGCACCTCCACCACCTTCCCGCCGCCCACCACCACAGGCGGCGGCGGCGCCGCCGCCCTCCACCTCCCGCCTCATTGTCGTGCCACCCGCCCACCCTAACAGACTGGACGGCGCGGTCCCCGCCACATCGCCCACCAGATTCGCCTCGGCTCGGCGTGGCGCCGCGCGACCGCGGCCTCCGCCTCCGTCTCACCCAACCCCGACCAACCGTTGGTCCGCCGCCTCCCCGACCTCTCTCTAAACCCCGGGGACACAAAAATCCCCAACCCATACCCCCCGAACCCTAACCCAAACGCCAGCGGCAAGCTCGACGGCGGCGACGGTGAGGTCAGCTCCTTCTTTCTCCTCCTTTCTTCTTCCTCCTCCCTTCTTCGTTCTCTGCACAGCGCGCGCGGGGAAGGGGAAGATGGGCGATGGGCGCGGGGTGCCACGTGGCGCGCGGGGGCCGATCCTGTCCGAACGGGATCCCGTAGAGAAGAATTCCCGTTCTTTATTGGCTTGGGGAAAAAATCAGATTTGATCAAATTTTGGTTCAATTTGATCATTCATAAAGAATATTGTTGAAAGTAAAACTACACGGCATAAGGGACATATAATATAGCTTAGTGGCAAGAGGAGGTCAGTGGTTTATGTGAGATTGTGTGATTTAGTATTTGTCAATATTTATCTTAATTAGTGCGTTTTAGTTTGGTTTTGGATAAACATGGTAAAGGAAAGGAGGTTCATATATGTCAAAAACTCAGTTTACTTCGAACCGTCACGCGCAAAGGTCCTGCGCATCGGACCAATTTTTCCATATGTGATTCAGAATGTGGCCCGTGGAAGCGCCAGATCATCCGGCATGCGTGGGACCATCATCCCGGACGGTTGGGCGTGCCCCAGACAGCCCGGGACAATGCTTCGTAATTTGCTTATTTGGGGGTTTGTTCTTGCCCAAAATATTAAAATTTACATATGAAAGTTGTAGAGATTAACAAGACAAGTGTTTTTCATGTCGATAAATTTTTCATTAATTTGAGTAACGTAAAAATTTATAAAACACGTTAAATTGTACTTCTGTGTAGGGAAGTAGATGCGAGTGGACATTTTTGTTGGAATCGGCAAATCCTTTGGTTTAGCATGTGTTTTATATTTTGTTCATGATGTGTTAGTGAAGCATAGGTATTCTGGAACTAACTTGGATCAAGTTGGAAGACACTTGGATTCGTACCGCGTTTCCTAGTTTTTGGTGTTTAGGACTGAATCGTTTCTTCACCCAAGGAGTCAAGTCGGTTCAGTGCCACCTGGACGGACGAGGGACTTGGGGAAGATATGAGGCCATAAGCATGTTGCGGTTGATGTATGGTTGCTTCGAACCAAAAGAATCAAAAGGCATTATGGTTTTGCATCAAGATCCATGTATGCAAGTTGAGCTAATACTTGGTTGTTTGGGTTTGGGGT
This sequence comes from Raddia guianensis, assembly GCA_036346415.1. Lineage (NCBI taxonomy): Eukaryota > Viridiplantae > Streptophyta > Magnoliopsida > Poales > Poaceae > Raddia > Raddia guianensis. The sequence goes on along the minus strand of CM070538.1, from coordinate 41,482,683 downwards.
TAGCCCATGTAAAAGCCCAACTGAACCAGGTTGTAGAGGGAGAGAGCACTAGGGCTATTAAGGCTCTCTCCAACAATAATCCCTAAATTTAATCTCCTATAGCCTCATATACAGGCCTCCTTTAAAAAAATTTCTCCCTATATTTCTTCCATCTCCAACGGCGTTCGTTACATGGAGAGTTATATAGGGGAAGGAGAGAGAATCCCTACATATAAGGGAATGAAGAGAAATTCGCTATTTTAGAGAACGGAATAGGGAATGCTGTTGAATCACATAGGGAAAAAATTCGTCCGCTATTTTAGGGTAGAGGACGCTTTTTGGAAGTTTGTTGGAGATAGCCTTAGGCAGGGAGATGATTGTATTTTGACACACAATCTTTAACTAACGCGTTAAGCATCAAGGTTTACTCATCTCTTATTCTACATTTGTGCCCCTCTTTGTTCTCGTGTTTTAGTTTGGGCTTATTCTTGCATGTTGCTGACTCGAGTCCCTTGAAATCTTACCCTTTTACGTTGTTTGTTAAGGTTCTCACATGAATTAGCATCGCATATCATGTGCCAACACATCCAAAATCACCTCACGAAAACTTCTCACGAATTTAGGTTATAGATTAAAAGCTAAGGTCATTTTTCGGTTCACGAAAACTTCCCACGAATTTAGATAGAATGCATGAAGGTCCAGCCTTTAGATCAAATAGTCTTGATTATATCCTGGGACTTAAACAGCATAGGGGGGTTGGGTTTCAAATTTTAGCCTTATAATTGACTTAGGAAAAATAAAAAAATGTGGATTTCACGTTTGGAATTAATACAGAAGTTGCACTGTTCATACCTTGTTTTTCACCGTATGGTGGAGTTTGCATGAATTTGTTTTTGGTGACCAATTGAGGTGGTCATTACGTTGGCTTTCTAAGACCCTATTTGTTTGAGTTTAGCCACACATCCTAGCAAATGCCCTCTTCTCAAAACAGGCGTTAGATGTACGGATCATGGCCGCTTGTCTTTGGGGATTGCCCACTATCTTTAGAATATTGCTGCCTTCCTCGCTCGTGAAGTGGGATAGTCTATTCAATGCTCGGGAATTGAAAGAGGAGAAAGAGACTTAAAAATATATATACATTTAGACGAGCATGAACTGAGACAGGACTTCAAATCCAGAAGTGGATTCGAACCAAAATACTATCTAGAGAGATAGGACTTTCCCTTTAGTCGATCATGACGGGGATCTCATTGCCTGAGATTGAGATCCTGGCGCCCCTTTCTAAGGCCCTATTTGCTTGAGCTGCAACTTCTCTAAAGGCTGTTTCTGTCTTTTAACCCTCAGAAACTAGTTTTTACAATCCGCAAAAACTAGAAAAGTCACACAGGACTTGCTTCTCATGTCAGAGTACAATTTAGACTATTGGGGGGTTTTTTGGCTCCTTGGAAGAGGCTGTAAAAGTTGGTTGTTTGTTTGGGCTGGATTCTAAAGGCTAGAAGCTCAAACAAACAACGCCTAACTTTCTTAAATAGCTTCTGTAAAATTTTCATAACCAACAATTTGGCTACTATTCAACCCCTTTGTGACCTGCCCGGTCTTATAATTTACACGAGGTTGCGGCCAGGTTCAATTATGGTTGTGCATATTTTTCTTCATTATTATTTATTTTAATCAAATTCCAAATTTAACTTCAAAAAATTTGGTCGGAAATTTAGGCAATTTTTTTTTTTTTGATAAAATCGTTTTTCGCTACTCACCGATTTTTTTTATAGAACCGAGACACAAAGGCGAGCCATGGATGTAGCAAGTGCATGAGAATATGAGATGGAGCACTGACCTGTAGACCAGCGCGCGGTAGCCGCTGGAAGTGACGCTGCGGTGGTAGGCGATGCTGCTGCGGAGGTCTCCCCGGTAGGGGACGTCGCCGGTGTGGCACCTCATCCACTCGTCCACGCTCCCCTTCTTGATCCCCAGGGCGTCCCGGGTGCGCTCGTCGTTCGCCCAGAAGTAGGACAGGTAGTAGCCGTATGTCTGCAACCAGCAGCAAGCAGCAACTAGTTAAACCTACGTTAGTCACCCTCCTTGATATTGGGTTAGAAACGTTAGGGCAGCTCGTAAGCCCAAAGTTAAAAGATTATTGAACATAGTGTCGATAAGGTTAAAAATATATCCATGCAATCAACCCAAACCCCCAAGAAACTTACAAACTGAATTTCTAGCAAAATCAATAACAAAACAAAAATTGATGTTAGTTTATACACGTAAATATTTTATCAATATAAAATAACTAAAATTTTAATATCAAACAAAGTGCAATAATAGTGTAGATAAACTGAAAAAATGTAGCTGATTGCTCAAAACCGAAAAAGTAGGATACCTCTGTTTAGCAAATCTTAAAAAAAAAAAGACGGCCTAAAAATGCTAGCTAGAATCCCAGTTGTAAACGTATATGTATGCATGCTGACTTACAATGCAGCCGAACGGAGGACGAGGTGGCGGATTTCTGATCCCGACTCCGACCTCCGTCAGGATCCTCGTGCTGCTACCGTCGTCTGTGCTTGGTCTAGCAGATGCGTACACGCATGTGTCCAACAGAATTTGGGCCTGCTGAACCTCGGAGATGAGCTGCAATAGCATAGATCCACGCATGCATGCACACGCAGGGCAACCTTCAGTACTCAGTCGAAGCTCGATATGATGATGCCTTGATTCTTACCAAAAATTAGAAAAGTTGCACGAAATATGGCAAAATTTGCTTCGAACCAAACGGTCCTAACTCAGTCATGTTATAGAATAGTACTCCCTCCATTATGAAATAGCAGTCGTTTTAAATATTGACACGGTCTCCAAAATCAAACTTTGACCATAAAAAAACTTGTAAAGATTTATCTATAAAAAAATAATACTATGAAAATTCTTTTCAAAACGAATCTATCTATATGATTTTTATGTTTAATTTTAATCTAAGTAGTTTAAAAGTTCTTTATAGATAAAGTTTTTAAAATTTTGCTTAGGACAAATCTATAATGACTACTATTTTATAACGGATGGAATATATATTAGAGACCGGCAACATGTTTTGTTGGTTGGTGTCTTGGTGAGCACTGAGCAGTACCCAACCCTAGCACAACGTTAACTCACTTAAAGCAAATGCGAGAGTTTTCTGTCCAATACTATTTCAAATATAAAACATCTCATTGCTTGTTCTTACATTGTTGAAAGTATCAAGAGCTTGAGCACACAGCGCATTAGTAGGATTTGTGTAGTCCTCTCCTTGGCAATGCCCCAATATCATCTATATGCAGCAAACGAAACAAGCATTACGTACGGTACACAGAAATAGCATGCACACTGATTTGTACATTTGTAGGTGGATTGATATTGTAGATCGAGACAACTAAGTTACACACGTGCAAAGGAGAGGGGCTTAATTACCTCGTATAATTGATCTGATATTATGCCAACTCCATGAGCGTATGGCACTCTAGCAGTTATGTCGATGCTTTCCCCTGTCGACGGATTACCTACAAGATAGCCCTGAGATGGAACAAAATAAAGTAACATATATAAGGCTTGTATATATGTTGATCATGATACATCATACATATTCTATATATCCACATGTGCAAAAGCTATGTATGAATATTTTTTGTTACACAAACAAATTTACCATCTTAATAGGTATCAGGACTGCACTTCAGCCATGACAGATCGAAGAGAACAAGAATAATTCGGAAAAACAGAGCACGAGGAAAGGGAAACCAAGCGACGTTGGGAAGGAGTAGGTGGGATCCAGAGTCCGTTAGAGAGTTGTTATTACAGCCTATCCTTTTGCCGGATGATGAACAGCGTACTTGTACCCAAGTCTCAAGACACTGACTATCGGGTCGCACCCACTTACAAGCGCTCAGCGCTAATCAACCACGCAGGGCTCATTCATCAGGTGTGATATCTGCACCCCCCTGAGACACGCCATGACCCCATGCGGGTGCGTCTGGGAACCTCTCCTTCAGAATATTGTAGTTCTCCCAAGTCGCCGCATTTGCTAGTAAACCCGACCAACGCACCAACACTTGAGTTAACACTGCATTGCCGCGCTTCACCATACGGCAATCAATAATTTCAGTAGGCTGAGTATCATGGACATCCAATTCCAATTGATGAGGTAGCTCAGTAGAGATAGGTCAGATAGGTCTGAAATCTGGAACAAACTGTTTCAACTGCGAGACTTGAAAAACTAGATGAACCGCACTTCCTTGTGGCAATAATAGTTTGTATGTCATTTTTTCAAATGCGTTGCAATATTGTATATGGTCCATAGAACTTGAATGATAGCTTGGGAGATGGTCGATGCACCACTGACTATTGAACATATGGTTGGAGTTTCAGAAACACAAAGACCTCCACCTGAAACTCTCTAAAACTTCTGTGCTTGTCTGCCATTTGTTTCATATATTGATGTGCTCTACTGAGCTGATCTTGTAGTAAACTGTTGTCTTATTGCCTTTTCATCAAGAATTCTTGTACATCCATACGAGGATGTTCTATGTTTTGTGGTAAAAAGCCCAAGTAGGGTTCTACTCCATATAGAGCTTTGAATGTTGTTGTTTGAAGTGACTGATGAAATGTTGTATTGTACTAAAACTCAGCCATAGGCAACCAAGATAGTCATTTCTTTGGTGTTAGCTGAGAAGCACATCTCAGATACAACTCAGTACATTGGTTTAGTCGCTTGGTCTGACCATCAGTTTGAGGGTGATATGCACTACTCATTTGTAGTTTGATCCCCATCAATTTGAACACCTCTTTACAAAATTTGCTAGTGAAAACCTTATCTCTGTCTGAAACAATTGAAGTAGGAACTCCATGCAGTTTGACATTGTTAGACACAAATACATGTGCTACTTGAATTGCTGTGAATGGGTGTTTCATAGGGATAAGATGATAGAACTTGGTGAAACGATCAATAACCAGAAGTATAAATATATAACCATCTGTAACTGGTAAACCTTCAATAAAATCCATACTTATGTTTTGCCAAGGACTAGTGGGAATTGGTAACGGATTAAGTAGCTCTGGGTACTTAACCTGCTCATGCTTGGCCGGCTGACAAACAACACATTGTTTGACAAACTCCTAGATGTCTTATTTTATACCTTGCCAAGCAAATAGTTGTTGATGCGCTGATGTCGGCGTATTTCAGCTGACAGGTTTTTTGAGACCTAATCCGGTTGTTCGGCAGTTGGGGTGTGCGCGGCCGGCTCACTCCTCTCCTCTCTCTTCAGCGCAAGAGCACAAGAACAGACGGTAAGTTTTACCCAGGTTCAGGACCCCTGGTCGGGTAATAGCCCTAGTCCAGCTCAAGTCCCCTGCAACATATGAACTAGCTAATCTCTGGAGGGTTCGATCTCAGGATCGATTGTTCAACCCTTTTACAGCAACCCTTATATACTCAGGATGGCGTGGGTTGCAACGTGCTACACAGTGCGTATTAAATAATCCTACCACTGCAACCATCATTCCTCCGATGCTAGTCCTATCCGCCATCTCCCCTACCCTGCTCTGACAACGGGACAGTTTGGATAGGACAGATCATCCCGCCTGCCCCGAGCGCTTTCCTGTCACACCGCAGTAGACGCGAACGGGACGGCTACAGAGATGCCCACAGTGTAGCTGACATCACTAGCGGGACAGGGGTAATCATGTCGTCAGACTCCCGCCTACTTTGTTAGGGCCGTTCCGTCGCATTGAATGCTCAGGATTTGGTGTATCCTGAAGAAATCCTTAGCAAGGAAGCTCCCCTGCACCTTCGTCTCATATCCCTGACAGTGGGGCCCGCATACACCCTGCTGCCCCTGTGTGCTCGCCTAGTACCTGCTCGCCGAGCGCCACACGTACCTGCTCGCCGAGCACTCAGGTCGCCGGCCTGCGTGCCGGACGCCACACGTCCTGTTCACCCGCCTACGCGCCAGACGCCACGTCCTGGTTGCCCGGCGCCTAGGGCCTGGCCGCCCGCCAGTGCGCCGGATGCCACGCGTCCTGGTAGCCTGATGCCTGGGGCCTGGTTGCCCGCCTATGCTCCTGGTGCCACGTGTCCTGAACAAACAACTCTGAATCTTTACCTTGAGCCCGATGTTGCTAAGTATGGGGCGCTTCCTGATTGGGCTCTGGCCCCACTTGGCAATGGGGCGGGGGCACTCCCCAGTGTAGAATACACCAACTGTATCCCCCCAACCACCCTGAGACGTAGACCATTCCTGCCCAAGGCAATTAAAATAACCGTGTTGGGAATCGCTGTGAATCAAGGGGGGTCCCACCACTTTCTCTGCACAACCGGCTTCGTAGGCCCTCACGCCGCCACCTTCATTTTTTTGGGAACTGACACTGCGCGTGGGGTTATGGACGGTCGTGGAGATCGTGGTACGAATCCAAAATGCTTCCATCGGGGACGGTTGCGCTTCCGCCGCCTCTCGCAAGCCGAAGCATCGGAGCTTCGCCTATAAATTGGGGGACTTAGCCTCGCGGCTCACCCACTCCTGCCTTTGCCAACCTTTGCGCCTTTGCCTCCTATGTTTGAGCTAGGGTTCTCCACACTTAAGCACTTTTCGCCCTTGGCATCGTCGCAGCAACCTCTCCGCCACCACCGCCATGGTGATCCTCCCCAGCTCCACCGTCGATGCCGAGCACGCGGGCAAGATCGACCTAATCGCGCCCCGCGACACGCTCCACATTTGCTCCGGCAGTGTCAAGCCACTGCCTTGGAGTGGCGAGATCGTCACCTTCATGTGGGCGATCCTGGCGGGCCTCGTCCCGCCATACTCCGAGTTTTCCTTTCTACATAGGTCGCGGTGCTAGCTCACTGTAGACCTTCCTGAGCAAAACCAACGCCACCATCAACCTTCTGATGCATCCAGGATGCTTCGTCACCCATGCCCGGTGCTACGCCTGAACCACCGCCACGGCGATTACGAAAACCGCTATCTTCCCCAAGCCACAACCCACAACATGCTCATCACTAGACTCCAATAACCTCCATGAGCTTGTCCGCATTCTTCCTGCCCAACACCCAAGGGCGTCACCAACATGAACGTGGGACTCGTGGGAGAGAAGAGAAGAGAAAAAGAGGAAATGGGAGAGAAGAAAAGAGGAAGGGTGCTTTCTACATAACTCCACCATGTGGAAGGGTGGCATGGCTTGCTAAATCATGAGAATGACCAATTCATGGCGTTTTAGACCTCGCTTAACCTACTTAAACAATTTTACAGATGGGAATTTGCAGATTTAAAATTTTGGGGATCTATTTGAATTCTCGAGACAAGTTTACGTAGCAACAGTGCAATTTACACTATCAAAAAGAGGGATTGCTATCCTCGCTCTCTATACATCCATTATGCTCAAGATCTACCAATCTCAATCCTCCAACCAGCCGTACCCATTTTTTTGGAAAAAATATCACTAGCATGAATTGCTGAAAACCCGCGCCTCACTAAAAACATCTCTACATTTATGAAAACCTAACCGATGGCCGGAAACCCTTAAGAAATAGGATGATAGAAACATCGTGAGAAACCCCGTGCCTTACTAAAAAAACCCATCACTTAATGATCACCAAAACCATATATAAGTTACCGTGGATGAGATGTAGGGCAGGGTCGTAGTGTGCACAAAAATATCAGTGCATGACTATGAGGCTGAGTGACGGCTCAGGAGGCTGTAGTAGGGTCGAGATGTTCGGTGGTGTGACAATAGTGTTGCTAGCGAATTGTATACCGTCACAACGATATAGGTGTTTCGCGTGAAATATAGTGTGAAACTCACGAAACACTCATAAAACACTGCGCTAACACTTATGAAATGCAACACATAGGAAATGTTCATGAAACACGCTATGAAACACATAGGACACCACATAAAACAGTTATACTGTTGAAACGGTATACCATCCGTTAGTATTCTTGTTTCTGAAAGCTGACTTGAAGAGAGGGAAATCTCGAAGCTCAGGAGTGCAATATATCAACATGGAATTAGGAAAAACCACTATCGGGCTACAGTTATGTTTTTATTTGAGAACTATGATGCGTACCTTGAGATTAATAATGGGCCTCCTTCGAGCCTCAATACCTGAAAAGGAGCTAACTTAATTATATAGTTTGACTGTATGCATAAAAACAAATTTCAATTGATCAACCAAAATGGTTTGAGTTATATGAGAGACCGTGCCGGGTTCTAACGGTTGTCACGTACCTTCTGAAATCTTTTGTGCAATGTATGGTACAATTTTTCCAGCATAGGAGTCTCCTCCAATGTAGAATGGATTTGTAAGATACTTGGGATGGTTGCTGAACCACTACACATGAATCAAACAGTAAGGCAGATGCAAGCAATGCTCATTGGACAGATAATTCAACCAAAACATTATGGAAAAAAAAAAGTGAAGACAAGAAGGGAAAAAAGTAGTCAACTCGTAATAATTTCTAATGCTTGTCCATACTATTTAGTAAAAAACGGAGTAGCTAGCAAGCATGGTTCTCATAACCAGGATATAAAATCTAGCAGGGGAGGGGCCGGGATCCGTGAATTGTGATAACCAGTAATTTCATACAATTATTTGAATCAGACAAATTTAGTTTTATAGTTGATGTCGATTATATGTATGAGTAGGTTACATGAACTCATTGTTGTAAAAGACAAGGTAGATTAAAGTAGAGTTGAACTCTTGCCTGGTCTCCACTATATAAAGGGAGGCAATCCTGGTGCAACCATGTAGAACGACTTTGTACTGGTTTAGGCTCACAGAAGGTCGTGGCCCGCTTGTGGCCACGACCCACGGAGGCCGACTGCTTTGTTAGGGAGGAGCGTCCAAAATTATTGCACTGCAGATGTGTACCTTGGAAGGCGAACTGTGTTACCAAATGTCCTGCCTCTAGTGTTGTTTCAGATCTAGTATCAACGTCCTGTTTTTCTAACAAGTGGTATCAGAAATGATGCTGGTGATGTATATGATCTAGTGGAGGTTCGAGGATTATATATGCATACACGCGAGCGCCGAAGGAAAACGCTAGATTCGGCATAAGGTGAAACATGTCGTCGGTTGATGATTCGATTAGTGGAGTTGAACACTCCAGGCAGGTGGCTAGACTGTTCGATGGGCTGCTTTTGGCAAGGATCGACCAGACGTGGTGATTGGGTCGACAATGTGGTTATCGAAGATAAGGGCTTTGGCGCTTGCGATCAGATCGGCCACTAGACGTGGCAAGACCGCCAGATAGACTGGGGCGAAGGAAGCGTCGTCGAGAGCGATGCGACCGATGGTGCACAACAAGTGGCGCCACGACACTGCTAGCGGTTACCGTGTCGTAGATGTTTGGCCAGGGTGCAACATGTGGACGTGCACGGATGAGTGCATGGTGGTGCGCTGATAAGCGTGCTCAAGGGCTCACAAGTCTGGATCTGGAGTTAGTTGTTTCTGGGCTCAGTGCATGCAAGCTCGTATAGGTGTGGCGGCGGCACCACCAGGCGCGCTCATCTCAGCCGGCCCAGGCGAGGCTGCTAGATGTAGCAGCGGTGCGGTCGTGACGTAGGCATGGCACAACCCAACAGGCATGGCGTAGTGGGGCGGCGGCCTAGCTTAGCCAGCGAGTTGGCACAATGGGTGATCCATACGGGAGGCAACGACCAGGCCAGACGGCCACGTGCAGGCGACTGGTGGGTCCTAACGCTTTAAAAAACAAGTCAAAAAAATACCCGAATCTCAAGACTAGCTCGAGAAGCTCTTGAAGTTCAGTCATTTCAGCCGTTCAGCCGATCAACCGTTCAGATCAGCTCAAAAGAACAGGGCCTAAATATCATGAAGGATGGGGATACTGTGATAATAGGAGAGAGGGTGGTGTCTCATCTTTACGAGGTGAGTGGGAGTACTATTGCAAGTGGAGGTATTGAGACACAATTGGCAACTACAGTTCCAAGCGGCGGCAGGTCTGAGGCCAAGTTAGACTCGTCGGGCAGCTTGACGTGAGCTGCGAAAGAAGCAACCAGAGTCTGGTGATATCAGAATAAAGGTGGAGTTTGTTAGAGTTGGTGTTGAATATGTGTACGAGTAGGTTATATGGACTTTGTGTTGTAAAAGGCAAGTTAGGTTACAGTAGGAGTTGAACTCTTGACTGGCCTTTTGTAAAAAGGGAGGCGACCCTGGCGTAATCATTTAGAACAACTTTGTAGCGGTTTAGGCTCGCAGGAGGTCATGGCCGGCTTGTGACGGCGCGACCGATGGCGGCCGGCTGTGTTGTTGGGGTGGAGTGCTCATAATCATTGCCCCGTAGATGTAATCTGAGAGATAAACTACGTTATCAAATATCCTATCTCTGGTGTCGTTTCAGATATAGTATCGACGTTCTGTTTTTCTAACATTTAGTTTGAACAAAATTTGGACAAAATTCAAGAAAAAAAACAGATATTTCAAAAGCGATTTGTGGTACTTCCAGGGGGTAATAAAGGTTGACATTCAGCTGATTGTCAGATCCATGGTAGTCACGATTCAGTATGGTTTGTATGGTTGTACCTTGATAAGAAAATCGTGGAGCTGCAACGAGGAAGATATGTCTCCAACATTGTATCCTTGAGGTTGTCTGGAGAAAGAAAATCCAGCCCCAACTGGTGAATCAACAAAGAGGATATGTGCGACCTGCATTCACGCTAATGGAGTAGTTAGCGTCGAATGTTTATTGTATACTTTAGTAATTACTCCATTAGCAAATATTACTTAATTAATAAGGAGAAATGAGATAAGCGTGTGACCTTTGTCCACGAGTTTGGATTGTATTGCAGGCGAGGCAAGGTGCCATTGTAGGGCTCTAAGACAAATTTGATTGGACCTGCATGTGAGTATTGCATAACGGTACTATGAATATTTTCTCCGATCAACTGATCCCTCTTTGATTCGTAGCTATAGTTTGACTTTGATCGTAGTTGAAAAAGTTAAGGGCATTGAAAAGGGACTTGAAAAGATTAAAAAATTCATTTATTTTTTTAAGATCTTTGAGGAACCTCCAATCCACCCAAAAAGTTTCAAAAAATTATTACAAAATGTTACGATGAATGACCTGTACAAAAATGCCAAATTTTGAAAACTAAAGCAAAATTGTATCAGAACCGCGAACCAAAGAGGACACTAGTCTAGCCATGCCGAGTAATTCAAGGCAAGCGATGCAATATAATGTTAATTGAGGGTGACTATTGAGATTGTATATAATCCTAATCTTTTATAATTTTCCGTCCCGATTCCAACTAATGGTTCTACGCACACATTAATCCATGGGAGTTTTTCATCTAAGAAACAAAGAGCGGAGCCTCATATACATCTCGACAAACAATTCGGCAGTTCCCCACACATTGAATTTTGTCTTCGCGCACAAGTGCAAACATCCTACACAAAATTCGATCGCGTCTTCTGTATCTACAACCTGTGCATTTTTGCCACCAAAGCTTGAGTGATAAAACTTGGTGACTCGGTGAATGGATTCCGATGCAAATCTCAACAAATTGTTGTAATAGCCCATCTATATTTTTGGACAGAAAACCACTGCAGGAGAGGCTCCTATAATGAGTACGGAGGTAAAAAAGTTACATATGTACAGTGGTAATATCCCAACTTGAGCTTTGTTTAAAAGTTTGGGACCGACTTGATCACAGTCGCCTGCATTTTTCTTTTATCGCAGTCACCTGCAGTCGGCCCCCAAATACAGGCGATTATACAAAACTGTGAAAAAGTTCCGCACTAAAACCAATGGGCCGAGATAACTTGCGCGCACTTGCGACCCAACTCCGCAACCGAACGAACGTCATATCACATCTCGGGAAGAAAAAATGGAGCTTACTTGGTTTTATTTGTTATCTGGTTCGAACTCTCCTTTAATTTGTTAGTAAAATCCACAGAAACGTATTGCAAACAAAAATTAAAAAATTTCAAAAGACGATAACACAAATTTCATGTTTGTCGTGCATGAAAAAAATTGAAGTATGAATTTGAAATTTTGTTTTCCTAAGCCAAAAGAAGGAAAACTCAAATCAGTCAAAAAAAATTAATGTAATATTTTTTTACTTATTTTAAAAAATAAATTTTCATAAAATTTCACTTGGACAACACTCAAATTTCAAGAGGAGTTCAAACTGAAAATTACGTATTGCTAAATTGAAAATTATTTTAATTTGACATGGACATACAGATGTATTGGCAAAGCAAATCAAAAGCCTGAACTGCTTGTTCTTTGATAGATAGAAAAGCATACATATACCCTGCATTTCTATGAGGAGGTCAAATATACACAAAAAATTAAATACATAAACACCTGCATTCTAACCGAAACACACATATTGTTGAATTGAAAATTATTTTAATTTGACATGGACATACAGATGTATTAGCACAACAAATAAAGAGCATGAACTGCATTTTCTTTGACAGATAAAAGACATACATACACCTGCATTACATCAGGAACACACATATGCATAAAAAACTGAAGCAGAAAAATATGAAATGAAAATAAAAGGCCTGTTTTAATTCAAATAACAAAAACAATAAAAAACCACACAATGTACCTATGAAGGTCTACTGGATTGTAAATTAACACAAATTATTGCAACCCAAGAAAACATAAGACAAAATAAGAGGGGAGAAAAAAAGATCTTGCATCTAGTTCAACCAAACAAAAAGGCAAATCCACAGGAATTTCCCTTGTACAGAAATTCCCCAAAGAACATTTTCCCCTTGGTTCTTGGCACACACACACACACACACAATATAACTAAAAGAAAATAAAAAAAAACAAGAATAAATTGAAACAAGGAACTTAGGGGAAAATGCAACAGCTTCTGAGCCCTGACTCACCTGATGAATAACACAGATCAGATCGACTAAAAAAATCAAAAAAATCAAAAATGCCGCACAGATCTGGGAAAACACATGCGAAAAGGAACAGAAAATTCCTTGAATCCAGCCCCCCAAGAAGCACAAATCAAAGCATCAAAATGCTCAAATCACCAAAAAATCCAAGTGCCAATGAGCTCAAACAACACAAATCCAAGCACCAAAATTATCAAACCACCATAAATCCAAGCTCCAAAAATTGTCAAATTTGCCATAGAAACTAGCCTTTCACTCTAAGTTGGACGGATGAAGTAGCGCACCACGTAGGAGGAAAAATGCCAAGAAATCAACTTTCACCTCCTCCTCCCCCACCCTCTCTCTGTCTTCTCTCTCTCCATCTCTCACTTTCACTTTCTTTTGGCCTGAGCCACGAAGAGTGAAGACAATAATGGCGTCCACTTGGGAGATGGACTCGTCTCACGGCAAGTACAAAGCTCCAATAAAAAAATACAGCCCTGCATGGCTATGTCCCGCGTTTATACATGTCTTGTACGAATATTTTTTTTAAACATTGTGGTACGAATCCTGAAGCATCGGACGGATCATAAAATCGCCTGCGTAGATGACCAAAACGCAGGCGCCTATAGTTTAGCAAAACCGTAAAAGTTTTCAAAATCAATTTGGAGACTATCAACATTCAAGCGGACCATCTCTCTATCTATTTCTCTCCCTCTGCCTTGCCACCCCCACACCTTATTCATGGATTCGTGTCACTTGTTCCTATCGCCAACCACAGTGTCCTGCGATCTCATGTGCCATATCAAATTGGAAGGGCTTGGTGATGCATAGCAATGGTGGCGCCGAACGTCACATGCTAAATTGGGGTGCACATGAGCATCAGAGGACCAAGAGAATACCACCTGTCTAGCTGGGCCAGAGCAAGCCTAAGACGGCACAACGATGTGGAGGTCGGCGACAACAAATCGAATGGCAGGAATGGATTAGCAATGCTCTGAGGATGTTGCAGCTGCAGGGGGATTGGAGAAAATTCACCATAGCAAAACTAATCAAGATGAAGGCAAAACTGTCAATTTTGGACGGACGAGGAGGAAAATGCATCTCCGACGAGCTCTAGTGGATCTCAAGTCAATTTCTACAAGGGGGGTGGTCATGCTAAGGCCCAGTTCTTTTCAGCTTATCAGCTTAACGTCTTAACAGCTTAACGGCTTATCTACGTTTTGAAAACACATATGCTTTGAGTTTTTTTAGTTCGTTTTTTCGTTGTTTTGAAGGTGGGTTCTAACGCTTTAAAAAGCAAGTCAAACGAAATGTATATGAATCTCGAGACTACCTCGAGAAGCTCTCGAAGTTCAGTCATTTCAGCCGTTCAGCCGTTCAGATCAGCTCAAAAGAACAGGGCCTAAGTCTTGAAGCTAGGCTGGACACTCACAAGAAGAATATCAACAATGGTGGTGATGCTGGAGTTAATGATGAAGTAATGAAACTAGGGCACAGTGAAGAGAATGGCGAAGGCGCTGCTCCGAGTTATCGTAGGGAGTGCTTGTTATTTTTATATGCGCCATTCACTTTATTTTTTGAAAATAATTTTTTTATGACTTTGTAGGGTTTTTCTCAAAGATCTCAAAAATATTTTTTTAATAACTTTTTTAGCTTTTTCATACCACTTTCAAAGGTGTGTTGGTAACCGAAATCTTACTCTCATCGAAAAGAGGATGACACTAGGAGTTGAGACAATTTTCTGGTTTATTTCTCACACAATGCCATACCAACTTTGAGGGTTGGGCTTACATACTTATAGTGGCCAAGGCGCCAAGCATATCCGAGATGCTAGTCTAGTCTAAGGACTGACATCCTAGGACAAACATAGCATCTAAGGACATCTTTGTCGAAAAGAGGATGACACTAGGAGTTGAGACAATTTTACGGTTTATTTCTCACACAATGCCATACCAACTTTGAGGGTTGGGCTTACATACTTATAGCTGGCCAAGGCGCCAAGCATATCCGAGATGCTAGTCTAGTCTAAGATCTTGTCCTAGGATCTTTGTCCTTAGATGCTATCTTGTCCTAGGATCTTTGTCCTTGCCCTTAGATCTTGTCCTTAGATGCTAGTCTAAGATGCTAGTCTAGTCTAAGATGTTGTCCTTAGATGCTAGTCTAAGATCTTTGTCCCAAAAGGCCACAAAGACCACAAGGACCAAAAGTACAAAGACTTATTCCATCATTCTCCCCTAAGTCTTGTGCGTCGTCTTGTGGGAAGATTGAACCATCCGGTCTGGAACAAAGCTCAAGAAACTTGATCCTCCCGAGGGGCTTGGTGAGGTGTCCGCAAGTTGGTCCTTGGTGTTGATGTAGTGCGCCTTGATGCTTAGCCGTCCAAGCAATCTCGGATGAAATGGTACTTTACCCGGATGTGCTTGCTCCGTTCATGGAAAAGCGGGGTTCTTTGCGAGGGCAGGCGGACTTCTTGTCCACTGAGTTCCACCGCTTTAGTGTCTCGCCCGAGATCACCAAGCGGTCGAGCAAGCCAAAGTGCTCGAGTTGAGCGGCGGAGGCCGCTATGTACTCGACCTCGCGGTTGAGACGAAACCACGGTCGCTGCTTGATTGCCACCTAACGAGGCACTTGCCGAGGAAGAGAGAATCCGCTTCGTGCTCTTCTTTGGTGTCGATGTCGCCGCCGTGGTCGCTGTCGTATGGTGACGAGTGTGCCTCTCGGGACACCTCGGGTAGTAGAGGCCGTGGTCAAGAGTCCCCATGACATAGCGGATGATCCTCTTCAGCGACCTTCTTTGGTGCTCCGTCGTCGATCATTTGCATGAACCGACTCACGTAATAACGGAGAACGCCAAGTCCGGCCGTGTGTGGGCGAGGTAATGTGAGGCTCCCACAAGACGCCGGTACTGTGTAGCATCCACCTCCTCCGTCGTGCTGTCGCGGCTCAGCTTCAGTCTCTCCTCCATCGGGGTGGAGGCTGGGTTGCAGTCGGTGAGACCAGCTAGCTCAACGACGCGCTTGGCGTAGGCGGTCTGTCGGAGCATGATCCCGGGGTCGTCTTGGTGCACCTCGATTCCTAGGTAGAAGGAGAGAGGCCCCAGGTCACTCATCTGAAAGATGGCCTTCATCTCTTCCTTGAACGCCGCCACCTCCACATCCTTGGTGCCGGTGATCACCAAGTCGTCAACGTAGACACCGCCAGGCATTTTCACCATTGCCCGCCGGTAGATGGCGCCTCGTCGCGGGCTTTGCTCGAATCCCGTCCTTCGCGTGGAATCAACTTGGCATTCCATGCCCTCGGTTCGCCGCAGCCATAGAGAGCCTTGCGCAGCGCAAAGACCTTCTCTCCGTGTGGGGATCTCAAATCCGTGGTGGTGCCGTAGACCTCCTCGCTTCAAGTCGCCGTTAAAGCGCCGATTTGGCGTCCATGTGATGAACATGCCAACCTTCTGGGCGACCAACAAGAAGGAGAGTCGTCGCGGATTCCATCCGTGCCACGGAAGCGAAGGCATCGTCGAAGTCGATCCCTCGCCGCACCGCGAAACCGCGTGCCACCAATCGAGCCTTGTGCAGCGATGGCGCCGGCTTCATCCTCTTCGACGAACACCCACTTAAGAGTGATCGACGGTGACCACGGGGAGATCGGTGAGCTCCAGCGCGGTTTTCTCAACCGCGTCCATCTCGATCGCATCGCGGCACGCCATGCAGCGTGTCTCTCGACCTCCGCGAAGACGGGGCTCGCCGTCGTCACACGTAAGGTGCAAGCTGCGCCTCCGGTCGTGAGGCACCGGTCCGGACCGGTGGTCGCCGAGAAGGTTCTCCGTCGTCGATACCGCAGCGGCTTCGCCATCGTGATGCTGCGTCGACGCGCTCTTCATCGTGGGAGAAGCGAGTGGCGAACTCGGCGGGTCGTGGTCGACACGGCCGGTGGTGTCGAGTGGGCGTGCGGAGGAGTGGCGTTGGTCTTTGGAGGCGTGGAGTCGCCGGGATGGTGGAAACTTCGGGGGAGGGTAAACGCCGCTCGGTGAAGAGGAGCGCCTACTCCGCCTCCGTAAAGTGAGCGTACTTTCGGCAAGTGAAGTCGTCGTCGTCGGAGTCGGTATCGCCCACCGCTTGTCCCATGCCCATCTCGCTTCGCCCGTCGAACACTACGTCGCGGCGTCGTGCGTGCTACACGCCTGTGTCCTCGGGTCAAGAATGCGGTAGGCCTTCGAGCTCCGCGAGCCGATGAACACCTCGAGTGCTCTCGTCGTCGAGCTTGCCGGCGTGGCTAAGCTCCTTGACAAACGCGAGGCGTAGAAGATTCGTGAGGTGAAAAACCGCCGGCTTGCGCCCGTACCAAGCCTCGTCTGGCGTCTGCCGTTGAGGCCTTAATGGCGGGCGGCGGTTGAGATGTGACGGCGGCCACCACCGCTCTCCCCGAAGATACCGGCATTCCCTGCGCTTGAGAGCCCGCCATCCCCACAATCGTCTGGTTGCGCCGCTCGGACGCCGTTCTGCACGCTTGTCAGACGGTAGCGAGTAATGGCGTTGAATGCCCTCATCCGCAGCGAAGACGACGCGAACTTCATTGCCGTGAATTCACCGCCGTTGTCGGTCTGAAGACGCTGCAGACTTGCGGCCGCGTTCCGCCTCCGCGGACAACTCTTGTGCGCCGGATGGAGTCCATGACCTCTCCCTTCCGCCGAGAACCATCACCGCATATAGCGGAGGCGTCGTCGACGAAGCGGCAGGAAATGGCGTCGTCTCTGGCGTGGCGGTGTCGCCGGGCCACA
The DNA here is from genome assembly GCA_036346415.1 of Raddia guianensis. Classification (NCBI taxonomy): domain Eukaryota; kingdom Viridiplantae; phylum Streptophyta; class Magnoliopsida; order Poales; family Poaceae; genus Raddia; species Raddia guianensis. The sequence continues at coordinate 41,465,047 of CM070538.1, read as the reverse complement.
AATCCCGTGCACGAGCTCGAGCGTTCCTTGGCTCGAAACTTCGACCATGGGGAAAGGAGCCGCCGCGCCGTCAACACGCAGAGCGTCGCAGAGCCGCTTCCACGTGGTCAAAGGCACGCGAGCCTCGCACCATCTTCTTGGCACCGAGCCGCGGGGCCTCAAAGTGAAAGGTGCGGCGCTCGTATCACCGCCATGCCTCGTCGTCCCGACGAGCAACAAAGCGAAAGGTTGTGCCACTTGCACGTTGAGGGCGTAAAGTCGATTGGTGCCTCTGGTTACCTTGGCAAGAAAGCGGCGATGGCGATCCCAAATCCTCGTGACTCCGTCCTCGACACACATCGCGAACCGTTCTCGTCCACCGCCCCAAGTGATGATAGAGTTCCTCAATGCGGGGATGTAGTAGACTCGCGTAAGTAGCTGTGCTCTCGCGGACTTCGGCGGTGAGGAGGATAGAGCCGACGCCTTGATCTCTACGCCGCGGGCGCCCCAAACAATGAGCCTCGAGCGTTGGAGTCAAGCTCGGTGAAGAACTCCGACGACCGGTCATGTGATGGGTGGCGCGCGGTGTCGAGCACCGCCCGTCGATCTTGTCGTTCTTTGGAGCCGTCGCCGAGGAAGCGTGTGCTCTCTCGCTCATCAATGTGGAGGAGATTGACGTGGCGGTGCTGCCGGAGGTAGCTCGATGCTTGCGTGTGCTAGGAAGCGAGCCGGTTCTTCCTCCTCCACTTTGGCGGCGTGGGCTGGCAGCGTCGTGGTATCGACGACTCGCTTGGCCCATGACCAAGCTTGCCACAGTTGTGGCAAGAGTAAATCTCGGCCGGTTTCGTGGCGCGCCTACTGGCGCCGGGCGTGGCGTTCCTCTGCGACGTCCATGCTACCGACTGGCGGCGCGTCAAGGCGCGCTTGCGCTGCTTGACAAGGCTTGCTTCTGCGACGCCTATAGTGGAAGAGGACTCTTCTTCCGTCACACGGCGAGCCTCCCATTGTTCGAGTGAGATGGAGCTTCCGCCGATGGTGATAGGCCCCGAGAGATTGTGGTTCATCATTGTCGGCGACCTTGAGTCGACTATCGCCTCGTCGTCGTCATCGTGGAGAGGTCAGCGAGAGACTTCGATCGGCGAAGCGATCCGCCTGTATTTTCGGGAATGCAGCGGAAAAGCTTACGGGCGGCCTACCGCCATCGTAGGTGTCGCCACCGAATCGCACCATCTTACGCAATGATTGTTGAGGCGGAGAGCAAAGTCATCAACATCCTCACCGCTTGAAGGCGAGTTCTCCCATTCTCTGCGGGCGCTGCGATGTGGTTTTTTGGCGGTCGCTGCCGTCGTCTTTGCGGCGATGGCGTCGCCCCTCGCTTGGCGATCCGCTTTTTTGAAGCGAAGCGCGTCTCGGCGGGGCTCGCACTATAAAGGCATCCGGCGCCGTCGATCCTCGTAGTAGTCGGCGTCGCCATACTGGGACCGCCCCCACGTGTGCCGCGCTGAGCCGTACTGATCGCGCGGCCCGCTCGGCGTAGTTGGTCTTGGTGAGGTTACCCGCCGCCGGACAAGCGGCCCGACAATGGCACTGGATCGCGATAATCATGGTACCGGTCCGGGGAGGAAACCACGCCCGCAGTAAAGGCCGCGATCTCCGTCGACCGGCCGTCGCCAACGCCGTCGTGGCGTCCGCGCTGTCTTCGCCGCCGCCGCCGCCGAGCCGCGACCGCCGTCTGCGCGCTCGCCCGGAGCGCCGTCTGCTGGCAGCGCCGTCTGGCGGCCGCCGCCGCGCTTCGTGGGGTTCTTGTGGCTACCATCGCGCCGACCATTTCTCGCTTCCTCCTTACCGGCTTGAGCCCGCGTCGGTGTCGCCGTCGGCAGAGGCGAGCTGGCTGGTGCTCTCTGCCGCGCAGAACACGAGCTTCTTTGCCGCCCCGCTGCGATCCGATCCGCTGCCGCAGCTTCCACTTCGCTTCGCTGCCGCTAGTTCTGCCGCCGCCGACCTCGCCGCTTGCGCCGCCGCTGCGGTCTCTCTATCTTTGCTCGCTCGCGTTCCTCGCGCGGCGACCTCGGCCTCTGCGGTGCCAAGCCTTTCGAGGTGGCCGGCCGAAGGCCGAGATCGCCGGACATGGCGCTAGTGGGGAATCTTTGCTGAGGAAGAGACGCATTTGCATTTAGCCGCCTTTGCTCGTCTGTTCAGAGAGGAAGGATGGCGAAACAAGCTGTTATTCTTGCTGCGGAGCTTAGAGCTAGGAGGAGGCGTGGGAGGGATGAACAAGAGATGTTTAGGTCTGCAGGAAAGATTGGCTCGATACCAATTGTTGGTAACGAAATCTTACTCTCATCGAAAAGAGGATGACACTAGGAGTTGAGACAATTTTCGGTTTATTTCTCACACAATGCCATACCAACTTTGAGGGTTGGGCTTACATACTTATAGCTGGCCAAGGCGCCAAGCATATACCGAGATGCTAGTCTAGTCTAAGATCTTTGTCCTAGGATCTTTGTCCTTAGATGCTATCTTTGTCCTAGGATCTTTGTCCTTAGATCTTTGTCCTTAGATGCTAGTCTAAGATGCTAGTCTAGTCTAAGATCTCTGTCTTAGATGCTAGTCTAAGATGCTGTCCCAAAAAGGCCACAAAGACCACAAGGACCAAAAGTACAAAGACTTATTCCATCAAGGTGGTCAAATTTACCAACAAAAACTAAAGTAAAACTAAACAAGCTATTAAAGAGGGCCAGAGTGAGAATAGTGGCGGTTTTCATCCCCATTCCAGCGAGCTATAATGTAATGGCAGTGACATGCACATGAGATGGCAGGAGAGTGGTTGACAGCTAGAACAAGTGACCGAATCCATGCATAAAGAGTAGGGCGAAAGCAAAGCAGGGGGGGAGAGAGAGAGATGGGCCGATTTATCCACCAAATTGAGCTAGCCTCATTTACACGCGGCTATAGTGTAAGGGTAGGTTAATGTTGAGTCCATTTATAGAGATTGTCTCCAACAACTACCAAACCCTAGGTCGAGATGATCTATCACAATATCTTTTAGATTTCTTCTTATAATACCTAGATTGAGGTATTCTACTGGGCCGTATACATCTTTGGATGTCGCAGTTAAATTATTTTCTTCATCTACAAAAGGTATATTCTCTCTTGCCTATATGGTTTTGTGGTTTGATATTCTGTTGGAGAAGATAATATGTATGTAACCTTAGGTGAACGGAGATACCGGTATCTAGTTTTGAATATTATTGTTTGGATATAGTCTTAGTGGATTTAAATGAATTTTTGGGACAGGGACTTCGGGCATGCCAAACACACATCTATACATTTTTTTGTGGGGCCTCAATTTTGCTTATTTGTGAAGCCCATCTTTGTACACAGCACTAATCCCTTAATCAGTACGCTGGTTTCTCACATTCTAAATCATTTTATACACACGTACATATTAACGCTTTTGCTCCTGGTGCTCACTGCTGGCTTCATTGCAGTAATATGAACAGGCGCCGTCTTGTGATCGTCGTGATGGTAAGGCCATGTGAGTACAGCGCCGTCGACGCCGCTGCTGCTCTGCGCCGACGCCGCTGCTCACCGCCGCGCCGACGCCCTTGTTATTGCGCCGCCGATGTGGCCATTCTTCTGCTGCGCTGATCACCGTCGCCGTCGATCTACTCATCTCTACCTCTCTTATTTGCTCGATTGGTAGCTTACAGAGTTTTTTCACTTTTTTTACACTGTTTTTTTAGTACTTCTGTACGGTGAAATATCTATACAATCGTATTGAAAAAAGGATCGCCTGCACGAAACACAAAACGCAGGCGCCTGTGTTCTAGTCGGTCTCTAATTTTATTACAAGGTAAGTTATGCCAACGGTGTTTAGGTGACATCCAGGCCGGGTGAGCCAAAAATTACTATACCAAAATCATCAATGTTTGCCAAAAGCTGAGTAACATTCAACTAAAAGTTTGACCCCTCGGTTAAGAATCTTGAGCGGCTATTAAAACTGATCGAGCGACGAGTAGGTACGATGGGGTGGCAACACGATGACCAAGATGTGGCTCGGCATCGTAGGTGGCACGGTGCCTGCTTGACACAGCGCAATGCTTAAGCGGCGCCGTGTTAGTGGGGCGAAGCAGGTGCCAGCACGGGAGAAAGAGAGAAAAAAGGGGGTGCGAGGTGAGAGATAGGGAGTGCCATGATATCTCCCGTTACACATGGCCCTACGGAATCTCGGTGCTAAGATGCCAAGTTGCCTAAACAGCTAGAATTACCTCTGGACTTGGCAGATATCCATAATGTGTTCCAAATTTCCTAGTTGAGGAATAGATACCCCTTCTTAAGGAACCTCTAGGTAAAGATCTCACAATACCAGTGTACCCGTTCGAATTATAAATACCATGGTCAAACGGATGAGGCATGAAAACATCTGCCGAGTTAAATGGAGCAACCAATTTAAAAAGCAAACAACTTGGGAGCCTGAGGAGCAGCTTCGTCAAATGTATATATATGCAATTGCAACTTCAGGAGGCCCTGTATAATACTGTAGCAGATATAGAGGGGCTGCTGGAGGGAAGGAATCTTTTAGAGGGTAGTGTAATTTGTGAAGAGATTTTAGAGGAATGGATAGAGGAGACGCTAATAGTGTTTTAGAGGGAAAATATAGAGGGGGAGTTGGGAGTTGGCATTTCTCAGTGGGGCCTCACGCCCAAACCCCAGATTGTTTGGCTGCAGCACACTCGTTGGCCTAATTTGAGCTACTGTAAGTTTCTTGGGTCCTCTCTCTCCAAAAAGCAAAATCAATGAGATGCTCCCACACCCCAAAAAAATTATGTTCAAACCCTCCGTACTTTTAGTGTTGTTGGACTATTTCAACACACAGATGTGGCATTTTAAGCTCTATATATCCTATCTTTTATAATGGTAAACCACATTGGGGGGAAGTCGATAGCAAACAATGATAATGCATTGTAGTGTATCCACTGAATATTGATGTGGCAATGGATGTACCGATCTCGTAGGCGAGGCCGCTGAATACGGAGCAGTGGTCGCCGCCGGTGAGCCAGAGAAGGAAAGGATCCTCCTCGCCGCCAGCCTCCGACTCAACGAAGTAGGAGAACAACTCCACGCCGTTGTCCTCGTCGACTTGCACATACCTTCAAATTAATCAGAATCGCAACATCATATACTCCATCATAATTAAGCAGAGTATATCCAATGAAATACTTGTGCTTTTGTTTCTTCTTAAATCGATCAAGATCGAGAGAGCACTGACTGCAGTACAGCAGTAGTCAGTATCTTTCGGACCTTCTACTACGAGACTGTGAGTATATAGGTGCTCACCCAGTCTCGAGGTGGAAGGGGAGGCGGCCGGGGAAGCCAGGGAGGCCGGTCACCAGCTTGGAATCCGGCGAGACGGCGGCGGAGGAGGAGAAGAAGAAGAAGCCAAGCAGCAGGAGCCATGGATCCAGGCATGCATGGATCATGGATGGATGCATGGATGGATGGCTCGGCGGTCGGCGCCGGAGAAGAGATGAGCAGAGCAGAGCAGCAGACGGCGGAAGGTAGCTAGCTGCGCCGTAGCGTTCTCTTCTTCTAAGCGTTGTCCTTATCTCCTCTTGTGGGCTGAAACAGACGAAGACAACAAGTCATGTCGCTTGCAGTGTCGCTATTAATAGTTGTTAACTTGTTATTAGGCTCAACTAGTCTAATTGATTGCTTGATCAAAGGCGTCGTTTTCATACATATAAAAACAAGAGTAGCATAATTTTTCGCTTAGATACACCATCTTCAAAACCAAAATTTTGTACAAATGAAATTGGATTTTTGTTTCGTGGCAGGTCCAAAACGATTTATAAAGAATAGTTTGGTGACATGACGTGTCGCACCCCGGCTTCACCAGGATCCACTCACGATCGATTGCTAGTTCAAGAGATCAATGCTAGCACCTCATGAGCGACAGTTGTTAAACATCATCAAACATTATCAAATAACTAAGGAAATTATATATTATGTAAAAGTAATTGTTATACAATGTTGAACTAAAATACCGACGATGCTGATCAACCCCTAATCAGCGATTAATAAATAAATATTAATTTTTCATGGATTAATCTAGGCCCATGTTCGGCCTGGCCCATATCTAACCCAATACTAGGCAAACCCTAGGTGGAGACCACTATAAAAACTGGTACAGGATTCAACCCTAGGGCATCAATCAATCGAGAAGCCATCCGGCGCACAGGCGACAGGAGGCGGCGGCGGTGGCTGGTAAATCAGGAAAGGTAAAAAAAGAGACAGCATGTAGCCTTGGCCTCTCTCTTCTCTCGAACATGTACCAAGAACCCACAAGCCACGTCGCTTCAAGGCCGGCCCTAGAGAAATCCACATTCGTCCACGAGTCTAGTTCCACCATCAGTAACTAGTTTTCACAAAAACGAAGCCCAGACCACATACGACGTATAAATCAGGCAAAGGAGCACTCTACGGAAAGCTTACGAGATAATCATTCGAACGGATCTGGCCTCACCTCTAAATTCGTCCGAAATCAACTGGAATCGTCGAAACAATCAAGCGGATCAAATCTGCCAGATGCTGCGTCACCTCAATTTTGCATCATGGCCCATGTACCATTAGGGTTTTCTGGGGTGCGTGCCACCACAGCCGACACACCCCCACTAGCATTCATATGTCTACATATGGCCGTTCGCCCCTCCTTTTCTTCATGGGGTTTTGTTTAGTGTAGTTTTTCATGTGTGTGTTGAAACAACCTTGAATTCTTGCGTCGGCTAGACCAATTGGATCGAGTTAGAAACCCAACTTGTGTGTGCTTATTCATATTTGTGAGAACAGATCTTTTTGATCAGGTCGATTGTGTTCAGCGCGGTTGATAATACTCGTCGTGGTGGTTTAGTGATTGTCAGGTTCCAATCCTTCGTGGTTTGTAGCCGAATCGTCAAGGTCGTTGCGACACCAAATCGATTCTATTCATCTCACCAGAAGATTGGGCTGCCCCATCCCCCATCAGAAGTTCTAGGATCGAAATTCCCATACTAAATTGCAATTGGGGTTCTCATGTACTTAGCAAACAACATACGACCTAATAGAGCATTTTCTATGAATTTATTAATAAGGTACAGCACAGAGCCTACCAAGAGAATGGCAAGGAGTTAAGGACAACTGTCAATACTGAAATGAACCATCGATCTATGTATCTTTTATAGAAGAACCAAGATATGACATTGGCAGAATATGCACATGAAGGGTACTTGTCATACCCACACATAGGAAAGTAATAAACAAGTTATATGTCACTGTGCAGAGGAACCTTAGTTTCATAGAAGTCATCAAAGCAGACATTTTGATCAATGTCGACAAATCATTAACAAATAAGTGTATTATATGATACCAACACGCGTGTGACCGGCTTCATAGAATGACACTCCACATTTTCTCTTATAGTTATGTGGATTAAATTTGAGTAGCACCCCACAATTAGTCATGAAGAAATCCAGCATGTGTTACACAATTCAAAAAGGGATATGTGAAATCAAATTGACAAAGCATATAGCCCTGGAATATTAGTGTGGGAATCTAGCAGATTTATTCACTAAGTCACTTCTCACATCCTCTTTTAAGAGATACATGAATGATATAGGGATGAAAAATTTTAGAGCCTTGCACAGTCAAGGGAAGAAATTATGCAACATTAAGAGTGAATTTTGAATACATAGTTCGAGTTCCCAACTAAAAAGCAAAATAATGAAGCAATGTTGGGTGTATCTGTACACAGTTTCTCATTTAAGGTTTTTAACGAGATAAATCCATACACACAAGCAAAGAATATGCTATGTACTCTTTCTTCAAAAAAATTTCACTATGTTTTCCTGGAGTGAGATATATACATTATGTGACAGTCTAAGAAGTGTTAAGAAGCCCATCACCCAACCTGTCCCTGGCTAGTGCGTGCGTGCGTGTGGTGATTATGGAGTCATCCCGACTTGTGTACCAAGTCAAAACCCATACATATTAGAGATTTTGACCTATTGTACTAGCAATCTATAAAAAGCAATAAAAATATTTTTCTCTGCACATCTATGTTCTCAGTCTCCTTTACACAGTAGCAAAGTTACATGATATAAATGACTTGGTGGGAAATATTATAGATAAAACTGTGCTGGGTTAATCCTAAACTATCAGATCTAGAGATATTGTGCTAATATACTCCAACAAATGTTTCATTAGTCAACAATGTTATATTACTGCTTGAATGATGTTCCTGAACAGCATAACATTACATGAAACAATTTCCGTAGAACACCCTACGGAAATCAGTCGCATCCTTCTTTTTCTAAAAAAAATATCTTACAAATGTTTAACGTCAGGACTTAACGCTCAATAATCATTAACAAACTACAACTCATTTGTTCTTTAGTGTCTGATAAATCAAGCTGAACAAATAAATATATTGACATGATTTCTTCCAGCTTGGGTAGAAAGGAATTTTCAGGCTGTCAAATAGATTTTGGTCAACTCGCTGTCCTCACAATTCTGGTATTAGAAATGAAACTCGCTAACCTCCAAATTCTGGTATTAGAAATCAACGCCATCATAATCATCGTACGCTCCACCACCAACATCATTGTAGCCATCACCGTAGCCATTGTAGTTGTAATCAGCATTGTCATAACCACCTTCAAATGTTTCATCATCTCCATTGTCCTGTGGATATTCCCCGTCCAAGTTTACCTCTTTTTCATTTGCTTTTCCATCATCACCTTTAGTCTGCTCGCAAAAAAACAATCAACAATTGCATGGCACGAAGGAAGCAACACACCAAAAGAAAATCGTATTAGTAGCTAATTGTAAATTGACATGCCTGATTTACTAAAGTGCATAGTACAATTTGAAAAAAAAAATGATTCAGCTCAGAGCTACTATATTCACTGAACATAAACAAAGAAAACACACATTGTACAATCCACCGACAGCTTCTACATTGATTTTTGATCCTAGTCCCTGCAAGGAGCAACATTATATATCAAAATATTATTTTGTTTACATGCTAACATGTTTTTACAAATACAATTTTGGATCAGCAACAGTACCTTTCGTTTCAACATGTTGAATGTGGCTTCTGCTGGTGTTTCAGCAGGTGTCGAGTTCTTGGTGTCTTCACTGCGTTTTCGTTTCTATATTTAAAATATCAATGCAAAATTAACAACTGAAAAAAGTAAAAAGAAATACAGAGAAATTTTGTGTTAGACTAAAAACGCTTCATACTTTCTTCTTTCCATCTTCCACACCCAAACCTCTAGCTGCCAATTCAGCTGCTAAAGCTTCCTTTGCAGCTTGTTCCTTTAAAAGAAATCAGAACCCAGTTACACCGTCTGGTTAGAACAAAACAGCCTCATGTTGATAGAGTGACCTACTACCTCAAGGTATTCTTTGTTCATTTCCTCCCAGATTATCTTTTTGTACTGTGTTTCTTCCTCATTGTGAAGATACCCATCAACCTACAAAAGTAATAGAAAGCATTTCTCAAATTGTAACAACGAATCCAACAAATTAGTCTGAAAAGTGTGTTGAAAAGATTTCATGTATGAAAGTACCTCCGCATCATCAATATCAGACAGACTTTCAGGATCAGTCTTACCATCTTCACCTAAGGATGCAACATATAAAATTTAGTAAGTTGTCAACATGAACTCAAAGGGGTAGTTGAACTTAAATTATTATTGTAGATTATCATGTTACATAAGCTAACAAACCTCTCCCTTCAGGATCTTTGGAAGCAACAGAATCATTTGTAATTTCCCCAGAACCACAAGTGATTGTGGAAAGTTTATCACCACTTATATCCTGTTTAAAGAATGGAAAACAAAGTTTCCAAAGAACAAAAACATATTAAGGCCAGAAAAAACTAATGCAGCTATTGGAAAGAAATAACATGGGAAAAATTCAAGTCCAACAAGTTCAAAATTCAGCAAAAAGAACTACAGTATTCCTCATGTTCAAATGTTCTCTTAGAAGATTGAAGACAAACTTGGCACCAGAAAGAAATTAACAACTAACAAGTATATTTTGTCCCCATCTGTCACATGCTTCAACACATAACGTGGTTTTTTTATTTTACAAATCAAGAGAAGTTACTTCAACAGTTGATAATGTGAGACACATCTCTATAGGCAGTTTTGATGGGTTATCATAAAGTTTTCAAGAGCAGTGCCCAAATATAATATAAGGTCTAGATTAACAAAATGCATATAATATCTGAATATCAATTGTTCCTTATAAGAATGATAAACAAGTCATAAATGTAATTAATAGACAGTAGAAATCCCAAGTAGTGTAAAGTAATGCATTGTTATAAAAAATTTACAGATAGATAGAGTAAGAAGCATGCAATTAAAAATGTTCAAGAATATTACCTTTGTAGTGCTCATGGTGTTATTTTCATCATCAGAATTATATGTCGCGCAAATAGATTTTCCCATTTCTGCCTCCTTGATTGCAGCAGCTTCGTTAGCTTTTTTGGCAGCTTCTAGTCTTTGTTTTTCAGCTCGTTGGAAGGCTGGAGGGTCAGCACCACCCTCCAGTCCACCAGACAATATGATAAACTGAACAATAAATTCATGGGTTAAAAAAATAAAATAACAAAACTAATAAACTGTAAACATAATTAATGTCTATTACTTTGTTGTAGCATTTTTTACAAAGTCCGTGAGCAAAATGGTCAGCACCACGATCTTTGTGCTTGCAAAGGACTTCACCAGACTTGGCTGAGCATTTTGAAATAGGTTCTTGTTCAGCCTTTTCCAAAAAATCTTCAATCTAGCACGGGGAAATTAAGATATAACTTATTACTAATTGAGGTCATATCTTCAAAAAGTACTTACAAATATGTCATAGATGAAAAAAAAAATACATTGTCAGCAAGAAACGCAGCTAACAACTGAAAACTGAAATACCCAGATCCCTTTGTATATTCATCTGGGAACATTTCCATTTACACAGTTTATCATAAGGGGGCAACTAGGGAACGGTATCCCGTCGGGGCCCCAACCCGATGGGATAGCCCACTCGCTCGCGCTTCGCGCGCCTCCTCTCTCGCCGCCTTCCTTCCTCGCGCGCCTCCCATACCGCCGCCTCCTCCGCTGCGCCGGCGGCGCCCGCCGCCGGCCGCTTCCTTCCTGCTTCCCCTCCTCCTCCCGGCCTCTTGTTGCTCCGCCACCGCCGCCGCCGCCGCCTCGCCCTCACGGCGGCCGCAGCCCCCGCCGCCGCTCGCCGCCCGCCCGCCGTCGCCGCCACCCTAACCGAGGGTGAGGCGATCCTCCACCGCTGCCCGCCCGCCTGTCGCCCCTCACGGCTCGGCACCACCCGCCTCCGCCGCCGCCCGACAAGCCCTCCACCGCTGGTCGCCGCCTCCCCGACCTCCTCTACAACCGGAGAAATCCACATATTCCCTAACCCGAACCCCAACCGGCGGCGGCGAGCTCGGACGGCGACGACAGCGACGAGGCGGCGGCGGCGGCGAGCGGCGTCGAGGTATTCCTCCTCCTCCTCCTCCTCTCCAAAGACGCTACTGTATCGTCGGGGAGGGGAGGCGCTGGCGAAGGGAAGCGGAAGCGAGCGAAGGGAGCACTGCGAGGCAGCGTGTCGCTAGGGAGGATCCCGTCGGGACGGGATCCGTTACTAAAATTTCATTATCATAAACAAGACGGCACAGTTTGCTCCACATAAAGGTCAGGAATGAGATAATGATATATGCCATGGGCACAGACAATATGTTTGCACTAGATGACTAAAAAAACAGAGACATGAAATGGAATTAGTAACGCACAATGACCTAGCAATAGAAACTATAACATAAAATTAGCTCATCTGAAAGGGCAAAAAGTAGTGAAAACTTAATTGACATAAAGTAGAATTACTTCAAGCTTGATTAAGTCAACATTTGCGTTAGTATCAAACAAACAAACACAAAGTCCAATTCTTCAGACATAAGATACATGTCACACTTACTACTACTATGCTAAATGACAGTTCCTTGGGTATGCTTTAAAAATGGTCAGCTTAAGAGTTTCCTCAAAAGGTAACAGCCAAACAATATTGTACCAACTGATTGCTGGCTATCCAAGTGTGCCAATTGCTAACAAAATAAAATTTTATCATTATGTTACCTATAACATTTGACCTTTTCTTCATGATTATCATCTGTTATTTTTTTATTCCTTTCGTCCTTTTCCTTATGATTATAATTTCAGTTCCTCTTATTATAAAATAAATTTGATTTTGAGCACCGCAAAAAACAATTAGCACAGCATGTGTTGACTAGAACAAATTTCACTTTTATAACATAAATAGCTGTGAAAGTCTAATTTGGTGATTTCATGGAAAGCAGATGCATACGGTTAAGCTACCAGAATCTGTGTTCTCAAACTCTATCAGGCGCTTTGTTAGTGTTGCCTCACAGACATGAACAACATGAACCTGGAAAACATAAAATAGAATATGTTATCATGTGCTTATGTAAAATCACATTCAATCCTACATTACACATAGAAAGTGTTGTTTGTGCACAATACATATTGATTAATAGTTTAATACAAAAGAAACACATTCAAAATACAATTCTGAAATAAGTAGATATGTCCTGGGCTGGGCATTTGGGCTTACAATATCTGTCTTGGTGTAATTATAACCATGTGAGAGTGCAGCAATATACAATGCTGCACCACATAACCCACTTGGTTTCCTCCCGGTCTGCAACACAGGGAAAGCTATTACAAGCTTGTGAAAGCACATGAAGAATAAACTAGAAAGAAGAAGGTGCTAGCCTGCATCCAATCTCGCTTCATGCTGGCTACAATGCGTAAAGCTGTGTCCGAGACAGCATTATCCCTTTTGCCAAGTAAACCTACAGAAAGGACCAATAAAATCGAAATAAAAACAGAAATGACAAATATCATGTTTAATTCTCTTGCTAAACCATGGAATTTACCATCTAGCCCTGCCTACAGGTAATGTTTAATTCCACATTATTTTATCATCCCTGGTAGCCAAGAAAAGCTTCTCTGGGCAAACAAGGTTAGCCTGTGGGGTGTTCTCACCAGTTTGCATTGGTTTACTGTATATGAACCACAGTAAACAAGGCCATTTTGGGCTGCCTTGGTATGATTAGTGAAATGCTATATCAACGAGATATGTTGCTTGAACTATAAATAAGTAGGAAATTCCAATCAAATTTGGAGAATATTAGATATTAAATAAAACATGGCAGGGTTAGGAGGCTAGAAACCTAGAATAAAAGAACGCACACATATCTTTATAAAAACTATTCTTTACTAAAATACAAGACTATGTGATCAACTTACATAGTGTAAAACGGTGGATGAAAAGGCTAGGATCTATGAGCTTCTGAATAATTGGATGCTTTTCGAGAAGCAGAACTTGGCAAAGCTGCAGAAAAACAGCCCCTAGGACATAACTGAGACAAAATTATACATGAGCCTTCTCACTAAGGATTACAAGATATGGTAAGAGAACAGGGTACTTACACACTTATCTGCAGGTTGTCCGAGAAATCAATAAGCAGATATGCTTTTTTACTTTGCCTAATAATAAAGTAGGTAAACTTGGACATTAGTAGTTAACTAGTTTAGTACTACCCATAAAGCTTGTCGAAACCAAAAGGGCAATTATTTTAAAAAACAGGAACAAACATCAACGCAAACATGAATTTTAATGAAAGCATATTTTCAGGGAAAATATGATAAGAAATTAAAATTATTGGCAGTTGGCTTCATTGAAAATGTAGCATGTCATTTTGGACATAGTCCACAAGGTGCCACTTCAGCTGCTAATTTATATCACAACATATCACTAAAAAACGATAAAAAATCATGTATGTCATAAAAGCACATGTCATGGTGAATCTAGAACCAATTTTATGTGGATGATCTAAATGCCTACTTATATAATTGCAGGGAATATATTAAGTTGTACAAAGACTAACACAACCAGGTTTCTGAGAAATATTTTGTACTAGAACCTGAGGGAATTTAAAACACCATAATCCCATAGCATGAAATTTCTTATAATTTAGAAAATTTACCAAGCCTGCTGCATGCGCTTGACATGCACATGTATGGACTGGAGAAGCTAGATTGTCACATAGTTTAAAAATTATGAGATTAATATCTCAGTTTTGTCAACCGACTTGGGAAGAAGCTTATCAAGCTCAAGTATTTATTTTTCTAGTTAGATTGGAGGCATGAATCAAAGTCAAACATAATGTGGCATAACTATGTTTCACTACAATTTTGAAAGATGTAAAACAATGGAAACTTTTGTAGGTTTGTACTAGGAAATTAAATAAGATGTTACAGCAGTACTCCAACAAATAGAAAATAATCCCATTCGATGTACAGGAAGGAGAAGGTCATGTTTGAACAAGGAATAAGAAAAATAGATAGAACGTTTTTAGTAAAGCAAGAGAATAATCGCTATCACTTAAAAAGGTGCTAGCATACCGGCAAGCAATGTAAAGACATGCAGCTGCAACATGAGCTGTTCGGCGGCCCTTCGTGAAACCCTTGTCAACAGCCAGCTTTAAAAAAGACAAATATCAATATCCTGATGTATGATTTATCATATTATTTTAAGACAGAGTTGTTGAGTGATAACTAAGATGCATACTGTATAAAAGCGATGAGCCATGTCGGTGATTGAATCTCCACCACTCACATGTAAGCTATTGACAATCTGCCTGATCTCATCTCTTCCTAGTAAAATAAACACAACCTTAGCTCTCCAGTGGGAACAATAAGAGGGCAAAGAAGTTCCCTGAAAGTCATACCTTTCATTAAAGTTCTCTCATGGGATATTGAAGTGCCTCTCTCAATAGATTTTATAAGTTTTCCAGAAAACCGGCTCTGTACCAAAACAGATCAACCTCTCAACTACAGAGAAATGTAGATAACAAATATTAAGCACAACAGCAAGACCAACCTGGCCCGTGGAATCTTTGATAAAAGTAGGCTCATCACTGAAAATCTCCTGATCAAGTACCTTTCCACACGTACCACAGCAACTGATCATCAAAACATGAAAAAATAGAAACACATATATGCACAAGCATTAAAGTTGCTTCATACAACTCAATTGAGAAATGACTAATACTGGTCAACAAAACCCTGTTAACTGACAGTGTAACTGGCTTGTTTTTAAAAAATTAGACAAATATAGAGCAAACAGGAAGGGAGGTCTCACATGTATCCTTTGTCAGGGTCCTTTACAGATGGGCAGTAATCGGCACAATGAGTACAGTACATTGCTGAATGGTAGACCGCTGAGGATGATCCCACTCAGATCAGCCTGATGAAGTTTTGATGTATTTTTTGGTCCAGTACCTAGCATACAAACACTTTGGAGTTTGGATTGGGCAGAAACAGGCATATCGCATCAAAACTTGTTCCCCATTAGCAACTAGTACTGCGTTTTAAGGGTGAAAACTTGACAGGTAGCATGCAGGCATGCAGTGGTGCACACCTAAAACTAAGGATTTCATAGCCTTGCAGAACTTTACAATAGGTCTATAACATCATAAATCTAGCGCACAAATTCGAAATTTGAAAGAGGTGTAGGGATAGTTCAAACAAAGTGTGTACAAAATATGCAATGAAAGTTAGACTGCCAATAAGTTGGAATCTCAAATAGGGAGGGCAACTGCCAATACGCAATGAAAACGGAGCGGATAATATCCGAACCGTATCCATATCTCACATCCGTTTTTTCGAAAATGGTAAGAAATTTTAGTATCCGACGGATACGGACAGTGGCGGACCCAGGATTTTGATAAGACCCGGGCCAACTATCGGCAAGTTAAGTTGTTAGATCAAACAGTAAATGATGTTCGTAGTAATGTACGATGAAAATTTGTCCAATTACACACTCAATTTGTCTAATAGAAAAGTAACATACAAATGAAAGGCAAATTTACTAATCTAAAATAATATAGTAGCTTTTTTAGGCAGATTGTTTCTTTGAAGCTTATATCTTAATCAATAGTAACGGTAGATCTCAGACCTAGATATTAAAATAAAAAATCAATATTAACGACATGAAATGGACAAATAAACAAGTTAATAGTAAGCAAAATTTAGACCAAGCATTTTTAAATACCACTAGTGAAAGTTTTGACATAGTGACAGTTCAAAACACACATAAATGCAAGTCGAAGACAAACACTGAGTGCCGATGTTTCTTCAATAACCATCTCTTCATCATTATCTCTCTATATAAGTGTTAATGTGTCATGCATAACAACTTGAATTTCTCACTATGTGTATCCGTATAGGTCATTAGATGATTGTCTAAGCACAAGCTATTAGATCAGGCTGAGGCAGAACCAAGATTTGTAACACAGGAACTAGAGGGGCTCTACCTTCATTCCGAGGCCCGAGGGCGAGGATGCAGGCGCCGGCGGCCGGGGCGGGGCAGGGCGGCAGGGCGGGCTCAGGGCGGCTCGGCGGCGGGCGCGGCGGGGCGTCGGGCCGGCGGGCGGCGGCAGGCGCGACGGGGCGTCGGAGCTGGCCGGCTGGGGGCGGGCGGCGCGTAGGGGCTGGGGATTGCGGACAGTGGGGCCTGGGCGGCCGGCGGCGGGCGCGTCGGGGCTGGTGGTGGGGGGCGTCGGGGTGGGGCGCGTCGGGGGCTGTGGCGGCTAGGGCTAGGTGGGGGAGGGGGTTGGGGGCACTGGCTGGGCCGGCTGTTGGGGGGAGGGGGGGTTTCTTGCTGTGGGCCACGCCCTGGGCCGCGGCCCAGGTAGACCTGGGTCTGGGTCCGCCCTTGGATATGGATACGGATAATTATTCAAATAGATCAAGCGGATACAGTATCAACAATATCCGATGGAAAAGGAGCGGATACGGATATCCAGGAAAAATAGTTATCCGGATAGTTAAACGGATAGTGACCAAAACTCCGGCAGCAATCCATCTAGCAAGTTAGCAGTTAATACGAGGCCCACAAGCCACATCCTTAGTCCATCACAATAGTCACCTTCACATTGGAATGAAAATGAAGCAGATAGTTGCAATATGTGTAATGATACATTACTATTTAGTCATCATGTATGGTCAATTTGTGAACTATATGTACACTAATATCTTATGTTGAGACTATCAATATTGCATTATGTTATGTTATTCAGATATTATATACCAATCAAATGTTATTCAGATATTATATACACTATTTAGCTGTTTGGTGACACCGCCGCTTCATTGGCGATCTGGGACGTTCACGACCTCGCGACGTCCGCCGTCTTGCGGCATGGCCGACAATGGCGTTGAGAATGAGGAGGCCCAGGAGCAGTCGCGCCGCCGTACTGCAGCCTCTAAATTCTTCAACGATGCCGTCCGACGCGTCTAGGAAGGAATCTGGCAGGAGGACAATTGTCGGTAGCGCCCTCCGGCCGCCACCGGTCGACTCCTTGTCGAAATCGGTATGAACCCGCTCTGCTTGCCAAAGAAAGGCATGCGCCATCGCCACGATCATCCGCGACACGAGCGAGATCCCCGGTTTCACCATGGTGGACTGGCTCGCTTATCGGCCGAGGCCTCGGTGTCATCACTGCGGCATTGCCATGCATCGGGATGAAAGCGGCGGTGGTCGCCCGGCACATCCGGCGCGGCACGAGTCCGATCGCCCGGCGCTCGAACCACTCCGGCCATGGCGGTGCTCGAACCGTCTCGCCACGACGGGCGCCAGAGCCGTTCCCGCGCAGCCGTAGCGCAGAACCGCGGCGCGCGCCAGCTCGAGCGGCCTCTTCGCGGGGGGCGTCGCGTGCCGGCGAGTGTTCTCCCGCCTGGGCCCGCGGGATGCCTCGCCGAAGGCGCGCCAGGATGCCCCGCCTTCTCCCGCGCTCTCCGCGAAGCGCCGTGGCCGCCGAGGTTCAAACCTGGGCCAATCGAGAAGTTTGATGGGAGTAAGAACTCTGAGGAATTCCTCTCCATCTACACCACCGCCGTCCGAGCCATGGGAGGAGACGAGGCCGTCATGGTCAACTACTTCCCCACAGTGCTCGAGGGCATGACCCGGACCTGGCTGTTCAACCAACGGTGCAGCTCTATCCGTGGTGGTCCCGGTGCAGGATGCCCTCCGCACCCGATTTCGAGGGTGTTACGCGCTCGGGGCCCCCCAGACCTCAAGCTCGTGGTGCAGCGAGACGATGAGAGTCTACAGGACTTTGTGTGCAGGTTAGTCAGAGCCCGCAACACAATCCCCTGCATCTCAGATGAAGCCATCATCGAGACCTTTAAGGATGGTGTAAGGGACCGGCGCTACACCGAGGATCTCGAGCTCCACCCGGTCAATACTGCAAGTGAGCTCTTCCGCACCGCTGCCCTCTACGTCAACGCCTCTGAGGCAGTAGAGCGCAAGAGAGGCCGTGCGAAGAAGAAGGCCAAGGTCGGCGACGGCCCGAGCAAGACCGAGGTGGACAAGAAGAAGAAGAAGCGGCAGGAGCAGCCCGCCAAGTTCATCGCCACCGTCGAGTCTGACCAGCCCGAGCACCCGAGCACCCGCCATGAGCGCCCCATTGGTGCGCCTTCGCCACAAATACCGCCGCCATAAAGAATAGCGAAGCGGCGACCTCCCAGTGAGGGGCAAAGCAGCAGCGGTTAGAGAACCTCTCGTGGAGGCCACCCCGTCCCACAACAAGCAGTAACAGAGGTGAGGACCCGTTCCATGACCCTAGTCTTTTTCGCCGCCTCCACGGCGCCCGACCACGACCCACGAATCGCCGCGACATGGGCCCCCACCAGAGGACTTCTCTGCTGGTCGCGGTCCCATGCCCGAAGCCGGAAGGCACGGCGTGATGCCTACACCCCAGGTGGTCGGGACCGGGGTTTCCGGCTTGTGGCCATGTCGCCGTCATCTTGGCTGAGACGTCATTTACACCTCTCGACGCGAGCTCAAGGCGCGTCTCGAGAGGTCCTCCACATCTCCGCGGTGAGCCCGCGGCGAATCCTCGCCTTGGTCGGCAAAGCCATCACCTTTTCGGTGACGGATCGCCCGGCGAACTCTCTAAACCCAGCGCCTCCTGCTGGTGCTTTGCGCCACCATTGGCAACACCGAGGTCGATCGCGTCCTCGTGGGCAGCTGGAGCTCGTCGGACATCATCACGGGCGCGTCACGGGCCTCATGCGGTCCGCGCCCAAGATCAAGGACATCACCGTCCCTTCCATGGATTGTCCGGGATCGTCGCCGCCTCGTCGGGCGGTCGTCTTTGCCCGTCACGTTCCGCTCCTCCGCCAACTTCCGGATGAGTACATCACCTTCGAGGTGGTGGAAGCGAGCTCCCTACTAACGCCATCTTGGGGCGCCCGGCGCTCTCCAAGTTCATGGCGGTCTCCCACCACGCCTACCATTGCCTGAAGATGCCGGCGCCCAAGGGAGTCATCATCATCCGGGGCAACCACAAGACGGCCCTCGATTGCGACGAGACCGCGCATGGCCATGGTAGGACAGCTCCTACCCGTGGTCTGGCGACAAGGAGCACTCCACGGTAGCGCCTAAAGGTGGCACTGCAGCCGCAGAGCCCACCAAAACCGTCGTCCTCACGGAGTCGACCCTCCAAGGTGGTCCACGTGGGGACAACCCTCGAGCCTCAATAGGAACTCGAGCTCATTACCTTCCTCCGGGCTAACAAGGGCCAGCGTTTGCATGGGAACCGTCCGATATGCCCGTGTCCCAAGGAGGTGATCGAGCACGAGCTAGCTGTCCTACCGACAAAAACCGGTAAGGTAGTGTCGAGGCGTGTCCCCGATCGGAAGGCCAAGATCATCCAAGACCGGCTCGGCAAGTCGCTTGAGCGGGCTTCATCCATGATTCATTACTCGATTGGCTTGCGAACCCGGTTGTCGCCCGGAAGAAAGGAGGCAAATGGCGATGTGTGTTGACCACCGCGGCCTTAATTCCGCTTTGCCCAAGGATAACTTTCCCTTCCACGCATAGATCGGCTAGTTGGCCTTCTGGCAGATTCGGCTTTGATGAGTTTCTGGATGCTTATTCCGGTTACCATCGGATCGCGTTGTGTAAACAGGACGAGGAGAAAACCGTCTTTATGCGCCTTCGGCACATTTTGTTATCGACCATGTCGCCGGTCTTAGAAACGCTGGCGCCACGTTCGGCGTCTCATGCAAAAAACTCTCCACGATCAAATAGGGCGCAACGTAGAAGTCTACGTCGACGATATGGTAGTCAAGAGTAAGGACGCCCGTGACAACGTGTCCGACCTACGGGAAACCTTTGACAGCTTGAGACAGCACCGGGTCAAGTTAAACCCCGAGAAATGCGTCTTTGGCGTCAAATCCGGTATGCTCTTAGGCTACGTAATAGGATGGGCGAGCATCGGAGCAAACCCCGAAAAGATCGAGGCTGTCGAAAGGATGAGGTCGCCAACTTGTGTAAAGGACATCCAGCCCCTTACAGGCAAAATGGCGGCCCTAAGCCGTTTCATCTCCCGCCTTGGAGACCGAAGCGCGCCCTTTTGCAAGCTGCTATGAAAGCACGATAGTTTCGAGTGGACTGAGGAGGCTAAGGCCGCTTTTCTGCAGCTCAAGCAGTACCTCGCCTCGCCACCTGTCCTTACCACTCCCAAGCTCGGTGAAACCCTCCTGCTATATCTCTCAGTGACACCAAACGCCGCAAGCGCGGTGCTAGCAGTGGAACGAGAGGGGAAGCAGTAGCCCGTCTACTACGTGAGCGAAATGCTCACCGGGCCAAAGGAGCGCTATCCCGACCTTCAAAAGCTGTGCTATGTTTTGCTGATGGCCTCGCGCAAGTTGCGTCACTATTTTCAAGCCCACCAAGTCATTGTCCCGACTACTTACCCGATCAAGGACATTCTCCGAAACCCTGAGGCCACTGGCCGGGTCGCGAAGTGGGGAGTCGAGCTGGGTGAATTCGACATCCAGTTTGTATCCCGAACCGCGATCAAGGCCCAGGCCCTGACTGATTTCGTTGCAGAATTGACCAAGCCGGATGAGCAAGATAGAGGCTCTCTAGGTCAAGACGGGCAGGAAGGTCGGTGGACTCTGTTCTTCGATGGTTCACACCAGTCCGGGCGATCAGGATGCGGTATCGTTCTCATCTCCCCCAACGGAGAGCTACTCCAGCACGTCATACAAATACACTTTGCGGCTACGAACAATGCCGCAGAGTATGAAGCCCTAATTGCGGGCCTAAGAGCATGCGCTGCGCTCGGCATTAAACGGCTTGTTGCGAAAGGGGATTCGCACTCGTCGTCCCTTGGTCGTGGAGGAGTTTCGTGCGGCGGCGACTCGATGGCATGGTACCTAGTGGAAGTGAGGAAACTGGAGAAGCGTTTCACGAGTTTCGAAATCAGCTACATTCGTGGAAGAGAATGGCAAAGCCGATAAGCTCGCCAAGCTCGGATCCTCGCGAAGAAGCGGCCCTCACGCGGTGCTAGTCTGACACCTTTTAAAGCCCTCCATTCCCTCGAAGAGGAGGCCAAGGGACGTCTGCTACCCCCAAACCGAGACATCCGGTCGCCTCATTCCTCGAGCAAAGCACCTCTGGATAGCGCCATTCATCCAGTTCTTGGAGCAGGGATATTGCCGAGGATGTCTTTGGCGTTCGGCTAAAAAGCGAGCCGAGCTTACCGTCTGCACGGGGACTCGCTGTATCGAAGGGGTGCTAATGGCGTGCTTTGTAAGTGCGTTACCCAAGAAGAAGGTAAGTACCTTCTAGCCGACGTACACGAGGGCATCTACGGCGCACACGCCTCGCACAGAACCCTCGTCGGTAAAGCATTCCGTATGGGCTACTACTGGCCCACTGTGATGAACGACGCAGAAGACTTAGTTAAGCGCTGCGAAGCTTGCCAGTATCATGCGCGGATGACGCACCAGCCCGCGTATGAGCTGCAAACAATTTCACTAGCGTGGCCATTCGCGGTGTGGGGCATGGACCTCCTAGGACCGTTCCCCAAAGGTCTTGGTGGCAAAACATACTTGTTCGTAGCCATCGACACCTTCACCAAGTGGATTGAGGCCGAGCCGGTCTCCAACATCACTGCAATTGCCGCAGTACGTTTCTTCCGAAGTATCGTCGCAAGATTTGGTGTGCCAAGCAGAATCATCGCTGACAATGGCACCCAGTTCACGAGTCGGGAATTCAATGATTACTGCGAAGAAATCAGAATGAAGCTCGCCCTTACTTCTGTGGCCCATCCACAGAGCAACGGAGTAGCTGAACGAGCTTACGGACAGCTAGTCCAAGGTATCAAAAAGCGGGTTTACGACGCTCTCAAGGCAAAGCAACAAGGTTGGGTCGATGAGCTACTGTCAGTCCTCTGGGCAGTCCGGACGACAGCCAGCCGGGCTACAGGAGAAACTCCTTTCCGACTCGTCTATGGCTTGGAAGCAGTCCTCTCAGCGGAAATGAGACTAGGATCCGATCGTGTTGACTTCGCCAGCTTCGTGGTCAACGACGAGGAGCGGCAGCTTGACCTTGATCTACTTGAGGCTCGCCGCGAGCAATCCCTACTCCGGGCTGCGACCTACCAGCAGTCCCTGCGTCGTTACACGGCACGAAACGTACATACAAGGACCCTGCAAGTGGGAGACCTGGTTCTACGACGCATTCAGAACCTCGCAGGCTCCAACAAGCTTAGCCCCAAGTGGGAGAGACCGTACAAAGTAGTCAGCGCAGCACACACGGGCTCAGTACGCCATGCTGACAAGGATGGGAACGAGCTCCCTAGTTCATGGAACATCTCCCTGCTACGATGCTTCTACGCTTAACCAGGTCGTAAGTTTCCTTCATTTCAGTTCATTCCATTTCTAAAAAAAAAAACCCTCCCCCATTCACGAGTCACGCCGGTTTCGATCTTGACCATTTCAAACAAGCCCGTGGCCAAAGCCCAAGGGCTAAGGATAAAGCATTCTGGATCATTTCCACGACGAGATAAGCCGATCTCTCGCACCCTAGTGAATCTCCGCGCAATGTGGAATTCCCGCGGCCCAAAGGTTCAGTAAGCCCACGTCAGGTTCGTTTGGATGGCTATCTTGGGCCTCGCAACGCGCGGGGGCTGAAGGATTTTTTTTTGCGCCCAGATCTTCCCACGTCCTTAACTTCACCAGGTCCGCATCGCCGCGCGGCCTAACGAAGCTAGGGGGCTAGGGGTTTTCGCGAAATTTTTTGAGTCCCTAGTTTCGGAAAGCCTGCACCGTCGCGTAGCCTAACGCAGCTCGGGGGTTGAAAGTTCGCGCGAATTTCTTTTTCTAAGTCACCCTCGTCTCTAGACCGCGCCCAACTCCAAGATCGCACTTGGATTTGGCCACGGCCCGGGGGCTGGATGATTAGGCGCACCAAAAACAAGCTTTCTAGAAGCAATCTGTTTGCTCAAATTTCCTAAGTTCTACCCAGGACTTCGCTACTGTTCATCCAGTTCCTCCGTTTTTTGCATTTCAGTTTCGCAAATTCGCACGGGAAGAAAGAACAAACAAGATTGACCAGGGCAAATTGCTTAAAAGAGACTGCATTTCACACGAAGGATCTTACAGGAGCAAAGGGATTTTACAAACAAAAGGAGACCTTGCCATCCTTGACTACCGCAAAAGGGGCGCCGCGCTACTCCAACTACGACGGCGCCTGAATACTAACACTACCCCGCCGCTCCTACCAGCGGCGCTGGCGACGAGCCGGTGGAGCCGCGGATCCTGCCGATGATAACGACGATAGCGGGCCGGGCACGGGCACGGACGGCCCCGGCGCGCTTGGATGGCGCCTCCGCCGGTATACGGATGGGGTCGCCCATAAACACCCACCGCTCCGCGTCATGAGCCTCCCCCGGCGCAGCTTCTGCTGCCACAGGCTCTGGTGGAGCCTCTCCCTCCGACGCTGCCACCGGCGCAGCCTCCCCTCCAGCCGCGGCCACCAGCGCAGCATCCTCCTCCGCCGCCAAGATAATGGCGTCGCTGTATCGGCGGCAATCTGCGCCGCCACCACATCCTCCTCCGCCGCCAGGGCGACCGCCAACGCCTTGGCCATCTCCTCGTCAGCACGGAGTTGGGCATGCGCCGCCCGATCTGGCCGCTTATTCGCTGGCGGGCTGCAACGGCGGAGCCCGCGGTGGTTTACGACCTCGACCTCCTCCTCGTCCCCCGCGGGCTGGATCGGCGGTGACGGAGGGAGCGGCGAGTTAGGATCAGCAAACAGAGCGTCACGGAACGCCGCCGCATAGCCAGAGTTGTACTCGGAAGACATGGTTTCAAACTATCTTCCCTTTCTTGCCCTCTTTGCTCTGCCTCTATTCGGATCTGGCGATTTCTGTTCGCTGTTCTAAGGCAAATGCAGGCAAAAGCGTAAGGATCACGCTTGCGCCGTGTGGTGCCTTTATAGACCAAGCGGTTGCACAATGTCTGTCGTTGCCGCGAAGTTACCCAAAGCGTCGTTGCGCGCGAAGGGACAAGCAATTAAAACGCACTACCCGAGCTGAAGGGACGCGCGCAACGCGTGTTCCGGCCCTACTGTCAGTGGCCAAGGGAAAAATCGCTGCGTGGCAAAACCTACTGCGCAGGCGTGGCCCACTAGTACGAACAAAGACTCGGCCGGTCTCCCCTGATCGTCCAGCGTGGCCTAGGCGATGCACGCTGAATCGGCGCGGTTTGTTTCGCCTCCATATCCGT
This sequence comes from Raddia guianensis, assembly GCA_036346415.1. Classification (NCBI taxonomy): domain Eukaryota; kingdom Viridiplantae; phylum Streptophyta; class Magnoliopsida; order Poales; family Poaceae; genus Raddia; species Raddia guianensis. The sequence goes on along the minus strand of CM070538.1, from coordinate 41,440,352 downwards.
GCCTGGCAAGCGTGCCCTCGCCGTCAATGAGAACAACGTACACGCCGCGAGACCACGGTCTTGCGCGACTTGACACAATAAACTAGGGCAGAAAATGGCTAAGCCCTGCGGCCACCACACATTACGCGATATTTATCCTACTAAACGGGTGTTCAAAAGAAAATATACAAAAGTGTGCGGCGCAGAGTCCGGGAACGGTTGGACCGGGTCAAACTACGGTCCGTGCTGCAGCTTAAGCCTCTCTAGCTCGATTTCTAAATCCCGGATTCGCGTCTGCGCCTGAAGCAACTCTATGGCTCGCGCGGCCATATCGTTTTGTTCCTGGCGTAGTTTGACCCGGGCTTCGACGAGCTCCTCTTCTGCATTTCTTGAGTTTTCGACTCACCACGGACTTCGCCCCGGGCCAGCGCGGTGCGGTACTTTCCGCCATGAGCTTATTGCAAGCTTCCTCGAGCCCGCGAACAATGGAGTTATGCTCAGACTTGGTAGCCGCCAGCTCGTCGATGGCCGCCTCTCTGCGTTCGCGCTCCTCATCAAAAAGAACCCGAGCCCTGTCTGCTTCTTCACGAGCCGCCTGGGCTTGGATCTTTACAGCTTCCTCCACCTCCTGAGCTCGAGCAAGCCTCGTCATGACCTCCTGCTCCTTCTCCTGCGCTGACTTTAGCGCGGCTTCTAGCTCGGTGACACGCGCCGTAGCACGGGCCTCGACCTCAGCAGTTAGCGCGTCCGCGCGCTTTACCTGAGCCCGGGCTTGCGCTAGCCTGGCGGAGAGACGCTCGATCTTCGCCGCGTCATTATCTGACTGTCAGCCCATCGCTTCCATCAGCGAGGACGTGCCGGCGATAAGCGCGTAAAGCTGAAACAGGGAAAACCAGATCAAAGCGCGAAAAATTCGGTACTTGAGTGTAACGCGCAGGGTCGAGGATGTTACCTTCTTGGTGTGAGCAAGCATGCTTTTCGCCCTCGCTCCAACAGCCCCACGCACATTCCTGTTAGGCCCACGGTCAGGAGCCTCCTGTAGCAGGGGGGCAGCCAACTGACTCATCGCTACCCTCCTCCAGTGGCGCGGAGCGTGGTGGCGCTGGCGCTGGCCGAGGTCAATTGTCCCAACCGGCCGCCCTCCTCTCGGCGTTCTCGGCTTGGCCCGGCTCGGCCGCCGCGCGGTGGCTTGCTCCGTGATATCTGACCTCGCGAGCCGAGCCGGGCCCTTATCAACGCGTCCTTTAGCTCCTCCGCCGTCCGCTTAACCGCCGCAAGCTCGGTGGGGTCGTCCAGCCCAGGGATGGGGTAGAACTTCGGACGTGGCAGGCCCGTTCGGCCAGCCTCCTGCGACCTAGCGGCATCCTGTTCCTCCACCCATTCTGGAGTAGCGGAGATCCAGCCCGCAGACGCTAGCGGAGCCACGCTAGGCATCACCACACTTGTCCATCCGTCCTGCGTGAGCACGCGAACCGGCCAGATCCAGTTGACCAGCAGCATCCGCCGGTCAGGCGTCGGAAGCGCCTTCCTGACTGGGGTTTTGAAGTAGTCGGCAATCCCCCTGCGGTCGATCGGCCACCATCCGTGCGCAGTGCGCCCTTCAACACGCAGGGGTGTGATCCACACGGGATAATCGCTCACGACGACCTGCACCGTTTCTGCAACCTCCTCGGAAGCGTCCAGTACCGCCACCGGTAGGCAGTATCTTGATCCTCCGCAGACCGGCTGGTTCTTGCCCTTCAACTCCGCCAGCCCGGCGGCCTCTAGCTACGCCAACTGGAGCGCATCTCCTCTGGGCTCGGCCGTTCCGTCCTTCGCCAGCTCGGCGGCCTCCAACTGCCGCAGTAAGGACACCCCTCCCCTGGGTTCAACCAGCTCGTCTTCAGCTGCCATGGCCTCAGTGGAGGGAGGCAACACCTCGGCCACCACTTTGGCACTACGCACTGCGGCAAAAAGCACGGCGATCAAAGGAGAAAACAGAGTAATGGCGGCTAGCACGGGAAACTTACGCGCCGGCTCGAGCTCGGTATCCTCGTACACCCCTGGCGTAGGGCGCAGAAAGAGCTCTGTCTCCAGCCCGCCGACACGGCTCGTGGTGGGCAAAGCCGCTCTCTTTCGCCCTGCGGGAACCTTCCTCGTGGGTCCTCGCCGCGGCACCGTTGCTGGTGGCGGACCCGACACTAGCACAACCTCCTCATCGTCCTTTATGCGGAGCGGGCCGGTACGTTCTCCTTTTTCTTCAGAGGCGCTACACGAACATACGCAAGACAAAGCTTAAGGGCCGCTGGTACCTAGCACCCGACCCATGTCAGAGAATGGAGGCTCACCTGTGCAGGCGCCGCGCGTTTTCTTGCGTGCGTCTCTGCACTTGCGTATCTTGAGCTTGCCATGGTCGCCATGGCTACCAGCTTTCCTTTGCGACATCGGCGACAGGGCGGTGCCCTCACGGATGCACCGACGTTCCCACCGTGGCGCCCTCGTTTGAGCCCGAGGCCTGAATAGTCTTTTCAGCTGTCCTCCATGTCCGCTGCAAAAAACAGTCAGCACGACCCGTCAAGGTCTCGTGGGCACGCGCACGGCTGAGAATTCAATCAAACACCTTGCGGGCACTAACCTCGGACATCCTATCCTTCACAAATCGTATGGGGCGAGGAGTTTTATCCACAGGTAGCAGCATCCCTGCGATCCGCACAACCTCGCGGTTCGGGAGACCTGCGTGGCACCATTAACGGTCACAACGTACTTCGACTCAAGATCAAGTGTAAGGGGAGCAGCTCGCGCCTACCTCCATGAAAGTCCCGGTCTGGATCTTCCCAACCATCCATATCGCTGACGCATCGCTCGCGGCGCCCCAGCGGGCTGATTCGGTGCCGGATAAAGCCGACGACGACCTCATAGCCCGCCAGACCCTTCCTAACGAGCCCCTTGATCTCGTCCTCCGTGATTTGATCCTCCGGCTAGGGCTCGCTACGCTGAAAGATTGGGGTATCCGTGGCCATGAGTATTCGAGGTCGAGCCTCGCGGTTCGAGTAGAACTACCGCACGCCCAACCGTCAACCTTCGTCCTCACCTCGTACTCGGGATACGATTGGCTGCCCCGGGCTCGGCGCGCGGTCAGGTAGAAAACCCCGCCATTGCCCACTCGGTGGCCGACGGGCCTCAACTCGAAAAAGTGCTGAAGAAGGCTTCTTGTTGGCGCGCTCGCGATCGCCTCACACAAGAACGCGAAGATTGACAGATGGACGTAGGATTGCGGAGACAAGTTCTCCGGCCTCAGCTCCGTGAAGGCAAAGAAGTCGAGAATGAATCTGCGACTCGGCATGCGAACACGCAGATGGCGAGCCCTCAAGCGCACCGGCTCGTCGGGATTGGGCCTTGATCCGGTCCGGCGGAGTCTCCACGAGCCCTACCGACGGTTGCCCCTCTCGGCTCCACCATTCTTTCGTTCGTCAGCGTGCTCTCTTCGATGACAACCATAGCGGTGGGGAATGGGAAGCAAGAAGGCGGGGAGCGAGGGAAGAAGATGAAGACAGAGGCAAAGGGGATGATGTCGCAGTACGAGTTCCCCCTGCGCGGCGCTGCCTTTTAAGAGAAGACAACAGTCGAAGCGGAGATCGTGGGAGTCGTGCCCAGGAAGGCGTAACTGCCCCACCTTTACATCGAATCGGGTTCAATGCTCAGACTTTGGTTCCCGAGCCAAATCTTCCCGCGCAGCGCGTGATGGGGATGTTCTCTAAACCTCAGACCGGCTCACTGCGCGACCCGCTCGAGGCTCGGGGGCTGGCTGTTGGTGATTATAAGCGGCCCACCTCGAGATGGGCCTGGGCTGATTCCGTATCAGCCCACCGTGCGTGCGGGAAGTCCAAAGAGCCACCCTTGGCCAGATGCCTAGCCCGTCAGGGTCCGTCCCGAGCTTGACCAGGTCAAGCCCGTTGTCCTGGGTCTCTGCTAGGGGCTTGGCGTACTTCCCGGGCTTCCTTTAGCCCGGAGGAAGGCTCCATGAACAGCCCCAAACTGTTCAGAGGCGAGCCTTCTGACTATCGTGCCCTGCCATACTTTTTCCGGCCTTTACCGGAGAAAGAACTGTGTCTCCCCGAGAATCCGCAGCCCGGGGGAGAACACGCGGGCAGCCCATCTTGTCGTTTGCCCTCTTTGGCAGGCAGCAGATGGTTGTTACGCTTCTGTGACGCCCCTAACGGGTGGCGCGCAGGCTTTCGGTCGATCAAGGCTATATCGGGGATAAAGGGAAAGTGCTTTCTCCCTAAAGAAGTTTTCTCCCCTGTATCGGCATGTTAAGACAAACACGTGTCCAGTACTAACCCGACCAGCTTCTCCTTGCAGGCTCGAGACCAGACAGAAATCCAGGACGAGACAAGAGCCTCGCCACTAAAGCAAAGACCGGCGCGGGGCCCACCGCATCAACCTCGGGCGGCCCACCGGGCCTATAAAAGGAGGATTCCTGGACATTCGAGGGGATCCGATTCCATCTGACCCAAGCTCAAGCGACACCCGCATCCGAAGCTTCCTTAGCGAATAGTTTTTGTCCTTAGTCACCACCACTGTAAGCTCGGGATCGGTGCCTCCAAGCCCGGTCTCGGCACCTCTGTACTGATTTCCACCATATAATCAACAAGACTGGAGTAGAGCTATTACCGCGGTGGGGGCTCGAACCAGGTAAATCACCGTGTCTTCACGGTTTATCTTGTTTTCTCTCTTCCCATTGTCTGAAGGATCATGCGGATCATCAAGTCGCACTGTGCCCTTGCTCGGAAGTCAGCCATGCCTTAGCCCCCGCAGTTTGGCCGCCGCCCAGTCAGCCGAGAAGGGTGGTCGTTGGGCCTCACACCAACTACAAACTCGTCTGCCGGTCCGTGGACCCGCTGCTCTTCAGGAGCGCGATTCCCAGACGCCGACAATAGTAGCGAACCTAACCAGGGCGTCACTATGCAAACCGGCCGGTCCGACGGGCCGAGGTGTTGGCCAAGGCTCGGATCATCAAATTGGGCCTGCGCGATTCAGTGAACACTGCGGGCCGGCCAGACTCGGTTTGGTGTAACCGGCCCATTTGGCCACCTCTGGCTTTTGACCTGGCCAAATGTGCTGGTCGGACCTAACCGACCGAGCGTACTGTTCACGAACTAGGTAACCCAGTTTGGTGAACCAAACAGAATCTGGGTGGGCACCTCAGCCCATTGGGCTAGCCCGATTTGATTTGCATAAAACACTATTTATAAAAACATAAATAGTGTTTTAAAGGGTGGTATAAAGGGGCTATTGGGATGCTCTAACGGGCCTAGTTCGGCCTGGTTCGGTTCGCTACTATGCCGAGACCGTAGCCCATTGGCCCGGTCAAACCAACCGGGCCTGAACCGGGCCGTCCCGATTCGGCCTGTTGGCTAGCTCTAGTTGTAGCCAAAGGGGCAGCACGGTCCTACTTCGTTGGTTCGATTCCATTCCGGTTTTAGTTTTTGATAGAAAATTTGGTTGTGGGTACGGGGAGTTTGGTGTCGGGTATCGATATGGATAGTACTAGATAGTATATGTTCAGATATGGGTCGAATAAATATTCGAAGAAATACTCGGTTGATTTGGTCGGATGCGGGTACCTGGTATATTTTAAGAAACAAGTACGCGCAGCTTTACATGCAGAGGACACCCGTCCTGCGCCCAGCCATTCCCCGCCCAGCGCCCTGCGGCCTCCCCTCCGTGCGTCGCCCAGTTGCCCATCCGCGGTCGCCCGTGCCGCCCCTCCGTGTGCCGTCCCTCCATCGTCGCCCATGCTGCTACTTCGTCCGCCACCTCCTATCCCGCCCTCGCTGCCTCCATGCACCGCCCCTCCGCCGTTGCCCGCGCCTCCCCTTCGCTGAGCGCTGTCCCTCCATGCGCCGCTCCTCTGGTATCGCCTGCGCGGCTCCTTCGTCGAGCGCCGACCCTCCGTGCGCCACCAATCGCCTCCTATACATGCCGGTGTCAGGTCACCTCTGTTCATGACTTTTTAATTACCCCTGATCATGGTGCTATATTCTGCTGTTGATGAGCTTGGATGCCTAAAATTCTTGCTGACATGTAGAAATGCTGATGGAGATGATAATGCTAATTCGTGTTGCATTTTTTATTCTCTGTGTTCTTCCTGTTGTGGTCTGAATCTTATAAAAATCTGGCCTGCACATAGAGTCTGTACTTTCTTGTTTTATTTCGCGAGCGGAATCGCAACATGTAAAAAGCAAATTGGTCGTGCGCAAAAAAAAAACTGGATTTAGATGATTATTGAGGAATCGTGAGGAGTAGATCTTGTGATGCCATCAGGCTGTCGTTGTGGATGTGCTCATGCACCAAAAGGCTCGTCGCGCCATCGTCGCTAGTGATGCTGACATACCAGATGGAGTTCAATGCGCCCACCTCCGTGTCGACACTATAAGAAAAGCGATGATTTATGACGAAAACGTTGTGACAGTGTCAACTTTTGTCATGGAAATAAACTTTTTTCGGGACGATTTTTTCTCAATCGTCATAAAGTGTTTTGCGCGCCCTTTGCCCATGTATTTTTGTGACGAAACATGAAATTTCATCATAAAACAAATACAAATATCATCATAGAAAAGCGGAATCCATGCTCCGTTGGTGATACGTTGCTCAAATCATATATATGTATTTACCGTGACAATTTGAGTTCATCATACGGAAACCATTCAGATTTCAAAATACAAAATTCATTATAGCCTCTAACAATATAAATAGTTTTCTAACCTTGCAAGTTGTTTGCTAGTATAGATGCACCAAATTGCCCTTTTGACTATGGTAGCCTTCACCAAATAGCTTCATCCTCGCATTCCGACAAAATCTCTTCTTGAAACTAATTGAGTGTGAAATGTTAATAATGTTTTTGGGCATATTTACAAATCTAAACTTAAACCTCAAGTGGATTCAACTTCTTTTTACCATGTAAATAGTCCTTAAAATTATACGACTTCAGTTTTTTACAAGGGTTCGAGAATTTGGCTTAGAACTCGTTCAGTTTGTTTGTTCACATAATTACTAAAAGATAATAATTTATTTGCAAAAATACTGCAATGAATCATGGAAGAGCAAAATAGATACACATAATTAGTTGATGAACAATTTTACTAGCGAGACTGCACTGGCGCCACTGACGCCGACCGTAGCATGGCGGACAACGATGAAAGTGAATAAATGTCCTCTAATTTGCCATTTGGTATTTAGTGTATGTGTGCTAGTATATTCTGTCAGTTACGTTTCATCGGTACTCTTCAATGGTGATTGTCCCAATATTGTTACTAATTTAGCAATTTAGAGTTCTTGCCTTGGTTTGATTCTTCTCTACAATGATATTTATTCTCGGTTGGTATTTCTTTCTTTAATATTCTTAAGAAAACGTTGCTTACTAATTGATATGTTTGCAGATGGACAATTGTCTAATTAATGACCGGTGGATCCATGTTGATTTTAGTCAATGTTTCTAAACTGTGGGGTCAGTTCAGACAAAAAAAAACAAAATACTCCCTCATCAGTCAATATGCAATGTTTGCTTAATACCATCTATGGGGTTAATCCCATCTCTATCTCATAGCTTTTATTCCAGACCAATATGCAATATTTGCTTGACCGTTGTGTCAATATACTCTCTCATATTTCATGAATTTTGTATTCTTCATAATTATGGTCTGGTAATGTGCTAAAATGCAATAAGCAAAAATGGTCTAACCTAATGGGTTCATTGGTCTGGCATTGGATCCAAAAATATGATTTAGGGTTTGCCATGGAGCCGCTAGTTGTTTTTGGGCCATGTGCTCCAGATTTGGTCCACGTTGGGCCGGACCATTCTCATCCCAATAGGGGTGGGCAGAAAAAAAAAAGAAACCAAAGAACTGAACCGAATATGTCGAGAAGTTCGGTATTTCGTTATTTCCTAGAAATTTTCATATCAAATTTGTGAAACTTCGATAGTTCGATTCGATTTTTGGTATTTTCTTTTGAATACCGGACATACCGAGGTTGCGGACCACAAAGGGGGCGTTGCCTGCTGCCCCTTTCCTTTCCTTTTTCTTCTTCCTTTGGATCGGCTAAGACTACAACGGGGACACTGTCGTGCCGCCTTCTTCATCAAGCCGCCTCTTCCTCCACGACAAGGTGCACTGCTGCCGTCGGCTCCACCGTTGTCTCCGCTGCACCCCGGTCGCGGGAAGCCACCACGATGTTGCCCCACTCTAGATCGACATCGGGTCAGTGCCCCACCGTCCTCCGCCAACTCCTCCGGCCGGCGCGCCGCGCCGCCTCGATCCGTGCTGTCGGGTTCCAGGCTTCCTCCGCGGCGACGTCATCGACACGGCCACCTCTATCTTCAGATTCGGCTGCGCCCCAACTCTCTAGCTCGGTCGGCGCTTTGGAGGACTTGGTGAGCCCACCCCCAACCTACCACGCGAGCAAGGCTTCCGCCTTGAAGCTGGCACGGCAGCGCCCGACTTTTCCACCCTCGGCACCGGCGGCAGATAGCCCACCGGCTCCACCACGTGACACGCCTAGTGCGCCAATGGCTCCGAATATATCGAACTACCAAACCAAATTAGTTCAATAGTTCAATTTCAGTTTTGGTTTTTTTCAGGGGAACTTCGGTAGATAGCTTCTAAAAACCAAAATATTGAAATATTGAAAAAATAGAACTGAATAAACCAAATGCCCAACCTATATGTGACGGGCAAGCTTAATCTATTCTCTGGAAAGCGACACTCGTGCACAGGAAGGTAAGCTTCACGATCCAGATGTGCACACATCCTTTTCTTGCTATCTACTCCCTGCGTTGTTTTTATTTGTCGTTGTTGACTTTTGTACGTGCCTTTTGACCATTCGTCTTATTCAAAAACTTAGTGCAAATATACAAAAATATAAAACAAAGCATAACAAAATAAATGATACTTAAATAGTTTTTTTGAATAAAACGAATGGTTAAACGGCATGTCAAAAAGTTAACAACAACAAATAAAAATAACGGAGGAAGTACATATAGTAGTAGGCCCATAATGCAAATCCGTTTTGTTCACCCCTGTCGAATGCCGCAGTGTTTTGGTTTTGTTTTTTTTTCCCACAATTGCTCTTGTGTGCATACTTCCAACTCATGTCCTCTGTTTCACAGGTTTAGTGCAGTTGTAATCCTCATATCTTAAATTTCTTTATGTTACCTTATGTCTTAGCTGGCTTGTGTCAATGTAACATCCTCATTTTTTTTTATCAAAAATAAAAACCATGCATGGAATTTGCATAAATTAAAAATTTGTCCATACAAATTTTAAAACATAAAAAATGAGTATGTTAATTTAAAAAGAGAAAATTACACTGTTGCCCCCCTGAACTTGCAGCGATTCTCACATAGCTCCCTGAACTTGAGTTTTACTTTCTCACCCTCCTAAATTTGTCTCTGTTTGCACGGTTGCCACAAAACCATTAGGGCAACCGTTAAGGGCTGACGTGGCGCTTACGTGGCCGTTAACCGTTGACATGGCTGCCACATGGTAGCTAAATGATGACATGACAACCCACATGTCTAGTAATTGATGAAAACAATTCATAAAAGTTAGAAAAACAAATCATAAAAAACATAAAAATTAGAAAAATAAAAACATAAAAAAGAAAAAATTAAAAAGAAAAACTTTGAAAAAACATAAAATTTGAAAACAATAATGAAAAATCAAAAAAAATGAAAAAAGTACAAATTCTTAAATTTAGTAAAAATAAAAAAATTGTAAAATTAATAAAATATAGGAAAATTAAAAAAATCATATAAAATAGACAAAATAGAAAACGTGACAATTTGATTTTTTGAATTTTGAATTTATTTTCCGAAATATCTGTAGTACCCACTTAGTTTTCACTCGGCTTATTAGAGATATAGCTTGATCGCGGCATGCATTGATTGAATACTAACATTCCAACTGCACCAGCAAAAGCAATATCTACTAAAATGAGTGCTAACTCGTGTACCAGATATGTGTTTGGTAACGGCTCCCAAGATCAGCTACATAACACACATATCCTCATTTGTATTGATAGCACAACACATAGGCAAAAGATCATAACTTAATATTGCAAAAGGGTATGGACTATTATCCATACAATAGGTTTAGCATACATATCAGGGTTTTTGTCACAGCGGAAATACTAATATTATTTGACTATAAGTGGCAGCGGAACATAAAAAAATAAATAGCAAAAGTCCAGCAAGGTGTGCCTCATAACCCAAGGGCAACCGACAGGAAGCTAGAACTCAGCGCCATGCCCACTAGCGTCATCATTCCCCACTTGATAGTAGTACTCAAGTGCGGGATCACTATCACCTGCAACAATTAGCAGCACATTGGTTGAGTACATATGGTACTCAACACTATGAGATACTTACTCATCCATGCATAGTGAATAACAAACGAATGGCTAGCATAACAGTTTCAGCATAAAAGAACATTTAAAATACGTAAACATAAGTAGATGGTAAATTGCATTTGAGTAAACATATAAAGACTTGTGAACCAGCAATAACATAATCAAGTGTAACATCATTAATTTCATCAAGATCAATTCATAAGACTCCATCCGTCTGTAAGCATAGTATCAAGGGGACTCTATCCGTCCAATACCACGAGCAACTCCGTGCTCGGAAACATAGCTAGTACAACAGCATACCGAACCCAGAATCCAAGTGCTAACCGAAGTGTCTCGTTTTGACAAGCATTCATCCCTAACCTTGGGACGCAGCTATTCGAACAGTTCATAATTTTGCAGAGGTGTATGACTTTACCCACACGACACAGCAAACCATGCCGAAGCCTCCTAGATGTACATGCTAGACCATTGGATCACCCAAAAAGTGTAACCCAATGTTCCACGTGACGTGTCGTGGTTCAATGGAGTTAACCGTTGTTGTGGACGCTGCTCAGGGCCTTCTATCCAGCCGGTCCTGAACCCCCACAGATGCTACCCATGGCTAAGAAGTGGCCCCGGGCAATCCCCACCCACAAAACACAAGCAAACCAACAACAATGATTACCAATAGTACCAGTATGCACATAAAATTGGCTAAGTGTTCCCATTCACACATGTGGTCGTACGTATAGTAGCTTAAAAAGTTGGCACCATGTTCGCTGCTTAACTACCCAAACGGGGCTACATGCCCGGAATCTTTCCTCTCGTCATCTCCAGTCACCCTTCCCGACCCAACTCCAAATCCACTCATCCAACCATCATCAAGAACCATAGATCAACCCAAACCGAATAATGAAATATCATAATCAAGTGGACTCTAAACAAGGCTAAGCATTCCTGACACAACCATAGATAAATATTACCCACTTAAGCTAAAAAGGAATATGGATATCAAGCCTAACTATTAATAAACTGACCACTAGTAGGACATATCTACTTTCTACCCATCAATTAGCATATTAGAAACTAGCATGCAACTAGCAGTAGAACACAATCAAAACAGTGCAAATAAATAGAGTTCAATATGATTGAGTCAAATGAGGGGAGTAATAAGTACCTTGTTGCTGGTCGTCAAGAGGAAAAGCTTTTGGCACAAGTCCAGGCTCCTCCAGAACGTCGGATCCTATCGTTGGTAGCAAGCACATCAAATAAAATCCAAATCAAATACCAAACACAAAGAGACTTGAAATATCATGAAAGATTCATAAAGTTCATGAGATAATGCAAATTTTGCAAAAATAATCACTTAGGTCCGAGTTCAGATGAGTGAGATATGCCTATTTGAAGTTAGAGTGATAAAGCTGCTCGGGGATGATCCAAACTGCTCGGAATTAAGCTTCCTTGCACATGGAAAAAGTTCTCCTACTTGGGAAGGGTTTGATCTAGTCGGATATGATGAGGACACCACTAGTACACATACATCAGAAACTTCATCGCCAACACCACCAACACCAATAGGAGCAATTACACGAGCTAGAGCAAAACAAATACAACAACAGGTGAATCTTTTCCTTAGAGAGAAAAATATTGATACAAATGAGAATATATTACTACCTAATGTCTCTACTCTACTCATGATCAGGTACCATGAATGAGATTTTTGGATGAAGCTAGAGAGTAACATGGGAAGTCCAATTTTGATTGTTGCCATGTGAAGTCATCGCTTAGATCATGTAGAAGGATTACATCATCACATATGTCATCGTGAGGTCACCATGTATGTCATCATGAGGTCATAGCATATGTCAATGGAAGAAGAAGACATCAAATTTTCCAACAAGTTTTCTTGCAAGCCAAGAATTCAGTGTATGCTAACTTTGTGTCAGCAAAGACCTTTGTAGCAACGATGTAATTATGCAAAGACCTTGTAGAATCGGCCTAAAACCACTATAAATAGAGGGCTACCCCCTCATATGTAAGCAGATTGAGAATTTTCATAAATAATACTTCTTATTCTAGGGCTTGTGTTGAGTTAATCCACCCCCATAGAATTGAGAATTATCTGAGTTCTTGACTCCGTCGTTCTTGTGATTGCCTCTGAGATTGCAAGAACACGTCTAATCCACGTTAGCAAGTAGACAACTGGATCAAAGCGTGTGGTTGGGTGAATCGAGTGTCGCAGGTTGCCGTAATTGAGACGGTGATTGGCGGTGTCATTCATCAGATTGCACGGATCCATTATCTCCAATCCTACGTCGTGAAGATCAGGCCTCAGTCACGGACGCTGATTCTTATTAGGATATGGCATATCTTAGCTAGCAAGGGCAGGTTCTTTATCGGACTTGACTGGTTTGGCTCGGGTAGGTCACTCGGCATGTACGTCTCTCAGTGTGGGCTATTTTTGGGGCATAAGAACTAGTCGTCTGTGGTCGCCCTCAACATGAAAGTTTAGATAATTTCTTGGCGCATGACTTTCATGTAGAATACTTTTTGATCTGAGCTACAGTTGATTTTATAGAGGTTATTTGCTGAGCTGCTGTTTTTGGAATCGGACTGACATTGTCTGTTTTCATCTTTGCTACATTAAGACTTTGGTTTAGCTAAAGATGAACGTGGTAATGATGGTTAGACAATGGAAAACATGGAGAAGAGAAGAAGTGAAAACATGGAGAAGAGGAAATGGTGTAGGGTCCTTACCAAGCATGGGATGCCTTGCTTAGGGTCAGGCGCTCAATGAACGGAGGGATCGACGAGGAAAAAGCTCAATTGCGACCTCCTTCTTGTATATGCCGCCTTCTCCTCCTTCTTGATGTCTCTCCTACTGCTCCTTCACTCTTCCAAGTGATGAAGAACCTTCCAAGAATCTCCCTTAGACTTAGGGACACAAAACATGGCAACAAGGGAAAGAACTAAGCGAGTTCTTGTTGCTGCAAGTTCAGAACATCGAGGGTGACGAAAAGGAAATAGAACTCACCGAATCCTTCGTGCATGCGAATGTCATCGAAGGTGTGGAGAGCTTAGGTGTTGGAGAGCTTGGATCTTGACATGCACAAGCTCTCTCCAAGTATTTAGGTGGATTTGAGGGTGCAGAAGTGAAGGAACTGCTGCTGTGCTTCTCAGTTCGAGCAGGAAGAAGGGGCATAAATGGGGCTGTAAAGAGGTGGAAGATAGTTGGTTGGGCCTTTAAATAGAGCCACCTTGTGTCGGTTACAAGTGGGGCCAGGTCCCACCTGTAAATGAGAGGTATTGGGTAAGGGAAATGGTGAGAAAAGTGAGGGTGCTTCAGTTGATTCCTCTTCCATTTGGCACCGCTTTGCTCTGTCGCTTGCCACTTGGCCACAGGGCGCAGTCGACTTAGGGCACGTGGCCTGTTGCCTGAAGCACCGCCCAAAGAGAGGGGTCATCAGGTCTTGTTCCGGGACAAAAAGAATTAAGTGGACAAATGGATATCCGATCGTTTGGGGGGGGGGGGGGGGCTCTGGCTCGAGAGGTAGCTTGGGTACACTCCGCTCGGCAAGCATTCGGGCGAGCAGTCGGGCGACCAATGCACGTGGCCACTTGGCGAGTTACGTCCTACTATTTTAATAGCTCGGCCAGGTAGTTTCTAGGAGTTTGGTTCAAAAAGTCCTATGTTCCCAACACATAACATGCTGGTTTTATGCAAATTCATGAAAAGTTTTTAAAAAACCACAATGAAACCAAATGAACGCTATAAGGATATGCAAGACTAATTCAAAATAACAGCTGGCTGTTACAATATCAGCGCAAATCGACGCCTTCATCAAGGGCTGTTGAGCTCATCATGATATTTGAATCTATCTGCTTGTCAAATTTTTTCCTTCTTCGTTCATAATTTTTTTCCTATTCAAGATGATTTTTTATTTTTCTATTTATGGAATTTATTCTAATTTTCATATTTTTATGATTTTATCGATTTTTTTGTTTTTAATGATTTTTATTTTTATGAATTTGTCCTACTTTTGCGATTTTTAATATTTTCAAATTTTTATGAATTTTTCCTGATTATTTCGGGTTCTTATGAGCTTCTCCAATTTTTCTGATTCTTTCGATTTCTTACGATTTTTCAATTTTTATGATTTTTTTCCTAATTTTTTGGGAATGTTATGATGTTTTCTATTGTTTGTAGTTTTTATGAATTTTTCGTCAATTAATAGCCATTTGGGTTGTCATGTCATCCTTGAGGTGCCATGTGGTAGCCACTTCAACGGTTAACGACCACGTCAGCACTTAACGGTTACCCTAACGGTTTTGGGGCAACCGTGCAAACAGAGACAAGTTTAGGGGGGCGATGAAGTAAAACTCAAGTTCAGGGGGCTACGTGAGAATCGTTGCAAGTTCACGGGGCAATAATGCAATTTTCTCATTTAAAAATAAAGGTAATTTAATTTTGATTTATGAACATAGGCTTTTGTATTTGTAAAACTTTAAAGAATATTTGGATGCCTTTCCAAAAATAAAATTTAGATTTTGAATTCAATTATTTTATATCATTAATAATTATTATCATGAAAGAAAAATGTATTTTTCTTATATTATATTGTTTTGGCCCTATTAATTATCTATTTTCCTCTGTGGCTGCCTATGGGATCTTTTCCATCTCGATCGACGCTTCTTAAGTTTGGGCCATCTCATAGCTCTTCTTGTCACATATGAAGGATTGCTTGACATCACCACAAATTGTGATAATGCCTTTTGGCCCCGACATCTTCAACACCAAATAGGTGTAGTGCGGTACTGCCATGAATTTGGCCAAGCCTTGCCTTCCGAAGATGGCTTTGTTTTGTCATCTTGAAATCTGCCACTTCGAAAGTCAGGTAGTCGGTGCGGTAATTCTCTTTCGTACTAAACGTGATGGGTAGGGTGATCTGTCTGAGTGGTACCACCGAGGTTCCGTTGATTATCCTATGGAACGGCAATGAGCTCTGCTGCAACTCGGAGCGAGGGATCTTCATGTCATTGACGGTTTTGGAGAATACGATATTTAGTTCACTCCCTCAATCGATCAGCACCTTCTTGAATTTGATGCTACGAATAACAGGGTCTAGTACCAAAGGACATCTCCTCGGGTACGGGATCAGGATGATCCGGGCGGCCAAACGTGATTGGAGGTTCGAACCATTTCAAGTATTGGGTGGTCACCGACATGACTGCGTTGATCTCCCAAGTGGAAAGCTTTTGCTTCCGCTTGGACTTGTATGCAGCCGAGCCCCCAAATATGTAGTTGACCTCGCGCTCGGTTCCCTGATAGTTGTCATCAACGGGAGGATCCCGCTTTTTGTTAGCCACATTGCCAATTGGGAATGACTAATTGTTATGTTCTTGAATGAACATCTTCAAGGAGAAGCAATCCTTGGCCGCATGATTCCCCTTTGGCTGAAAAGGGCATAATGCGTCCATAGCTTGTTGTAATCTTCGTTTGCGATGCTCGGGGCCGACCGTGCTCTGCTGCTGCGACCAGCTCGTCACTCTTCCTTTTGCAATCCTTATGTTTGGAGGACTTGGCATTGTCCTTCTTGTCCTTCTGGTGCGGACGGTCGTCCTGACGCTCAGCTAGGGCATTCGAGGTCATGGCATAGCGATCCGCCATAACGAACATCTCCTTCACCGTAGTCGGGGTTTCTGGCACATCTTTTTGATCAAATTGAGGTTGTCGACTCCTTTCTGAAAGGCCACTATGATTCGAGAACTACGATCTTTGGCTACAGAACTGAATCATTTCCTTGTATCTGAGAAGAACTTCCTGGTTAATAGGAAGGAAGTTTGATCGGAATAAATATAAATTCTTTTCCTATTTCTATTTTATGATTGACCAATATAAACATCAACAATTTCAAATTGGACTCATTTCTCCTCAACAAATAAAGGCTTGGGTTAACAAAAACCTACCTAATGGGGAAGTCATTGGCGAAGTAACAAGACCCTCTACTTTTCATTATAAAACCGATAAACCATAAAAGGATGGACTGCATCCGAGACATCCGTATCATGTTTTTCTTTTGCGTGAAGCATCGGATGAATTACCAAAGGGACTCGTTCTTCTTCTGATGGAATTGCTACAAATCACATGGAGTCCTCGGCCTTTCATAGGTGCACTAAAAGTTTGCGATGAACTAATCACAGAGATCTCTCCAGGAATCAATGGAATTCTCTGGAAGTCCCGTGAGCCAGGTCTAACCTGATGGGGTAAGCATGACTGGCAAGTAATTTGCCATTACATCATGGTCATTACCGGCTGCCTTGAACAGCAAGAGCGTAAACCTATAGCCAAGCCTCTGAGTCCCTTTCCCCATCAAACTTGACGATGCCCTTAGGATTGAAACCTTTGGGCCACACAACTTAGCAAAGCCAAGTGGTAAACGCGCGTACCCCGTCGATAAACCATCATCGTACTGCGGCGGAGATCGGCGTAGAGGAATTCCAACTTGGCGGTGATCATTGTCACGCCGGCCTTCATGATGGTCATTGCAATCACCGCGATTTTCACGACGATCATCATGGTTGTCATGGCCGCCATTACGGTCATAGTCGATGCCGAAGCGCTGGCAATCGTTGTTGCGTCGGCGCTGCTCATCCTCTTCTCGCTTTTGTCGTCTGGCGTTGAGGTCCTGGCGGAGGTCGCGGTTAAGGTTTTGGCGAGCATCACCACCATGATGGGATTCGCTCAGAATATGTTGAGTCAGGCTGTTGGCAGTCTGAGTGATGTTCCCAGTGCGAGAGTGCGCCATTCCTACTTGATCCCCTTGGTTGTACTGAATTGCGGCTGTTTTCACCATGGCCCTTACTTGGGCCATGATCCGTGTGGCGGGACTGTCAGCTTTGATCAGCGGGTCCAGGTTGTTGAGGAGCATCTTTGAGGCGACGATGTTTTGTTGCCGCGTGAGGAAAACTGCCTGGTCCCCCATCCTTACCTTCAAGATATCTTCGTTGACGTCGCGAGCTCTGACATGGAGAGAACGAGCGCATTCTTCTTTGTGATGAAGGTGATCTACCTCCACCGCTTCTTCATGCCGATGGTGTTCGGATTGAAGACCCGAGCTAGGCGGCTAGAGGGGGTGAATAGACACCACAAATGTTTGACGCTACCGTTTTCACCAAAACCCGAACAACTTGATAATTATGTGTACCCATAGCATGCATGACTAAGAGGCATTGAATATGTAGGAATTTTTCCATTCACAATCCTGGTTGTTAAGTGTCCAAAAGAGAGGAATCAATTCAAAGCTTGCTTTAGGAAGAAGATCAAGCCAAATGATTAAAGTGACTTTCAGAAAAGTAAAAACAGATTTGTTCTCACTTGGAGGAGATGGATGGTGGCTTTCTGGTGCTCTTCAATTTTTAGAAATTTTTATCCCTATTACATAATTAGCCATGAGCAACTCAGCCTCAAATCTCATAAAAACTCTCTGAAGAAATAAAATATAGAAATTCAAACAATACAAGCTGCTTTCTAGAAAGCAAAATCAGATTTTCTAGAGTTTGTTTCTAATTGGAGGAGATGGATGGTGGCTTTCTGGTGCTCTTAGATTTTTCGAAATTTGTGTCCCTGTTTACCATTGAGTTGTGAAGCACTATGCCAAAAATCTTCTAAAAACTCCTTCCATAAAAAAATATGAAAAATCAAATACCATGAGCTGTCAAGAACTTCGAGCAGAAAGTTTGTGGCTCGGTTTTCACCTCATAGCTCCCAAATGGGAAAACCAGTGGACTCAAATTTTTTTTTACCACAGATGGGTATATGAGTCACGCATATTTTCTATCTAGAGTCATCCCAAAATGGATTTTTTTGATGTTTCTAAATATCTTTTTCTGACTGCTGCGCAGATAAAAGTTTCTATACAGATTAGCAACAAGTCAAGAACTTCATCTCTTGCCACTCATATGGTTGCAAAGTGTGTATCGAATCATATTAGCAACCTCAAGGCATCATAGACCATCAATAACCAGTAAGAAATCGTCAAGATTCATCTCTAAAAAAGAGCTCAAAAAAAACAAAAACAAAAACAAGAACAAGTCGGAGCAAATCAACGCAATATAGTAATATACTCATGGAGAAGAATGATTTCATTGTATAAAAGTTGAGGAATTACAAAGCACACTCCATTTGATCACAAGCACTCTAGATGCCACCCTTACACACCCAACTCACCCTCCCTATTTCTGAAATTTTCAGCTCCAAGGGGATGCGGAGGAGGTCCTTCCCTCCCCCTCTATTTATAGCCCAAGGGTGAGATGCCCTAAACCCTAGAGCCCATCTCCACCCTTCATTTGAGGACGAGTGGTGTACAACTCACACACTACAAGACACACTCCCGATAGGGAATATTCTCCACATATTTCCTCGGGAAATATCTTTGCAGCTTCCTCGATCGCCTGCCCATGCATGGGCCTACCGGTCCAACCAGCTTCGCCACCAGGTTACCAACGCCGCAGCTGCCAGGTGCCTCGGATTCCTTGCCATGGTTAAGCTTCTCGAGGACACTACCTCATGTGACCACCAAGTCATCAAACCCGGTCGCCTGGACGCCTCCGAACGCACCAGCCTCCAGCTGTCCCCGCGAAGCGTCAGCCACGTACCCGTCGATACCTGCATCACTGAGGTGAACACACACGAAACCAACACACATTACCTCAGCTGCAAGGTTAGTCCATCAGAAAATTAACAACATCATAATCCGTTCGTGACACCGCAATTAGCAAGCCCTAACACACCACGTGTTAGCTTAACAAATTCCACCGGACCACGTCCATTCAAAACTATTACCTAGCCCAAGCTCAGCACAATAGTCCGGTTCTAATTCCACGACAATTTCCACAAATGCACCATTAAATATTCTTCAAAACACTTCAAATTCCATCTTGTCACATATATTTATCATCAGACCGGAGTACCCTCCACATGGGTCTCAACAGGGATTCAATTCTTTGATCTTCAATTATGTACACCCCACAAAAATTGGGACAATTTCCCGTGCTGCTCTCCTACTCGCGCTCTGAGCTGAAGGAGGGAAGAAGAGATGAGTCAACTTGATCGTCAAATCCGAGTGGGTTGCTGCCGATGACACTTACCGTCCGAGATTCGTTCTTGATCGAGTCCTTGCCGTATTCGAGTTGGAAACTGAGTCCCTGATGCACTATCTGCTGGTAGGTGGCGGCGGCATTGCCCAACCTGAACAGGAGTCTGAATGCAGTACTATTAATGTCCCTCCTAGATCGGATTTGGTCCGAGTCCGAGTGGACGGGCTTGAGCCCCCGGGGCATTATTTGCTGATAAAATGGCGGTAGCGTTTTCCAACCCAAAGAGGAGCCCGGGCCGGTTGTCGTTGAAGTTGCGCTCATATTGGATCTGGTCTGATTCTGAGAGAGTGATCTTGCCGAAGTTGTTGGCAACGATGTCCAGGCTCCCGAAGCGGAAAGCCTGTCTAGGGGTGAAGATGGTGGCGATTCTGTCGATGGCCGCCATCGAGCTTGATGAGGTTGACCTTAGCGCTTCCCCTACCTGGAGCGCCAACTATGGACGTTTGCTGTCGGCAATATAATTTATGAGGTTAGGTGCTGGATCCAAACTCGATGGTAACACAAGACAAGGGTTTATATAGATTCAGGCCCTCGCGTGGGAGGTAATACGTTAGTCATATGCTCTGGGATTATATTGTTGTGTATAACAATGAGACGATATGGTGATCTCTCATTCTGTTGTTTGATAGCCCGAGCGAGGGTTTCCTTCCCACCTTATATATATAGTCGAGAGGTAGGGTTACAAGGAGGAGCCTTAGTCGGTTATAAGGTAGGGATTATATCTCTATCCTTTTTTTGCCGAATACGCAGATATCCGGGATTACAATTGTATCTTCCCTATTCTGGTTCGTCTTCTAGATTTATCCTTTTCTTGTCGCACCAGGTAAATAGTAGTCCGAGTGGTACCCGTGCACGTGTAGCCGGCTCGACCCATCCCCTATTGGATGGTCCTCGCAGCCTGCCATCTAGATACCCAGGGTTCATGTACTCCACACTATGGAAGCCCAAGATGGTAGAGTGTGAATAAAAATTTGAAGCCATGTAAAGGATTGAATCAATACAAATCTAATCTTTTTGTTGTATTTTCTTGGACTAGGTTTGGCTTAGAGTAATTTTGTTGTATTCTAGATTTCAGTTGACTTGTTACTCATCGCCTTTCAATTAGCTTTGAGGTATACCTTGATATGACCATGGCCATCATTGGTATGACCAACACCACGTCAACATATTGGTCAAGATTTTTGTCAACTACTTCGCCAACATGGTGCTCGCTGAGCATTTCCTCAATATTTTCACCGCTGAGCTTTTCATTAACGTCTTCCTCTTCAACCTCGACATGTACTACACATTGGTGACACTTTACAATGACTTTCACTACATCTACAATTACTACAACATCTATGGCTTCATGGTATCATTGACCACCACCTTGACTAGGTTGTACATGCATAGAGTGTGCTCATGAACCGCTCATGCGGCAAGCTCATCAACTGGATATTGCGCCGCCGCAGCCGCAAGTTCGATCACCACCTTGGCCACCTCCATTATGTGAAGACATACTCAAGAAAGGCGCTTATCCACCCTCACAAATGTTCTCGGCCCCATCTACTCACCTTGCTCAAGGCCCAGCCAAAGATCCAGCCTAATTTGTTAGCCACGAACCTAGTTCGGCCATGTGGAGTAATCCAACTTTGAACAACCATAAATTGGTCATATGAAGTCCGTCTGGGACATTCTTGTTATCCATGGTGCTCGCGACAATATCTTTCCAATGGATCCAATTCCATAGCCAAATTCATTCCAAGTCAACGGAAATTATTGTGACTTTCTCTATTTTATCGTATGTTGCTTGTATTTTAAAAACAGTAAACTTAAATAAAAGGGAATTGTTATATACAAAACCCTAATTTAAATTGTTTTAATTTAGGTTTAAACCCAAAACCCTAGGAAAACCTTTGGGAAAATTCTAGGAAATAGTAAAAGCCTACATGTAGCCACCACCCAAATTTCAAGCCAAGATTCCAAGACTAGCTCATGATTCCATGAAATGTTGCCATTTTGCTGGGAGATCGTAAAAGTCATCAAATGATAAGCAAACGAGGGAAACTTGTGCCCAACTTTGGAGGGAAGTTTCTAGAAGCCTAAAACCGACTAAGGATGGAGGCCCAAGTCAAAAATCCAAAGATAGCTCACTTTCCTAATTTAGGGGAATCCGAATTCTACCTGGATTAGAATTTGAGTCGTTACCCAACTCCCCTCACCCTAGACCTAGCCCAAGTCGTCCTTGGCACTATATAAACCCCCAAGACCCCTTCCGCAACAACACAACTCGAGAATCCATAGATCGGAAACCCTAGCCGCCAAAACACCTTTTGATGTATCCCTCTATGTGTCGTGCCCAAACCCTAGAGTAGATGGTGCCATTGTGTAGAGCTCGTTGAGACGGTCCAAACGGATATATGAATTGCGTGATTTGTTGGAAAATCGAAGGAGAAATTGCTCACCAAAGTTTGGAGGAATCTAGAGCCGCCATCGCCGCCGACATCGCCGCTCCCGCCTCACCAGCCGTGCCCCGCCTCGAATCTCACACCACCAACCCAAGTCCGCCACTGTCCCATCAGAACCGCCTCGCGTCGGCACCAGCAGCGTTCGCGCCCTTCGCGCTGCGTCGCCACCCGCCGCCCCCGCCACCAACAACAACGCCACACATCCCTTCTTTCTTGCGTCGTGCCACGCCCGGCCTGACGTCTATCCATGACCGCCACGTTCCTCCGCTTGCGTCATCTTGTTGCCGCTTCAGAGTGAAGCTGCGCTAGCCGCCGGTTTACTGGTTTTTTCGGTTAACTCGGTTTATTCTTTTCTGGAATTTCTGATTTTCTGAAATCTTTCAGGAATTGTTTAGGGAGCATCCGAAGTCCAAATTAGATTTTTCTAGAGCCAATAAATTTCATAAATAGCCTAGAATGTTATATATTTTATTAAGCTATATGTTATATTGATTGTTTTGTTGTTCTTATGCATTTACATATACGTGTAGATCGTCTTTGTTCGCACTGCTCGGGAGGTTTTCAAGAGCCGTTCAGAGGAGGTTCCCAAGATCTGGAGTACTACCAAGGCAAGATAGTTTGCATCTTGCTTCCTACTTTATAAAAATTCTGCACGTTTATTGTTTGTATTTATTTACCTCATGCATAAAATGATGGGTCCGGGTAGAATCTAAATATATTCACACTACGTCGTCGGCCTTGTAAATTTAGCATGTTTCTTGCTGCCTTAGATTTTCCTAGCCTATCCTTATGCATACTGGCTAGCGCTCGTGGGTTGGTAGTTTTTTTGGTATAACTCGTGATGCTGAGTTGTTGTTAGACTAACCTAATCAACTAAAACCTATGTGGCGTGTGTTGACTAAAGGTGGCAAGTTGGATCGTATTGTGGCATGAGGTATGTGGTGGAGGTAGTCACCTTGGTCTAAGGACTCTTGGCATGTGTTTATCCGGCCAAACCAATCAAGCGCAACGATAAGTGCTGGCGTCAGCATGATATATGCAGCATGTGTTAGTCCTGGCTTAATAGTTAGAAAAAACTGTTAACACACGGTACTTTGAAAAGATCGGGCTGCGGTCCGTTGGCTCAAGAGCGGGGACCCGTAGTGTCGAAACCTTAGAGGGGGTATCGGTGTTAACAGAAGGAACTAATGAATCACCTTGTATCGTTACTTGGTCTATGTCGATTATGCAGGAAGCGCGCTGCTTGAGGCGTGGGTCCACTGATTGTGAGCAATTTGTAGTTGGAGTGAGGACTGGTGCTACCTAGGATCCGGGTGCAGATCCGTCGTACGGTGAGAAAGAGAGGGGGTGAGAGAAGAGGCGAAGGAGATACAAACCGTGGAGGCAAGTGATTTTAACCCTGGTTCGAGCCCCCACTGCCGGGTAATAGCTCTACTCCAGCACTCGTTGATTATCTAGTGGAAAACAGTACAAAGGCGCCGAGATCGGGCTAGAAGGCGCCGGTCTTGAGCTTAAAGTGGAGTTTCGGACACTTGGGTGGCTAGAATATACTGCACTACAACTACTGCTAAGAAAGCTTCGGATGCCGGTGCTCTCATAGGCGTAGCTTGGATCGGATCGGGGGTCAGATCCCCGCTACATTGGGCAGGCATCTCCTTTTATAGGCGCGGCGGTCTGCCCGGAGCTGATACGGCGGGCCCCGCGCCTATTCTCTGCTTTGTCTATCTTTATTGGCAGCGCCCTTGTCTCGTTCCGGCTCCGTCACATGCATGGCGCAAAGAGAAGCTTGTGCAGTCGATCTTGGACACGTGTTAAATCTCGAAATGCCAATACTGGAAGCGACTGCAGGAGAAAGCGCTTTCCCTTTATCCCCTTTATAGCATTGACTGATCGGAGCCAGCTTCGCGCCACCCGTCGGAGGCGTCGCGTAGCGCGGCAGCCGTTGCCATCTGCCAAGGGGCAAACTACAAGGCGAGTTGCCCGCGGGGCTCTCCCCGGGCTACGGATACCCCGGGGAGGTACAGTTCTTCCCAGTCAAGGCCGAGGAAAGTATGGTGGGGGCACGACAGCTGTCGCCACCTGCCCAGGGACAGGCGGACTGTCCGCGAGGCCCTCCTCCGGGCTAAGGATAGCCTGGGAGGTCCGCAACACTCCTGGTTAGGACCGAGGGAGGCGCGGTTGACTTGGTCAAGCCTAGGGATGGCCTCGGCGACTAGATGTCTCTTTTGGTACGGCCGAGGATGGCCTTTTGGACTTTCTATACGCGCGGCGAGCCGTTACGGATCCGGCCCAAGGCCCATCTCGGGGTGAGCTGCTCACAAATCACCAACAGTGTAGGATCCTAAGGAAGAGTTAAGACATAAAAGTAACACTAAACTTATGGGTAAAGTGTGCTACACTCTGCAGATTTTAAAACTATCATGATAGCTGTTCCCACGGTCATGTGAGGGGAGGAAGGTCATCAATGGTAATCTCATGTGTTAATAATTTAAACTGATGGGTTGGTTTGGTTTGAGTTGATCGAGGCATGTGTGGTTTTATAGAGGGGCTTTGGATGCCGAGCTCTGGGTGTTTGTTGGGTATCTCTATCAATATTAATTGCTCTACAAATTTGTTTTACAACACTTTAAATAATCTGACTATTTGGAGCATCATCATACCTTTATTTTCGACTGCATATTTGAATTTCCGCACTCTTATACATTATGGACAATATTATATCATCTTTAGTTAAGCTGTTGTAATAAGTGGTTGTGCAACAATTACTTTTGCATATTTTATTATTTTCTTAGTTATTTGTAACTGTGTGATGATGTTCAAACAACTGTCTCTCATGAGTTGCTAGCATTGATCTCTGGGACTAGCAATCGATCGTGAGTGGATCCTGGTGAAGCCGGGGTCGCGACAATTATCAAAACAATAGGACATTTAGAATTTGTCGGGTGTCGCTCGGTGCTATATCACCTCTATTTTGAGCCTACGGCCCATGTATCCCCTAACGGCTGCGCCACAAACCCTAGCCGTAGTTTTTCCGCCTATCAGTTCATAGAACACCACCTTGCAAACTTCATCGGTAATCAATAATTTTGACATTGCACCTACCATGTTTTTTCTTATCTTCTCAATTCTCATGCAGAGATAGGTGTGGATAGGTCAATCGCGCCTTGACTCAATTGATAATAGATGCAGGAGTGTTGTAGTGATTATTGCTCGAGTTTCCACAAATCTTCTTACTTGGTCAATAGATCAGGCACCCAGTGTCACATCACACCCTAGGTAAGAACTGTCTCAACTTTAGTCCAATCTTCTTACTTGGTTTCATTTTTTATCGGCTAGCCGCATTAGGACCGGCTGTTAGATCATTTATCCTTTGTTCTACTTTTTAGTTGATCATATCAATTAGCTTGTAATATGTTTAGCCTTTCTTTCTACTAGTTTGTTGACTTGTTTGACTTTGTATTAGAGAGTTTGCTATTATTTTATTATCTTATTAACTTTTTTTGACTTGGTAATGGATTTATCTTACCTAAATCTATTGACTTAGATTATATCTGTGTTAATAGTTTCATTATTATAATCTCTCTTGCTTGGATGTGTTTTCTTTTGTCGCAGGCTCAATCTTTAACAGATCCAATTGTCTCTTTATAACATATCATGTATTCTCTTGCCGATTGCAAAATCAAATCGGTTGACATGCCGTGAACCCTAATTTGGTATTGACAGGACTCTGAACCCTAAACTCCAACTATGTTTTGGCTAAAGCACTTTTTAGTGTCAACAATTTGGTTGAGGGTTTGACAGCTAGGATTGGTTACAATGAACACAAAATCAACACCACCCATAAGTAGATTTTTTTTGTAAGTATAGAGATAATCATGCTACCATGGCACATTTTTTCAACAAAACACATTGAAAGGTCTAACATTCTTATCTCATATTACACTTTCTTTAAAAGGCTAAGTTGATTTACTTGAAGCTAAACTTCGAGAGCTTTTAGAAGTGGCTTTGAGAATTTAGTAACACTGGTTTGGACATAGCATTTTTAAGAATCTTGAGAAACATGGTGCAGAAGTCAAGGATTTGTTTCCTTAAAAAAATGCCTAACACGATGAATTCAAACTTGAGATACCATGTACACATTTATATTAAATCAGGAATTTTCCTTCAACAATCCATATTTTACGTAAGAAATTGTTAAATTAGCCGATAATAAAATCAACACCTTGGATAGATTTAAAAATACACGAGTCAAGAACCAAACGACAAGGCAAGCATCCACACAAATTTTATATACCGCATGCCGCATCCACATAAATATATACCGCATGCGTGCTCCCCAATCGATCACATGGAGACGCTGTTGGGTATCCCTTTCCCGGTGATCCCCTTCTCATGGCCGTCGACGTTCCCGACGTCTGGGAACAGCAGCGTGTACGGCACCATGACGGGGCCCCTCCGGTTCCTGAGCCGCGGGTCCTTGTTCCTTTCCGCCACCCGCTTCTCCACCCGCCGGAGCTCGCCGCGGAAGCGGTCTAGCAGCTGCAGCAGCTCGCCGTCGTTCGTCCACGACGAGGTGGCGCGCTGGCCGAGGTAGAGCTCGTCGGAGGTGTGGTTGGAGAGCACCTCGATGAGCGCCAGCCCCAGGGTGGAGGTGAAGCGGTCGGGCACCATCTCCAGGAAGAACTTCTCCGGGTCGGCCTCCATCTTGGTCATCTCCGGCGACCCCGGCAGCGGCACGAACCGCCGGCACCGGGTGGGGCGGTTGGGCGGGAAGCCGGCGTAGGCGTACTGGCCGAAGTTGACGGCGGCGTGCAGCGCGGAGGCGGTCCAGATGAGCGTGGTGAGCGACTCGACGAGGTGGTCGATGGAGCCCAGCCGAAGCCAGCAGGACGGGTCGTGCTGCCGGTCGCCGTGGCCGACGCGGCGGACGTCGTCCCACCATGCCTGGAGCTCCGTGTCGCCGGCCACCTCCCTGTCGCTGTGGTACACGTGCGCGCAGTAGCTGCGCACCCACCCCTCGATGGCGCGCCACACGTCCAGTCCGTCCACCGCGTACGGGTAGTCCTCCACGTGCAGGGTCAGCCCACCGGGGACCTCGGGGTTCTTGGAAGCCATCCCCCTGTAGTGGTAGTGGAACCAACACAATGATCAATTTTTTCATCAACTTTTTTTTTAAGACATCCCTATATTCTGGCTGCACTAGCTACCTATAAATACTTTGATTCTTATTTTTCATGAATTTTTAGCAAGAGAAAGTAAGAGGGTAGACCACAACTATTACTTTGTAGCTACTTATAAATGGTTCAATAATTACTTTTAATTTTTTATGCTTTTAATTCAAATGTTTTAGTGCTTTAGTAAAAATGTTACCACATGCATCAAACCAAGAGAAGAAAATGGTCTCGATCAGCCTAGCAACCAGCTATGATGTTGAACTCTGGTAGGGGTGCTGGTCGTCGGCGTGATCCTCCCCCTCGTCTCCCTTCTCTCTCTCCTCGCTCCTTTTCTTTCTCTACTCTTACTATAAATAGAAGGATGAAAATAATTGTGAATCACGCTGCCTACTTCTCTAGCAATAACCCATACTTAAGGTCGTCCTAGAGCACCACCCCCCTCTCTCTCTCGCCATGATCAATTTGACTCCTCTCTTCTGCGTGGCTGATAAACCTCCTATCCCTCTCTCTCATAGTTGATCTACCTTCATTGACCTTTGTATAATCTTTCTCGTCTTCCTCTTGCTCCCTCCCCTCTTCTTAGATTTGAAAAGGAAGAAGAATTTCTAAATATTATTTGAAACATCAAATCTGTCTTTACCCTTCCATTTACTCTTCTAAGACATTCCTTTTTTCCTAATGTAATATCTTATTTATTCTCATGAACTTCTTTGCTCGTGCTCTAATTCAAATATTGCAACTATTTTACAATTCGTTTAATAGGCAGTGCTCCTACCAATTCGTTCAAAATAAAACTATTTTACAATGTTTCCGCGCTTTTATTCGAATGTTTAAGTGTTTGAACTCAAACGTTTCAGTTCTTTTCATCTAAATGTTCCTCTACTTTAATTCAAATGTTGCAGTAGCTATTTTTAAATGTTCTGGTTCTTACTTCTCAACGTTTTAAGTGCTTT
Source organism: Raddia guianensis (assembly GCA_036346415.1). Lineage (NCBI taxonomy): Eukaryota > Viridiplantae > Streptophyta > Magnoliopsida > Poales > Poaceae > Raddia > Raddia guianensis. The sequence goes on along the minus strand of CM070538.1, from coordinate 41,412,275 downwards.
AATTCAAATATTTTGGTCCTCAAATAAAAATGTTGCAACAACTTTTTTTCAATATTGCAATGCTCTAATTCAAATTTTTTAAAATTTTAAACCCAAATGTTTCAATGTTTTCATTCAAATGTCTTAGTGTCGCAGCAACTACTTTTCAATATTTCAATGTTCTAATTCAAATGTTCAAATAATTTTACTTCAAATGTTCCATTAGTTTATTTTCAATGTCAATGCTCTAATTAAAATACTACAACATGTCGGTGCATTATTTTGTATAACATACTGCAATATCGTCTGATTTGGTGCAACATTTGATTTAAATTACCGCAATATTCAGGATAATATTTAATTTAACATGTTGCAACAACGTTCGATTTTTTAAAGCATCGAACTTCAAGAACTTCAGAACGGCATGGATCTAAATCACCAAAGAGCCAGAGCATATGTTTCATTGTCATAAAAGGATGATCTGAAGTACCTCTTGATGAGATCATTTGGTAGGGACTGCTCGGTGAACCTCCACTCCCCGTAGATGGCCGAGGACATCTCCATGGTGTACTTCCCTGGGTACATGGTCCTCTCCAGGATGCCCTCCGCGCTCAGGAGTATGCTCCTGGCCAAGGTGTTGATCTGCATTGTGTCCTTGAAGTGCGGCTCCAGGAGCTTGAAGATGGGGTGCATCGCGCTCAGCTGCCTCCTCGCCGCGATGATGAACGGCTCCACTGTCGCGTGTGTGAACAGCCTGCAGTTATCATGCCATTGCCGAATTCCAAGTCAGTTTGCTCGTTGTAGGAACTGAAATTTCATATGGATGTTCAGAGTTACAGGAAAGAGAAGCTTCCGAATGAAACTGCATGCAGAAGATTACCACTGAATCTTTCATCGTATGCCTGCTTAAGGCCAGCTTGCTAGACAGAGACATTTCATTTGTAATACGTGATTGCGTAGGTATAGAAGTACCATAAATCGTGGTTTTCGCGGAGAGATCCAAAAACGGCGGCGCTATTTCGCAGGCCCTGCGCGCCGGCTAAACGCGCAGGCGCCGTGGTCGGCTGTTGGATCGTGGGTGCGCGCGCAGTCGGTCGTTGGATCGCGGGTCATGGCGGGCATGCTGGATTAATCCAGTTGTTAGCACGGATCGTAGTTAGCGCACTCAATTAGTGAAATAGTGGCGATCGCGCATGCATCTAGATTAATCCAATAGTTAGCACTCGATTAGTGAAAATTCCACTAAATTTCTACTGTTTTTCCACATTTCCATTTACTGGAAAAAATGTTTTGCGATAGTGGAATTTTTTGCGCAAGGTCTGATCTATTATAGATTTATTTTGTTTTCTGTTTATTATAGATTTCTTTTGTTTTTTGTTTATTATAAATTTTATTTTGTTTTTTGTTTGTTGAGAGATTTTTTGCTCGTATAATTTGCAAAATCGTGCAGTGCAAAAAATTCCACTAAATTTCTACTGTTTTTCCACATTTCTATTTATTGGAAACAATGTTTTGCGATAGTGAAATTTTTTTTACGCGAAGTCTGCATGCATGTACGCGGCATGTGCTTGCACAAGTGCTAAAATTACAGGCGCTTGCCTAATAGTGCCTCCCATCTAAAAATGCTGTAAAAGCTATCGTAGATTGTTGCTGAAGCTACCCTATTTAACAGTTTACCATTAAAAATTAAAAATATGAAAAATTCACACAAGATTAATTCTAAATAAGTAAATTGGACAAAAGCAAACACTTTGGAAGCACCGAAACACTAATGTGTTTATAAAATTATTATTAAAGTTTAGCACATGTGCCATTTTAAATTCTAAATCTCTCTAAACAACACATTATAGGTGTCTCATTCTAACCTTTCATCATTAAAATCCTCAATAAAATTAATATAATAGTAATAACTAAATTTACTAATTAATTAAAGATTAATTTCGTGTCCTGCATACTGCATACGATGAGTTGCATGATGGTAACCATTTTGAAGAAGATAGAAAGGATCAAAGGAAGCAAATAGCTGAAGAAGCAATAGATGTAGGGAATAGAGCAACCATTAGGAGAGCAACAATGCAAAGAAGGGAACATCCACAACAAAGGGATAACAAAGTTAGGGAAGAATGCAAGAGAGAAGCTAGAAGGAGTACCCACTTGTTACCGGAAGAGAAGACATGCTAAAAAAGCCTTGCTAGAGTTTTTTTAGGTGAATTTGGGGAAAAAAGAATAGTGCCGCTATAGCCAAGTATTTTAGCGCTACTATTTTCCTATATAGCGTGCTTAGTTGATTTGGCAGAAAAAAATACCTATCACTTAGTTTTGGGGTTAAGAAAACGCTATAACGTCGGTATAGCACCTTCACCGCTATAGCCGCTATTTAAATTTTGATAAGTAGTGCTCTGCTTCTATTTACTCACCAGTGACTAATGAGCTGATGGTGCCCGGAGTCGTTGACAGAAACATGAGCCTTGGCAAGCTGCCACAGATGTGCTTCGGTGCCCTGGGTTGCAGGGCGGAAGGTCCTGTTGATATCGCCTTCGCCGGCGCCATCGCTGGGCAGGCTCAGCTCTATCAGAACAGGTTTCAGGGTCCCGTCGTCCTGCAAGAACAGCAGCGTGCGTGACGCGTAGATGCAGACACCCTGTGTGTTTATGCGCCTCAGATACGGCATCAGGTAGTCATGGTGATCCAGGATGTACAGCCTATTCTGAATCATTGCCTGCATGAGCTCCAATTGACAGAATATGTAAGAACTCAAACTGTGCATCTCCAGTTCATTTGGAAAACTGAAATGAAGCTATCTCCAATTTGAACTTGTTACTGTCAGAGAAGGAACATGAACAGAACTATTGGTGCTGCCTTCAAGTTTGAGCAAGGGCGAACTGACCGTTTCGACGGTTACATGGCCGAGCTGGCTCTCGATGTCCGCCGCGGTCATCGAGCTCTTCTTCCCTCCCCTGCTGACAGGTGGAAACTCCTGAGAATGGGAGTTTTGAAGCATTTAGCTACTGCCAAATTGCCAATGCTATCCACTTACATTCAGAGTATATGGTTTTACTTTGATCAGCTGCAGAGTACAGACTACAGCAGTACACATTTCCAGACAAACATTTTTGGTCCTTACTTGCAATCTCTTGATCACAATGGGGTTGAGCCCCGCAAGCATCTCCCTCGCGAACTCCTCGTCGGTCCTCCACGCCTCAGCATCACCTGCATCATCATCGTCAGCCAGGATCATGATACTTTCTCCATGAACAACGTAGGAAAGAGAAATGATACTTTCTCCATGTAATAGGTTAGCTGTTTTTTTTTTTCTGCGCCCACCGGGGGAGGGGCCTTTTCTTTCTCCCCCAACTCTGTACCTTCCCTACTATTTTGATCAATTCAAGGCAGCTCTCCTGCCCTTTTGCTCAAAAAAAAAAAGGAAAGAGAAATGAGCAGTGTTCTTGATTCATCATGCTGTGACTGAGTGGTGAGTGGTGATCATCAGTCTCACGTACGCTCGATGACTTGCGGGATGGGGAACTTGACGGGGGTCTCCTTCACCTTCTTGGCCACCTGCTTGTACGTCTTTTGCGACGGCACGGAGGTCTTAAGCTTCTCCATGACTGCCGTGTCCACGGCCGGCTGCACCGGCTTGCTGTACAGGTCTTTCCGCAGCTGCTCCAGGGACCGGAAGTCGTTGCCCTGGATCAGCGTCTTCATCTCCGGGACGACGAAGTGCGTCACCGCCTGCACCGCCAGCGTCAGCACCTCCGCCAGCTTCCCCGGGCTGAACCGCTCGTCCGGCGGGATGTAGAAGTCGAGGTTGATCAGGTGCTTCCGAGTCTCCGTCATATTGTCTTCACCAACAATTAAGAAAGAATTGTTCATGGTTGGCTCAGGATGACAGGATCAAGATTCCCGAATAACAAGACGGTGCTTTTGTTCTTCTATGATGTTTGAAAAGTCTATTTTTGGTTTCTGACATTTTGTATATCTGGATAATTTAGTATTGGCAGCATATGGTTAGATTGGATATGGAAATCGGAACTGGAGTATTTCTTTATCTTAAAAATGAGGATGGATATGGATCGATGCATGTTGATGTTACCGGTGTGGCTGAGGGGGCGGCCGGTGCGGCAGCGGCGAGGGTAAGGGTAGGTCCGGGTGCCGCCGAGCACGGGCCGGACATGGTCCGGCTTGTCGGGGTTGCCGAGGTCGTTGTAGTAGTCGTAGTCGTAGATGCGCTCCCAGTCCTTCCTCTCCCCCCTGCCGTTCCCCCTCAGGCTCCTCAGCTCCTCCTCCCGCAGCAGCTGGAGCGCCTCCGGCGTCTTCTCCGGCAGGTAGCTCTATCAAGTGCCAACCCGGCAAGGTGTTACTTCAGCCGGCGGCGGCCAGTTAGTCCAAAAGTTTAAGCTTTTGGAAATGGCGACGGACTGTGTTGATGAAGAAAAGGCGGTCGGAGGTGGTCTTCTTGTAGGGGTACACCCAGGAGTGGCAGTCGAAGTGGACGCTCCGGTCGCCGGAGAGGTCCAGCTGCACGTGCCGGAGGAAGAACTGGTCGGCGCGGTTGCCGTTCTTGACGGCGACGGCGCCCGGCGTGCCGAACTCGGCGTCCGTGAAGAAGGTGACCTGGTACGTCGTCGTGCTCGCCTTCCCGTGCTTCGTCTTCTTGCCGCCCCGCAGCGCCGCCTCCGCGCTCAGCTTCCCTTTCCTCGTCTCTGCACTCGCAACAACCGTCACAAAAAGAAAAAAACACAGAGGAGCCATAGGTGATGAAACGAAGTACAGTGCTACCACGAGCACTGTGCCTTGATCGCTACTAACCGGGATCAATCTGCGTGCTGCTGAAGAGGCGCAGGGTGGTCGTCTTCCCCGGCGCCGACAGGCCGAAGGTGTTGGCGACGACCACCGTGCCATTGATGGCGACGGTGTCCTCGGGGCGCGCCGGGGCGGGGCTCCGGTCCCACAGCTTCGGGCAGAAGGGCATTTGTGGCATGGGTCGCCCAAAAGCAACACCAAGCAAACGCAACCACGGGGCAGCTCAGTATCAACCAAGATCAGCAGTAGCACTAATCAAGTAATCAGTGCTATGTGTTCACCTGAGCTGCCTAGCTAGTCCTGATCCCTGATGCAAACCAGGGATTAGGCCCATGGGATTATATAGGTAGCTAGCAGCAGCAGCAGCACAGGGGTAGCAGAGTGGGGATTCTTGGAGTGTGCATGCAAGGAGGGCATCATAAAACAGGAAGGGGCAAGAGGAAAGTAGAGGAGAATGAATGCCAGCCTTTGGGCTCACCCCTTGCATCTGATGCTGCTTGCTCGAGGGGGAAGGACGAAAGGCGCGGAGGAGGGGTCAAAAGTGCACGCCCATCAGCCTCAGGACTCCCCCTTTTGCACTAGAGATGCTCTGCCTTCAGCTCAGCCAAAAACTCCTCCTGGGAGCTGTAAACTTGGCTGTCACTGGCACAATTATGAGGCCTGCAAGTGAGTCCAAAGGGCAAAGTGCATGGCATGGCATGTTGGCATTGGCAGGACCAGGCATTAGAGCGTGCAAAGAAGGAATTAACTTTGCATCAGTGGCTATGTACTGGGCTTTTGGGCATGGTGCAGTGTCAGTGTGCATAATTAGCAGAGGCTCCATGTGCACCTCTGCAGCTTATGCTGCTGTACACCTTTGTATGAATATCAGGTCAGTGCTACGAGAATTTATAGGAGATTGCTGTGGAAGAACTGGCCAGAATTCACTTGTACAGATAGGAGCCGGAGAATATTCAGAGTAATAGACAGAATCTGGGATACACCACAACTGTACAAAAGTACACTACAAATGATAGCAAACATGAAAATAGGCAAGGCAACGCGGTGACAAACATATCCGCCATACCCACTTCACCTGACCAAGAACGCTAGTAAGCAGTAGCTTCCTCCAAAAAAAAAAAAGGACGCTAGTAGGGCGACTAAACAGTAAAGGCATCCGTCGCAGTCGGCATCAAGAACAAGCCCTTTAATTCCTGATTTGAACGTCAGTAAAGGCCAATAGGCAAAGCTACAAGGACATTTCGCGTTGCAGAGCTTCCTGCGTTTATCCACATGCGAGTGAGTGAGTGGTGCTAAATAACTAGGGGAGTTTCCCGCCCAATCGCATAACTAGAAATTTCAACGCGGGGAATGGAGCCCGAGCTGATTGGTGAACCAGGTTAGCTTTTGCTCTAGTTCCGCCCTTGCCAGCAACCACCATGACCGGGTGAGGTAGGGATATGTGGTGGCGGTTGCTAGGGTTTGGAGGCAGGGAGTGAGGACGATGAGCACGACAAGTAGGGATTTATGCTCGCTACCTCCACAGCGGCAACACTTGACCGAGTCTCGACAGCTTGCCGCCAGGTGGCCTCGACTGAGACATCGGTAGCAGTGGGCATGGCAGAAGGAGCGGATTGAGGCCTTGAGGGGAATCGCCTCACCTAGGCCCTGTATATTTCAGCTTAACGTAGTATAGCGTAGCGTTTTAATAAAATTTAAGAGTATTTAAAACTGGTTTAAATATTTTTTAAAAACTTAAAAATAGTTTTAGCATCTTTAGGACAACTACTAAAAACCTAAAAAAAATTATTACAAATTATTACACCAAATAGGCTATATAAAAAGATAAATTTTGCTGAAACGCTACGTTACGCTACACTAGTCTGAAACGTACAAGGCCTGGACCTTATTTGTTTTAGATTAAATTAAATTAAATTAAATGAAAATTTGTTATTTTTGTATAGGCCAAATATTATAATATTTTGTAATTAGTTTTGTGGGGTTTTAAATAGTTCTTCTTAAAGTTCACAAAATAATTTTTTCTTTATTTTTTGAATTTTTTATAACGTCTTTCGAGTGGGTCACAAATTTGCTACAGTAAAACGCAACTCAACATTAATCTGAAACAAACAAGGCCCAGACATACATATGCATGTGTTTGTGGCATATTTTTTCCTTAAATTTTCTAAAGCTTTTAGTGGTTTTTCTTAAAACTGTGAAAACTATTTTGAACAATATTTTTGTTTAAGCCTCCTATCGAGAGTTCACAACCTTTTCAGATTATAATCTATTGTTGATTTAGTTGAAAAAGAACAATGCCATATATAGTATTGTGTATAAATAATGAGCAAGGTGTGCGACACATTTGTGCGTCTGGATACCGTATTTGACATGGACACCTTTCGTAATCTTGTATTTGGTTTTGACTTCTTTTGTAATCTCGTATTTGAGATGGACAACTTTTAATTGCTTATATTTTATTATGGTAGTGAATGCGAGCTATTTTTAAAATCTAAACCGTTATAATTTAGTCTGACAATAAACAATGGTGTAGATCTTTATATTTCTATCCGATTAATGTGAGATTTTTTAGTATTTTAGAATTAATGTGGTGGCTCCAGTGAACCTTGTTTTAAATATATAATAGATATATATTATATCATATATATTTACAAAGCGTTGATAATTCGCAAATCAAAACCAACAACAATGAATCAAAAGCGGAATAACTGAAAATGGTGCACCAAAAAAAATATCATTTGTGTTTAATAGCCTTAAGAAAGAACAAAATGGTTAAAATTTAAAAGAGAGAAAGTGCAAGCATCATTCCACATTCTTAGGAATTTTGGGCGTCGCCGCTTGGCACGTTATCATAACCATGCATGAACATCAGTGTCATGATTATCTAGTAGAGAAAAGCCTCTTTGTTCGGGTCATGGGTTGTTGTTGCTTGTTGGGTCAGAATCATGCATGAACATTCTACTGGACTGCTGGTTCGTTGTCATAGTGGGCTGGAGAGGGGGTTCACATGATTTTAGCAAGTTTTCACTTGCTAGTATGCTATAAGAGCTAGAGTTCATTAGGATTGCCCTTCTCTGAGCTACTACTGTTCCTAGCAATGATGTCCTTATCTTGCTGCAAATACTACTGTCGGTACAGTAAATACCGGGGTATTAAGAGTCTTAGAGAAGACCAGGCGAGAGCCCCACGCGTCAGGTGGGCGATCAGGCCCCAGCGTGTGGGCGAGCTCCTCAGCGCGCCGAGCGAGGGCCCCACACATCGGGCGGGCGATCAGGCCCAGCGCGTGGGCGAGCTCCTCAGTGCTCTAGGCGAGGCCGCCACGTGTCAGGCGGGGGATCAGGCCCCAGCTCGTGGGAGAGCTCCTCAGTGCGCGCGAGGCCCCTCACTGGCAGGTGGGGCCCGCGTGGCAGGAAACGTGCAGAGAGGAGTCTTCTGGGCGAAGGCTCTCCCCCGCTGTGAAGGACGGTGCATTAAATACGACATCGTGCGCGAGTAGACCAAGGAAGAAATGATTACAGTTACAGTGACCTCTGCGTGTCTGATCAACTGTCACTGTGGCTCTGCAGAATTGACCGGCAGAGAGAGAGCTTGCCATCATCAGGGTGACCGCCGCGTCAGGCGGTGCGAGCTGCGCCCCGGCTATCCGTTCGCTGGCGCGTTCGTACGAGTCAGAGGCCACTTGTGAAGCACGCGAGGGCGGCGCCACTCGACACGTCGGCCGCACGTTTTTCATCTCTCCGGTCTTGTCTCTCTAGTCTTGTCAGCATATTGTACGGCTCCTCTTACTCTCTCCGCCAACCCATGGCATGTATAAAAGGAGTTTAGAGAGAGAAAGGGAGGGGACATTCTGTACCCAGTTCATACACATAACCAACACAAGAAAAGAGCTAAGGCTCGGCATGAGTAGGACTATTACCCGTCAGGGGGTCCAAACCTGGGTAATTCCGGTGAGTCGCTCCTTGCCGCGCCCGACACTCGAATCGGATTGAGCTCGGGCTGATCGGCTAGCCGAGAGGAAATCTGATAGGGGTGTGATTCGCTGTGGTTCGGCGAAGAACACGCCATCAATGGATGGATCTTATCCTAGCCTACCTGCGGGACCGAGTGGTCCCTGACGATGACTCTTCAGCTGAGTAGATAGCGCGTAAGGTCAAGCGCTACTCCCTGGTAGGTGGGGATCTGTATCGCCAGGGGGCTAATGGAGTTCTACTGAAGTGCGTCACTCGGAAAGCGGGGAGCGAAATCCTTTCTGAGATCCATGGAGGTGAAGGGACCGAAGGCCAAGAGGGGGGTGAATTGGACTACTTTTAATTTTTTTGTGTTTTTCTTGACGATTATGCAAATTAAAAGTTAACCACTTAGTTAGATAATCCTAGAACTACGCAAAGAGAAATATCACACAAATCAAAGGACAAGCGTCACACATCATAGCCATGCATTAAAGAACAAGCTTGCAGGAAAGTAAATTGCGGGAAAGTAAATGACACAAGGATATTTTCCCGAGGTTCGGAGACGAACTCCTACTCCCCGTTGAGGCAAGCTCTCGACACACGAGAACCGGCTCCCTCTCGAGCCTCCCGCCTCAATCCACTCGTGGATACTCTTTCACCGACACACGGCGAGGTGAGCTCCTAACCCCTCACACGGGCTTGAGTGCTCCCACACGCGGTAAGCTCCTCAAATCCACACCACCGACTCACGGCGGCGTCCACATACACATGATGGACTTCACTCCATCCACCACCAACGCACGGCGGCGGCCACCGACACACGGAGGCACAAGAGAACGATGAAGGCTTGATGAAGACGGCTTGGTGAAGATCCTCCTTCCGGCAACGAGGTCCCAAAGAGCACGAATCCAGAGAACACTCACCTCACCAACACTCTTCTCACATGCACATGGAAAAACCTTGGGCTAGGAACCATGGGAGAGAGCTCTCACACTTGGGGATGGTGGCTAGGGTTGCAAATGACTCTCTCAAACTTCTCCCTCAACCAGGACAACCCTTATATAGCCCCCCACTTCGAAACCCTAGGGAGATAGATCTCAGATCCAGAATTATACCTTAGCCCGGACAACACCCCGGACAAACTCCGGACAGTCTGGACGAAGGCAAGCGCACCCTGTAAGAAATGAAACTCGAGACAGGAAGGGCACTACACGGGCCGGACAGTCCGGACAGTCCGGCTGAAGGCAGGCGCCTCCTGGAACCAACAACTCGCAAGCCCGATTTTACTACTTAGTCCGGACAGTCCGCCTCTGAGGCGAGACAGTCCTACCTAAGGCATCACTCTCTGTTGTGATGAAACTAACACTCAGCTAGGACAGTCCTACCCCAGGGTGACTTACCGGCAATTTTCGGCAGATCACGTGGCTTGAGAAAGGAAGTTTGGCGCCCGAGAGAATATTTGGAGAGGTGGAAAAAATAGGCGCTACGAAATACGAACTTGAGGACAGGAAGCCCGGACCTGAAACCCTCTGAAGGTTTTTGGAAGCTTAGGTAACTAATGGCTCAACTGTGCTCCTGGGACCCTGCAACCAGAAAGAGAATTCACACAAGCAACTAAAATACGCCAACAACTCACCCAAGAACTTAGAAGAAATATGAAAATAAAGTCCTTAGTCTTGAGCGAAGTCGACGCCAGAAAATCACCGCTTTGTGGGGTCCATGAAAACCAAGAGTTCCCATTTGAGAATTAAGTGCATCAATCTCCAAAATAAATAATAAATCCCATGGGAGCTTGATTCTTGCAGGAGGCATGTGCGGGAGGCATTCAGGGAGTCGGGCGTTGGTGCAAAAGGCCTTCCGTCACGGCTTCTACTGGCCTACTGTCCTCCAGGATGCCTTCGAGCTGGTGAGGAGATGTGAGGCGTGCCAGTTTCATGCCAAGCAAATCCACCAATCAACCTGGCGCTGCAAACCATTCCGCTTTCCTGGCCGTTCGCGGTCTGGGGGTTGGATATCCTGGGCCCGTTTCCGCGGGCGACCGAGGGCTATACGCATCTGTTCGTCGCGGTCGACAAGTTCACCAAGTGGGTTGAAATCTCGCCGGTTCCGGCGATCACCTCCGCTGCAGCCATAAAATTCATGGGAAGCATCTTCGTTCGCTTTGGCGTCGCCAGCAGAATCATCACCGACAAGGGCGCCCTGTTCAAAAGTGCCGATTTTCAAGACTGGTATGAAGAGATGGGCACTAAGCTGTGCTTCGCCTCCGTTGCACATCCGAAGAGCAATGGGCAGGTTGAGCAGGTGAACGCAGAAGTGCTAAAAGGACTCAAGACAAGGGCGTTCGATCGCCTGGAAAAGCGCGGCAAGCGCTGGGCGGAGGAAGTCCACACCGTGCTTTGGGCGCTGCGGACGACTCCCAACAGAGCTACCGACGAGACCCCGTTCTTCCTGGTGTATGGTTCTGAAGCAGTGCTCTCGTCGGAGCTCGCCTTCGGATCCCCAAGGGTGACGCCGTACAGCGAAAACAGTGACCCAGACCGGCGTCAGGATGAAGTAAACCTCCTGGAGGAGGTCAGAGACAGAGCGGCGATCCGGGCCTCTAGATATCAGCAATCCCTGCGTCGTTGTCAAGCAAGAAGAGTTTGCGAGAGAACACTGGCAGTGGGCGACCTCGTCTTGCGCAGAATTCAGACGCAGGCAGGTCGCAGCAAACTGTCTCCCCCGTGGGAGGGCCTCTTTAAGGTGGTCTCAGTATCTCGTCCGAGCTCAGTTAGGCTCGCCTTCGAGGATGGTCGCGAACTGGCGAACACTTGGAACGTCGGCGGTGAGGAAGTTCTACCGTGGTAGTCGCTTTCAGAGCTTTTGACCTTTCCTTGGAGCCGAGCGGCGAGGTCTTCCCTCTTCACCGCTCGCCTCGGGGGCTACGATGTACAAAGCCATCTGCAATATAAAGATAAGTTATATCACTCTGTGAGCATTTGTTTTTCACCTCAAAAAGTATGTTAGAAAGCATTCTGTTGAAAACTGGTAGCGAGAAAGTACTTAAGGCTAATGGTCCCTTAGTTGCAAAGGCGAACGCTTAAACTTGCGCTGGGCGAGGCAAGGCAGACGGAAGGCGTGTTCTAGCCTGGTGTGTCTGCTCGGTCTGGGCCCTCTACGCCAACGACGGCACCAGTGTCTAGACCACTTCCGGAAGCTAAGTTCTCGCCGTGCAACGTTCAAGTCGGTTTGCAAGAGGCCATAAGGGTTGAAGTAACCAGATGCCTATGGAAAAAGCGCTCGCTTTCAATAGAATAATCTGTCTAAAACTTTTGGCGGTTGGTTGTCTAAGTTCTTCTTTTCGCAAGTAAAAGATTGCGTAAGGTTTAAACAAGACTTGTGGCAGGAAAGGCAAAAGTTTGCATTAACAGGTCTTCTGTACAAGACAAGCGGCAAAAGAGGCCGATCATTCCTCATCGTCGCCGTCCTCTGCCGGTGCAGTGCCGCCCAACATGGATATTCGGTCGGCGGCGACTTCGACGTGAGACTGTTCGTCCCGGTCTAGCTGGCGTGGAGGTTCCCCGGTGGCGGCGTTGAGGTCGAACGCGGCGTCTTGGCACTACAAGAAATATGGCCTTCTGTGACAAAATTTTTATGACGAAAAAAGGGTTTTTACTGTCACCGTATGCTATCTGTGACGGTCCTGTGACGAAAACCCGTCTGTCACAAAAGGTGCGTCTCTAAAGACCTTTTGTGACAAAATAAGAAAAAACGTTACAAAATTAATGACGAATGTTTCAACGTCACAAAGAATTATGACGACATCAATCGTCATTGTTTGAAACAGAAAACGTCACAAATAAGATGCTGCCACATGGTAGATGACGTGGCAGATGCCATGGTAGATGACGTGGCAGATGCCATGGTAGATGACGTGGCAGGTGACATAGTGGAATGTAGTGACGAATTTTATCATCATAATATATAACACAATTCATCATCATATAAATAAACCACACAATTTTTTACGTAAATAAATCCATTATAAATTCACAAGTTACCAAGTTATACAAATATTCACAAGTACATGCTACATAGCAACATAAATACAGTTGGATTTCAGTGTCACCAAAACACAGTTTAAGTATAAGTTTCAACGCAATAAACTAATAAGCTCTCAACTTCTATAGCTTTATTGCAATAAAGCATAAGTCTTCAAGTTCTACAGCTTCACGATTAGATGCTCCCCAACCTTCAATTTTCCTAAAAAAAAAAAGAAATTTAAATATCAACTAATAAGCTCTCAATTTTCCTTCAGTTTGTATAAAACAGGATAATTAAACATGTTAGAGCAAACCAATAAACATAGGATTAAGAAGTCATCTTTTTAAGCACATAACCATAAAAAGAACAAATGAATGAAACACAAGAATTTCTAATGGTAGCTATTACAACATGCTAGCATTTTGGTATGAGAAAGAAACACAATATTCTTTACAGAGAGGTTGTTATGCTGGCTTATAATTTTTTTTTCTAGTTTTATACTACCAGTCTACCACAAAGTGGCCAATTTTCATATTTTCCAGTCTATTACATATGCCAAGTACTGGTGTTTTACCACCAGGTAACTGAATAGGTTCTAGCAAGAAATAAATCTCTCCATATCCAGTATCCACCATATTCACTGAATTCATGATATTCCTTGTGTGTCTACAATTGAATTAACTTTGAAAATATACATTCACTAAAGGAGAGCACATAGCACATATATCATGTTGTCTATCGGAGAATCAACCAGGGTTCTTGTCCTGCTTCTCAAAATCAACAAACTAAACATCTCTGAACAAAGATAGCCTACAAGGCGCACCGAGCAGTATTCAACAGTGTAGCTAAACTCTTTGAAATTAAGTAGCACCAAGAATGCAGTAAACAATTATATGCATTCTTCCTCGAAGGAAAAATGCTTGATGAAAGATGTACGAAATAAAGAATTTTTCAGAGCATTTTATCAATGATTGATGAATCAGGAAAGATGGTTTGAGATGGCAACAATAAGCATAGAAAGATAATAAATAATATGAAAAGGACGACCTCATATTGCTACAATGAAAGCAGAGAGATCAAGATTAATCTGAAACCACTCATCTAAGTGGAAATGTTTAATGGTCTTTGACAATATAAACATTTGAATATTTCTAAAAAAGACACCCACATTTAATACAAAGACCTACAGTTATTTTTTGCACTTGCGAAAGAAGAGGTGACCTACCTTGATGGTGCGAACCTGAAAAAAGGAAGGTAAACTCAAATTATTGATGTGACCTACTCCATAAGATGATATATATAAATATGGGAGAACAAAGTACCTTCGTTCTAACAGATAATGGATTTGAAACAGTAAACTTAAAGAACTGAGGAAGGTATTTACGCTCCGCATCACCATCATTATATAGAGCAGTGCAGACAAGCCTAGATCAAATCACCAAATGAGCAAATCAACAATACAGATTGCTATCGCAAGAAGCAACTAATATTCAAGTAAAAAAAATAAAGAAAGGATAGGAGACTACCGCCTGATCTAATCGACTCAACAGGGGATTTCGATGTATCCAGAAGAAGTATCCTTTGCCTCTCGGTTTGTATTTCTGCCTAATGTAAGTAAAACGCTGGTCAGATTTATGACAGGGTAAGAAGAATTCATACATACAGAGAACTTAACTGTGCTCAGAAAAACGGAATTGGTTCAAGAGATCTTCAATTTTTCTAAAATGGCAAAAAAATAACTAACAGAAAGAGCTGTTCTTCAGCCAAAGCCTTTTCGATATCATAAAAATAGGCTGGGTTATCAAGCCCATCAGCACTTCTTTAGATCCAGCGGCTGCCCCGATCGGTTCATGGAGACTCCCTTACAAAAGATCTAGAAGCTGCTTCGAACCCAAACCTTCGAGCAAATCAGAAAGAAGTAGCCGCCGCCTTGGGGGAGGCCACTTTCATGACCTAAAAAATAAGAAAAGTACACTTTCATGACCTAAAAAATAAAAACAACATGATATCAGAGAACAGTATATATGAAATGTCAATATCACAAACCATAGAAAGTGCTTCCTGTTCGGAAGAAGGCATCCTCTTCAAAGCTGTGCTGCATCTTTTAGCAGAAAAACACAGGAAATTTACAGATAATTAACGTCTCACGTGTTTAAGTAAAAGATCAAAAAGAAACTGCATTAGCAAAAACCTGGAGTGCCTTCACACGATCCCACAAAGGAGGCAAATCAGTTAAAATACTCTTAATAGTCAGCTCAGGAGGCTTTATATTCTTGAAAAATGAATGCTTTAGTAGCTTTTCAGCTGTTGGCCTCTTAGTCTGATCTTTCACCAAGCACATTGCAACCATTTCCTTGAAAGACTGATTACAACTGAAAAACCTTCATTAGAAGGGTAAACAAAGACATCACAAACTGAGAGTTCGCTGAAAGGGCTAGTACTACCTTCGAGAATCGTTTATCGCGGTCATAGTCAAGACCTGGAGGTGCATTTTGAAGGGTCATGAGAAGAACCTGCATCAAACAGAAAGTTGGTGTGCATATGGTTCTAGCTTCAAGTAAATCCTTGAGTAAGCAGAAAGTTTGTATAGATAGATTGCTAATTTCATCAATAAGATTACTCAAGATCATGAATGATTATTGCAAGGCTCTCGAGAATTAGTCCAAACAAGTAATTCATGCCAAAAAAAAAATGTTTGCACCTGTATTTTACCCAAACAATGGAAGAAAAATGCATCGTAAGTACTGAGTGCTGGTGCCTGGCATTTTTTGATGAAACCACTTGAATCTTGCATTGCAAAGTGCAAATAGGCCACTTCCGTGCAATTTGAAGTACTAAGAAAACTTATTACTAAACAAATCATCAGGCAGCCTGGACACTTTATTATGAACATACAAAATTGTGATTGCACCTCATAAGCCAAATTACTGAAAGCTAAAACAATGATTGTCTACAGATGCTTCAAATGTAAGCAGCTAACAGCTGCTAACTACAGATGCACATATAGCTTAATACTGCATACCTCAGGGAGGAATTGCTAGCAGTCGATCTATCTGCTGAAAAGAAATAGAAATCAGTAAACTGCCCAACAATCACTCATGAGGTGTGAATTCCCATATGATGAGGCCTACTTTCTATATAAGGATGATAAATCCTTTTACTGATCTGCTAGCACTTGGAGAATATCCAATTGTAATAGCAACATCACTAAATATTCAAATCATCTAGCGTCACCCGAGCAGGGGGCAGCTGCCCGTGCTCCCACGGATGGGCAAGGAGAGGAACTCCGGTACCTGCGGAGTCGACGGACATGTTGAGGAAGATAGGGAAGAAGTTGGTGTCGGCGCCGGCGTGTCCATATCGGATTTCGGAGGAGGGGCAGGCGGCGCCGGCGGGGCAAGGGAGACGGCGGCGGCCGACGGGGGACGCCGATAAGAGCGAGGCATGGAGCGGAGGAGACGGCAGAGGAGGAGGAGCGGAGTGGCGGCGCCGGCGGATTTGCGTGGGGACTGGGGACTGCGCATCTAGGGTTTGGGGAGGGAGAGAAGAGAGGCGAGATGGAGGAGGGGGGGCACTGTCGCAGGAGGTTGGAGACCGCGGGTGCAGCGATGGCTTGGGTTTCGAGAGGAGGGGGCGCCATTGGCTCGAGGGCGGGGCGCGGCGCTGGAGAGAAGTGGAGGAGGGGAGGGAGGAGGCGGCGTGACCGCGTGAGGGGGAGGTGAGGGCGTGAGGGGAGGATGCGCGGGGCGGGGGCAGGGGCGGACGGGAAAAGAAGTATGCGGAGCCGTTCGATCACGATCTGACGGCTGGGAAGCCAGACGAACGAAGAAAATGGAAAAAGGGGTGGAAACTCTATTCTCTTTATGAAATTTTTGGACGGGGCGGGTGGAGAGTGGCGCGACCAGAAATTTTTTAAAATTTGCAATTGCTAGATGGGGTATGGAGAACAATTTAGGTTTACATTTTTCTTAATGAGTTTTGAAAATAGTTTTGAATTCGTGTGAATTTCAAATATATTTTTTTTGAGCAAACTATATCCTGTGATTATAAATTTTATTTAGAAAATAATATTTTCTTTAATAAAATTCATCGTTATTTAACTAAACGTTGATCAAAATTTTAAATAATTGACAAAATACAGTGATTTATCTATGTTTTCTATTCACATCCTAAAATTAAATATTTTAGGGTGTGACACATGAATGCATCAAACATGTTGGAGAAGCTTTAGAAAAATGTGAAAAACATTTTGGGACGTGACATTTATGATGATAGAAGATGTTATAATAATAAATATTATGTCACAACTCACAACAAATTGTTGGCGCTTAGTGACGATTTCAGATTGGATATGACAAGAATTATTTCATCACAACACGTTGCTATATTGCTTTATGACAATTTTGGATTGGCCTTAGTGACGTCTCCGACACGTTCGTCACTAAAACGTAGAGCTACATCCCCTATGTTATTGCTTATGACATTTTTTAGAAGAAACGTCATAAATCAATGACAGATTACTCTGTTGTCACAGAAAATACGTCACAGAAGGTTATTTTTCTTGTAGTGTGGGCGAGGCAGTTGCCCAAGACGAACCGCGCTGCTTCGAAGGCGCCATGGCGACTATCCTCGATTGCCCTGGCCTGCATCGCCACTGGCAGGTCGCTAAGGGCCTCGGCGGCGTGCCCATTCTTGGCCGCGTCGATCAAGGCAATGATCTCTCCCGTGGGGTACAAGGCCACCTCCGTGAGTCAGACCTCCGCCATCCAGCAGATGCGATTCAAAGATGGCGGTGAGGGCCCGGAGGTGTTCAGAGCGCGCTTGTGAGGTTCAATTTCTGGCGGCAGAGGCGGCAGCGGCTTGCGCCGCCGCAGCCTCGCGGTCGATGCCTCCTTCGCAGCAAGTTCCCGGTCAAGAACCCGCCGCAGCTCACCGATGGCCTGCGTGGCCGATGCCAGAGCGCCTCGAAGGAGCGTCCGATGTCAGCGGCGATGGCGGAGACGGCGTCGGTGTCTGCCGTGGCAGCGGCCGAAAGGTCCTCCATCCTCGGTGTCGGCGCCGTGGTGTTTGCGGCGGCAGGAGGCGCCATCCTGTCGGAGGAGCCGAGGGCAAGGTGGGGGCAGGAGGATCACGCAGGCGGGAGCTCGAAGCCCTAGGATCCGACCTGTCCCACGAAGAAAAGCTAGAAAAGGGTTCAGGTATGTGAAAAGTGTGCGGCATGCCAACCCTAACGTGAAAATGTATGCATGCAGAAAGTTACCTGAAGTGGCGCTCTCCGAAGGCAAAGGAGGAGGCGACTTTAGGCCGCCTGACCATGGGGCGCTGCCGCTGCTCCTCCCAAGGAGGGGCGAGGCGCAATGAATCATCGCAGTCTGCATTGTCGAGGCGACGCCAAGACAAGAGGCGCCATGTGGCGACCGGCACCGGCCACTGCTGAAGGGCCGGCGCAGAGAAGCCTTGCGGCGGCGGTGGCGGTTCGAAGGCTGTTGTGCCCTCGCCGGTGGCGAGCGGCGGCGTCTAGCTGGCCCCACCGGAGGGGGCCAAAGAGGGCAGAGGCGGATCAGGGCTCATGGGGCGAAGCCTTTTCGGGCTCGTCTCCCCCTCGTCGTCTTCTTCTTCAGAGAGGATCAGGTGGCGCTTCCCAAGCGCGTGGTCGGCGTCGGTCGGGGGCGGGAAGCGCGACGGCCGCAAGAGTCTCCACGGTCGTCGAAGGCTGATCACGGATTTGCAGGGGTCGCTGGACCACCTGAACCGCGGGACCGGAAACTTCCATGGGAGGTAGCGCACGCAAGTACGGGGTGTGCTCCCATGGGTCCCAGTCGCAGAGGGGGCGAATGCTTGCAGGCAGAGGGGCGTCACCAGTTGGCGCGGGCAGGAGCCCCGCCAGCCATTGGCGGAGCACCTCCTCTGACACGTTCCCTGCGGCTAGACAACAGGAAGAAGAAGAAAAAGGGAAAGGTCACGAATTAGCGAAGAATCAAGAAAAAAATGTTCCACAAGATGAGAAGAACTAGAAGAAAGCAAAAGCACTCACCCCCCGGGGACGATGCGGGTCCCATCGTCATCGCCGTTGTACTGCCAGGCGAGGCGCGCCCTCATGCGAAGCGGACAGAGGCGGCGCCGCAGGAAGTCCGCCACCACATGGGTTCCGATAAACCCATTGTGGCGGAGGTCAGCAATGCGCACCTGCATCGCCTTCGTCTCCGCCGCATCATCGGGCAGAGACCCCCAGTAGCCAAGGGATTCCGGAAAGCCCTCAGGGAAGATAAGTTCGTCGCAGCCGCTGGAGTCCTCCACGTACAACCACTGCCGCTGCCAGTCCTTCCAGTTGGACTTGAGGGCGAGCGGAAGGAAGGCGGTGGAGTCGCGGAGCGTGAAGTAGCAGCTCCCCACGGCCCCGCTCGAGCGCGATCTCACGTGCGGAGTAAAGAGCCGGCGCCAGAGCGGGAGGTTTGGCATCACCCCCACAAACATTTCGCAGAGATGAGCAAAGATAGCCAGCATCACAATGGAATTGGGTGGAAGGTGTGCCGCCTGGATCTCGTAGAAGGCAAGCACCCCATGAAGAACTCTGAGTACGACGGAACGAGCCTCACCAGGGCGGCCCAGGCGATGGTGATGATCTCCCCGTTGCGGGGGCTTGGCGCCATGGTGCCGCCTGGCCTGGCGGTGGGCGGCGACGCGTCCGATGGAGCCGCCGACCGTCTCTCATCACCACGGAGGCGGCAAAAGCGGCTCG
This sequence comes from Raddia guianensis, assembly GCA_036346415.1. NCBI lineage: Eukaryota > Viridiplantae > Streptophyta > Magnoliopsida > Poales > Poaceae > Raddia > Raddia guianensis. Next base: position 41,392,781 of record CM070538.1, on the reverse strand, counting down.
GGAGGCGCGGCCGGCGTCGAGGCGGCGGTCGGAGCGGCATCTCCACGACGACCCTTGCTGCGCTTTGGGGCCATGGGAAGATGGCGAAGGCGCGGTGGTGAGAAGGCTAAGTGTGGTGGCGCTGTTGAGAGAGCTCTACGGCGGCAACAAGACAGGCAGATGGTGCTTCAAGGTTTTTTGGCGCGAGAAAGGATTCACCGCGGTGCCAAGGAGTGAAGTATTTATAGGTGGAAGGAGTGAGGGCGACGGTTTGGATTTCATCCCCACTCGCACGCGCGTAGAGCCATTATGCCCCGCGCGCCTCAGCTTCCTGCAAAAAGCGGAGCGGCTCCCAAGGAAGATCGCGTGTAGGTGGAGAATTAGGCGGACGGCCGCAACAGGTGGTGGGCCCCCACGATTCATCTCCCATCGCGCGAGAAGTGGCGAAATATCGGTGCGACGTGGTGGACCTGGTTGCTACTGTCGGTACAGTAAATACCGGGGTATTAAGAGTCTTAGAGAAGACCAGGCAAGGGCCCCACACGTCATGCGAGCGATCAGGCCCAGCAGACGGGCGAAGCTCTCAACGTCGGGCGAGGGCCCCATCGTCAGGCGGGCGATCAGCCCAGTGGCGTGGCGAGCTCCTCAACGTCTTGGGCGAGGGCTCCACGCGTCAGGCGGACGATCAGGCCCCAGTGCGTGGGGGAGCTCCACAGCGCTCTAGGCGAGGCCGCCACGTGTCAGGCGGGCAATCGAGCCCCAATGGCGTGGCGAAGCTCCTCGTGCGAGGCCCTCATCGGTAGGTGGGGCCCGCGTGGCAGGAAACATGCAGAGGGGAGTCTTCTGGGCGAAGGCTCTCCTCCGCTGCGAAGGACGGTGCATTAAATGCGACATCGTGCGCGAGTAGACCAAGGAAGAAATGATTATAGCTACAGTGACCTTTGCGGGTCTGATCAACTGTCACTGTGGCTCTGCAGAATTGACCGGCAGAGAGAGAGCTTGCCATCATCAGGGTGACCGCCCGCGTGTAAGATCAAGCCTCCCATGGGCTTAATGATTTTGGTAACTGATGGCAACAAGGCCGTACAGCTGGAACGCCAAGGATAAGGACTTTTGTTTTTATAGTTCTTCTATTTTCCTTGTGTGCGTCTTTGGCCCAACTACATCTCTCTGATTGCAGGGTCCCACTGAGCACAGGTCATGCGGGTTCAGGTCTTTGGGGTTCCAAGAGTGCCAGGTGTTAGTACTGAGCGAACCATCTAGAGCGAGTACACCTGTCCCAGGGTCGAGAAGGTTCGGGGTCTAGCTGTCCAGGGTTTCGTAGCCGCTAAGTCTCCGAAATATTTGAGAGCGCGAAACTTCCTGCCCAATTGTTCTAAACCTCCCGCCGTGTCCAAAAATCGACAAACGTGTCCCAAGACCCGAGGCGTGGTGATGAGAAGGGGCGAGAGAGGCTTAGTCCGAAGAGGTGCGCAAATTAAGCCTCCATCGGACGGCGTCCGGTGAGCCCAAGCCGAAAAATGGCTAAGTCCCGAAATCACGCGCCTTTGCCGGACGGCGTCCGACTTCGTCTTGACGGGTCCGATAGCGGAAATTCCAGTGAGCACGCCGAAATCGGCTAAGTCCCTAGACGGTTAGACTGCTCGGACGCGTCCGACGAGTCACCGGACGGCGTCCGACGACGGCTAAACCCGCGACCGAACACCTGGCGGGCGCCCTATTCGCATGCGGCAGCGCCCTGTCCGACGCGTCCGGTCAGCCACCGGACGGCGTCCGACGAAGCACAAAAAAATGCCGTAACCTTTTGTCGGACGGCGTCCGATCGGGCGATCCGAAACTCGGGATTTAATCTGGGCCGTCCGTTTCTAGGTCTTCGCTTTGGGCCTATAAATAGGGGGTAGGAGCACGGGAGAAACTTGAGAGAGCCACCATTAGCAGCCACCCCTTGCCCTAACCACCCATGAGAGCTCCTCCCATGGATCCCACCTCCTCCTAGGGTTCCATGTGCTTGAGAGATTGAGAGGGTGGAGAAGAGAGGAAGAAGAAGAAGAAGGTGCCCTTACCTCCCCTAATCCATCCCTAAGGTTTACTCCTTCTCCCATGGTGCTCTTGCCCTAGTTTCATGGTGGGAGAGAAGGGGTAGTGGTGAGAGACGGTCTCCGATCTTGTGCTCTTGGGACTTCGCGCGCCAAGAGATCGTCACGCCACGAGCCACAACCGTCGACTACATCCTCTCCATCCGGTGGAGGCACAAGTCCGCCGTGTGTCGGCGGCCACCACCGTGTGTCGGTGGTGCCAAGGTTTCCGTGTGTCGGAGCCAAATCCTCCATGTGTTGAGGGTACCTCATGAGTTGAGGTGAAATCCACCGTGTGTCGGTGGTCGGTGCCGTGTGTCGGCGCCGCGAGTGCGAGGAGCTTCCGCGTGTGGAAGAACTCGCCTTGTGTGAAGGTTTGGAGCTCACCTACCATGTGTTGGTGAAGAGCTACCATGAGTGGATTGAGGGCTAGGAACGAAAGAGTTCTGACTTCTCTGTGTGAGAAGTTTCCTCAACGGAGACGTAGGTGTTCGTGTGTTGAGCACCGAACTTCGGTAAACAACTCGGTTTGCGTCTCTTCGTCTCACTTGTTTACTTCCGCATATTGAATTGATCGCTTGCGTGTGAGTGCCATCGAGCCTCCTTGTAGTCACTTGTGCTTCATTGTGATTGCTCTCACCACTAGACTCTAAATCTGTCGATAGCTTAGATGCCTAATTTGACTAACTAAGCAAGCGAATTGAGAAAAGTAAAATTTGAAAAGAGCCGATTCACCCCCCCTCTCGGCCTAGGATCCTTACAAGTGGTATCAAAGCCAGGTTCTCTAGTTGCTTAACCGCATAGAGATGGCCGACGGGGGTAGTGTAGCCGCCAATAGGATTCCTCTGTTTAGTGGCACTAATTTTGGCTTTTGGAAGTTGCGCATGAAAATATTTCTTCAGGCCATGGGAATGGATGTGTGGAAGGTCGTAGAGTCTCCTCATGGTGTCACACTCATTGATAATGTACCTCCCACACCCGGACAAACCAAACTTCTGGAGACCGATGCTAAGGCCATGAACGCTTTGTTTTGTGGTTTGAGCATGGAGGTCTTCGATAGAGTTAGCAATCTCACTAGTGCACACGAGATATGGATCACACTCATTGAGATTCACGAGGGCACTTCAGCTGTTAAGGAGGGTAGACTAGTGGTTGTCAAGGAGCGTTATGATCAGTTCAGAATGCTCCCAAATGAAAATGTCAATGCTATGTTTACTCGGCTTAACCCCATCCTTAACGAGCTTAAGGGGCTCGGTCACACTGTTGCAAATGATGAAGTGTGCAGAAAAATGCTGCGGATTCTCTCCAAGAAGGACTACCGGGACATCATCACATACCTCACCAACAGTGGTGATGTGGAGAAGTTGGCTCCCACAGCTTTGCTTAGCAAGATCACCGCGCACAAGATGATGCTCCTCAATGATCATGAGGATTCTCTTGCTCCAGCAAAGAATCAAGTGGTTGCTCTCAAGGCCAGTGGATCCAAGCAAAGTGGTCTCAAGTCAAGTCAAGCTGAGGACAGTGGTGAGATGACATGGAATGAGTTCGAGGAGGGTTTCCAACACTTCGGCCTGTTCCTGAAGCAAGCTGGCCAATTCATGAGCAGAAATGGCTATGGAGACAAGAAGAGGATGAGCAGAAACACTCATGCATCATATCGATGCTATGAGTGTCAGGAGAAGGGGCACATCGCTTCTATGTGTCCCCAGAAGGGCAACACCAAGTATAAGGACAAAGGAAAGGAGAAGGGCGATGGCGAGAAGCCGAGGCACAATGACAACAAGAAGAAGAATCCTCAGAAGTCAGGGTTCAAGGGTCGCTCCTCACAAGGCAAGAGGCTAGCCTTTGTAGGAGAATGGGTGACCGATGACAACTCCAGTGACACGTCAGCTTCAGGAGATGAGGAGGAGTCAGTTGATCAAGGATTGGCCACCATGGCGATAGCTGAGTCTGTGCCACCTCCTCCAGCTTTCACACCAAGATGTTTCACGGTGGTCGCTGAGCCTCGAGAGTGGTACTCTGATGATGATGGAGTTTCTTCCACTACTTCCTCTACATCGGCAAAGACTTCACCGACTCCTGCTGGCACTTCCAAGTTCCTGATGGCTCGACCTAGTGGCGAGGTGAGCGACTCTGGTTCTGACTCTGATGTGGATGTCGAAGGCATGCGTGATTGTCTTAGGGAAGCTTGTGAGCGCTATAAGCATGAGACACTAAAGAACCTAGAGCTTGGTGAAACCTTGATTGCATTGCAAACTAAGTGCAAAAATCTTGTCACTAGATGTGATAGCTTAGAGTCTGAGCATGACACTTTGCTGGGTTCTAACAAAAATCTGTCATCTAAGTGCAATGTGCTAGAGCAAGAGCGCGATGCTTTGAATGAATCTCTAGATGATCTCATGATTACTTACCATGCACTTAGGGAGAACCATGAAACACTTCTGGCTAAGAATGATGAGTTGGTTGCTTTGCCTCTTGCTCAACTAGTTGATACTACTCCTGTTGATGCTGTGGATGTTGCTTGTGCTATGCATGTTCCTTCTGTTGCCATTGCACCTGTTGTCGACTTGACTCTTGCTTGTCCTGAAGTTGCCCATGATTGCACTGTGTTGACTTCCACTTCTAGCGGTTCCTCTAGCAACACACTAGTGTGTACCCCTGATAACTGTAAATTTGCACTAGCAGCTAGGTAGCTTGCTATTGAAAATGCTGAGTTGAAGTCAAAACTTGAGAAATTTGATAAGGGGCTTGGGAAGTGCTATGGGGGTAGCTTGGCCCTAGACAAGATGCTCAAGGAACAACGAAAACCCTCCCAAAAGGGTGGCTTGGGTTTTACCCCAGAGAAGCCAAAAGGGAGGAAGAAATCAAGTGTTCCTCGAGTATCTACCATGAGGCAAAGTTACTATCATGCCTATCACAAGAAGAGACACGGTAACAACTTGCACACTAGCAACAATGTTTCTAGGATGCACAGTGGGCACAACACGTGGCATGATCCTAGGTACAACACTTAGAATGGTCCTAGGTTCTACAATAACTGGCAAGGTCCTAGGTACCACAACACATGGCAATCACCCAGGCAAAATTTCTGGAATGGTCCTCCTAGGCACAACATTGGTAGGATACATCCTCCTAGGAACCAAAACTGCAACACTCCCAATCACACACAGCCAAGATTCCCAAGAGCGCATACTGAGCTGTATGATCGCTACATGCTAAAGAGAAATTCTCAAGGTAGAGTGACGGCTAGATTTGTTGGGCTCAAGTCTGAGAATGAGCACAAGGCACATGTTTGGGTGCCCAAGTCATTGATTGATCGTTTTGCTCTTAGTGTTTCTGGTTTGAAGGCTAACCCTCGGGGACCTCCTGTGTGGGTCCCTGAGTCACATAAGTGATCTTCTCTCATGACAGGTGAACTACCGGAGTGGAGGGTGCCATTGGATCATCGATAGTGGGTGCACTCAACACATGACTGGCAACCCCCGGTTGTTCACCTCAATAAGGGAGGAAGGCAAGATTCCCCCCAAGGTCACTTTTGGAGATGGAAGCAAGAGCAAGGTTCTGGGAGTTGGAAAGGTAGCAATTTCTTCAGATCTTTCAATTGACAATGTGCTACTAGTGAAAACTTTGAGCTATAATCTCCTCTCTGTTGCCCAAATATGTGATTTGGGGTTCCATTGTAATTTCTCACCTGAGGGCTTGTTGGTTTTGGACAAAAATGAAAAACTTGTGTTCAAAGGCTTTCGGTTTGAAAATTTGTTTCTTGTGAACTTTGATGAGCCTGCCGCATCTGTCTCGACTTGCCTTGTCGCCAAAGTCTCACTTGGTTGGCTTTGGCATAGGCGTCTTGGACATGTCGGTATGGCAAATTTGAAGAAACTTTTCAAAAACGAGTTGATTCTTGGGGTGCAAGAGGTGATATTCGAGAATGACAAGCTTTGCAGTGCCTGTCAGGCCGGCAAGCAAGTGGCAAGCACTCATCCTGCCAAGAATGTCATGTCTACATCTCGACCTCTCGAGCTTTTACACATGGATCTTTTTGGACCAACTACCTATGTGAGTATCGGGGGAAACCTTTATTGCTTGGTCATTGTTGATGACTTCTCCCGATATACTTGGGTTTTCTTTCTACCTGACAAAACTCCAACTGGAGATGTTTTCAAAAAGTTTGTAAAGAAAGCCCAAAATGCTTTCGATTGTACCCTCAAGAAGGTGAGAAGTGACAATGGAACGGAGTTCACTAACACTTCTGTTGAGCTGTTCTGTGATGAGCTAGGGATTTATCACCAGTTCTCAGCCACCTACACTCCTCAGCAAAATGGGGTGGTCGAGAGGAAGAACAGGACGCTTATTGAGATGGCGAGGACAATATTAGATGAATACAAGACTTCACATCTGTTCTGGGCTGAACCAATCAACACAGCCTGTCACTGCATCAACAGGCTGTATCTTCACAAGCTCCTGAAGAAGACGTCCTACGAGCTGCTAGTGGGAAGACGACCCAATGTCTCCTACTTCAGGGTCTTTGGCTGCAAGGTCTACATCAAGAAGAAGCGGAAGCACTTGGGCAAGTTCCAGAGCAGAGTTGACACAGGAGTCTTCTTGGGGTACTCAGCCAGAGGGTCTTCTTTCAGGGTGTACAATGAGGACAGTGGTCAAATTGAGGAGACATGTGATATGAAGTTCGATGAATCAAATAGGAGTCAAGGAGAGCATGAAAATCTGGATGATGTGGATGGTGAGCAGTTGGCAAGAGCAGTGGAGGATATGCCAGCTGGTGATGTCAGGCCAGTAGAGGTTCAGAGGGAGACCGAGACGATTCCACCACCTCTCACACCTGAACCAGTGCCAGACTCAGGGGGAGCATTGCCTCAAGATAGCTCAAGTGTGGAGCCAGTTCAGAGGAGGAGACTTGTGAGCGGATCACGAGTTAGCCGAGCTACCACCTCAGTTGATCAAGACCCATCACACCATAGCCCATGATCATCCAGCTGATCAAGTGATCGGGGGACTTGACTCAAGGTGTGCAAACAAGGTCAAGGACAGCCAACGTCAGTGAGGTCAGTGCTTTGGCAAGCTTCTGTGAGCACACGGCATTTGTGTCTGAGCTTGAGCCAAAGAAAGTGGAAGAGGCTTTGAGTGACCCAGACTGGATCAATGCGATGCATGAGGAGATGAATAATTTTGAGAGTAACCAAGTCTGGATGCTGGTTGAGAGGCCAAAGGACCACAATGTGATTGGCACCAAGTGGGTATTCAAGAACAAGCAAGATGAGCTTGGAGTGGTGGTGCGCAACAAGACGAGACTTGTGGCTCAGGGCTTCACACAGATCGAGGGTATAGACTGCGGAGACACCTATGCTCCCGTGGTCCGTCTGGATGCTATTAGGCGCTTGTGGCGTTCTCACGTGCCACAACATCGTTCTCAAGCGAGATGGATGTGAAGAGTGCTTTCCTCAACGGGTACATAGGAGAGTGGTGTATGTGGAGCGACCCTCGGGGTTTGAAGATCCACGCCACCACGATCATGTGTACAAATTGTCAAAGGCTTTGTATGGTCTCAAGCAAGCACCGGGACATGGTATGAAAGGCGAGGGACTTCCTCATCGGCAAGGGATTCAGCGGTTGGAAGGGTCGACTCGACACTATTCACCAAGGTGGTGGATGGAGACACATTCTCGTGTATCGGTGTATGTGGATGATATCATCTTCGGCAGCACAAATGAGTCCTTGGTCAAAGAGTTCAGCGACATGATGAGCAAGGAGTTCGAGATGTCGATGATGAGCGAGTTGAACTTCTTCTTGGGATTTCAAATCAAGCAACTCAAGACCGGGACATTCATATGCCAAGAGAAGTACATCCACGACCTCCTCAAGCGCTTCGACATGAGTGACTGCAAGTCAATCAGGACACCAATGGGGACGAACTGTCACCTCGACCTCGACAAAGAAGGTAAATATGTCGATTAAAAGCTTTACCGTTCCATGATTGGTGCCTTGCTCTATTTGACTGCATCTAGGCCGGACATCATGTTTAGTGTATGCATGTGTGCTAGATTTCAAGCCTCCCCTAGAGAAATGCATATGATAGCGTGAAGCGAATTCTTGATACCGAAAAACACACCTAGCATAGGCCTTTGGTTCCCGAAGGGTGCTTGGTTTGAGCTCCTAGGCTATTCTCGACTCAGATTATGCGGGTGCAAGATTGATCGCAAGAGCACTTAGGGGCTTGTCATTTCTTGGGTAGGTGTCTTGTGTCTTGGCGTCAAAAGCAGAACTCCATGGCGCTATCAAGCTGCGAGGCCGAGTACATAGCGGCGGGGAGTTCTCAGGCACAACTACTTTACTTGACACAATCACTATTTGACTTTGGGCTTAAACTTGACCACGTGCCTCTCCTATGCGACAACGAGAGCGCGGTGAAGATAGCGTGCAACCCGGTCCAACACTCACGGACCAAGCACATTGATGTCCGTCACCATTTCCTTCGGGATCATGTGGGGAAGGGCGACATTGTGCTTGAGCACGTGCGGACAAAGGACCAGCTTGCCGACATATTCACCAAGCCACTCGATGAGGCACGATTCTGCAAATTGAGAAATGAATTGAACATTTTAGATAAGTCAAACATTGCCTGAGTTGATCGTGTGGCTATGTCATTCATTGCAAATCTTTTGAAGCCAGTTTGAGCATTTAGGTGCTTTGCTTGTTATACTGGATGTTATTCGTTTGACTATATGTTCATCACATGAAATTGATAGCTATAGTATGTGTTTACCCTGTCACTAGCTCAACTTGTGCTTAACTCAATATATCATGCAATTGGAAGCCATGAGTATGTGTTAGGAGGGCTATAGCTTCTAGTCTCATTTAATTGCTCTAAACTTTTTGGTGGATCATGTGCTTCTAAATCTAGATTGTGTTATTCCATTTTGCACATGTCTTTACTTCGCTAACTTGAGCAATTTTGAGAAAATGTTGAGCCAAAATTACAAAATGTGTTAAAATGTGAATAAGGCCACAATTGGTCATACATGTCTCACCAATGCCTCCTCGATGAGATAGCTTGCCATGGCACTAGGCATGAACTTAGGTGGAGTTTTGGAGGACCGAGACGCTCATCTTCAGTGTCATGCTGGATGGCGTCGCCTATGGTTTGAGACATGGCAAAATTTGAGAAAATGCAAAGTACAAAAATGTAAAATCTTTTCAAAAATGAGCTCAACCAAAAATGTTTTTAGTCTCAAATAGGCACGGTGATAGCATGTGTAGTTTGGATTGCACCTTCTAGTGTTATGGAGCATCATGTGTCCCCTTTGAGTTTTGGAGCAACTCTTGATACTTCTAACTATAGTTCACCTTATATTTGCTCTAGGTTATAATAACTTGAATTACACATCTATCAATTTTACTCTAGTTGATCTTGTGACATTGTGACCTTGAGATGGCTAGATTTTGAGTGTGGTGGACTTATGGGCGTGTTTGCACTAGTATAACTTCCAAAGCGCTTAATTAGTTCTTACTCCCATGTTTTGCTACTTTATGGTCATTGATGCCAAAGGGGGAGAAATAATAGCAAATCCATGTCCGTGTTCTGGTGTTCTGGATGCAAAGGGGGAGAATTGAATTGATTTTGGGTTACAAGTGGTAGGCTTAGGAGATGCTTTGCTCCTAGGATGGAGATGCTTTGCTCCATGATATGCGATGAATTTTCAAGTGGTATGCATTAATCTAGGGGGAGCTGGGGAGCTCTAGTCTCACATACATTGCACTCTATTAATTGGCCTCTTTGCATTGTGCTATGCTCGCATGCAATGTTTCTAAGCTAACCCATTGCACCAGAGATTATACGTGTGCCTTGTCATGTTGGATTTGCAGGTGTTGTCATCAATTACCAAAAAGGGAGAGATTGTAAGATCAAGCCTCCCATGGGCTTAATGATTTTGGTAACTGATGGCAACAAGGCCGTATAGCTGGAACGCCAAGGATAAGGACTTTTGTTTTTATAGTTCTTCTATTTTCCTTGTGTGCGTCTTTGGCCCAACTACATCTCTCTGATTGCAGGGTCCCACTGAGCACAGGTCATGCGGGCTCAGGTCTTTGGGGTTCCAAGAGTGCCAGGTGTTAGTACTGAGCGAACCATCTAGAGCAAGTACACCTGTCCCAGGGACGAGAAGGTTCGGGGTCTAGCTGTCCAGGGTTTCGTAGCCGCTAAGTCTCCGAAATATTTGAGAGCTTGAAACTTCACCTAATTGTTCTAAACCTCCCGCCGTGTCAAAAATCGACAAGCGTGTCCCAAGACCCGAGGCGTGGTGATGAGAAGAGGCGAGAGGCTTAGTCCAAGAGGTGCATAAATTAAGCCTCCATCGGACGGCGTCCGATCGCCATCGGACGGCGTCCGGTGAGCCCAAGCCGAAAAATGGCTAAGTCCCGAAATCACGCGCACTGTCGGACAGCGTCCGATGCTCATCGGACGGGGTCCGACAGCGTGGAATTCCCAGTGAGCACGCTCGAAATCGGCTAAGTCCCTTGACGGCCAGGCCCTGTCGGACGCGTCCGACGAGTCACCGGACGGCGTCCGACGACGGCTAAACCCGCGACCGAACACCTGGCGGGCGTCTGAAGACGCTGGCGGCGGCCACTGCCAGACGGGTCCGGCCACCACCGGACGGCGTCCGACGGCACAAAAATGTCAGTAACCTTACAGCCGGACGTCGTCAAGACGGAACCGGACGGCGTCCGATCGGGCGATCCGAAACTCGGGATTTAATCTGGGCCGTCCGTTTCTAGGTCTTCGCTTTGGGCCTATAAATAGGGGGTAGGAGCACGGGAGAAACTTGAGAGAGCCACCATTAGCAGCCACCCCTTGCCCTAACCACCCATGAGAGCTCCTCCCATGGATCCCACCTCCTCCTAGGGTTCCATGTGCTTGAGAGATTGAGAGGGTGGAGAAGAGAGGAAGAAGAAGAAGAAGGTGCCCTTACCTCCCCTCATCCATCCCTAAGGTTTACTCCTTCTCCCATGGTGTTCTTGCCCTAGTTTCATGGTGGGAGAGAAGGGGTAGTGGTGAGAGACGGTCTCCGATCTTGTGCTCTTGGGACTTCGCCGCCGAAGAGATCGTCGTCACGCCACGAGCTTCGTCAACCGTACGACTACATCCTCTCCATCCGGTGGAGGCACAAGTCCGTCGTGTGTCGGCGGCCACCACCGTGTGTCGGTGGTGCCAAGGTTTCCGTGTGTCGGAGCCAAATCCTCCATGTGTTGGGGGTACCTCATGAGTTGAGGTGAAATCCACCGTGTGTCGGTGGTCGGTGCCGTGTGTCGGCGCCGCGAGTGCAAGGACCTTCCGCGTGTGGAAGAACTCGCCTTGTGTGAAGGTTTGGAGCTCACCTACCATGTGTTGGTGAAGAGCTACCACGAGTGGATTGAGGGCTAGGAACGAAAGAGTTCTGACTTCTCTGTGTGAGAAGTTTCCTCAACGGAGACGTAGGTGTTCGTGTGTTGAGCATCGAACTTCGATAAACAACTTCGGTTTCGTCTCTTCGTCTCACTTGTTTACTTAGCATATTGAATTGATCTGCGTGTGCAGAGTGCCATCGAGCCTCCTTGTAGTCACTTGTGCTTCATTGTGATTGCTCTCACCACTAGACTCTAAATCTATCGATAGCTTAGATGTCTAATTTGACTAACTAAGCAAGCGAATTGAGAAAAGTAAAATTTGAAAAGAGCCGATTCACCCCCCCTCTCGGCCTAGGATCCTTACACGCGTCGGTGGTGGGGCTACACTCGGCTTTCCGTTATTTGCGCTGCTTAAATGCAGTCGAGGCCACTTGCCAAGCACGCGAGGGCGGCGCCGCTCGACACGTCAGCCGCACGTTTTTCGTCTCTCCGGTCTTGTCTCTCTAGTCTTGTCAGCATACTGTACCACTCCTCTTGCTCTCTCCGCCAACCCATGGCATGTATAAAAGGAGTTTAGAGAGAGAAAGGGAGGGGACATTCTGCAACGAGTTCATACACATAACCAACACAAGAAAAGAGCTAAGGCTCGACAGGAGTAGGACTATTACCCTCAGGGGGTCCGAACCTGGGTAATTCCGGTGAGTCGCTCCTCGCCGCGCCGGACACTCGAATTGGATCGAGCTTGGGCTGATCGGCTAGCTGAGAGGAAATCTGATAGGGGTGTGATTCGCTGTGGTTCGGCAAAGAACACGCCGTCAATTACACTTAAGGACTTTGTCTGCCCTCAAAGGGTTGTGAAGAGCACGCAACACCTAAGTACCCAGTTAGTCCAAATGAGCACTATAACTTTCACTATGTTGTTTCTTGTGAGACAGGCACTTTCCTGGATCTTGAAATGAAAATATGAAGATAAAATTTCAAATTATGACTGATGCCCATGTTGATGGTTCAACTTCACTTTCTTGAGATGTGATGGTCTCGATGGGGATCTGGCTAAGGTCCATTAGAACTTAGTTACGAGGTTTCAAGGTCAAATAGCATTGTTCAAGAACTCTGAGAACCTTTCCTGTGCAACCATCAAGAGATAGATTGATAGGCTTCGAGAGAGGGTTAGAAGGGCTCATGGTAAGGACTAAGTTGATGCACAAGATTCTGACTGTTCCCCACCAGCTGCTTCTGACTTTTGTCCCCACTGCATCAAAAGTGTGAATACCTGAGGAGTACTCTTAAGAAGTTTGTGGGCGGTAAGATGTTACTTCACTTTCTTGAGATGTGATGGTCTCGATGGGGATCTGGTTAAGGTCCATTAGAACTTAGTTAGGAGGTTTTAAGGTCAAATAGCATTGTTCAAGAACTCTGAGCGCCTTTCCTGTGCAACCATCAAGAGATAGATTGATAGGGTTCCAGAGAGGGTTAGAAGGGCTCATGGTAAGGACAAAGTTGATGCCCAAGATTCTGACTGTTCCCCACCAGCTGCTTGTGACTTTTGTCCCCACTGCATTAAAAGTGTGAGTACCCGAGGAGCACTCTTAAGAAGTTTGTGGGCGGTAAGAAGTTTAACATGATCCTAGAAAAGAACAAAGTGTTCAAGGGTTGTGACGGCGTGTTCTCCGCTCAACCACCGCGGATCACACCCCTTGTCAGATTTCTATCCTGCTAGCCGATCAACCGTGCTCAGTTTGATTTGGCGCGGACGCAAAGAAGGAGCGACTCATTGTGGATTACCCAGTTCGGACTTCTGCGGGTAATAGTCCTACTCTACCGAGCCTTAGCTCTTTTCTTGTTGTGGTTGAATGGAATGTGGTTCTGAGAATGCTTGTGAACCGTGTGTCAAAACGTTTAAAAACGTATTCTTCCCTCTCTCTCTCTCCTTTTATATGAGGCCTCGAATCGGCGGAGAGAGGCGAGGGGTAGGCAGTCAAGACTCTCAAGACATCGACAAGACTCGTGAGACACGACAGAGAGAGGTAAAACGCGTTGCTGCCACGCCGAAGCGGCGCCGCCTCGCGATGCTTTCGCAAGTGGCCTCGACCGCATGCAGACACACGGTGAGGCTGCGGCGGGCCCATCTCGCTCCTCCCCGACGCGGGCGGCTATCTTAAGCAAACCTTCTCTCTGCCGGTCAATTCCGGCTGCGCCACGGTGGATGTACCGCCTGAGACTGCAGGGTCATCAGAAGGTAATCATTTCTTCACCGTCTATCGCGCGTGATGTCGACAATGCGCCGTCCTCCGCAGCAGGGAGAGCCTTCGCCCGAAGACTCCTTCCGCAACGCCTCGCCACACGGGCCCCACTCGACGCGTGGGACCTCGCTTTGGTGTTGAGAGGGGCTCGCCTCACCGACGCGTGGGGCCCTCTTGGCCTCTGAGGAGCTTCGCCCGCCTGGCTGGGCTCGATCGCCCACCGACGCGTGGGGCCCTCTTGGCCTCCTCGAGGAGCTCGCCCTGGGTGGGCCTAATCGCCCGCGACGCGTGGGGCCCTCTTGGCCTCTCGAGGAGCTTCGCCACTGTGCCTGGGGCTGAGTCGCCCGCCGACGCGTGGGGCCCTCTTGGCCTCTGAGGAGCTTCGCCCACGTCTTTGGGGCACAGTCGCCCGCTTAACGCGTGGGGCCCTCTTGGCCTCCTGCTGGACTCTTCATACCCCGGTATTTATTGCAGCGACAGTAGCCCCCAGGTCCACCATGATACGCGAACCGTCGCACAGACACCTTTTCCGTTTCTCGTGCGGCGGGAGACGAATCGTGGGGCCCACCTCTGCTGGCCGTCGCTGATTTTCCACCGCGCACGATCTTCCTTGGGAACCGCGCCGCTGCTGGAAATCGAAGCGCTGGGCAATGATAAGCAGCGCGACGGGACGGAATCCAAACTGTCGCACTCGCGCGCCTTGCTTATAAATACTTCCATTGGCGCCGTGACTAATCCTTCCGCACACTAAGTCCTCAAACTGCCCTTCACCTTCTTCGCCACTGCCACAGAGCCATCTTTGCCGCTGCCACCTTCTTTTTTCGCCAACTCTTCCACCGTTTTCCATGGCGCCCAAACGCAGCAAGGGTCGCCGCGGGGACGCGCCATCGTCTGGGCCAGCCTTGCCTGCCTCCGCTGTCGACGAGGATGTGGCGACGTGGCTCCAAGGGTTCGTGCCGCTCACCTCCGTCCGGTTCCGCGCCGGCACCATAGTACCAAGCCCCCGCGACGGGGAGATCGTGACCTTCACTGGCGTCTTGGCGGGGCTCGTCCCGCCATACTCGGAGTTCTTCTTGGGGGTGCTTGCCTTCTACGAGATCCAGGCGACGCACCTTCCCCCCAATTCTATCGTGGCACTGACAATCTTCGTCCACCTATGCGAGATGTTCGCGGGGACGATGCCAAGCCTTCCGCTCTGGAGCCGGCTCTTCAATCTGCATGAGAGGTCGCGCCGAAGTGAGCTATTGAAGTCTGCTACATTTACGCCCGCGACGCCGCCGCTTTTCATCCCGGTGACGGTCAAGTCCAACTGGAAGGACTGGCACCGCCAATGGCTGTATGTGGAGGACTCCAGCGGCTGCGACGACCTTGACCTCCCCGAGGGTCCTGCGGAATCCCTTGCCACCGGGGACTCGCCGACGACTCACGGAGCCGAGGTGATCTTTGGCGCGATCGCTGAGCTCCGCCAAGAACGGGCTCACCGGAACCCACGTTGCGGTGGATTTTTTGCGGCGCCGCCTCTCCCCGCTCCGCATGAGGGTTCGCCCCGCTTGGCAGTATTATGGCGATGACGATGGAGTCCGCATTGTCCCCGGAGGTAAATGTTCCTTCAGTCTTTCGGGTCTCTTGTCTTTTTGGAATGTCTTTTCCTTTGACTCCTTGTGACTTATGGCTTCTTCTTCTCTCTTGCGCCCAGCCGCAGGGAATGTGCCAGAGAACGTGCTCCGGCAGTGGCTGGCGGGACTCCTGACCGCGCCCACCAGCGATATCTCTTTGCCGGTGACCATCCGCCTCTCATGCCGGGATCCACGGAGCGCAACCAAGATTACGTGGGCTGCCCCCCATGGAGGTCTCTGGTCCTGCGGTCCAAGTGGCCCGGGGACCACTACAGATCCGCGATCCGCCCCCGGCGGCCGCCAAAGCTCCCGCGGTCGCTGCCGCTCCTGCCATGGCGGCCGACTCCGACCGCGCTCTCCGGAAGTGCCGCCTCATCCTCGCCGAAGATGACGACGACGAGGAGGGAGAGACGAGCCCAAAGAGAGCTCGCCTCTCAAGTCCTGAGCTTCTGCCGCCTCCTCCGGCCCCCTCTAGTGGGGGCCCTGCTGCTGCCGCCGCCGCTCCGCCACCAGGCGAGAGCGCGGCGACTCTTGCGGAACTGGCGCCGCCTGCTCCAGTTTCTTCGCTCCTGCTGCACTCGCCGACGCCGGCGACCATTGCCGCCGTCGTCTGGCGCTTCTGATTGGCACCGATCGCGCTTAACGCTCGCTCCGACGGCGCCAACCGTGACGGCGCCACCGCCGCTTCCGCAACCAAGCGGCTTGACGTTGCCCCCTTCAACCATCGCTTTCGGGGCGCGCCGCTCCAGGTAGCTTTCTCTGCACTTACGCACACTTTATGTTAGGGTTAGCATGCTGCACGTTTTCGCATACCTGAACCCGGTCTTTGTTTATCTTCATGGGATAGAGCGAACGCTGGGGCCTCAAGCTCCATCCCGCACGATTCGCCAGCCCCCAGCTTGCCCGCGGCTCCTTCGACGGAGACGAGGCCTCCCGCCGCGGAGATCGCGCCGGAGACGAGGCTGGAGGAACCTCCGGCCGTTGCCGCAGCAGACTCCAACGCCGTGGGTGCCATTGCCGCCGACGTCAGACGCTTTTTCGAGGCGCTCCGTGCCCTTGCCCACACCTGGGCGGCACGGGAAGGCGCTTTGGTTTCAGCGTCGCGGACCGTCGGTGAGCTGCGGCAGGCGCTTGAACGGGAGGCCGCCGCGAGGGAAACGGCGGCTCATGAGGCTGGGGCGGCGCAAGCCGCTGCCGCCTCGGCCACCAAAGACGTCGAAGACCTTCGCGCGGAGCACTCTGAGCGCCTCCGGGTCCTCGCCGACATGCCGCGACCGCTTACCACAGCTTCCGGGCGCCCTGTACCATTGGCGCCACCTTGTACTCCTCATTGGAGGAGACCACCGCTAAAGATATCTTTGGGGCCGTGGGGCGCGCGGCCAATGCCCCGCGCGATCTGCCGGTGGTGATGCGGGCGCGGCAATCGAAGATGGCGCCACGGCGCTTGAAGTAAATATGTTCGTCTTGGGCAACTACCTTGCCCAAAACGCCGCGTTTGACCTTGATGCCGCCACCGGGGAACCTCCGCGCCAGCTGGACGGGATCGAGCAGTCGCGGGTTGACACCGCCGCCAACCGCGTCTCTATGATGGGCGGCGCTGCGCCGGCAGAGGGCGATGAGGATGAAGATGAGGAGTAGACGAACTTCCTCATTTGTTTTTGTCCTGTACAAACCCTGTTAATGCAAACTTTTGCTCTTTTGCTGTGAATCTCGATCAAACTTCGCGCAAATCTTTACTTGCGGAAAGAAGAACTGAGGCACCCGACCGTCAAAAGCTTTAGACAGAATGTTCCGTTGGAAGTGAGCGCTTTTTCCTTAGGCATCAGGTTGCTTCAACCCTTATGGCCTCTCGGCAAACCGACCTTAAACGTTACGTGGCGAGCACTCAGCTTCCGGAAGTGGTCTAGACGCTGGTGCCGTCGTTGGCGCATTGCCCAGACCGAGCGGACACACCAGGCTAGAACCCGCCTTCCGTCCGCGTCGCCTCGCCCAGCCGCAAGCTTAAGCGTTTGCTCTTGCAACTAAGGGGCCATCAGCCTTAAGTTCTTTTTCGCTACCAGCTTTCAACAGAATGTTTTCTAACAGACTTTTTAAGGCTACATACGAATCGATCGCCAAAAGCTTTAGGTAAGCGCTACATTGGAAGTGAGCGCTTTTTCTTAGGCATCAGGTTACTTCAACCCTTATGGCCTCTCGGCAAACCGACCTTAAACGTTATGTGGCGAGCACTCAGCTTCCGGAAGTGGTCTAGACGTTGGTGCCGTCGTTGGCGCTTTGCCCAAACCGAGCGGACACACCAGGCTAGAGCCCGCCTTCCGTCCGCGTCGCCTCGCCCAGCTGCAAGCTTAAGCGTTTGCTCTTGCAACTAAGGGGCCATCAGCCTTAAGTACTTTTTTTCGCTACCGACTTTCAATGTATCGTTTTCTAAATGACTTTTTAAGGCTAAAAGAACAGATGCCCACAGAGAGACGAACTTATCTTTATATTGCGAGATGGATTTGTACAATCTCGAGGCGAAGCGGGAAGGAGGAAGACCTCGCCGCTTCGGCTCCAAAGGAAGGCCAAAAAGCTCTTGGAGCGACTACCACGGGTAGAACTTCCTCACCGCTCGGACGCTCCAAGTGTTCGCCAATTCGCGACCATCCTCGGCGAGCCCGACTAAGCTCTGGGGAGACCGAGACCACCTTGAAGGGCCCTCCCATAGGGAGACGATTTGTTGCATCCAACTGCGCTTGATTTTCTGCAGAAGCAGGTCGCCCACTACCGGTGTTCTCTCACACCCGCCTTGCTTGATAACGGCGCAGATGTTCGTTGATACTTGGCGGCGGATCGCGCCTGTCTCGATCTCCTCCAGAGATTTACTTCATCGACGCCGGTCGTGGTCTCATCTTCGCTGACGCCGCCACCCTTGGGGACCCAAAGGCGAGCTCTGATGGGAGCACCGCTTCTGAGCCATACACCAGGAAGAAAGGGGTCTCGCCGGTGGCTCTGTTGGGAGTTGTCCGCAGCGCCCACAACACGGTGGGTACTTCTTTCGCCCAGCGCTTGCCGCGCTTCTCAAGACAGTCGAAAGCCCTTGTCTTGAGCCCTTTGAGTACTTCCGCGTTTGCCCACTCCACTTGCCCATTGCTCTTCGGATGTGCAACGGAAGCGAAGCACAGCTTGGTACCCATCTCTTCGCACCAGTCTTGAAAGTCGGCGCTCTTGAACTGAGCGCCGTTGTCGGTGATGATCCTGTTGGCGGCGCCGAACCGGACGAAGATGCTCTTCATGAATTTTATGGCAGCAGCGGACGTGATCGCCGGGACTGGCGTGGCCTCAACCCACTTCGTGAACTTGTCGGCGGCGAACAGATGTGTGTAACCTCCGTCGCCCATGAACAGGCTCAGATGTCGGCCCAGCACCGCGAACGGCCAGAGAAGCGGAATGGTTTTCGGCGCTGGGCGGTCGGTGGATCTGCTTAGCATGAAATTGGCACGCCGCATCTCCTCACCACTCGAAGGCATCACTCGAGGCGATGGGCCAATAAAGCCGTGGCGAAAGCTTTCCCGACCCGGCGCGGCTCCCGAATGGCTCCGCGACATGCCTCCAAGGATCTTAGAAATTGCACTCCCGCTTCCGAGTGGCGACTTAGAACTCCGTTTGCGCCACAGCGTCTGAGTCCCCCTACTGGCGTGGCGCTGGCCTTGGCGCTATCTTCTCGGCCGACACGTCATCGCGGGAATCACTCAAATCCCTTGGTAGGCTAGGATCTCGATCCATCCGCGACCTTCCGGACGGCGCGGACGACGTTAGCATTGTCGCCGACGTACTCGCTCGGCTCGGCATTTCCGCCTCAGCAGTTCTTCCGCCTCCTCCCTCCAACCGGGGAGCTGTGGCAGGATTGGTGACGTCTCCTCCAGAAGTGGGAGCTGCGCCAGGGAAAGCGTTGTCCCCGCCAGAATTGGGGGCTGCGACAGATGGCCGCGTGAGTCTTTCTTCAAAAACCCCAGCCGGAACAGGTGCCTTTGACGAGGCAATCTGGGACAGTTCATCCGCCATATAGTTGTCGCGGCGAGGGACGTGCACGAAGCCCAAGCCCTTGAAATGCTGGTCCAACCGGCGCACCTCCGCCAGGTAGGCCGCCATGACGGGATCCAAGCAGGTGAAATCCTTCCTCGCCTGGTTGATGACCAGGAGAGAGTCGCCTTTTACTTGCAACCGCCGGATGCCCAGGGTCGAAGCCACCCTGAGCCCGGCGAGTAATCCTTCATACTCCGCGACGTTGTTGGTAGCGCGGAACTCCAGCACCACCAGGTGCCGGACAATGTCGCCGGTGGGAGACACCAGAACGACACCTGCCCCAGCCCCCTCAAGCCGGAACGAACCGTCGAAGAAGAGAGTCCACGGCGAGGGTACTGGGACGTCTTCAGCTTCTGCGTCCGCCGGAGTCCACTCGCTGACGAACTCCGCCAGAGCTTGCCCTTTGATGGCCGTTCGGGGAGCGAACTTGAGGTCGAATTCTGCCTGCTCCATAGCCCACTTGGCGATGCGGCCAGTCGCCTCGCGGTTGAAGATGATCTCCCGCAAGGGGTACTTGGTCAAGATAGTGATCTCTCGCCTTTGAAAATAGTGACGCAGCTTCCGGGACACCGTTAGCACGGCGTAGAGCATCTTCTGGTGCTGTGAATACCTCGTTTCGGCGTCGTGGACTTTGCTAATGTAGTAAATGGGGCGTTGAACACCTTCTCTTTCCGCCACCAGCACCGCGCTGACCACCTGGGGGTTCGCCGCGACATAAAGGATCCGGGGCGACCAGCACGGGCGGGGAAGTGAGATACTTCTTCAGCCCGTCGAACGCCTCCTGCGCCTCCGCCGCCCACTCAATTGGTTGGTCTTCTTCAGCAATTTTGAGTAGTGGGAGACTTTTATCCCCAAAGCGAGCTATAAAGCGGCCCGGGAGGTCAAGCGACCCACCAAGCAACCTTGCATCTGCCAAGTCGATCGGGGCTTCATGTTCTCGATCGCGCGATCTTGTCGTGGTTCGCCTCAATCCCCCTACGGGAGACGAGGAAACCTAGCGGCTTGCCCGACGGAACGGCGAATGCACACTTCGTGGTTGAGCTTCATGCAAGATTTCCTCAAGTTGGCGAAGGTTTCTTCCGGTCGCCGATCAACTCCTCCGCCTTCTTGGACTTCACCACCGGTCGTCGACATACACCTCCGTGTTCCGCCCTATCGAGAACGATGAGCGTGTGCATGGCCCCTCGATAGGTTGGGCTGCATTCTTCATCCAACGCCATCCTTGTGTAGCGATGAGCGCCCATGGGCGTCCACGAAAGCGATCTTGTCTTCATCTTCTTCGCCATGCTAATCTGGTGGTACCCGAGTACGCATCCGAGCACAACCGCTCGCACACTACCGTGGAATCGACGATGAGATCAATGCAGGGCAGTGGGTACGGATCCTTTGGGCACACCCTGTTGAGGTCGGTGAAGTCCATGCACATCCTCCACCGCCCGTTGGGTTTCTTGATGAGGACGGGGTTCGCGAGCCACCTGGGATGGGCGACACTGCGAACGACCCCCGCCCTTAAAAGCTTGTCCACCTCCTGGCGGATAACTTCACGGCGCTCCACCGATTGCTTCGGACCTTTTGCATGACCGGTCGCGCCGGGAACGTTACAAACTGTGCTCAATCACCTCCCTGGGGACCCCAGCCATGTCGGACGGTTGCCATGCAAACACGTCTGCGTTAGACTGAAGAAGGAGACGAGCGCGCCTTCCTATTTGGCGCTAAGAGAGGCGCCCACCCGAACGGTCTTCGCCGGGTCTGACTCACTTAGGGAGATCGCCTTAACCTCCCCGGACGAACCGGGGGAGGCACGGATCTTCGCCGGAGGAGCTCCCAGAGTCGAAGCTTTGGCCTTCTGGGCGCCGATTGCCCCCGCCAAAGCGAGAGCGTCCTTGTCGCAGTGGAGCACCTCCGGGCGGTCCACTTTCAAGACGATGGGGCCAGCTGGCCCTGGAATTTTCACCACCATGTACGCATAGTGGCAAGCCGTCATGAACTTGGTCAGCGCCGGCCGACCCAGTATGGCGTTGTACGGGAGGTCGAAGTCCGCCACCTCGAACTCGAGCATCTCGGTGCGGAAGTTGTCGGAGCCTCCGAACGTCACCGGGAGGCTGACGCGCCTCAGCGGGACGGACTCAGCCCCCGGCACGATGCCGAAGAACGGGAGCGCCGGTCGAAGCTCCTGCTGCTGGATCTAGAGCGCCTTGGCGACCCGGGCGGACAGGAGGTTGAGGGAACTCCCTCCGTCTACCAGCACCCGCCCTAGCTTTACATTCCGGACCGTGGGCGCAACCACGATCGGGAGATGTCCAGGGCGGCGATCTTGGCCGGGTGATCGGCTCGATCAACGCGATCGGCCGCTCGACCACGCCACGCCTTTGCTGACCCAAAGCAGGCACGGCGGCAAGACACCTCCCTCATCGCACGCTTAAAGCTAGCGTGGGACGGATAGGTGGCCTATCCGCCGTGGATAACGGCAACTTCGCGCTCCGCCTGCTGAAAACCAAGCGAAGCCGCTTCCTTGCCCTTGCCGCTGCCGGACGCCTGCTGCTGCTCGTGAACGCGCTCGTCCACCAACTTGCTGACGACATGGCAATCTGCCAAGTCGTGGGAGTTGTTGCGGTGAATGGGACAGTAAGTCCTTCCATCCCACCCACGGGGTCGACGGTCTCGCCCCTCGTCGCGGCCGCGGGGGCCGTCGCGGCCACGGTGATCGCCATGGCTGCCGCTGCCACCCTGCGGGACCGCTCCGCCCGCGCCGTGACCTCCTCCTTTCTTCGCTCGCCACGCCCGCCAGCGTGGCCGGCATTGTCGTTGTCGTCGTCGTCGTCGCGCTCGGCGGCCATGACCTGCCCGGTCTCGGCCGCCTTGCGCTTCTTCTTGTCCTTGCCGCCGGGATTTTTCGAAGTCCCGGCCTCGCCGCCCGCAGCTGTCCCCGCCCGTGCAGCCGGGCGGAAGCGAGCCTCCGCCTGAAGGGCGCATTTGTGCGCCAGGGTGAAGAGCTCTTCCGTCGTCTTGATCTTGCGGGTGGCCATCTTCTCCTTGACCCTGGGGTCTCGGGCGCCTCTCCTGAATGCCGTGACCACGGCGTCGATGGAGATGTCAGGGATGGTGTTGCGGACCTGACTGAAGAACCGGATGTAGTCGCAAATGATTCTCCCTTCTTACGCTCCACGCCAGGAGATCGTCTTCAACTCCGGGCTGCTCGAAGGTGCCCTGGAAGTTGGTGATGAAGAGCTCGGAAAGCTCCTTCCATGACCCCACTGACTCCGGGGGTAGGTTCATGAGCCACGAGCGGGCTCCGCCGGTGAGGACTGCAGGGAAGCAGTTCGCCAGAACCTTCCCCGACCCTCCAGCCGGCTGCATCACCGTAGTGTAAATCTGCAAGAACTCGTCAGGGTTGGTGGAGCCGTCGTACTTCTCGATGGGGGTGGGCCGGAACCTCTCCGGCCATCGGACGCATGGCGCGCTCCTTTGAAAAAGCGCGGCCGACTTCGAGCCTCTGCTCTGGATGCGCCTCGTCTCCGCTGCGTGCCCGCCGTCCGGACGGCGCCGAAGAGGCACCTCCTTCCTGGGCGGAGGCGGCGTGGTGGGAACCCTCCTGGTCCCCACGGGCGACAGCGTCGGCACGGTCGCGCACCCGGTCGTGCCGCCAGCGCAGCTTGTCGCGCAGGTCTTCTCCGTGTCGCAGATGGCGGTCCTCCAAGTGGGACCGGAGATCCCGCCCACCTGTACGCCTGCCCGGTCGAACCCCCGTAGGAGTCGCCTGGCTCCTGTTGTCCTAGCCCCGCTCCCTCCCGCCAGGAGATCTGCGAGAGGAGTGCGAGGGCAGGAAAGAACGGGGAGAAGCGGAAACGCCGGTTCCCGCGCCTCCCGAAACTTGCACCACCGCCGGGCTGCGCATCGACGAAGGGCCAAATCGCCAGCCACGGAGCCGCCGGGGAGTCCGGAGTCACCGGCACTGGTGGGTTGTCCAGCAGGGCCTTGGCCGCATGGAGGTTCTGTGCTGGAGTGCACTCCTCCAAGGCCAGGCGCCGCCTAGCTTGGCCGGGGCGGCTGCTTTCCGCTAGGGTTCCGACCCTCGGCGGGCGGCTACCACCCGGCTGATCTATCGCCATCGCCGCGGCCGCGGCTCCGGCGGCTGCTTCCGGATCCATCGCGGACTGTTGATCCGCCATCGATGAAGTCGAAGAGCACGAACTGATGCTAGCGCCCCCTACCTGGCGCGCCACTGACGGCGTGTTCTCCGCTCAACCACCGCGGATCATACCCCTAGTCAGATTTCTATCTTGCTAGCCTATCAGTCGTGCTCGGTTCGATTTGAGCGTGGGACGTAGCAAGGAGCGACTCACAGGGATTACCTAGGTTCGGACCCCCTTGCGGGTAATAGTCCTACTCCTGTTGAGCCTTAGCTCTTTTCTTGTTGTGGTTGAATGGAATGTGGTTACAGAATGCTTGTGAACCGTGTGTCAAAACGTCTAAAAAACGTACCCCCTTCCCTCTCTCTCCTCTCCTTTTATACAGGCCTCGAACTGGCGGAGAGAGACGAGGGGTAAGCGTCTGATACTCTCGAGACATCGACAAGACTCGCGAGACACGATAGGAGAGACGAAAACGTGCCGCTGCTCAAGCCGAGCGGCGCCGCCCTCGCGTGCTTCGCAAGTGGCCTCTGACCCGCACAGACACACCAGTGAGACTACGGGCGGGGCCCATCCTGCTCTTCCTGACGCGGGCGGCTATCTTAAGCAAACCTTCTCTCTGCCGGTCAATTCCGCTGCGCCACGATGATGACCGCCTGCAGACTGCGGGGGTCATCATAGCAGTAATCATTTCTTCAGCTGTCTATCCGCGCGTGATGTCGCATTAAATGCGCTCGTCCTCCGCAGCAGGGAGAGCCTTCGCCCAGAAGACTCCTTCCGCAACGCTCCCTGCCACGCGGGCCCCACCTGACGCGTGGGACCCTCGCCTGGTCTTCAGAGGGGCTTCATACCCAAGTATTTATTGCACCGACAGGTTGGGTTTTATTTTTGGACGTGCCTGAGCACATTAAGAACCACCCTGCTTGAGTAATCAGTGCTGACGAAGATGGAAAGATGAAAGTTGTGTCTCAAGACCATTCCGAGCAGACAATGTTTAGGTCTATTCTAAAGAACTCGATACCCACTCACACAGCCTGAAGACCCGAGTTAGGTGACTAGAGGGGGGTGAATAGACGCCACAAATGATTGACGCTTTTTTTTCAATATTTAGCCCCTCTAAGCACTTTTCACCAAAACAGTGAATCGCAATGGAGATCAAGTTTTAAGTGCCACACCATGTGCACAACAAGGAAGTGCAGCCCATGGGGACAAAGTGGATGAGGATTAGGTTTCTGCTCCTCATACAGCCAAGGGTATTATAGACAAGGCAAAGAATTCAATACTAAAGTTGCTTTATCAAAAACCTAAAGCAAATTCCTAGAAAACTTGTCTTGCAAGATGAGGAAGGTTCCTACCATTAGGATGCTCCAGGAATTTCTAAACTTATTTCTACACCTAGGTGGGTGAGTCATGATGCTATGTTCTGGATTTTAGCCTCAAATTCCATTTAAAAAATAAGAAAAATCATGCACCAAGAACTGTCAAGAACTGCAAGTTTGGGGCTCGATATTCACCTCATAGCTCCCAAACGGAAAAACCAGTGGACTTCAAATTTTTACCACAGATGGGTATATGAGTCACGCAATTTTTCCAACTGGACTCACCCCAAAAAGATTTTTGTATATTTTTCTAAAATTCAAAAAATGACTTTTCGCGGATGAAAGTTTCTGGATAGATTTGCAACAAGTTAAGAAATTGATCTCTTGCCTCTCATATGGTTTCAACGAGTGTGGAAAATCATATTAGAAACCTAAAGGAATCATAGACCATCAATAACCAGTCCGAAATCACTCAAGTTCATATCCAAATAAGAGCTATAAAAGGAAAACGAAAAGAAAAAGAACTAGAACTAGAAGTGAAAGGATCGCTATGCCGCCTAGAGGGGGTGAATAGGCGAATAAAACAAAATTACGAAAATAAT
This sequence comes from Raddia guianensis, assembly GCA_036346415.1. Classification (NCBI taxonomy): domain Eukaryota; kingdom Viridiplantae; phylum Streptophyta; class Magnoliopsida; order Poales; family Poaceae; genus Raddia; species Raddia guianensis. The sequence continues at coordinate 41,367,356 of CM070538.1, read as the reverse complement.
AAACTTGAACAGTGACCAGCCCGTCGGATGTTCTGATGGAGATCGGATGTTTCGACCTGGTCCAGCAACCCCTGCGTCGGATGTTCAGATCTGGGTCCGATGTTCCGACGGCGTCGAATGTTCCGATCCTGGGTATTCTGAATTTGTCGAAAACCTGCAGTAAAAACTGATTTCTCGCAAAACCAAGGTTAGATCTATTCAAGAATATTAAGAACAAGCCAACACCAATAGTAAAAACAACAACTCAAGATCAAGACGAAAACACAACGATTTTGTTTACCGATGTTCGGATCTTTGAAGGGAGATCCTACTCATCGTTAGGGAAGGCACAAAGTCCGGATCACCAAGACCCTAATCCCATCCCGGCGAAGCACACAGCACTCCGACCATCACTAATTGAATCCTTTTCCTTGCTGAGGTAGATTCGTACCTTCACAAACTCCGGAGGCACGCCACACGAAGATCGGCGGCTCACCGGCGACACCTAGCCGTCTAGGAGCCCTTCAAGCCTCCAAGAGTAACAAATGCGATGAAGAAATTAGGAATCGGTAAGTGCCCAAAATTGGATGCCTCCAATTTGTGGAACACTTGGGTGCCTTGATCTCTCTAGATTTAGATCTCACAAGATGAACAAGAGATAGACAAAGGCTAAAGCTTTGAGAGATGATGAACAGGATTGTCGACGGTTGGGATATCGACCCAAGTCAACCAAGGTTCTTCAAAGAGGAGATAGGAGACACGCCGAACAACCACGAACAGGAGACAGGGGTTTTTATCCTGGTTCAGGCCTCTCGGGAGAGATAATAGCCCTACGTCCAGCCTTTCTTATATATCAAAGATGATTACAAGAGGTGGCTCGACGAGACGAACAAGTCTCGGCGAGATTATGTGTGTACAAGTGCGTAAAACTCTAAGTCGGATCCCGTCCCCTCTACACGCCGTAGGGTCCTTGTTTATATAGTGCAGAGCAAACCGACCCACCGAGCCCCTCCCTCCTCGCCGAGCAGAGCGACGAAGAGGTAAAGACCATGGCCCTCTGGCTCGGGCGTTACACGCAAGCTCACCCTGGCCGCATGGATCGGTTGCAACAGGTCGCCGAGCAGAGGAGGCTCGAAGAAGAAGTCGCGCAAGGAAAAACTTCTTCGCTGCTTGCGAAGGCCTTCACCTCACTGTGGAGCCGAGCTCGTCGCCTGAACACCCAAGGGCCAAGGCGGAGAAGCCGCCAAGGAGCCCCGAGGAAGAGGCGGAAGGTTCCGCGAAGAAGATCGGGACCAAGCCTTCCACGGCGGTATGTAGGAATCGATCTTTAGACCTTCCAACTTTCTCGCGTTAGACTTAACGAGCGATCCTTTTTTTATTAGTCGCCCAAGGAGAGATCGCCACGGATGATGTCGAGGAGGCGCCGAGCGTCGCTGCTGCCGAGCACTGCACGGCGCTTCACGGGTGATGAGGCTAGCGTGCCTCAAGGACAAGCCGGGCGGCGTGGAGCTCTGCTTGTCATTGGCTCAATGACGGATCGACGCGCCAAAGGTGCGGTGGGTGCTGGAGGCAAAAGTAGCGGCAAGGCGCCACGGACTTGATGCAAGGCGATGGCTCGGAGGCGCCGAGGCAGACCGAGCAGCCGGTCTCGCCAGCACTTCGTCGCAGGGCAGCTCACCTGAGGCGACGGGATTCTCCCCGGCGGTGAAACCCCACCGTCCGGGAACATGAAGAAGCCCCGGCGGTCGCGCAAGTCGTCCTGCCCGTGGAAACAACGGCGCCACCCGGCGGAGTGGCTCCGGCCTCGCCCGAAGACGTTCGGGCGGAAGAGGAAAAGGAAGAGGAGAAGGAGCGCGGAGACGAAAGTGCTTCGCCCGTCGCTCCTGCACCCGAGCAGATGCGCTCCCGCAAGAAGAAGGAGCGAACAAGGCGGCGACGGCAAGAGCGCGCCCGCCTCATCCCGCATGAGCGGGGCTTCGTGACGCATGGCCTCGAGGACCGCCTGCGCCGCGGATTGAAGCATCGGCTTGGCGAGGTAAACTCCAAGACCAAACCTTGCTCGCTTTGAATGTGTCATCATAAAGTGTTACGAATAGACCTTCTCCTCGTGTCTTTAGGGATACCATGGCGGAACTCGAGGATGGGGTCACCATCGAGCGGACGCCCGTCTTGGCGTCCTCCGGAGCATCTCCAGACGGGATCTCGGGCAGAGCGTTCTGGCTGCCCAAAGCCGAGCCGGTCAAGGCGAAGCGAAGAAGCTCAAGGCCAAGCCGACCAAGGAGAGGCATTCCTCCGAGGCTCTTCTAAAGGAAGCCGAGGAGCTTGCCTTGCAGCCGTGAAGGCGAGCACACCATGGAGGAGAAGCCGGGCCGCCTGAAGTGGCTTGAAGAGCAGCTTGCCGACGCCCCATCGGTGGAACCAGCTCATGGAGGAAGCCAAGAAGCTCAAAGCCCGGCTCGCCAAGGAGGAGCAGACATCCGCGGGACTCGGGCTAAGATCTCAACCTGTGGGCTTCACAGAGGAGATTGAGGAGATCGCAGGATGGGCGTGAGGCGATCACCATGGAGAAGAAGGTCAAGGAGGTGGACGAGCAGCTCAAGACCGTCGAGCAATGAAGTTAGCCAAAGCGAGGCTCGACCACCAAGCTGCGGGCCAAGACCGAAGAAATCGAGGCTCTCCGTCTGAAAGCGACATTTGAGCAGGCCAGAGCAGCAAGGAGGAAGCCGATCGTCTCCAGTGAGGCTGAGAGAGGGTTCAAAGCCCAAGGGAAGTCCTGCGCCTTAAGGAAGTGATCGAGGAGCTCAAGGAGCAACTCGCTTCTAGGTAGTTGTAGGGCTGTAACCCGAGATGGACTTTTGTACCTGCAAATTTTGTTAATAAAGACTTACCCTTTTCCCTCGCAAAGAGAGAGCAAAAAAAGACAAGAACGAATGAAACTAAGAGAAAAGCTAACAGCAGCTAGGAAGTTTAAGAAAACGGTAGAGCGCTTAGCCTAACTCCCGGCCCGTCGTGCATCGCGCGGAAACCTGAGTTTGCGAACCCGAGCAGTGCACAAGAGAAAGAGCGACACCCTAGCCCTCGTGCAGACGATGCTCGAGAACCTAAGCTTGCGAACTCGAGCACGTCGTAGAGAGAAAAAGCGACACCGAACCTTGCTCGATTTGTTCCACGACCGCTCGTTGGCGTAAGTTAAGCGCCCGAGAGTAACCGAACAAGGAAAGTGCCTCCGCCGGGGGCTTATGAGAGCGAGCTTTGCCAAGTGGTCGCGCTAAGCGAAGAAGTGCCTCTGCGGCGGAGGGCTTACGAGAGCGGACTTAGCGCCAAGGTGGAAAGGCCGTGTTACGCAATCACGAGTTTAGGAGCGTGTCGAGACTAGACACGGGTAGGGAAAAATCCTTAAGATTGCGGAGCCAAGAGTTCGCAAGACCGGGCAACCATCAAGTGTTACCAGAGAGAAAGTAGTCCGAGAAGACAAATAGTGAAAAGGGCACAGAGGCATGAGATTCACGAAGAATTGGATTGAACTTTGCATGGTGCCCAGAGACTTGGACGAACTAAAGCGCGAAGTTTACAAAAAGCGCAAAGCTAAGCAAACACGTAAAAGACCTACACAAAGAACTTACGAAGATGGTCGATGTTCCAAGTCTTTGGTCGGCTCTCTCCGTCCTCCATAGCCAGCGTAACAGCCCGGGCGGCAAGAGAAACGACAGTGAACGGGCCCTCCCAACGAGGAGTTAACTTGTTGGCATTGGACAAGTTCGGACACGGTAGCGTAACGCAGGTCGCCCGTCTTCAAAACCCTTGGTCGAACTGATTTGGCGGCGTCTTGGCGAAGAGCTTCTTTGGTAGCGTGCCATTCGACTTGTACCCGGTCGCGTGTGCCTTCGAGGAGATCGAGATCGAGGAGCGCTCTTGCTCGTCGTCAACTAGGTTGGTGAGCTCGTCTTGGCGAACCGAGTACAACTTCGCGGCGGGATGGCTTCGCACCATAGACCAATTGGAAAGGAGTTTCCCGCCGCCTGGCCGTCAGAAAGCGAATCGCGGAGAGGACGGAAGGAACCGTCGACCCGAGCCTTCTTGTGCTCGCCGAGAGCAGCAAATACCCGCCGCTTGATACCTGGACTATCTCGTCCGTTATTTCGCTTCGATCGCTTCCATTGCTCGTGGATGTGCCATGGCGAAGCGAACTTGGTGCCCACTATTCGCAGATTCTGGAATAGCTCGCTCAACCGGGTACCGTTATCGCGATCAACTTGTGGGGATCCCGGCTGCGTGACCACGTTGCTTTTGAAAAAGCGAACAGCCGTTTTGGCGTGAAGAGGCGACGAGCTCGCCTCAATCCACTTTGCAAAAGTGTCTATGGCGACGAAAGGTGTGTATAGCCCTTGTACCCCTTAGGGAATGGGCCGAGCGGATCCGGACCCCATGTGGAAAAGGGCTAGGATGGGGATTGTTTGGAGCTCTTGGGCGGGCTTGTGTGCCTTCCGGCGTGAAATTGGCAAGCCTTGCACTTAGTCACGATATCCGGGCATCTTGTAACGATGGGCCAATAATAGCCCATGTAAACGCTTTGTCGACGAGTTACAAGGAGGCGTGGTTGCCCTGAGCACCCTCGTGTATGTCCCTAAGAAGGAACACACCCTCATTGCGAGATGCACTTGGAGAGAACTCCCGAGCACCTTGACGGTAAAGGATTCCGCCCACAAGCTTGTATGGAGCGGCACGCCTTTGTAAGCCGGGAACGCCGGCGGCTGTCGTCAGTGGTCCCATCGCAAGGTACCGGACAAATGGCGTTGTCCGATCCATGACTGCCGATAACGGAGACAAGACCACTCTCTCGTTGCCTCGTCCCGAGACGTGATTGAGGGCTTGTGAAGGTGCTCGACGAGCACCCGCCGAGCAGATTCTCGTGAGGATCCATACTTGATAGCTGGTCGGCCGAAGTTGTCCTTCCAGGCACGAAGAGCACCGAAAAATCGAAAATGCCGCCCAACTTCCTCACTTCAACCGGTATCGCGCCATTGAGTCATCGCAAAGACGCGATACTCCTTGTTAACTGATTGATGACCACCGTGAATCTCCTTCACGATCGGCCGTTGGACACCAAGCGACTTGCACTCTTAGTCCGTGAGGAGGGCCTCGTACTCTGCAGCGTTGTTAGTCGCCGCAAAGTGTAGTTGGATAGAATACTGGAGTTGCTCTCCTTGAGGGGAGATGAGAACAAAACCAGCCCCCGAGTTTCTAGTGCGCGAGCCAACGAAAAACATGGTCCAAGAGGGTTCATCAGGTTGCTCGGGAGCTCCCTGGGATTTGGGCGGGCAAGTCCATTCGGCGACAAAGTCAACTAGGACACGTGACTTAATAGCGATTCGGGCGACAAATAACGAGATCAAACTCTGCTAGTTCCATTGCCCACTTAGCTATACGTCCGCTAGATTCCTTGTTCCGTAGGATTTCTCCCAGAGGAACGTGGTCGGGACCAGTATTTGATGCGCCTGGAAGTAGTGGCGAAGCTTCCTGGAGGACATGAGCAAGGCATAGAGGAGCTTCGACCTCGTGGTAACTCCTTTGATCCGTGAAGTACCTCGCCACGTAATAGATTGGTCATTGATGCCTTCCCTTTCGACCGTCAAGATCGCGCTCATCGCTTGTGGCGTGCAACCTAGGTACGATGAGGAGCTGCTCGCCATGCCGCTGGGTAGTCAAGACGGAGGATTGGACAGTATCGCTCAGATCTGGAAGGATCTATAAACTTCTTCTTCCCACTCGAAACCATTGTGCTTGCGCAGGCCTTAAAGAAGGGCAGCCCGCGTTAGCCTTGACGGAAATAAACACGCTTAGAGCAGCCATCCATGATGAGGCTTTGTACTTCCTTTATGGTAGTTGGAGCACGCATATTTTCAATGGCCTCGATTTTTTCGGGGTTGGTAGAAATACCTTGCGAGCCAATGACATAACCGAGCAACATGCCGATCGAACACCAAAGGTACACTTCTCTCGATTTAATTTTATTCGATGCTGGTGAGATTATGAAAAGTCTCGCTGTGTCTTTTACATGATCTGGAACATACTTGCTCTTTACAACTATGTCGCCGATATAGACCTCCGTGTTTTTCCGCACTGTTACGGGAAGGTCTTCTCCATTAAGCTACCGAACGTGGCACCAAAGATTGCGCAGACCGAAAGACATGGTCGTATAGCAGAAAGTGCCGAAAGGGGTGATGAAGGCAGTCTTCACTTCATCCTCGGGGGAGATGCTTATTTGGTGGTAACCGGAGTAAGCATCTAAAAAACTCAGAAGCTGGGCGTCCGCAGTCGCATCGACCAGCTGGTCAATACGAGGCAGCGGGAAATTGTCCTTAGGACAAGCAGCGTTCAGATCTGTGTGATCGACACACATTCTCCACTTGCCGCCTTTCTTCTTTACAATGACAGGGTTGGCTAACCACTCGGTGTGATCAACCTCGCGGATGAACCCAAAGAATGAAAGCGCTTGCTGCCGATCTTTGATGATCCTGTTTGAATTCAAAAGCGACGAAGCTTCGGCGAGCGAGCTTTGTCCGCCGGACAGCCGGCTTTGTGCTCGACACCTTCCTTGGGACTCGGGCATGTCGATGTCTCCCAGGCGAATACATCTGCATTAGCTCGGAGGAAGGCAATGAGCTCGCTTTCCTATTTGGGGTCCAGATTGGCCCCCAAGTGAACTGTCTTGGAAGTATCATCAAGCGACAGCGGAACTTCCTTAGTTTCTCCCCCTGGCTGAAGGGAGACCCTAGGGCGTGCAGACTTGGTCTGCGGGACTTCAGGACCGCGCGGCGGAAGTTGGTCGACCAGGGCGAGGGACTGCTCGTCGCAATCCAGAGCAGCTTTGTAGTTGCCCTTGACCGTGATCACACCGTTAGGACCCAGATCTTCATGCAATGGTAAGCGTGGTGGGACACGGCCATAAACTTCCGAGAGATGGCTCGCCTAAGATCGCGTTATGCGCCGATGGGAAGTCGACCACGTCAAAAGTGATCAACTCGTCCGGAAGTTGCTTGGGTTGCGAAGGTGACAGGCGGGACAACCGCCCTAACCGCTGATGACTTCTCCGGAACAATTCCGTAGAAGGGCATGCGACTTCCTTGACTTGGAACGAGGAATTTGCATCTCGCCCAAGACTTTAGCGTAAAGCAAGTCCAAAGCGCTCCGCCGTCCACTAAGACACGGCCAACTCTCGCTGTCGATGGTCGGGCGACCACCGATGGGGCCACCGAGGCTTGGTCATCCCGGTGGGGCAATCCTCCCGAGAGAAGGAGATGGGGACCTCGGTCCACTTCATCGATTCAGCCGAGGTTTTGCCTTTTCGACGTTATGGACCTCCCGAGCTTCCTTGAGGTGCGCCGAGAGGTGTAAGCCGAGGAGCCCGAAAATGACGGTGATATGGTTCACGGGCTCTTGATATTCATCATCATCTTCCGATCACCATCGTCGGTTGGCGCTAGCCTTACGGCATCACCTTGTTGAGGCGGGGGTGGGCATTGGGCCCTTGCCGTTGTAGAAATCTTGAGTTTTGCAGCCTAAGTTCTCTGATGGCGTATATCATGCCCGTAGTCTTTGGTGGAACTTGCAAAATCGGTCGCTCGGACCTTTCTTGCCTTGTCCGCCTCCCTGGCGTGCTTTTGCCCTTGTAATTATTGTTGGGCTTCTTACGCCCATCCTTGGGAGGAGGTGCGCGATCCATACTGCGACGGTATTGTTCGCATCACCTTTGTTCTTCTTCTTCGGGACTTCTTGTCACCGGGAACATTCTTGCCGCTCTTCTTCTTCTCATCCACACCGGGCTAGGCGGGGCTCGCCTTGTCGAACGCCTTTTTATCTTCAACAGCGCTCTGCCGTGTTGGCATAGCGGTCACCGCCTTGAACAGTCGTTGGCGGTCCAGTCTCGTTGATCTCGAGATCTGGGTGAGCCGCTTCGTCGCGGACTCCGTTTTGAAGGCGCGGACAATGATTCATCCGAGATGTTCGGGATCGTGTTGCGGATCTTAATGAAACGCTTCACGAAGCTGCGGAGGGTCTCCCGCTCATCCGGATCATCCGTGCAGATCATCCTCCTTACCCGACGCACGTAACAGCCTCCGGAAATTAGCGATCGAGGCGTCACAAAGCTGGTTCCATGAGTGATGGAACCCTCCTGCCGATTGAGCAGACCACGTCCGAAAGCGGCACCCTCAAGGACGGTCGGAGGTAATTAGCCATAACGAGCTCGTCACCCCCGGCCGCCATGATGGCCGTAGCGTAGATGGAAAGGAATTCCTCTGGGTTCTGAGTCCCATTGTACCTCTCCATGTGACCGGGCTTGAACTTTGAGGGCCACCGGACAGCTCGAAGCTCGTCAGAGAAAGCCCTGCAGCCCAGAGCATATGACCGACCACCTTCCCCGGCAGAACCTAGTCTTGAGAAGACGTTGGTCTTGTTGCGCGGGGGAACTCCTGCTGAACGGGATGACTCGGCCTGGAGAAACTCTCTCCGGGACAATCCACCACGCTCCTTCCTCGTGGTGGCGACGACGCGCTCCTCACGAGGGGACCGTCCGTGATCATCGCGTGCGCGCTTGCCCCTGTGGTCGCGATGACTACGAGGACTTGGCGGCGGCGGCGACCACGGTAGCTCGCTCATGGGCAAGTGATCCTTCGATGGTGACGGGGGTCACGCGATCGATCAGAGCTGTCCGAATCATTCCGGGCAGTTTGGCTGCGCTGCCTGGAGGAGTTGTTGACTTCTCCTAGAGACTTTAGGCCTTCAGCCAGTCGCTCTAGGTTAGACGCAACAGCATCGCCCATGCGGGCGAGATCAGCTTGATTGGCGGATCTAAGGACCGTTGCTATAGCTTCGAGCCGTTCCCGACTTTGATCTATGGGTCCTGGGATCCCTGAACCATCCGCGTTACGCCCGATCGAGTCCGGTCACGCGGAATTGACCCAACAGGAAGCTTCGCCGGAGACTTAGCGCCAAGACGCGAGGTGGGTCGCGACGCTGCCGCCATAATCGGTCGCGAAACCGTGCTAAGGTCGATTGATGGAATCGCCGAGGTTGCGGCGAATGACGTCTTGCTCGCGAAAGCGACTGCGCGACCTCGTTTTGATGCCGAGCGAGTTAATCTGCTCGACCTCGCCAAACCGCCACGGCTGTGCGGCAGATCCTCTCGAGGTTCCCACATCGCCATGTTAATCTTTGCGGGGCCATGCGAAGGTATGCTAGGCGGTGTCATCGCTGTGTCTCCACAGTGGAATCTACCGACATAGCCTTGGAATCGACAAATCTAAACCGTCGTAAAGATCATCGTTCAGTAGTCGCTGCCGATGACGGAGTGCGATCCGAGGCTATCTCGCCATGTAAGCGGAGACATCGCCTCCGGATGCGGAAAGCGTTCGAGACCGAACAGATCGATCCGAATCGACAGGATGAGACATCCGCCCTTCCGAGTCGTAGCCCTCGTGAAGTATCTCTCAGATCGCGATGGAGTTCGACATGCTCGTCTGCGTGTCCCACGGACGGCGCCAAATTGCCGACGGTTGGGATATCGACCCAAGTCAACCAAGGTTCTTCAAAGAGGAGATAGGAGACACGCCGAACAACCACGAACGAAAGAACGAGCAGAGCGGGGGTTTTATCCTGGTTCAGCCTCTCGAGAGATAATAGCCCTACGTCCAACCTTTCTTATATATCAAAGATGATTACAAGAGGTGGCTCGATGAGACGAACAAGTCTCGGCGAGATTATGTGTACAAGTCGTAAAACTCTAAGTCGGATCCGCCCCTCTACACGCCGTAGGGCCTTGTTTATATAGTGCGAGCAAACCGACCCACCGAGAGAATATCGGGTCGCTAACTACGAGCACGTAATCTAACTCAAGACATGCCAAATATATCCCGAGGTAGATAAGGCATACCCTAGTCTTGGGGATCACGACTCCTATTCCAATCCGGAAACCAACGTCCGGGTCTTCACGGTTGCAGTAACTCTTGTTCGAGTAGGACTCAAACACGAATTTAGGTCGTTCGCACCGTGTCGACCAAGAGGCTGTTGGGCAGATGCACATGGGCTCGATAGAACCTTCCAGGAGCCGGGCCTGGTAGGTTGTTCGATTGGGCCGTCAGGGAGTGGGCCATGGCAATGGGCCGTAATTTTATCCCCGACAAGGATGTATTAGAGTCAAATCAGGGGATCAGTAACATTTTAGCAGGTATTAGAGGTGGTCTTAAATAGGGAATCCCAAAAAGTAGCCGTTGCTGCAGTTAATCCCGCATCAGATGTTCCGACCCGTCGGATGTTCCGATGGCCATCGGAACATCCGACGGACCGATGGCCATCGGATGTTCCGACCCGCGTCGGATGTTCTGATGAACTAGTCTTTGGATGGCGTTGAAAAACAGGCAAGCTGGCTTTGCCATCGGATGTTTCGACCCTCATCGGATGTTTTGATGGTATAGGTTCTAAATAGAGTGTATTTTGAATGGAAAACTCACATGCACTTCGAGATACCTATTTTGAGCACTTAGGAACCTTTATATGCTTCTCCTTTGCATCCCTCTTTATAGTACGGCATCCCTAGGACTCAATAATCAAATATTTACAATTAAATACTAGTCTTGATGCCTTCTTGCGATATATCCACTTTCGAGGGGTACACCATCACATGTAAAAATGTACCTCACGGATTTAACTTGTAAAACATCTGTGTACATTCTCCAATAGGAAATATTAGCTCTATAATTGTTACTCATTAATCACAAAACCACTTAGGGGCCTAGATACACTTTCAATCTCCCCTTTTTTGGTTTACTGATGACAACAATTATAGCTCACGAAGAAATTATAAACACGAATATAGACGGAAGCCCCCCCTGAAACTATGGCAAGAATAACAACAAGGGCTCCCCCTATATCCTTGACAAATTTGAATCTAAATGCAGTAAGGCAGGATATATCACACAATAACGACAAGATAAATAACTAGCAATTCACCATTACATCATCACAAGATAATTAAAGTCTTACAAACACAGCATACCACATAAAACATCGAGTTTAAAACATAGTTTTGCACCCCTGAAACTATGGCAAGAATAACAACAAAAGCTCTCCCTATATCCTTGGCAAATTTGAATCTAAATGCAGTAAGGCAGGATATATCACACATAACGACAAGATAAATAACTAGCAATTCACCATTACATCATCACAAGATAATTAAAGTCTTACAACCATAGCGTACCACATAAAACATCGAGTTTAAAACATAGTTTTGCACACACTTAAACATTTAAGTTTCAAACATAGGAAAATAAGATAGGAATGTATAGAAAATAGCTTTTCTCCCCTTTGGCATCAAGACGCCAAAAAGAAAGAAACTGAAAAAAGACTACTCAATCCACTCTGGATCACTGCTGCTGGAACTGCCACCACCTTCACCCTGAACACCAGCTCCACCGCTGACTGCATCATCATCTTCGTTGTTACCGCCACCGGAAAGAGGAATCCCAAACATCCCTCGATTGTAGGTGTCAATAGTGGAGTAGGAGGACTCGGAATCATCAAAAGAGAGAGGCATACCAAGATGCTTCTTGGTATCTTGAATCTGCTTTCGATTGTCGCGAAGACGCACAATAGATTCTTTGACTCGATCATTCGTCTTGCGGCACAAACAAAAGATTGATTTCAGCATTTTCTTGATAGAGCCTCCAGAAGATGACGGGCTAAACCGTGCTAAAGACGGGCCCGCGCTACCACGAGGAGCAGAAGGACCAGCGCTATCACGGGCAGCAAAACTCCTCCTTGGTGGAGTTGCAAAAGTTCCACTAGGAGAAGCCAGTCCACGGGTAGTCACAAGGTAGGGAGTGCGCTTCACATCTAGTATAAACTTGAGAGCAGTAATATGAATGATCATGCTCATCAGATAAGGAGCAAAAGGACATCTCCTATTTGGATCACAAGCACTGATCTTGATCTCATACTAGACAAAATCCAGCACATCAAAAGGACTCTCACGCAGACCAATTTTCAACAGAAGGTTGCGAGAGTAAGACAGAACACGAGATGCATCACCTTTCTTGAGACAAAGAGTCTTGCGGAGGATGCAATTGAGCACTTGGTAGAAGGGCTTCATGGTCTCAGTTGCTCCAGCCTTAGACGGAATAGGCCCATCATACAAAAACTTCAGCTCATGATTCTTTAGGGCATCCACATCATGAAGCTCCTCCATGTTGCCTCTAGTGGACAGCTTCAGGTGTTGACCAAATTCCCTCTTCGAGAAGTTGTAGAATACTCCATCGCACATAAACTAGAAGAAGTTGCCAGCGGCACCCCCAGCAAAGTACAATGTAGCATAGAACTGACAAATCACCTCATCATTCCAATCATGCTGAAAACTTAAGATGTTGGTCAGTCCCATGGTGTCACTGGCAGAGATAACTTCATTGATGACTGGATTGACTGTCAAAGCCATGCCTTCCCAATCAATGAATTGTATGCTCATGACTGGACTCTTCTTTTTCACAAAAGCAAAATCATAGAAATCTTGATGAAAGAAGTTTCAAAATCTTTTATCAGTCCCTTCTTCCTTCTCATATCGAAGAGGATCTTCACACCTGGTGTGTTGAATCTCCTTGACATCCGCGACATAATAGCCGGGAATCTTCGGAGTGACATTGTGAGAGAAGGTCCTTGTTGACTTCTTGATCATCAACGGACCGATAGAATCACGGATATTTGCTCGCTTCCATTGAGCCAATCTCTCATGAAAGATCGTAGGATCCTCATTGGACAAGGCAGAAGGTGCAATGGCAACACCCTAGCCTTTGGGATCATGCTGAGAAGAAGACATCTGCATGATACACATGATGGAATCAAAGAATTGTAATAGAGTGCTCAAAATCCAACCGGGTCAGTGAGTACCACGTCGGAACATCCGACCTGGTCCAAACATCCGACGGGGTACAGCAACTGCCCGAAATAGCGTTTTTCACAACTCGCACCAAAACGATGAATCCGAGGCATCAACAGGTGGGGAATGTTTCTATGAACAAGATAGAAGCATATTTTGACTCGAACTCAAACTAAAATGACGCACATTGCACGTTCTAGGAGATTTCAAGATTTGGAGCTTTACCTTCAATGGAGGGGGGAAGACGAGCAGGGAAGGAGGCGGATGCAGTGGAGAGGCGTGCAGGTCGCAAGATCCGCTGCCGCACGGTCCGCCGCCGCCGAAAGATCTGCCGCCGCCGGAACTCCCTGTGCCGTCGCAGCTTGAGGAGAGAGGGAGAGGTAAAAGCTCTAGGGTAAAAACCGTGGGGGCCCACGCGGTGAAAAATAAATAGGTGACAAAACTGGGCCGAGTCGGAACATCCGACGGAAGTTCCGACGGACCCCTCGCTGAACCGCACCGGAAATTCCGACGCCGGTCGGAACATCTGACGGGCCCCTCGCTGGATCACATCGGAAGTTCCGATGTAGATCGGAACATCCGATCCCCCTCCTGCTGGATAAGAAAGTTTTAGACTCCAGGCTCCTCGAAAAAAGATAAGATTGCTCCGGGAAGATAGAGGGGAGTTCTAAGAATTGAGTTTACCCAAGGATGACCCGTAAGCAGTGTTCGCCTAGTCGGCCGACTAGGCCGATTAGTAGCCGCCTAGTCGCTAGTCTGCGATAATCCGTCCCGTTTAGGGGGTAGTTGATGCATTAGTCGAAAAATCCGATTAGTCGGTTCTAGGCGGACTAGGACCGATTAGTTGGGTGGGCCTGGACGGTTTTAGGCGGTGGTGGGTCGGCCTAGTCGGTGACTAGCGGCCCGACTAGGGGATGAGAGCCCATCGGCAAAAGGCCTGTGGACTGTGGCCCAAATAGAAGTTGCCTAGTAGGGTTTCCCCCATCCTCCTGCCGTGTAGCGCCCATCCTCCTGCCGTGTAGCGCCGCCGTGGCCCATCCTCCTGCCGTGTAGCACCGCCGTCGCCGCCATGTGCGCCGCCGCCGCCTCCATGTGCGCCGCCGGGTTAATCTTCTCCTCTGCTCTACCTCCTCTACTCCACTTCTGAGTATCGATCTGAGCCGGGATGTGATCTCCTCCTCTAGCTTCTGCCCTCGAAGCTCGCCGCCGCCACCTTCGTGCGCACCACCGCCAGTTTCTCCTGGTGACAAGTGACTAGGTGAGTCTCTGGCTCTCTGCTCTCCACCCTCCCCCCACTCTAACCCGTCGGAGATTGACTGTTCAAGTGTTCATTTGTTTGCAAAAATGGCAGTGATGAACTGATGAATTGATGATACTCTATATATGTATTTTGTGTATTTAATTTAAGGGATAAGTCATATATTTGGAGTTGTAAAATGATGTATATGATAAGTTGGATACTAATATTTTTTATATTTTCGGGAAAAATAAAAAACTACTAGGTCGCCTAGTCTCCGTCTAGTTCGCCTAGTCTCTAGTCTGTAGGTATCCGTCTAGCACTTGACTAGCGTTTAGGCTAACATTGCCCGTAAGCAAATCAATCAATCAAACTAAGGTCATCCGAGAATAAATAGAATATGAATATCCGAAGAGCCAAATCAATCAATATATTTATATATACCTATATAACTATTGTAAAGTAGATGACAAGATAAAGAAAGCCTTTTCAATCACCAAACAATATGTGCAATATTTCAAGCAACATTCCGAGAGTCAAGGATATTCAATTCACTCCGCAATTCACAGAATTTTCTCTCATCAAGGGGTTTGGTGAAAATATCAGCTAGTTGATTTTCGGTTCTCACATGGGTAATATCAATATCACCTTTGGTCGAATGATCTCTTAGAAAGTGGTGGCGAGTATCGATATGTGTTGAATAGGATTTTGGCTATTTTTATGGCACTCTCATTGTCATATAAAAGTGGGATGTGGTTGATGTTAAGGCCATAATCTCTCAAGGTTTGTCTCATCCAAAGTAATTGAGCACAACAATGTCCTACGGCAATGTATTCAGCTTCGGTTGTGGATAGGGCTACAGAATGTTGTTTCTTGGACGCCCACGAAACAAGTGACCTACCAAGAAATTGGCAAGTATCGGAGGTACTCTTCCTATCCACTTTACAACCGGCATAATTCGCATCCGAATAGCCGATTAGGTCAAAGTTTGACCCTTTAGGATACCAAAGGCCAAAGTTGGGAGTGTGTATCAAATATTTCAAGATTCTCTTGGCTGTCACTAAGTGGCAATCCTTAGGTGCAGCTTGAAATCTTACACACATGCACACACTAATCATAATATCAGGCCCAGATACACAAAGATAAAGGAGAGAGCCAATGATAGAATGATATACCTTTTGATCTACGTTCTTACCATTTACATTTAGATCAAGGTGTCCATTTGTTGGCATAGGAGTCTTGATTGGTTTGGCGTCGCTCATCTCAAACTTCTTAAGCATATGTTTCATGTACCTTCATTGACTAATGAAAGTCCCTTCCTTCATTTATTTCACTTGCAGTACAAGGAAGAACTTCAGCTCTTCCCTCATTGACAGCTAAAAGCGTTTAGTCATCAAACTACTAAACTCCTGGCAAAAACATTCATTAGTAGATCCAAATATAATATCATCAACATAGACTTGACACACAAAGATATCACCATCTACTAGCTTAGTAAAGAGTGCGGGATCAAAATTACCCATTTCAAAACCTTTTCTTACCAAAAATCATTCAGACACGCATACCATGCACGAGGTGTTTGTTTCAATCCATTAAGCGCCTTGTTGAGTTTGTAGACATGATTTGGATATTTTGGATCTTCACAACCCGGTGGTTGCTCAACGTAGACAAGCTCGGAAAGTGCACCGTTAAGAAAAGCGCTATTGAAATCCATTTGCCACAACTTAAAACCATAGTGAGTAGCAAAAGCAATTAAAATTCTAATAGCATCTACTCTTTCTACGGGAGCGTAAGTCTCACCACAATTCAAACCTTAGATTTGCGTGAAGCCTTGTGCAACCAACCGTGCTTTGTTTCTTGTCACTATGCCATGTTCGTTTTGTTTGTTGCGGAAGACCCATTTTGTACCGATGATATTTTGCTTCGGTCTTTCCACCAACTCCCATACTTCATTCCTAGTGAAGTTGTTTAACTCATCTTGCATGGCAATAATCCAATCGGGATCTTTGATAACTTGATCTATATTGAGTGGCTCAAGAGTGGAGACGAACGAGTAAAATGCACAAAAATTTGAAAGACGAGATCTAGTAGTTACTCCCTTGTTTATATCACCAATGATGCCTTCGACGGGATGATGTCGTTGAACACTTTGGCGTACTCTAAAATGTGCATTCGATGGATTGGGATCTTCATCATCACTTTCACTTGACTTGTCATTTTCATCATCTTCAATAATTGTTGGCGGTTCGACTTGAGTTTGACATCACCGATAGCTATTTTCTTGATCGCTTCACACGGTGGTTCTTCTTGATCTAGCACATGTTGATCAATTTGCTCTACTTGAGAGCCGTTAGTCTCATCAAATGTTATATCACCCGAGATTTCAACCACACCGGAGGTTTTGTTGAAAACTCGGTACGCATAGGCATTTGATCCATAACCAAGTAAGAAACATTTGTCAACCTTAGGAGCAAACTTAGGGCTTCTGAATTTCTTATTCAAAATATAACACTTACTGCAAAAGACTCTGACGTATGAAATATTTAGCTTGTTACCGGTAAGGAGCTCATGTGAAGTTTTTTAGTAACTTGTGTAGATAGAGTCGGTAGATGGCGTGACATGCGGTGTTCACAGCTTCCGCCCAATATATGTCCGAAACCTTATATTCATTCAGCATGGTCCTCGCCATCTCAATAAGGGTACGATTTTTCCTCTCGACCACCCTGTTTTGTTGAGGGGAGTAGCGAGCCGAGAACTCGTGTTTAATGCCTTCCTCATCAAGATATTCTTCAACATCAGTATTTTTGAATTCCTTCCCATTGTCACTTCGAATCTTCTTAATCTTCACTTGATACTCATTTTGAGATCTTCTCATAAATTTCTTCAATATTCCTTTTGTTTCTGTCTTATCATGCAAAAATAATACACACGTGAATCGTGAAAGATCATCAACAATAACAAGGCTGTATTTGTTACCTCCTATACTTATGTATGCAATCGGTCCAAAGAGGTCCATATGTAGTAGTTGTAGAGGTCTTGTTGTGGTCATCACGTTCTTCGAAGAATGGGGTGCTCCAACTTGTTTCCCGCTTGATATGCGCTACAAGGCCTGTCTTTCTTAAACTTCACATTTGTTAGTCCAATGATGTGATTCCCTTTCGAAAGGTTGTGGAGGTTTCTCATACCAACGTGGGCTAGTCGGCGATGACAAAGCCAACCCATGATAGATTTAGCCAGTAGGCATATCCCAGGGCTAGGCCTATCCGTGAAGAAGTCCACAAGATATAGCTTTTCCTTTCGATGACCCTTAAAGACTATTAAACCATCACTCCTCCGAACGACATTCACACCATCACAAGAAAAGATACAATCGTAACCGGTAACACAGAATTGTTGTACCGATAATAGATTGTGTTTTAATGAATCCACAGGTAAAACATTTGTAAGAAAAAGATTTTCAGTGATTGCAATCTTACCAAGACTAAGTACATCACCTTTACTGTCATCTCCAAAAGTATTTGGTTGATTGTAGCAATTAATTTGAGAGAACATTCCCTTCTCTCCGGTCATATGATGAGTGCAACCGCTGTCGAGTACCCAACTAGGGCCACCGGAGAGATTCCTACAAAGTTCAAACTTTGGTCTGAGGTACCCAAATTTGATTGTGTCCTTTGAGGTTAGTCACAACAGCCTTTGGGACCCAAATGAATCTCACCAAATATGCATTATTACGCTTTTGTCCAACATGATAAGCAAACACTCTACCAAGATTATTCTTTCTAAGAATGTAAGAATCATTAAAAGTAGAGTGAGAAACGTATGTAAGAAGTATTAAAAGTAGAGTGAGAAACGTGACCTTTGAGCTTTGCTCTCTCATAAAATGGTCTGGCTTAGTGACCGGAGTCACCATAATATACGCTTTCTTGCCCTTTGGTGGAACATAGCCAAGTCCGGCCTTCTTAAAATTTTCTCTTCTCTTGTCTAGTATCTCATCAAATCCGTTACTCGACTTATAAGATTTTTGAATACCATCCTCAAGTAGACCCTTCAACTTCTCATTCTCACTAGTAAGATCTTGTAAAGTGGCGAAGTTTGTTGCACAAGCATTTACATCCATATTGTAACACCTTGCACAACCATTGCTCGTGGAAAGAGGTGAGTCGCATGTTACATTTGAAAGAGTAGAGGTGCTCTTTAAAAGATCATCAAACTTCACTCTAAGAGTCTCATGTGCTTTCTTTGCACAAATGAGTTCTTCTTTGAGTGAAAAATTGTTGATCTCGAGAGAGCTTGTTTTGGATTTGACCTCAGAAAATTATTTGGTCATCTCCTCAACCTTCTTCTTTTTCAATGCAAATTTCTTTTCAAGTTGGAGGTTTCTCTCGTTTTCAAGGATGAGTAATTCTTCTCCTTTCTCAAGAAGGTCCTCTTGTTGCTCAACCCTCTCCATTAACTCGGTCAACTTACCCATATCAAATCTACTCATCATCTTGACCAAACTAGCATGACTCATATCATCCTCATCATCACTAGAAATGTTACTATTAGAATTGACTGGAGATTTAGAAGATCTTGATGATACCTTAGGGCCCTTGGCCATGAAGCACATCGATAGATCATCATCGTCATCCGTCAATTCACCAAATAGGGATGAGGTTGTTTTAGAATAGCCATTCCGATGCAAGCAACACTCTCATCATCGGACTCGGAGTCGGATTCGGAGTCGGATTCGGAGTCCCACTCCTCACCAATGTGAGCTTCACCTCTTGAACTCTTCTTGTGTCTCTTGCTCTTTTCCTTGTCCTTCTTGTAACTCTTTTCTTTCTTATTTTCTTCCTTGTCCTTATCCTTCTTATGTGGGCACTCGGCAATAAAGTGTTCGGTTTCACCATATTCATAACATTTTCTTCTTAAACTTCTTGAAGATTTGGATTTGCCGGAGTCCTTCTTGCCTTTGCTATTGTAGCCATTCTTCTTGAGAAATTTATTGAATCTTCTCACTAAGAACGCCACCTCTTCCATGTTCATTTGCCCTTCTTCATCATCACTGCTTGAGCTATCATCCTTTGTATTTGACACTTTGCTCGTCTTCAGTACAATGCTCTTCTTCTTTGATGATTGAGTCATCTTTTTAATGTTCGAGGCTTCTTGGCCCATTAGCTCATCACTAAGAATTCTTCCGAGCACTTCATGCGGTATGATTGAGTGATAGTTGTCTGTCTCGGATCATTTGCACCAAGTGGCGTTTGGTTGGAGTGATAGCCCAAAGTAGAATCTTGACCACCTCATGATCAGCGAGAGACTTGCATCCAAGCCCCTTTGCCTCATTTACCAACACCATGAGCCAATCAAACATTGTCTTGTAGTCTTCTCCTTCTTTTAGGATGAACCTTCCTAACTTGCCATTAATAAGCTCGATCTTGGTTTCCCTCACACTTGATGTGCCTTCGTGAACAACCTTGAGGATGTCCCAAATTGTCTTGGCTTCTTCAAGTCCACAACTCGGTTGAACTCACTTGGGCTCAAAGCACCAAACAATGCATTGACGGCTTGATAGTTGCGGAAGGAGTCTCTTTCCTCATCAGCAGTGAGATTCTCCGGTACCTTGGGCTTGAAGCCTGTTTCTACAATTCTCCAAATAGAAGGATGAATAGACATTAGATACATCTTCATCTTATGTCTCTATTGTGCGTAGTATGTGCCATCGAAGTGAGGCGCACGTGCAGTGGGAACAAAGACATGAGATGAAGATGTTGTATCAGGATAAACATAAGGAATAGCAGCGTTTTTGTTGCCTTCACTTGAAGTCTCGATCTCAGTATCTTCTTTGTTGCTAGGCATTATTCTCCAAGCTGTTAAGCTCAAAACAGGAGGTTAGGCTCTGATACCAATTAAAATGATCGCTATGCCGCCTAGAGGGAGGTGAATAGGTGAATAAAAGAAAATTGCGAAAATAATAAACTTGAACAGTGACCAACCCGTTAGATGTTCCGATGGAGGTCGGATGTTCCGACCTGGTCCAGCAACCCCTGCGTCGGATGTTCTGATCAGGTTCGGATGTTCTGACGGCGTCGGATGTTCCGATCCTGCGTATTCTAAATTTATCGAAAACCTGCAGTAAAAACTGATTTCTCTCAAAACCAAGGTTAGATCTATTCAATAATATTAAGAATAAGCCAACACCAATAGTAAAAACAACAACTCAAGATCAAGACGAAAACACAGCGATTTTGTTTACCGATGTTCGGATCTTTGAAGGGAGATCCTACTCACCGTTAGGGAAGACACAAAGCCCGGATCACCAAGACCCTAATCCCCTCCCGGCGAAGCACACATCACTCACTGGCAATCACTAGTTGAATCCTATTCCTTGCGGAGGTAGATTCGCACCTTCACAAACTCCAGAGGCACGCCACACGAAGATCGGCGGCTCACCGACGACACCTAGCCGTCTAGGAGCCCTTTAAGCCTCCAAGAGTAATAAATACGATGAAGAAATTAGGAATCGGTAAGTGCTCAAAATTGGATGCCTCTAATTTGTGGAGCACTTGGGTGCCTTGATCTCTCTAGATCTAGATCTCACAAGATGAACAAGAGAGACACAAAGGCTAAAGCTTTGAGAGATGATGAACAGGATGTATTAGAGTGAAATCAGGGGACCAATAACCTTTTGGCAGGTATTAGAGGTGGTCTTAAATAGGGAATCCCGAAAAGTAGCCGTTGCTGCAGTTAATCCCGCATCAGATGTTCCGATCCCGTCGGATGTTCCGATGGCCATCGGATGTTCCGACCCGCATCGAATGTTCCGATGAACTACTCTTTGGATGGTGTTGAAAAACAGGCAACCTGGCTTCACCATCGGATTTTCCAACCCTCGTCGGATGTTCTGATGATGTAGGTCCTGAATAGAGTGTATTTTGAGTGGAAACTTACATGCACTTCGAGATACCTATTTTGAGCACTTAGGAACCTTATATGCTTCTCCATTGCATCCCTCTTTATAGTACGGCATCCCTAGGACTCAATAATCAAAGATTTACAATTAAATACTAGTCTTGATGCCTTCTTTCGATATATCCACTTTCGAGGGGTACACCATCACATGTAAAAATGTACCTCATGGATTTAACCTGTAAAACATCTATAATTATTACTCATTAATCACCAAAACCACTTAGGGGCCTAGATGTACTTTCAAGAAGCAAATCAACACAAGATGTTCATGGAGAAGAATGATTTTACTGCATAGCAGTTGAGGGATTACAAACCACACTCTATGTGGTCATACACACTCTAGATTTTCAGCTCTAAGGGGATGAGGAGGTGCTCCCCTCCCCCTCTATTTAGAGCCCAAGTGTGAGATGCCCTAAATTCTAGAGCCCATCTCCACTGTTAATTTGAGGATGAGTGGTGTGCTC
The DNA here is from genome assembly GCA_036346415.1 of Raddia guianensis. Classification (NCBI taxonomy): domain Eukaryota; kingdom Viridiplantae; phylum Streptophyta; class Magnoliopsida; order Poales; family Poaceae; genus Raddia; species Raddia guianensis. Next base: position 41,345,797 of record CM070538.1, on the reverse strand, counting down.
ACGCACTAAACAACACACTCCCACAGAGGAATATTCTCCGCATATTCCTTGGGAAATATCTTTGCAATTTCCTCGGTTGACAGTCCACGCCTAGGTGCACCGGTCAGATCAACTTCGCCACCAAGTAATCGACGCACTAGCCTCCTGCTGTCCCGGACTCCTGTCCATAGAGAAGCCACTCGAGTACATCACCTCATGTAACCGCGAGATCATTGAACCCGGTTGCCTGCATGCCTTCAGACGCACCAGCTTGCAGTTGTCCCCACGAAGCGTCAAGCACTTGCCCACTAATGCCTGCATCACAGAGGTGAACACACAAAAACAACACATCTTACCTCTCCTGAGAGGTTAGTCTATCATACGATCATCAACATTGAATCCTGTGCTCAAAACCGAAAACACCGTGTCAAAACGCACTTAGCATGACCGAACAGTCCGAGACTAATCCAAAATCTTAGTAAAATCCAACAATGTCTCAACAAGACAACTTAAAAAACCGTTTCAAATTCATCCTTTTCACATATATTCATCATCATCCAAGGGGACCTCCCACATGGGTCTCCACACAGCCCCTTGTCAGAAGGTGGCTGCTCCTTTTGTTGCCATGGCCCATAGTAGAGGCAAGCTAATATGCACCTTCTATGGGAAGGATAGTCATAGAATTAATTCTGTATTGGCGAGCTTGTGCTTTGCGAGCGTGCTACTAAGACACTCATGACTCGTAGACAGGCTACTGGACAGGTTATGGACACTAGACAAGGTTTCTACAACACTGTTTGCTAAGAGGACTCGTCAACTAGGTTTGGGTGCTAGTTCCTTACTACTACTCCACAAGGTGTGCCTTACTTTCCCCTGTGGAGGTAGATGTTCGCAATGTGAGTTTCCTCTTGGCCCTAGGTGGCTTGATAGACAACCAATGCGAAGGTTGTGAGACAGTCCAGTTTCCTAATAGGCGGACTGCTCCACCACCTGCACCTAGAGCTCCACCAGTTTGTCCTACTGACCTGGTGCGTGTTGTTGTTATATCCCATTTAGGACATTGGACCTGTCTTTGGCCCGCCCCACTCCTGGCCATTTAAAGGCAAGACATGAAGGGCTTCCCCCCCCCCCCCTTCGTGGCCTTCCACAGGGAGACCAGGTTGTACCCATCATCCTTCTACCCTAGCCACCGCCACCTTGTTCTTGCCTAGCCGCCATCCACGCCATTTTCGAGAGGTCGCTGACCGGAGCTCCCGTCGTCGCGCCGTCACCGAAAGATCATCGCTGGATGTTGCCGGCCCTGCTGTCTCACTCCACCATCATCGACGTAAACCGTCGTCCAACACCGCCACCCGTTGTCCCTGTTCTTCCCCTTCCCTACCTCCGCGCCACCATTAAGGGAAGTCACAGACCAATAGAGAAAGAGAAAAAGGGAAGGAGGGAAGAGAGGAGGAAGAAGGTAAGGGAAACCTAGAGTTTGCCTTTGTTGTTAATTTTTTCCTCAATTTTGCTTTGAATACACAATATAGATGTGTTCCCATGGAATTCCTGCTAATCACAATATAAATTGTGTAGATTAGCAAGGTATAGTTGTAGGAGGTGAAGTTTTAGTAGATCGGTTTTATATGCAGCAGATTCAGGTGATGTTTTGGTCTATTTATTATCCGATTCAGGACTTGGTCATTTAAAAGAAATTGTGCATTTAGGTCTTAGCTCCGTTTCGAGCACAAGACTCACCACACAGGGCTTCACCCCTGGTTAGGGATTCGAATACAGTGAGACTTACGCTCATGTTGCACAATTTGATTTAATTTAGATTCTCCTTGATTTTGCTACCTCTCGCTTTATCAAGCGCTACATATATAAGCCTGTCCAAGCTCCACCATCTACTAACCAAGCAGGGACGGATCCTTGCCATCGCTTTACCACCCTGTGCGTTGAAGTTATCGCCGACTAGTTGCCGGTTATGCCTACTGCTTGCACGGTAAGAACTGGTAAGAGCAAAGGATAGGTTCGAGAGAACTGCTGACACCCACACACAACTGTACCATATAGTGTGTGTATATATTCTTGTGTGTTCCTTTTGCTCCCACTAACCATGTCAGGAGGAAGTAATAGCGAGTCTGTGCTTAACGCTTAGTTTGAGAAGTACATGGAGGACCAGCAAAAGGCCATGGCTGATATGGCCAATAACATCACTCAACTGGCAAATGTAAATGCCCACGGGATGGAGCAGCTCGAGAGAAGGATTATCAACTTGATCACGAGAATGAAAGACATTGAAAGAAGAGCACCTGTCCCTGCTGCCCGTGTACCTCCTGCACCCCCTGCTGCCCAGATGCCTTTTGCAGCCCCTGCTGACCGTCGCTCTTGGGCTGATGAGGTTGAACAAGCTGAGAATGAGTATGTTGCTGATTCCGAGGCTGATGATGGATTCGATGTGAACAATAATCGAGATCATCGAAGGCTACGCCACAATCGGCAAGGTATGGCAATAAATCATCAAGGTAATCGTGAGGTACGAGATGACTCATTAGCCAAGGTTAAATTGACAATTCCTCCTTATGCTGATAGATATGATCATGACGCTTACCTTGATTGCAAATTATTGGTAGATCAAAAAATTTCATGCTTTACTGTTTCACCTGAAAACCAAGTTAAGGTTGCTGTTAGTGAATTCATTTATTTTGCATCTATTTGATGGCATTAAATGTGTAGAATAGGAAATGAACCTACCACTTGGCAAGTTTTAAAATGTACCATACGATCTAGATTTGTTTCTTCTTATTATGAGAGAGATTTGCTTAATAGGTTGCAACGTTTAAATCAGAATAGCAAAACAGTTGATGAATATTATCAGGAACTACAATATTATGAGGAACTACAAATTGATGTGTTGTGTTGTGGTTTACAAGAGAGTGAGGATGAAAAAATGGCTAGATTCTTGTGTTGGTTAAACCGTGAGATTCAGGATATACTAGATTATAAGAAATATAATTCTATCACTCATTTGTTCCATCTTGCTTGCAAAGCAGAAAGGGAAGTACATGGACGATAAATCAGGACGCGAAAAAACTTCAGTGGTTCATCAAAGTCAAACCTTGATGCTGCAAAGATTCCATCGTCAACACTTCATCAAGCATCACCGCCCGTTGTTCCTCCTACCCCTCCGACACAAGCTACAAGTGTAAGCAAGAATTCTGCGGTGCAAGCCCCGCCAAAAGTGCTTCTTCTGTCGCATCCACAGGCCGTACTCGCGACATTCAATGTTTCCGTTGCAATGGATTTGGACATACAAAGCGTGATTGTCCTAGTCAGCGAACTCTCATTATTCATGAGGATGTGCTAGTGAATATGAGGATGATTTTGCTTTAGTTGCCGCTAACCCCGCAGGTATCGAAGATTCCGATGGAGAGGTGTTTAATACTTCGACAACGGAAGCTTATCAAACACTTGTCGTGACCCGTGTATTGACTGCACAACCAGAATGATCACAAGAAAGTCAGCGGTATGATCTATTCCAAACCAAGATGGTCGTCAACGAATATGCGGTGCCCGTCATCATTGATGGAGGAAGTTGCAACAATTTTGTGAGCGTTGACATGGTCGAGAAGCTTGGCTTGACCACACATCTGCATCCACATCCATATTGCATTGAATGGTTCAATTCTTGCGGTAAGGTCAAGGTAACTAAGACTGTTCGAATTCATATCTCCCTTAGAAATTATCGTGATTACATAGATTGTGATGTTGCACCATGGATGTTTGCTCTATTTTGCTGGGTAGACCTTGGATATATGATATAGATGTTGTTCATTATGGTAGGTCTAATGAATACAAATTTATGTTTAAAGGGAAAAAATATGTGATACAACCTATGACACCAGCTGAGTTAGCAAAAGTAAATCGTAAATCACAAGATAAAAGTGCTGTCAATGATAAACCAAGTGTAACACAACAGAAGGAATCTGTTGAGACAAATTCTGGCATTAAGTTAAAGGGTCCTGTTCTTTTAGTAACAAAAAATTATGAAGATGATGAGTTAGTTAAAGAACCATGCAATGATTTGAAAAATTTGTCTATTGCTTTGTCCCCTGTTGTTCCTAACCTTTTGCAGGATGATATGCTCAAGTCGAGGACGACTTAAATTCAAGAAAGGGGGGATGATGAGGTCATCACTGACGTGGTTGCTCAAGTCAAGAGGACGTCGAAGTCGCTGCCGAGTCCGGTTCGGACTTCCAGAACCAGTGCACCTTCAAACGGACGTCTAGATCACATAAAATGTCCAAATGAGTCAAATAAGGACTCTGTGGAATGCTTACAAGACAAGCTTTTCAACGGATCCAACCACGCCTTCAAATTCAATCTGAGTCAATGGGAATTGCAAAAACAAGCTGACAGACAGAAACTTTCCGGCGCTGCGTCGTCGTATTTTTGGGCCCGAAGCCCGTGCACCCCTAGAGTTAGGGTTGAGCGCGTGTGGGCACCTATTTGGGTGCCCCTCCTTTGGCCGCCGCCCTATATAAGTTCCCCGCCGTGTTTCGTCTTAGTTGGGTTTTTGTTTAATTGATTTCGTCACAGTTGTGTGAGATTTTGACTTGTTCTTCTTATGTTGGCTAGACCAACAGGACCAAGTTTATAAACCCCATTATCCTTGATACATATTCGCAATTGAGATTGCTTATCTTGGGTTCTTGCTCGTTCTTCGGTTGCTTGCAGGAACCGTCCTTCGTGGACAGGTCGATAGTGCCTCTGGTTCGGTCGATAGCACTTGTCGTGGTGGTTTAGCGATCGCCGGGATTTCCAGTTCCTTACGGGGTTGGAAGCCGGATCGTTTAAGTCCCCGTGACACCTACCGACTTATCATTTTCGTCTCTCACCAGAAGATCGGGACCCCACGTCCGCTCCCATCATCCTCTTAGCCCATGTTTAAGTCGATGGCATAATTTTTTGCAGCTCCACCCATGTTCTTGTCTCTAAGTTTTAAGAGGTGTTGCGCTCGTAATTTGTGATGAGTATGATGAGGGACTTGACCTTTCTAGGATTTCAAATATAGTAAATCCCTCAGAGCAATTTTCTGCACAAATCCAAGTACATTAAGGACTTCCTCAAGCGGTTTGCAATGTTAGAGAAAGAACTAGTTTGGACTGCCATCGCAACAATGACTGTACTTGAGTCAGATGAAAATGGTGAGACAATCAACCAAACAGAGTACCGTAGCATTATAGGCTCTTTCCTATACCTCACTACTTCCAGGCCCGACATACAATTTGTTGTGTGTTTGTTTGCTCACTTTCTGGCCTTCTCTTTGTTTCCCATCATCAGACAATGAAGCACATCTTCTGATACCTTTCGGCTACTATTGATTTCAACTTGTGGTACTCTACAACTTCATGTCTGTCCCTTAAAGTCTGTTGAGATGCTATTGATGTTTCTTATGCTCAAAGTTATATTGTCGTAATTTCGCAAGCGCATGAAACACCTTGTAGCATTTTCACCCAGAAGTATTCCCGGGGATCGTATTTCCTCAGGGAAGCAGGACAAAATATATCGGTAAATAAGAATAGCTCTTTTACTAATAGATAAAGCCACCGGCTAATAATTAGAGGGGTAAGGTATAATAGATATTCAGGTAAATTATGACACACACCAATGAGTCGATAAATTAAACTGGCTTAGTTAGTTGGGAGAACAACGAGACGAGTAAAAGTTTCTAGCTTTAGTCCTATCAATTTACCTACCTTGAGCTAGCTAATAAAGATGTTAAATTGCCTAGGTTCACTTCGAAGCTCGCCAGATCCACTACTATCGGCTATCAGTTTTTGCAGGTGATAGTGACCCCGCACTTGAGTACTACTATCAAGCGGGGAATGACGATGCCAGCGGGCACGTTGTTGAGTTTTAGCTTCCAGTTGGTTGCCCTTGGGTTGGGCGGCATACCACGCTGGACTTTTGCTTATAGATGATGATCTGTCGTTGTTTTTGTGAAACAAACTACTTATTCCACTGCGTACAACTCTGAACTATGTTAAACTTACTTGTATGGACAAAAGTCTCCCTTTTGTAATATGAAGTTATGACCACTTGTCTATGTGATGTGCTATCGATCCAAATGAGGTTATGTGTGTGACGGTAGCGATCTTGGGAGGCATCACCGAGCACATTTCCGGTACCCGAGTTCGCACTCGTTTTAATAGAGATTGCTTATGCTGTGCAGTTGGATTGAGTGCAAACGTACTCGGCTCACATCGAGTTGGTTTGTATGTTAGTATTCAATCAGTGCATGCCGCGATTAAGTTATATATCTCATAAGCCAAGTGAAAACTAAGGGGGTACTACATGTTTGTTTGGACACTTGACAACCAGGATTGTGATTTAAAAATTCCCACTTATTCTATGGTTCTCATCCAAACAAGTAAATGGTACACATAGTTGTCAAGTTGTTCGAATTTTGGTGAAAACGGTAGCGTCAAAAAATTTTGGCATTTATTCACCCCCTCTAACCGCATAACTCAGGTCTTCAATTATTAACACATGATACTACCATTTACGACCTACCTCTCCTCCAACAACCATGGGAACGGCTATCATGATAGTTTTAACCTCTGCAGAGTGTAGCACACTTTATCCATAAGCCTAATGGTACTTTTATGTCTTATCTCTTCCTTAGAAGCCTAGACCAAGTAATAATACAAGTCGATTCATTAGTTACTTATGTTAGCATCGGTACCCCCTCTAAGGTTTTGACACTACGGGTCCTTGCTTGAGCCAACGGACCCCAGTGTCCGATCTTTTCGAAGTACCGTTGTTAATAGTTTGCCTAATTACTAAGTCAGGATTAGCACATGTTGTGCATGAGCTAGCAATTATGGTTGTGTTTGATTGGTTTGGTCAGATAAGCATATGCCACAAGTCTTTAGACCAAGATGACTACCTCCATCTCAATCACATACCTAAAGCCATTGATACCACCCGATTTGCCACCTTGAGTCAACACACGCCACGTAGGTTTTAGTTAAATAGGTGTTAATGAGGAATTTAGCATCCACAATATGTACCAAATTACATAGGCAATTATAATAAATGAACCTAATCAACTACCAACCCTTGAGCGCCAGCCCCTATGCACAAAGGATAGGCTAGTAATTCATCTAAGGCAGCAAAAAAGGCTACAGTTCACAGGGCCAATGACACTATGTGAATGTGATAGGTTCTACCCAGACTCATCATTTTATGCATGATATAATATAGCAAAATAGTAAACAGGTGAATTTTACACAATAGGAAGCAAGGAGCAAACTATCTTGCCTTGTTAGTACACCTGATCTTGGGAACCTCCGCCTAACAGCTCCTGTAACCCTCCCAAGTAGTGCGTACACGGACAGTCTACATGTATATGCCATTTTATAAGGAACAAAAACAATTCAACAAAACATATAGTGCATATATATATATATATATATATATATATATATATATATATATATATATATATATATATATATATATATATATATATATATATATATATATATATATATATAATTATAGGCTATTTATGGGAAATAATGTCTCTAGAATCATCTAAATTGGAGATCAGATGCTCCCGGAATAATTCCTGAAAGTTTTGGATAAATGGCGTGGGACATGTGGCTGGTAGGGATTCGTGGGCACAGACTTCGGAGTGGCGGCAGCAGCGGGATTCATGGGCTGGCAGCGAGGTCAGCATGGCAGTGGCTTTGAAACTTCGACGAGCTCTAACTCTCTCGTTTCTTAGCCAAATCAGGCGATCCATATATTCATCTTGACCATCTCGATGAGCTCTACACAATGGTACAATATATTCTAGGGTTCGGGTACGTAGTAGAAGGAGATACCTCAAAAAATGCTTCGACGGCTATGGTTTTGGTGGCTAGGGCTCTAATCCGAGGCTTCTCGATTTGTTGTGTTGGTGGTGGGGTCTTGGGAGGTTTTGGGTCCTAAAATGAAAGGATAGGAAATAGAAAATTTGAACTGCATCAAAGGATATGAAACATGCCATTTGATAGTTTTCTTGAATCCTACCGATTTTGATTGATTAATAGATCTAGGGCAATCGAAATGGTCATCTATTCGTTGTAAAATATGAAAAATAGAGAAAAGATCCAATAAATCTTTTATTCCAGATCTAGATAAAAAAGGGGTTAGGGTTGACTTGGATGGTGATGGACTATACGATTTTTAAATATTCTAGAATATTTTTTTAGGGAGGGAAAAATAAAAGAAAATATTGGTAGCATTCAGGTAGCTTTCTGGTCAGTAGGACATCATAGCTAGTGTACATGTAATTTTATGTGTGGATTAACAAATTTCAAGAGATTGGGGTCGATGACGAATTGTCGGAGTTCTGAGATGAAATTGTTTAAGATAAAATGATTATTGGTATGGGGTTAGCAGAAAACCAGTTAAACCGGTTATAATGGATTTCAGTGAGATTTATGATAAAAAGTAGATTGAATCTGGTGTAGGTGTAATGGACAAAAATGTTCAAAATACCAAAAATAGGTGGGGTCAACAATGAGCTTTTAGGTGTAGGTGTAGGTAGTTTTGGTGAAAGGTGGACATGGTGGCCAACAATCAGCTTTTAGGGTTTTAGAGAGGACAAAAATTGGGGAATAGATTATCGAAGTTAGATGAGATAAGAATGGAAGGTACCAAATTGTAACCAATGATGTTGTAGCTAGTGTACTCAATTTGGCTTGAGCATGTCTGAGTTGACGTCAATTTCTTGTCTGAGTTGCAAAAGAAACTCTCTACTTGTTAAAAATGGAGATAATGGGAGTTAAAGGGAGTTGTGAAAGGGGAGGGGATGGTGCGGCTTGGGAGTGTCCCGAAGGCGTGGACTCCTATTTATAGGCCAGGGGAGAAGAAATCTAGCAAGATATTTCGGCGGCGGCCTTAGATTTGGCCATGGCGGTGTCATCGGATTTTTGTGAAATTCTAGCGACATGGTCGTGGTTTGGTTCAATCATGGGGCTGAATTCATGGGAAGATAAGCAACAACTTTTGTGCAGCTATTTTGGGGGTTAAAACCATCCATGCCATTGTAGGATATCCATTTCTCACAAATGTCATTTTTTAATTACGATTTGCGCCTCTGTCATTTCTGGACATTTCCCTTCCCAAATATGCCATGATGGACTTTTAGGGGCATTTGGCCCATTCAAATTATGGTCAAATGGCCCCTCAATCATCTTCAACCTCTCTCTCTCTCTCTCTCTCTCTCTCTCTCTCTCTCTCTCTTTCGCCGTTGGCCGCGCGCCATTGCCGGTTGATGTGTGTCGTTTCCGCACGCCCGCGAATCGCCGCCGCTCGTCGCGCCTCCGCCACCGCTCACCGCCTCTCTCATCCTGCGCTACCGCCTCCGCTCGCGAGCCCACGAGCTGGCGCTGCTTTGCAGTCGCACGCCGCTGCCACTCCCGTGTGTTGTCTCCACTGGAGAAGGAGCAGAAGGAGAGGAGGGTGAAGAAGAAACTAGGGCCAATTGTGTCTTTTCAGGGGGGCAATGGCATGGGTAAAACAAATGTCTATTTTTAATGGCATAAGTGGCAAATCGAGTTGAAAATTGGCATTTGTGAGAAGCAGAGATCCTACAATGGCACAGGGGAAACCCATATTTTGGAGAGAGGGAGAGAGAGAGAGAGAGAGAGAGAGAGAGATAGAGAAGCACTAGAGAGGTGGTCGTGGTGAGAATTAGGGGTGGCGACGCTACAGGAAACATGGGCGGCGGCTCTTTATTTTGTATGTGTAGTGTGTGTGGAGGTTGAAGGAGATAAAAAGGGCGTGTGCGCCTGGCTATGGGCGCAGCAGCCAATGGAAGGGTTTTTGGGTCGCCGGCTAGGCCAAGGAAGGGAAAAGAGGGGTGCCAAAAGACAAGAAGTGGGGGAGGGCGCATGGGCTGAGGGAGGTGGCCCAGATAGTGAATGGGGAGAGATAGTTGGCTAAGCCTACGGAAAGGAGCGAAGGGTAGTGCATCAGCCTGGTGGGCAGGTGGCCGGATGGGCCTAATGGGAAGGAGGTGCAGCCAATATGTAAAAGAAAATTTGAAATTGAAATTGAAAAGATTTTCCTACAGAAAGAATTCCAGAATTAGTAGGAAATTTAGAATAACTAGCAAGCGTGCACGCGCAAAGCACATTGAGTTACATGTAATGGAGTGCGTCACAGCAACACTTCCCTGTAAACAATATTTTTGGTTCTCTTCCCATGTGGATCGATGTCATCCACTAGCTTTGCTAAGATTTTTGTTGTCGTCCTGGAAACACACCGGACAATGCGACATATAATTGATCATGGGCAAGCACGGGCTCTGGGAGGTAGACTCCTACATTTAGAATTGTATGTCCTTAAGCCTTATTGACGGTCATAGCAAAACATATTCAGATGGGGGTGCTTGATGCCGTGGCTCACATGGCCTAACAGGCAGCTACTAATACTAATAATCCTACTCAGATACGGATTCTAATCCTTAACATACTAATAATCCTAATAAAATCGTAAAAATTCAAAAAAAAACTCAATATGAAATAATATTTCATATTTATGGAATTTAATTCCCTAGAAATTTAGAGGTAGATATTTCCTTTATGGAATAAATAGGAAAAGCATTTAGAAAAGTCAGGAAAACGTAGGATGATTTTAGGGACTTACTTTTTTTTTTGGGAAACAATTTTAGGAGAAAAAAGGAAACTTTGTGGTATGTTACAGTCAACCCGTACAACTTGCACACGCACATGCTCGATGCACTCTATACACACCTAATATGCGGTTCCCACATTACAGTGACTTAGTCCAACAGAGACTCACGCCATGAACCGGTTGGGCCAAGTTCGAACTGAAATCAATTAGATCTAATTTGGCCAATCCATATTTGAGGCCACAGACTCTCCATGTTACAACACGGCTGTAACAACCAAAAACCGCAGCGGTGTCCTCCTCAGATATGACAGTGCAACTAAGGCTAGATTCTCAATCTAGAGACTATTAGAAACCTTACCACAACAATGTGCACTCCAGAGCTTTGATTAGCTCCAACGGCCTCCAACAGCATCAAACGCTTAGACTCAATGGTAGCAACCCTCCGACCTTCCTTGTAGCAAGAGTGTCCCTAGGAGAATCGCGATAACAAAACACACTTCTAGGCCAATAATCGAAGGCTAGAACTCGTTGGAAACAACTGAATTACTTGTTGTAGTTGTCGGCTCCAATTCCTCCCCTTCTCTCTGGCTACTAGCTGAAAGGACCTTAGCACTTCCTCTCCTTCTCTCTAGCGATTTCATCAATCTTGGCTCAAGGAGACAACGACTAATACTAAGGAACCCTAGCGCAACATCTCAAGGGTTTCAATAGTCTCGGGAACCCTAGGTCTACGAGGACAACAAGCCAAGGCCCACTACGGCACAAATGACTAGCTATAATTCAGCCATGAAGATGACGATTGAGATGGCAATGAGATCCGACGGCTCCCATGCAACTATATCATGCTAACGCCCAAGAACCATAGATACAGGTTCATTCAGATGAGGCATTCAACTGTCGTGCACACACATGCGCACAAGAATGATCCAAACAGTGTCACGTCACCCCCTTCTCGAAAAAATAAGAACCTTTCTCTTAAAAATTTTTTATTAATGTTTTCTTAAATTTTAAAATAGCAACACTTTGAAAAAAGATTAAAAAATTCCAAAACAAATCCTCCAAAGTATTTAAAACTTAAGAAAGAATTATTTAGAAAAACCCTTTAAAAGTTATTTTATCAATATTTTTCCATATTTAAAAGTTTTAAGCTTTAAATTATTTAGAAAACCACTTTTAATTGATTTGAATTGCATAAAAATATAAAATTATTTTGTTTTAATTATGTATCGAACTCATCAAATTTTTGAGATGTTAAATTTATGTTTCTACGGTTTTGAACATATTATAATATTCTTATCCTGTGCCTTTTCTAATGAATTTCAGCTAAATAGATCATCACAAAATATGAGGAATGCAAAAGATCGGCGTCATGCTACACCACGAAGTATCACGTGCATCGATCAAGCTATCTTGATCTGTACCTATAGATGGCCAGATGGGCCGGGCCTAATGGGCTGGCCCGTTAGCCCACATTTTTGGCACGGCACGGGCACGGCACGGCACTAAAACAAAATGGGCCGTGCCGGGCCGGCACGATGCGTAGGGCCGTGCCTAGGCCGAAGTTCGAGCCCGTGGGTCGGCACGGCACGGCCCATGTAATGGCGGCACTAAGGGGCCCGTGGGCTGGGCACGGCACGGCCCACGTAAGATCATCAGCTGCCTCCTGGCTCCCGCGACCCGCGAGCCCGCGACCCCCTCCGCCGCCCTTCCAACCTAGGCCTGGGCCTCCCCCCATTTCGGCCTAGCCTGCCTCCGCAGCGCAGGAGAGGGGGGCGATATAAAACCCCCTCTCGCCGCGTGAGCGTCATCGCTCTTACTCCCCCAGACTCCTAGTCCCACGCCGCCGCCCCCATTTCCCCCAAATCCCTAACCCTAATACCCAAATCCTCCCACGACCGTCCCACGCGCCACGCCGACGCCGTTTCGCTGCTCGCTCCGCCGTGGAGCCACGGTGGCAGAGCGCCGCCGCCGACCGGAGCCCCTCTATGTCCCTCTCCCCTCTGGCTCCGCCGCGGAGCTCATGGTGGCGGAGCGCCGCCGCCGACCGGAGCCCCTCTCTGTCCCTACTCCCTCTCTGTCCCTACTCCCTCTGTCCCTCACTCGCTCTCCTCTCCCGCGTTCCCGCTACCTCGCCTCGCCGGTGTCGCACCGTCGCCGCCCTCTCAACCTCTCCTCTCGTGTGCTCGTGCTCGTCTCTTGAAGATCGTGTCGGTGTGAGACTAGGTCTCTCGCATCTCGACGTCTCTGGACTCCGGCGTGGTGCTAACTGCTAAGGTGAAGGCGTCAGGCTTCTTTTTGACTTCTGATTTTTCGTTTAGAATTCTTGGCTTTGGTCAGATCTGACACTCTCTTGGTCAGATCCAACATGCTCTTGGTCAGATCTGACGTTGTTGTGTTCTTGGCTTCTTGCTTGTTGCTCTTTTTTTTTTTGCGTCGTTGAGTAACCGGAGGCGCCGCGAATGGCGCTAGATCCGACCTCCATCGACTACGATCTCGAGCAGCAAGGGCACAACGAGGAAGACGAGGAGCGGCAAGCCTTGTTTGGTAGCAGTACTTCTCCTATTGACTTGGCTGGCGATGGTGCTACTGCTGCCGATGCCGAGGGCACGGCAACGCCGACAGGGACGGCAGCAACGGACTCCACGAGTCAGGGCACTACCAGTTCCGTCCGCGCCCGTGGGAAGAGGAGTCGAACGAGGAAGACCTCCTCTGATGTTTGGGATGATTTTGAGAAGTTGACGAAAATGCAGAATGGTAAGGAAGTCAGGTATGCTGCTAAGTGCAATCACTGCAAAAAAAATCTTGTCTGCCTTGTCCACTGGTGGTACTGGACACTTGCTCCGGCATCGTGATGCTTGCAAAGCGAAGCTTGGCCACTCGGCTTTGTCTCAGTCATTGCTTAAAATGAACCCTGATGGTTCTATCACTCCATGGGAGTACAATGCTCAGTTTGCTCGCATCGAGTTGTGTCGGTTGATAGCTAGAGAGGATCTGCCTCTTTGTTTTGGTGAATCTGCTGCTTTTGAGGATTACATCAAGCGTGCTCACAATCCTCGTTTTTCTAGTGTCTCTAGGCAAACCACAACTAGAGACTTGGTTAAGTATTTCAATGAACGCCGTTCAAAACTTGTTGATTGCTTGAAATCAGTTTCATATGTTGCTCTTACTTCTGATATTTGGTCTGGTAATGCTAAGGAGGACTACCTGTCTGTTGTTGTTCATTATGTGAATGGTGACTGGGAATTGGAAAAATGGGTAATAGGGCTTCGGCTTATTGATGTTTCCCACTCTGGTTCTAATACATCTGAACGTGTTGCCTCTGTGGTGGAAGAGTTTGGGTTAACTGATAAGATTTTCTCTGTTACACTAGACAATGCATCATCTAACTCCACTGCAATGGCCCTTTTGACTCCAGTTTTTAATGGTTATGTTGGTTGTACATTCATGCATCAGCGTTGTGCTTCCCATATCATTAATTTGATTGTGAAATCTGGTCTGAAAAGGCTCAAGCCTTATTTGGAAGCATTTCGAACTGCTATTTCCTTCTTGAATTCTTCTAACCAACGCATAGCTGCATATAAGAGCTATTGTGTGGCTTTGGGGGTACGTCCTCGCAAGTTTGGCTTGGACATGGATGTGCGCTGAAATTCCACATACCTCATGCTTAAGCATATTATCCCACATAAAGAGACATTTTCTGTCTTTATACACACCCATTATCGCCAGACTGATGGGCGTTCTTTACTCACAGAGGATCATTGGTATGTTGGAGAAAAGATTCTAGAGTTCTTGGAGCTGTTCTATGACTGCATTGTTGCTCTATCTGGTGTTTATTATCCGACTTCACCACTTATCTTGCATCACATTCTTGAGATTGCTGGTCATTTGAATGCTTATGAGAATGATGCTTTGTTGAGAAATTCTGTTTGTCCTATGAAGTCAAAGTTTCTAAAGTATTAGAGAAATATCCCTATGCTTTATGCTTTTGCATTTGTTCTTGATCCCAGAGCTAAGATGAGAGGGTTTAGCAATGTTCTTCAACTGCTCTCCCAGCTTAATGGTACTGATTACTCTACTTACCTCAATGAGGTGAGAGCTGAATTGTCTAACACTTTTGGTAAGTATGAGAACAAGTTTGGTTCAGTTCGTTTGCAGAGACCATCACATCCTTCTTCATCAGGTACTGGTAAGAAAAAGATGAATTGGGGTAAGATATACAGTCTTGGTTCTAATGGCTCTGGTGCATCTGGATCTGGAGTCGCTTCGTGCATCTGCTTCGCTCCATCTACTATCGTGCATCCGGTGCATCCGGGTTTGCAATGCCGCTTCGCCTCTCGAAGTTGGTATCCTATCCGGACAAAGTGACACGATCCACGATCCATGATGATGATTTCAACATATTGAATTGGTGACATGAACATAAACTCTCTTATCCAATTCTTTCTATCTTAGCTAGAGATGTTATGACTATTCCTGTTTCCACAATCTCTTCAGAGTCTACGTTTAGTCTTAATGGCAGGGTTATTGAGGAGCGGCGACGTCATTTGACCACTGACATGGTGGAGATGATGTCCTGCTTGAAAGATTGGGAGCAAGGCAAAGCCCATGCACAACACAATGTTGAGAACCAAGAGCTTGAAGAATCTTTTCAGAACCTATATCTTGATGGAGAGGCAAATCCAGTTGCATCATCTGCACCATCTGGTCCATGTGGACCAGGTTCTGTTACTGCTGCTTAGTGCTTACTGCCTTACTGCTTACTTGCTTAGTTGATTAGATTCTTATCCAGTTGCATCTGGCAATCTGGACCTGTCACCTGGTTCTGTAATAACTCTAAGTCTTTAATTCTGTAAACTTAAGCACTAAGACCTGAGGACTTGAGTATGAGCTGGGGAGGCTGTACTCTTTTCCTTTCTAGGGTTTTATCTCACGAGGTGTGAGTTTTACCTAGAAAGGTTTTTAATGAGGCAGCCAAACATATAGACAGCTCAAATAAAACTATTTAATTCTCATCAGTTTTTTTGTCTTTCTGTTTCTATTTGCCTTTGCATAATTTTGGTCTGATGTGATGATCTCATAGATGATAGACTCATAGTCTCATATTCTCATCAGTTGTTCACTTGCTCTTTGTTGATTGTTGACTGTTAACTGTTAAGTGTTGAGTTCATTCAGTTGAGAACTTGAGACTTCTCACTTCTCACTTGAGAGTTGAGTAATTGAGTTTGACTGTTTGAGTACTTGACTCTTCACTCTTGAGAGATGAGATCTGATCAGATTGTGGCATTGTGGGTTTGTCACTTTGTCTTGTGAATTATGGATCTCTCATCATGCACTCATGAATTGAACATATTGTCTTGTCAAAGTATCAGTTTCATTGTATTTGCCACTGAATTGTGAATCGTTTGAGATGTTATTTGTTTTTCGGGCTGTCGGGCCGGCACAGCCCATTGGGCACGATGGGCTATTGGGCCGGCACGGCACGATTAAAAGGCTACCGTGCCGTGCCGTGGGCCTAGACCTAAGCCCATGGGCTGGCATGGCACGACACGATCCGTGCCTGTCTTAGCCGTGCCGTGCCCACATGGGCTCGTGCCGTGCCATGCCGTGCCGTGCCGCCCATCTAGCCATCTATATCTATACCCGGTTAACTTCAACCACCAACATCGAACTGCTTGTAAAGTTCTAGCCTCCCAACTGCCAGAAATGAAAATCCAAGTAGCAATCTAAAATGGTTTTAAAAGATAACTGAACCGTAGCTGTTCCACCAGGTCATGTAAGGCATGTAGGTAAGCAAGTTGAGTCAAGCGGCAAGTCCCATTGCATTTATATTGTCGAAGAATCAGTAACATTTATACTGGATGTAGAGGGCACAGCAAATACAGGCATGATGATTAAGCACTGATGGGATTACTGCCGAAAGCTGAGCTCATAGCAGCACTAATTATTCAACTACCTAGAAAATTTGTAAAAAAAAAAACCCTCACCATCCCATTGCTCTCTTCTTGTTAAGAAAACTAAAATTTGGAAAATAAATACTGCTTCAACATACCAACATGATCCATACGACCAAAATATATGGACCATATCTGCTTGGTATGCAATGCGAAAACATGTTTGAACATAAACAAAACACCAAACAGGTTAAGGCTCTCTCCAATAATAATCTCTAAATTTAATCCCCTATAGCCTCATACAAGATTTCTTCAAATAAATCTCCCCCTATATTCCTCCCTTCTCCGACAGCATTCTCTATATGGAGAATTGTACAGGGGAAGGAAAGAAAACACTTATATACTCCCTCCGTTCCAAAATATAAGACGCATTTTAACCAGAGAAAAGTCAAACTTAGAAAATTTTGACCATCAATAAATCAAATAATATGCATTGTTAGTATACCAAATTGTTCATATTTTAAAGTGCTTTTTGATGTAATATTATATCGTAACAATTCATAATATATAATAGAGAAATCTAACGGTCATACTATACCTTAAAAGACTTTTGTGAAGTCAAAATACGCCTTATATTTTAAAACGGAAGGAGTATAAGGGAACGGAGAAAAAATCTCTATTTTAGGAAACGAAATAGAAAATGCTGTTGGAGCACATAGGGGAAGAATCCGTTCCCTATTTTAGAGTAGAGGACGATTTAGGAGAGCTTGTTGAAGATAGCCTAATTTCAAGTTATTTACACGAGATGACAACTAAGAATGAAAAACTGGTATCTAATCAGGAAGATGAAATGATTGTGTTTGTTTGCATATCATCCTACCAAATCTGGCATAGGTCTCTGTCATCAAAATCTGCCACCAAACATCATAACGCTTTTGCATATCGGGCGTGTTTGGTTTGTAGCCATGGTTTGCCATGCCAAAAAATTGGCTGCCATGCGGATTTGGCCATTGTTTGGATTGCAACCATTTAAAGGTAAGAAGGCAAGAAAATTTTACGTGCCCTGGATCTCTGCTAGCGAGACATCAATGGCGAGGGCGCCAGAATCGGTGGCCAACCATTTGGCACGGCGCAGCACTGAGGCGTGGCCCACGTGCAGTCTCACGCAATGCAAGAGCAAGCTCCAGCGACTAACAGTCTAGCGTCAGTTGATTAAAATCAATTTTTTTCTTCTAATTTTCATATCTACTTCATACGGTGTCCAAATTATGTGAAACAAATTTTATAATTCATACAAAATTCTAACCAACCCATTTTTATATATTTTATATTTATCTTTTTTTCCATTTTTTAATTCATTTTTTATTTCTGGAATGTTTTTTCTATTTTTTATGACCTAATATGATTGCATTAAAAATCAATTTTATTTGCGTATTTTGAATTTATTAAATTTTATATGAGTTTATATGATTTTTATTTGACCGAAAGAACAATGGCATATTTTCAATTGGTATTCAACCAAACATACCATCTGTTTTACCAAAATTTGGCTGCCCTCAATTGGCTTTGAACCAAACGACTCAAAAAGTGCCAACGAAAGGTCATGCCATCAATTGGTCATGACCATTCATTGGCATGGCCAGTGAGGGTTACGAACCAAACAAACCCATCATCCTTCATTTCACAGTACATTATACATGCTTAACGGCTCCCATTTTCCATAAAGCCAATGCTTAATTATTTACCTGGCGGCCATCCCTCACACGAACAGCAACATGTGCATCCAATCTCATATTTGTTCGTAGGTATACACCCAAGGTATGGTGAAACCATCCTTGAAACGAAGTATATTTGGAAACATGCAGCCATTCCAGTTATATCATGATAACAGGCCAATCCCTCCCATACACATCTAACATGTCTATGCAATCCCCTCATAATTCCTTATTCATATACTCCTCCCTTGGCATCTTTGCAACCAAACAAGCAACCATTCCAGTCGTATCATGCTTGCAGTGCTCTCTGGAGAAATATATGATGAACATATGAACAATGCACTAAAATATCCCATCTTTGGAATAAAAAGAATGCCGTTCACTTAATTAGATGCACATAGATGATACCAATGAGTACATGGCTTGCAGTTCGAACAAACAAAACTCATGATGTCAAACCCAATTCAGCATGCGAAGTGTAACAATAAAGCTTCACAGTGCACCATGTTCTTCATAAGAAACCTTTCAGAAATAATCCAAACGGTGGCAGTCTACAGCCGAACCTCTCAGTATACCTAAATGATACTGCCATATAGGCATATACAGGGTAAAATACCATCAAAAGGACAGGCAGATCATTCAGCATGTTGGCAAAATCAGCCATGACTGACCTGCTACATGTTTAGCAACCAGTAAAGTTCTGGGCAAAGCATTTGTTGCACATATCGCTTACATACCCTCATGGTTGATACTGACACTTCACGTACAGCTTGTTCAATCAACTTGTTATTTGACACTTGCCACAACTGTCATCCATTCATGTCACATAACATCTTCCAGTGACATTTCAAACTTTTAACACATGTAAGCACATGAATTTTCCACATTTTAATCTATCAAGAAACCACTTTGTGCAACAATAGAGATCTGAGGACATGGCTCAATCAACTTTCCCATCTTTTGGGCATACCTTCTGTGATGCAATACTCTGTGATTCTCTCCTTTTGGCTTGGATCTGACGGACACACTCAGCAACCAAAATACTGAAGTTTGGGAAGATCCTGCCAGTAGGGGATGGATTAAAGCCAACCTTCTTATATGCTTGTGCTATGCCCTTCTGAGTTCTTTGAAAGTGAACATTGCAAAGGGATGGAACTGAAGCTTTTAGAATGGGCCTGCTGCAAGGAATTTGCCCAATCTGTGCACCGCTGGAACATCATCAAGAATATAATCAGAAACCCAACTATAAATCACATCACATTAAATACTTAATATAAAGAAAGTAGGAAAGTAAAAAAAATGAGAAATAATCACAAAACTTAATTAGGTATATTGGTGGTCGCTGGTCAGTCAAAAATTACAGGCACAAAAATGTGCATAAAAGGGAAAATTAAATCAACACCTGATCTGACACATGCCCAAAAAAAACAAAATACTGTAACAGCATATTCCAACAACAAACTATCAGTCAAACCACTCAAAAAAGAACTTAGTGAGATTTGGCTTCAAACATTTTTTTCACCTCAATAAACGAATACTAATTATCGTGGACCTGGAGAACTGTAGGTCAGAAGCAAACATGGAAAAAGAAATTTTGACAGAGGGCATCAGCTATGCATCAATGAATCCACATATTCTATTTCTATAACAAAAACCTTAGATTTCCATATTGGTAACTGAAATTGAAGGATCACACTCCCCAAATAACTGGATATCAGAACGACTTCCAGCCAGATTTTCTAGTTATTAAAAAATATCATCAGCCCAACCATAACAAGTTAGTTTGTATTGTAATGCTTTGTTACATGAGAAAGAATTAACAGATAATCCAGAAGACAAAGATGGTAATATTGGTGACATGAAACCTAGAAAATCACATGTTGCTTTCTGCAACTGGAACTGTAAATATCTGTGTCAGGATGCGTAGGATTGTTAATATTTGACACAGAACTTCGGTTTTCAGATATAACGATATGAGCTTATTATATGGTTTGGCTTATTTTCAAGATTTGATCTTGTACCCTCTATTGGGTAAGGTATGAGTCAACACAGGCTGGTACAAACTAGACAACCACCACAAGAATAAAATGTTGTAAAGAAAGAATAAGCTAACACTGAACTGTGTCATCTGCTTTTAGTTTATATTCCTAATTCATAAGGTAAATGAATTTGTTTCAATCATCTGCTCCATAATATCATAGATTATTTTCTTCTTTAGTAACTCCACCAAGGGCAAAATCTGGTACTCTCATCCTTACTGTGAGAAAACATCAATGTATTGCACACCTTAACCTCAAGCACTGGCTGATCATCATTGAATTGAAATACAATGATATGCTTCCACAAAGAGATAAAACAGATAATAAGCTAACACTGAACTGAATCCTATTTCATAAGGGGCAAATTAATACCATATAATCAGAACCCACTCAATTGGGTGAAGACAACAATAAAAAAATGAACCTTCCATCCTTATTATGGGAAAATATCAATATATTACTTCAACCCCAAGCATTGGTCGATCATCACTGAAACACTTGCCCTCTGCCACCTTGAGCTGCATGACAGAGGACATTGTTCCTCCATAACTACAATGGATTTGTATCACAAGTTAAGTGCAGACACATTTGATAAATGATCAAGATTTTAGACCGTCAACTTCTTGCCTAGGACCAAAAGTATATTACATTAAAGGAAAAACTTTCTAACAAAAGACAGGTCTCCTACGGTTTGTTAGGACCAATTTTAAGAAAGAACAACCACCTTAAGCTGGAACTGAATCGATTGATGTTCAAATTTATGCAGCACAGTTGGAATCAATTCGACTAACACCTCAATTAAATCTCTTATCCAACAATGTCAGTAAACTACCAAACATGGGTCTCCATTTAGCGCAGGCCAAATATTTTTTGCTAAAAAAAGACATTATGCTAGCTAAAACATCATAATCCATCCCATGACAAAGGTCATGTGACAAAAATGGAGGGAATCATATACATTCAATCTCAATCTAAACCAAACAAGAATATTCTATTAGACATAGTCGTCCCCTTTCAAAAAATTCTAGGGCTAGATCGCTAGATGCATACCAGGGCCACGATCCTAACGACGACGGCAAGATGCAAGATTTCCTATGTACAACGACGAAGAGGGCGTTCAAAGACCCACCTCTTGATGACGAAGGCGCAGCCCTTGTAGAGCTTCTGGTTGGGATCCGAGAGGATATGGGAGTGGCAGAACTTGGCCATGGGCATGGCCCGCACCTTGCACCCAGCGAACCCGCACTTCTTCCTCCTGAGCACCGGCGCCGGGCCGGGCCTCGGGGCGTCCACGGCCCCTCCGGGCGGCGGCGGCTGCTCGGCCTCGAGCGGGCTCCGGCCGAGCTCCCACACGTACTGGCGGTGACGCGCGCGCACCTCCTCGGCCAGCGCCCAGTAGAGCCGGCGGTACACCCCCGCGAGGCGGGCCGCGCGGCGCCGCCTCCGGCGCAGCACCTCCTCCCGCGTGAGCGCCTCCGCCGTCGCCTCCATCTCCGGCGACGGCGGGTCACCGGGGGATGTAGGGTTTCGGGCATCCGCCTGCCCGTCCGGCGCGGCCGGGGCGTCGGGGTTCGCCGTGAACGGCATCCGGGAGGAGGCCATGGCGAGGGCGAGGGCGAGGGCGAGATCCTTGCGGGATTTGCGGAGCTTGAATGACGGACGGGGGGTCGATTCTTTTTTTTTTTCCCGGTTTTGCTTGCGACTGATTAAATAAGTGTAAGTGGATTTTCGCATGGCTAGATTTTACCGTTAAATCTTTTATATGTCTTACTACGGAGACGTTTGATCGACGGTCTAGAAAATCGACTGAGACATAAATAACTATCAGGCGCATAATGATAAGTTAGCTTTTTTTAACAGAAACCATCAAACTTGTATTACACCGGCCGGTATACCTCACAAAAAAAATTGTCAAAAGGCCACTCGCACTAGTGGCTTCATTAAAAATGCCACTCATATCACAATGACATGTGGGACTACCTGTGTTTATAACAGTGGGATAGAGTGACATTTTAAGAAAACCACTTTGTAGAGTGGTATTTTGGCAACTCTCCTATAAAATCACCCACAGCCAACTTACAAATGTGTTCAGGGTAGGTGTTCTCACACACAAGCTAACTAGCAGCTAGAGCCATTACGCCCAATTTTGCCACTTCATGAGCTACCGAGTTACGAGACCAGTAACCACCTAATTTCCTTCGTCCATACAGCATTAAACTGAGTTTCAACAAACCAGTAACCACCTAATTTTCTTCGTCCATACAGCATTAAACCCTCTATGCTCCTCAATTCCTCATCATCATCCAGCAATAGCACCAAGCCGAGTGCATTTGTTTCAAAAATAACCCATTTGCTTAGTAGCCTTCAAGGCATTTGCAAACAAAAGTCTTTGTTTGCTCTGCACTATTATGAAACTATAGTTTTTCAGTAGCCAAAAAGACCGTGTCCCCCTTGCTCATCTCGTGTCGCCACCCCCCCAACCACCTTACTGCAGTTCATCAACAAAATGTGTTAAAATTCACATACCCTGCATCAAGAAGCTCCCATTTTCAGAGTATTTCAACCGATCATCCAACCGCTCTTTTGCTTCAAGCTCTAAAATTTATTTTGTTTTAACCAAGACTTGATGAATGACCTCCTGAATTGGAAGTCTAGTATATTCCTGAGACTGCTTGTTTCTGAAAAAACACCAATACTAGAGTAGAATGAAAGCTTTTGATGCCATATAATCTCCACCATCTCTGTAGGGGATTGGCATTTAACAAGATTAAGTCTAAGATTTTCTAATCACAAAACCTGCCGGAGGGGTCGATTCTTAGGGAGGAGTGGAGAAGAAAAGGGAGGCGTCTCTTAGAATGTGTTGCCTGCAGTTTAAGGGCTCATTTGGGAGCCCATTTCCTAGCCGGGATCCCGGCCATTTCCCAGGGTACAATTCACGATGGGAATATTTCCTCTAGATATTTTTCGGGTCCATTTGGAACTCCGCGGTATTTTCCCCGGCCAAGCCCAAGCGTTTCCCTGGGAATCGATCCACCTGCCCTCACTCGTAGAACTTTTCCTTCCCTCGGCACGCTGCCTCCACCGCTCCCCGCCGCCGCCGCCACCTTCCCCGCTCCCCACCGTCGCAACCGCGTTCCCCGCTCCCCACCGCCGCCGCCTTCCCCGCACCCCACCGACGCCGCCTTCCCCACACCCCACCGACGCAGCTTTCCCCGCTCTCCACCACCGCCGCTGCCTTCCCCGTTCCCCACCACCACCGCTTCCTCTACCAACGCCGCCTTCCTCGCTCCCCACCACAATTCCCATCTCTGTCTTCTTCCCTGCTCCCCACCGCCGCCGCCCTTTTCACCTCATAATGCAACCCTAGCCACTCGCCTTGTTGCCTTTCTCTGGTAGTCATTCAACCGACGGGGCTCCAAGAAGGCCAGTGCTCTGGTAAAGAATCATAAACCCTCAATTCCAAAATTTGTAAATCAGCAACTCCAATCTTAGTATATCAGCTTCCTTGCAGGGCAATCTTCCGTGGGGCTTTTGCTTCTTCTTTTTTTTTTTGTGCGGATCGTGGCGAGCTAGACGCTGTTGTTCTTGGTTGTGTTTGTGTATTCCTTAGTCCCTCTCTGGTAAATCGCATTACTGGTGTTTGTGTTATTCTCAGTTAATTAGTTGGGATGCAGAAAATCAAAGTGTTACTGAAGTAGTTTTCACCCATCTAATGAAGTTTAATTCTTGTTTTCAGAATGATAGCATCATTGTTGATCTAGCAATTGCACTAACGAAGAAAGGGATTAGTGTCTTCCGCTTTGATTTCAGTGGAAACAGGTACGTTGCTTATGGAATTATGGTTTGGTGTTTTACAAAATCTGTTTAGAGGCAGCCATTCAGTGCCGCTGTGTTTAGACATAGGTGGTCCACTCAAGACCATTTTTTGGCAGTAGCCTGGATGCCGGTGTTGGTTCATTGAAAAAAAAGATGTTTTCCATTGATTCAAAACTAATTGCATTTGTCGTAGAGCTTGTGTTAATTGAATTTATTTTTTAGTTAGTTATTGAACTTAGTTATTATATTTGAAATAGTGCACCATTCTAAATATTTTTTCTTATATTTTATTAGCAAATGGCCACTAGAAAGGAGTTGATTAAGAAGTTTGTCATTAGAGAAGCAGAGGATGATGATGAGTTGTTTCTTGAATTAATTCCTACCGTACTTTCGTTTTCTTGGGATGGAAAAAGTCCTGTCCACACATCTTCTTTAACTGGTGCAAAAAGAATTGAGGAGATCTTAGAAGGTCATGAGCGTTGGTGTATGGTTGAGTTCCGAATGGAACCAGCGATATTTAAGTCCACTGCACATTTTTTTAGAAGAGAGGGTTTCTTGCGGGACACAAGGGGTGTTAAAGTTGAGGAGCAACTAGGAATTTTTATGTATATGATATCCCACAATGCTTCTAATGAAGATCTTCAGAAAGTATTTCAACACAGCGGTGAAACAATTCATAGAAAAATAAAAGAAGTGTTTGATATCATC
This sequence comes from Raddia guianensis, assembly GCA_036346415.1. NCBI lineage: Eukaryota > Viridiplantae > Streptophyta > Magnoliopsida > Poales > Poaceae > Raddia > Raddia guianensis. The sequence continues at coordinate 41,320,972 of CM070538.1, read as the reverse complement.
CCCGCTCTGACTCAGAGATTTGTCAAGCTCCCTGATTATGGCCAACCGCATGTGAAGATTGTGTCGGACCGACGTTTTTGGCCTTATTTTTAGAACTGCATCGGTGCCATAGATGGAACACATGTTCCAATTACTATTGCTAAAGAAAAGGCAGCCCCTTATAGGAATAGGAAAGGAACATTATCGCACAATGTGATGGTAGCTTGTGACTTTGACTTAAACTTCACATTTATCTCATGTGGGTGGGAAGGGTCGGCATCGGATGCCGGAGTCCTTAGATCTTCTATCCACATGGGGTTTCAAGTCCCAGAGGGGAAATTCTATCTTGTAGATGGTGGATATGCAAATACATCGTCTTTTCTTGCCCCATATCGTGGAGTTCGTTACCACCTTGGAGAATTCAGGAGGAGGCGTCAGTATATAGACCATAAAGAGTTGTTTAACCACCGCCATGCTATCGTTCGGAATCATATAGAAAGAGCAATCGGTGTTTTGAAGAAGCGATTTCCAATTCTCAAAGTTGGCACATTTTACCCATCGAATTACAAATTAAGATTCCTGCTGCAGCTGCTGCATTTCACAATATTATTAGGGGACAAAATGGTGATGAGGGGTGGTTGGATTACCAACCAAATAACATTGACCCAATGGAATTTGTTGGCGTACCAGAGGGTGATGATGTTAACTTCCATAGCAATTTGGAGTCAAGTGCTGGAAATAACTTGAGAGATCAAATTGCATTTCAAATATGGGCCGACTATAATAGTTAATTGTATTGGTTGTAGTTATGGCAAAGGAAGGGGCAAGGGCTTTGTGGAACTCCACGTTCGAGAGAGCTCTGGTTGATATACTTCTTGACCATAACAACTCAAATTTTAGAGGGCAGAATGGATGGGTAAGTGAAGGATGGAAAAGTATAGTCACTAAGTTCAATCAAAAGTTGCCGATAGCCTGTTTCACGAAGCAACAAGTCCAAGAAAAGGAGAAAGAGCTAAAAGCAAGTTACAAGCCTATACGAGACGCACGAAAACAAAGTGGTACTAGTTGAAACGAGTCACTTTGCATGATCAATGCTGAACCCATCATATGGGATAAAATAATTTCCGTAAGTCCGTGTACTCTCTTTACTAATAATATTCTTTCACTTTTGAGCAATAGATGGATACTAACAATACTTTATTTCTCTTATTTAATAGTCCTATCCAAAAATGAAGAGGTTTCGTAACAAGCCATTCCCACTGTATAACTACTTGGCAGCATTGTATGAAGGAAGTACCGCAACAGGAGATTTGAATTTTACTTCAATCAATCCTTCAATGGTTGAACCAGCCAACAATGCTGTCCTCAATGCAAATCTGAAAGGTGAAGGGACATCAAGTGCTCATATGGAAGGTACTGCTGAAGTGGAACATGCTTCGGCGGCTCCATCATCTACTTCAGGACATAAAGATGATGTCCATGGAAAGAAGCGCAAGCAAAACCAAATTGTTGTGGTTCTTCAAGATTATCTTGAGTTCAAGAAGGAGCAAAGCAAGAATTTTGTAGAAGAATTTTGTTTCACTGCTTGTAGTTGCATTCCATTTTGCATGCTCTGATCCTTGTGTTTCAAAAGTATGTGTATGCTCTGATCCCACTGCTTGTAGCTAATTGTTTCACTGCTTGTAGCTAATTGTTTCACTGCTTGTAGCTAATTGTTTCACTGCTTGTAGTTACATTCCATTTTGCATGCTCTGATCTTTAATTATTTATATAGTGTATCAGTTAGCCTATCTGTTTCACTTATCTAAGTTTTCATTGTGACTTCTGGGTAGCCATCCCCCCTCCTAGTCTCCCACACACAAATTCAATAAAATATCACAAAATTTTCCATTGGAAGCTGAACCAGTACTTACATCCTACCTGTATGTGTAATCTTTTTTGGAATCTAATAAAGGATTGGTGTTTCTTGTCATACATATCGTAATGTAACAAGGCAACATATCCAGTGCAAATGTTTATTGGGTGATAATATGTTAACAACGGATCTGAACCATCAGATCTACGAGAAGTGGACCAGATCTGAAAAGGTGAAAGCCCCTTTCCATTTAGAAAGTCAGGGGGTTTTTCGTGAAAGTGTTTAAATGAGAAAAGTGGCTTCCACCTCTCTAGATCTGGGTCGCTCCTGATGGATCTGATGCCCCAGATCTGTTGTTAGCATATTATCACTTAATGAGCATTTGCACTAGATACGCCCTCATGTAACAATTACTGGTGTGTTACAATCACACCTCATGCAAAGTTATATTCTTGGTGGGCACATGACCATATGAGTGTTCTAATCTATGTCTATCTTTAACCTGTAGAGGCCTTCCTTTACCAATCACCACAATACTTACTTTTAAATTTTAATGTGTCAAGAAGCAAGACCAGCCTCATCTGCATGCCCATATTGATTGGCAACACATATGTATATTTAATTTTTTTTGCTTTGCTGTCAACCACTTGGAGCCATTATAGTTAATGCTTTGTTAAGTGTGTGGGCTTTATTCAAACTTTGCAATGGAACACTGATCATCTCTCTTTTTTTTTTGTTTGGAAGAAGGCTGCAGGTCATCTTTGAGGCACCATGTTGAGAGTATCTAGGAACCAACATCACATTCAAAATGGTTCAGTTGATGAGGGCAACCCCAAATGCATGAATCTTAGCTTGTCCACAGAGAGTTTTCTATTATGGCAACAGAACTATTTGTAAAAGCTTATATTTTAGTGCATTTCATTTTCCTGAGCAGCTAATTGTACCACTTGATACTTAGTAATGCTTAGAACTCATGAGATTTAGCATGAGAGCCACATGCACCTTTTGTAGAATCAGAGCTGCGTTTAATTTTTTATTTTATCTTGCAACTTGATCAGAATTTATTTTGGTGGATGAACAGTGATGCTCAAAGTGATGTGTGCTGATATTTATCGGATTCCTGGTATTACATGTTTATTGCTTGACAAATCCTGTGAAAGTTATTTTTTACTGATTTTTTTGAATTTTTTTAGATGGTTGGATTGGTGAAATGTATTTTTTCTAAACATTTTACATGCTCCGATCCTTGTGTTTCACATGTTTTTGCTGATATATCATTTATAGATTAATATCTTGATTCCTGCCTATCGAGCTTAGTTTATACTCCCTCCGTTCCAAAATATAAGGCGTATTTTGACCGGAGAAAAGTCAAACTTAGCAAATTTTGACCATAAATAAATCAAATAATATGCATTGTTAATATACCAAAGTTGTATCAAATTATTCATATTTCAAAGTGTTTTTTTGATACAATATTATATTGTAACAATTCATAATATATAATAGAGGAATCTAACGGTCAAACTATACCTTTAAAGACTTTTGTGCAGTCAAAATACGCCTTATATTTTGGAACGGAGGGAGTATCAAGTAGGAACTAGCTAGTAAGTTGCAATTACACGAGCGTAAAGCGTGTAGTGAATTTGTTCCACCTGCGTTTCACCCCGAGGAAGTGGCTATTAGGCTGCCTTGACCCAGGGGACGTAAAGTGTGTTGGGTTATTTTCCCTGGGTTCAGCGAAGCCATCAAAATCCCCTGCACGTGGAATTTTGACCCTGGGATTATTCCCCCAGCACCCAAACGGGCCCTAAACATTTATTGATGGCATGTAACTGACATGCACATGCACCAAGGGTTTGCAAAACCGTTTTGGAACCCTAAGCGGGCCATTGCGCTAAGGCGGTTGCCCAAACTGATATTTAAATTTTGCAAAATAATTCACCGGTTAGCCATGGTTTTTGGTATTTTTCGCGGTTAGCTGCATTTTTTTTAAACATAAAATCACATGAAAATAATCAGAAAAATATTGAATTTTTTATTTTGTTTAAGGCAATGTGCTTATAATAATTAATATTATTTTTACAAAATTTATACAAGTTTTTCATTTCAAAGTTCATTTTCATGAATTTCAAACGATATAATTTTGCGGTTTTGCTAGTCGAACATCCAAGGAGCCAGGTTAACCTGGCGGTTTTGCAAGCTCAGTCTGCACCACAATGTAATGGATGTTGGCACGTATGTGTACTGGTGGACGTTGTCGGTGTCGATTTTACCGCTGATCCGACAGATTTGAGGTTCGTAGTTCGATACGGGGGGGTTTTCTTAGTCGCGCCTCGAATCGCCCTCGAGCTCCCCAGAACAGTAAGAACACACGCGATATACCCAGGTTCGAGCCCCCGAGGTGGGTAATAGCCCTACTCCTGCTTGAGCGCCAGCTCTACGTGTGTGTATTGCCACGGAAACGAGGTGGGAGGAAGAAGAAAGCCTTCGAATCCCCTTTTCCCGTGGTGGCTTAGCCCCTTATATAGTGTGGGTGAGCCCAAACCGACGGGGAGAGAGAAAACAGGGTATTCCTAGCCTATTACATGATCATTTGTCTTGGCGGTATACAATAAATGTCGTAGTCGTAGCCGCCACGCACGCCCCGCCGCTTTGTCGTGTCCCATCGGTGGCAGTGGGGCCAGAGTCCCGCCGACCTCATTTACCGCTCACGTGGTCGTCGACACGGTGCGGGTCGATCGCTCGCCACCCGCTGATCCACCGCGCGCCTGGTCGCCGACCGCTTTGTATCCTTGTCGCCGAAGCCGCTTTCGTCCGTAGGCCGTGTTCTTGTGTCGGTATTGCCGCGCCGCGTGGCCGGGCGTCGCCCGCTGGTTCATGGAGGCTCGTCCGCGTGCTAAGGTCCGTCGCCTACCGACACGTGAGAGGCTCGCCGATCTCCGGCCGCAGGGTCCTGCCGCCTTCACCGCCGAGACGCCTCGGGGCCCGGGCCCGAAGCGATGGGCCCGCGATGCCCGCCGATCCACTCGGAACTGACCGGTCTTCTCGGTACTTTTGGATGACGCCGTTTTCTATCCCTTCCGGAGGAGGTGGAGGACACCCGGTACCTTATGTACCGACAGAAGCCCGCTCGCCCGGCGAATCCGAGCTCGACTCATTGTCGGCTTGGATGCACCCAGGTGGGCTAAATCCGCTGGCGTCGCTACTGGTCTTCCACTTCGGTAGGGTAACTCCGGAGTCTCGCCGAAGCGCCTTGCTCGGGCGATCCGCTCAAGATTCAAACAGATGACCTCTCGCGCGGTGGCGGTTAAACCATACTTTTGCACGTAAAGAAATAAACCGAGGATTTATCGGAGCACCGCTTGCTGCGGTGTTGCCAGTGGGTGTCACTATGTCGTTTCCCTTCACCTTTCGGGACTTACGCCCTTGCGGTCTCTTGGGGCCGGACCAAAACACCGTACAGTTTAAGGCTGCGGACTTCCGGGAGTGGTCGTAGGCCAACGGTGCTAGCGGAGCAGGCCGCGTGGAGCACCGTGCCAGACACGCCCCCCGGTCGCCGTCCCTTTCTCGACATGAATGTTAGGCGTCCCCTTTTTACCGTCAAGGGGCCGTCAGGATAGAAACAGAGACGACAAACGTGCAAGACCAACGATGGCAACACACAAGCCAGGCAACTGAACAGAACGCGGAAGAAAGCGAACAAGCGCTGAACTGAACCACAAAGTACTCACAGTACTTGGAGGCCGAAGGCACAACCTTCTCAGCTCCAGAGCATTTGCCTCCGAACTGTCCGCTGGACTTGGCATGCTCCTGGGAGTACGGCCTCTGCGCCAACTCGGTCGATGTACGGAGGAGGACGACGCCGAGGAGTGATCGGCTCCTTTTGCCGCTCGTCTTGTACATAAGATCTGTCAATGCAAACTTTTGCTTTTCCTGCCACAAGTCTTGTTAATCCTTTACGCAGCTTCTTAATTGCGAGACAAAGGAGCTTAGACAAGCGACCGCCAAAAGATTTAGACAGAATGTTCTGCTGAAAGCGAGCGCTTTTTCCTTAGGCATCTGGTTACTTCAACCCTTATGGCCTCTTGCAAACCGACTTAAACATTGCGTGGCGAGAACTCAGCTTCCGGAAGTGGTCTAGACGCATTTGGTTGCGTCGTTAGGGCGAGGGCCCCGGTAGCAGCACACACAAAGCTAGAACACTATACATTGCGCCTCGCCGCGCCAGTATAAGTTTAAGCGTTCACCTTTGCAACTAAGGGGCCATCAGCCTTAAATACTTTCGCTACCAGCTTTCAACAGAATGTTTTCTAACAGACTTTTTAAGACGAAAAACAGATGCTCACAGAGAGGCAGAACTTATCTTTATACTGCAGATGGCTTCAGACATTGCGAGTCGCCGCCTCCCCGAACCGTGAGGCCGAGATATCGATTGTCGTCCCCACCAGACTGGGGTGCGCGACGGACGGTCGCGAAAGCCTTCTTTCGATGGCCCCGACCGAAGCATAACCGCTGCGTCTTCGTCGTCCTCACCAAGGCCGGAGGCTGCGACGGACGAGGTGGCTTTACGGCGCCCGGGCTGGTCGTCGGGATCGCCTGGCTTGCCCTCGGCACACCTAGTGCCCCGCACCCGCTCGCAGGCATCCCGGAGGGCAGCAGGCTGGCCGAACGAGCCCCGCTCGTGCCTCCTAGGATATCAGAGAGCAGCTGCTCTCCACTTCTCGAGCGATGCACTACAGAGGAATCTCATATGTAGAGCTTGGCCTTTCGCTCATACCTCCCGGCTGACGCATCGTCGTCGAGGACCGCTTGGACCCGCAGGATGACTCGGATCCGACATCCGCAGACCCTTTCGGCCAAGGGTGGCAAGCGCTGCGGCGCTCGCCGATGTACTCCGCCTGGCCTGACGTTTCCACCTTAACTATCTCAGCAGTTGTTCCACCTTCCCTCCCTGAACCGGAGGTCGAGGTAGCAACGACGTCGTCCCCACCATGCTCGGGGGCTGCGACGGACGGTCGCGGAAGTCTTCTCTCGAAGACCCCGACCGAAGCATAAGCACAGCTGCTCCCTCCCTGAACCGGAGGCCGAGACAGCCGCATCGTCGTCCCCACCAAAACCGAGGGCTGTGACGGACTTCATATCTGAACTTGATGCTGTCGAGAACTGAACAGGAGAACTAAACAGGAGCACTTCACATGCTGCATGATCATCCTGCACACCATCCATCACGACGCCGCCATCGCCATGGGCACCACAATGGAACCGTGGGCGCGGCTGTCGGAGCTCGGGAAGGAGGCGTGGAGGAGCCCCGACCGACGCCTACCGCTCTGCTGGAAGCGGAGGGGGAGAGGCCGGGCGTGCCGTCCACGCCGCCTGCCGCCTGCAGGACTGGAGGAGGGCTGCAGGAGCAGCCCCCACGCTGCTGCGCCGCTGCTGGACGAGGAGCGCCGCCGGGCGCTGTTGGACTGGGAGAGGCGCCGCTAGGCCGTGCTGGATGCGGAGGAAGGAGACGGAGGCAGCCCCCACGCCGCCGGCATGGATTGCCTATCCGCGAGCCTATGGAGGAGAGCGACAGGAGGGAGCCCGCGCCGCCGCCGCTGGGCGCAGGAGGAGCCGAGAGAGGCGCCCGCGGCGACGCCGCTGCAGGAGGAGGCGACCGTGGGGAGCCCCAAGCCGCCGACTGCTAGAAGAGGAGCCGTGGAGGAGGCCATCGCCGCCTACGCGCTGGACGAGGAGGAGGCCAGAGGAGCCCACTCCACGCGCCGGTGCTGGGCTTGAGGAGGAGACGCCGCCGTGCGGCTGTTGAGGAAGTGGGAAGCGGCGCCGGCCGCTGCTGCTACTGGAGAAGGACCGGGAGGAGGCCGGCCGCCGCCGGGCTTTGCTGGAGGAACAGGAGGCGCGGGGGGAGCCCGCCGTGCCGCGCCGCCGCTGGAGAAGAGGGAGGCAGCGTCGGATGTTGCTGAGGAAGGAGGCGGCGCGGAGGGAGCTCGCGCAGCCGCGCCGTCGGGCGCCGCCGGCCGGAGGAGCTCGCGTCGCGCGCCGCGCTGAAGAGGAGGCCGCCGTGGCGCTGCGCTGGTGAAGAGGAGGCCGCCGCGCGCTGCCGTCGCTGGGCTCGAGGAGGAGGCCATGGGATGGCCCACGCCGGCCGAGCGTCGCCGCTAGGGGCACGGCGCCGCCGCCGCCGGCCGGAGGGACCCCCGTCGCACGCCGGGCTGGCGCTGGAGAGGGGAGGAAGAGGCCTGGCGAGCCGAGCTCCGCGCCGTCGACCGCCTACGGGAAGGGAGGAGCCGAGGAGGAGGAGGAGGAGCCGCCGGCCATCGTCTGCGCCGGGGAATGGGGACGGGGAGGCCACGCTGCTGGCTGATGCTGGCCAAGCCACCCCGGCCACTCCTCTCCTTGCTCCCTCAGCCAAGCCCCCTCAGACCTGGACTCTCCAGAAGGGGATCAGGTGTTCCCCCTTTTGCTCCAGCCCCCAAACTCCACCGATTTCTACCGATCCTGCTCGATCTCTCAACTTCTGACCACCAATCTGGGGGATGAACTCGAGGGTAGAGGATTCAACCGCTACCCCCCTACCTGGCGCACCACTGTCGGTGTCGATTTTACCGCTGATTCGACGGATTTGAGGTTCGTAGTTCGATACGGGGGGTTTTCCTAGTCGCGCCTCGAACCGCCCTCGAGCTCCCCAGAACAGTAAGAACACACGTGATATACCCAGGTTCGGGCCCCCGAGGTGGGTAATAGCCTCTTCTCCGGCGCTGGCCTTACGTGTGTATTGCCATGGAAACGAGGTGGGAGGAAGAAGAAAGCCTTCGAATCCCCTTTTCCCGTGGTGGCTTGGCCCCTTATATACTGTGGGTGAGCCCGAACCGACGGGGAGAGAGAAAACAGGGTACTCCTAGCCTATTACATGATCACTGTACTGGCAGGTATACAATAAATGTCGTCTAGTCATAGCCGCCACACGCACGCCCCGCCGCCTTTGTCGTGTCCCATCGGTGGCAGGTGGGGCCCAGAGTCCGTCGACCGCCACCGCTGCTCACGTGGTCGTCGACACGGCTGCGGGTCGATCACCCGCCACCGTTGATCCACCACGCCCCTGTCGCCGACCGCTTTGTATCCTTGTCGCCGAAGCCGCTTTCGCTGCCGCCGTGTCCTTGTTTCGGGCGATGCTCTCCCGCGTCTTTGGGGCGATCGCCACTTTGGTTCATGGAGGCTCGCCCGCGTCTTTGAGTCTAGTCGCCCGTCGACACGCGTGGAGGCTCGTCCGGTCTCCGGTGTAGGGTCTGCCGCTTCACCTACCGAGAGACGCCTCGGGGCCCAGTTCCGAGCGATGGGAAAGCGTGCCCGCCAGTCCACTCGGAACTAGACCCGGTCTTCTCGGTACTTTTGGATGACGTCGTCCTCTATCCCCTTCCGGAGGAGGTGGAGAGGATACCCCGGTACCTTATGTACCGACAGACGTCAATACATGACGTGCCATCTATGGAACATGTGGACCCCTGGTATCTACATGGCGGGCTACGAGGACTACCCAAATGGGGATGGGCCGAGCCGGCCACACATGCACGGGTATCACCCAGACAGCTGTTTGCATTGTGTGGCAAGGAAAGGATAAAGATAGGAGATGATCCCAAATAGGGAAGATTCAATTGTAGTCCTGGATATTTGTGAGCATCGTTGAGACTTAATTATTTTAGTGCTTTTGACGGCGTGAATATTTGCGCAATGATTATTGCTAGCGGGTTCTTGGACTCTTCATGGAACCTTAGCGAGGCATCTACAACCTTTTAAGTTGCTCCAAGCTGTTCTAAACATGATCGAGCGAGCGGAGAGGTCATGTGTAGATATAGGAGTAGTTAGATTATCCTTTTTTTCCCATACTTCAAGAAGGGACTAATTGGTTTGATCATGCCGAGTTATCACTTCACATGAAATCCTACCCTTCTCATAATCCACAAGTATCCTTATAAACACCTAAAACTCTAAGTGAGACATCGAGAAGAGTTAATCTTTCAAAATCCCTAAGCCCTGCATTCTCAGTGATCATCGGACTAGGTCCAACCACCGTCGTACTGGGTCCGATGGGCACAATTACTAAAAAGGTTCGCCTCTGGAGCTCATCGGACTGAGTCCAATCACCGTAGGACTGGGCCCAACGGGTCCTTCTCCCTACACTTTTACCTCCTTCGGATCAGGTCTGGCTACCATCAGACCGGGTCTGACAATATGTTTTTCCGGCTATTTTGAGACTAGGTTACAGCCATCGGACCGGGTCCGACGGGCACTGTAACGGCTAGTGTTTGGAGCCCTTCCTAGCTCCAACTACTAGTTTCTCTCTAGGGGGTGTAAATTGAGTTCGGTAGACAGCCATTTATGAGGTTTGTTGCTCCATTTCACCTAGAGCCAACTTTTACTCATCCAAAAAATGTTCTTGAGCCTTTCCTTCACCACTTCACAATTTTCCTACCTTCCCCCAAACCGAGCTTCATGGAAGTCCTTCGATTTGGCATGATCGGGGCATTTCGGGCTTGTTACTATTGAAGACGGCATTCTTCTTGGAGGAGTGGGCTTGGGAGTAGGCCTTGGCGTGTGGCTACTCTCAAGTTGGTGTATAGGTGACGGAAATCACCTCGCTGGAGTGGCGAAACGACTACCGGGGAGTTAGTGAGGCGTGTGGCTCGAGAGGGAGCCAGTCCTTTTGCAAGGGCTAGACTCAACAGAGAGTAGGAGTTGCGGCTCCAAACTTCCATGAAACAAATACCGTGTCATTTCTCCTTTATCTCATTTACTTCCGCATTTATATTCCGCATGAATTGCTATTGATTGCTTGGATGCATTGAAATGGATTAGGTTATTAGTGCGTCTTGTTTTTAATTGCTTCTGCTTGCTAGGGCACTAGAACCTAGGATTGGGTCACTCTTAACTTTATTGCTTAATCAAAGAATAACTATAAAGAAATTAAAAATGCCTATTCACCCCCCCTCTAAGCCATAGAGATCCTTTTAAGTGGTATCTGAGCCAGGTTCTCCCATTGTAGCTTAACCGCTAGGTGATGGCCGCTAAAGAGGGGACTAAAATTAACATAGAAAAAGCTCCCACTTTCGATGGCATGAATTACCCTCATTGGAAAATTAGAATACAATGCTATTTAGAATCCCTTAGCTATGATGTTTAGGTGGCTTTTGAGACCGGTTATCCGGCTCCCATCAATCTGTTGTCCCTCACTCCCGTCAAGACGAAATATCGGCGCTTCAATGCCATAGCTATGAATGCTTTACTTTCCAATGTGAGCGTTGATGTGTTCAACCGTATTAGCAATCTCACTAAGGCTTGTGAAATTTGGAAACCTTGAAACAAATCCATGTTGGTAGCTCGGAGCTAGTTGAGGAGAAATTAGCACTCGCTAGAAGACAATCTGATCATTTCAAGATGCTATCTAATGGTAATGTAAATGATATGTTTTCTAGGTTGAACCCGATCATCAATGGTATTGGCATGTGTGGCAAGCCTATGGAGGATATTGATGTGTGCCAAAAAATTCTGGACATTGTTCCATTCGAGTTCAATCCATTTGTTTTTATGCTTCGAAATAGTAGCAAAAAGATAAAAACTCTCACTCCAACAAAGCTTCTCAGAAAGCTCGCCTCATATAAGATGAGGATTAATCGCTATGAAGATGCACCCCATACTAAGAAGACTATTGACCTTCCCGCACAAGTCAAAGCAAAAAAAGAAAAAATTTGAGCAAAGTGATGATGATTGCTCCGATGATGGGATTTCGGAGATTGAAGAATTGGCTCTTCTTGTCAAGCGCTCAATAAAGTTCATTAAGAGGATGAGCTTTAGGAATGAATGCTTATAATCAAGGCGAAAACCCATCTTCAAAATGCGATGCTATGAGTGTGGAAAGAAGGGTTACTTGGCGGCGGATTGTCCCTAAAACAAGAAGAGAAAGAACAAGTTTAGAGATCAAGAGGGAGATGAAAATGATAAGAAGAAGCACGTCACTATCACAATAGTGAGAACAAGTTCAAAAAAAAGAAGAAGGCTCTTGTCGTTGAGAAGTACAAAAAGAAAGAGTACTGAAGCTCTTCATTACCATCCTATCCATCTGATGAAAAAGAAGACACAACAGCTCATGTGTTAGCCAGACTTACCATTAAGGAGAATGCTCCACCGGCTATCACTAAACAAAAATTTTGTCTTATGACCGACAAGCAAGAAAAGATCATTGGAGAGTAGATCACCGATGATGAAGACTCCTGGCCTGACATCCCCGAGGATGAATCCTACACAGCCAAGATCTCTGAAGTCGCCATCAACCACTCTCCACCTCCAATGTGCCTTATGGCCTTTTAGGAGAAGGTAACAAAAAGAGAAACCGTCTCTAGTTGAGCTCACTAGTCTAATTGATGAATTGAATGATGCTTTATAAAAGGAAAAGTCTAAGTGCAAAAGGTTGATAAAAGTGCACAAAGAACTTGCTAATGAATTTGAAATCCTGCTAGAGAAATATGAGTCTCTACAAGATGATTATGATGCTCTTAATTGTCAAATTGAAATTCTATTAAATGATCAAGCTAAGGCCAAGTATAGTGATGACATTGATATCAATGATTGCTCAATTGTTAGATGTGATGTTGGGGTGAGTTGTGATGTAATTGACTCTATTAATGGCCTCTTTAGCATGTCAGTTGACACATCACTTGCTTTGTCACCCACCATCACCCCTAATACTAGCTCTTCATCATACACTAGCATCACCCTTATTTGAAAATGCTTATAATTTAGGTACTTGTGACTTTTACTTCTTGTGCTAATGAGCTAGTTAAGAAAAAAAATGATATTAAAAAATAGAATTAAGCAATTAGATTTTAGTCTGGCTAAGTTGCTTGTTGGGAATTCAAACATTGACAAGGTGCTTCGGGAGTAAAAGTACATGCCTTGGGCAAGCATGTATTGGGGTTCAACCCCGGGGTATTGCCCAAGTACGGTTGGGGTAATCCCAAGCTCACTTTTGTCAAGGCTACCACTCATTGTCATTTGTGTATGACCAAAGAGCATATAGCCGTTGCTTGTCCATTGGCAAGATTATCCAAATTTATGTCTCAAACTCAAGCTCTAAATGATAACTTTATGTTGTTGAAAAAACTGGCTTTACTTTTGCTAAGTATATTGGTGCTCCCAAGGATAGGAAAAATGTGAAGGATATTTGTGTAATACTCTAGCCCGATCTGTTGTGAGGCCCATGTGGTCCATGTACATGTGATGGTGGGATTAGTTCCATATTGCTAGTTGAGAAAGAGTTGTAGTGGCATATAATGCCTGTTGGAGCCAAACATAGCACACCGGGTTAACTCTTTTGGATGAAGCGAGGCCGAAAAGTCTAAGTGGGTGCTATGCATGCGTGGGCCAGCCCCGTAGGTGGGCTAGGCTCTAAGCGATTTTGGGTCAGGGTGTTACAGATGGTATTAGAGCATCAACCTTCGTTGTATGGCAAATCGTGTGGGCTTAGTTGCGCGAGCATATTGCTCATGGGTTGTGTGGGCCCAGAGTGATCACACAGCATGGCATATAGGTCGGCACTAAACACACGGCCGTATACTGAGGGGATCCTGGACATTTGCCGCTTAGGCGGTGTGCTGACGAGGGCGTCAGCCCATTAAGGGTGGGTGGGCTTAATACTCCGGCCGATCTGTTGTGAGGCCCATGTGGTCCATGTAGATGTGATGGTGGGATAAGTCCCATATTGCTAGTTGAGAAAGAGTTGTAGTGGCATATAATGCCTGTTGGAGCCAAACATAGCACCCCGGGTTAACCCTTTTGGATGAAGCGAGGCCGAAAAGTCTAAGTGGGTGCTATGAATGCGTGGGCCAGCCCCGTAGATGGGCTAGGCTCTAAGCGATTTTGGGCCAGGGTGTTACAATTTGGGTGCCCAAGTTCTTGATGACTAACTCAGAAAGACCCAAGAAGAGTCTTAGGTATCTAAATCACAAGCTTGATTTTGCTGTGTGTAGGTGAACTATAAGAGTAGAGGCCGGCATTGGATATTTTATAGTGGATGCACTCAGCATATGACCGGCTCCTCGTGTATGTTCACCTCACTAGAAGAGGAAAAGAACCCTGACTAAAAGATCATATTTGGGGACAACTCCAAGCGAAAGGTAATCGATATAAGTAAAATTTTCATATCCAATGACCTGTTCATCTCAAATGTTCTTTTGTTGAAGCTTTTCATTTTAATCTTCTCTCCGTTGCACAAGTATAAGACTTGGGTTTTTATTGCAATTTCTCCTCTAGTGGTGTTCGTGTCGTCTCTTTGGTTGATCAAGGAGTTGTATTTGAGGGCAAACGATTTTCAGATATGTATTTGGTTGATTTCTCAAATCGTGATTCTTCTCAAATCAAAACATGTCTTGTTGCGAAAACTTCACTTGGTTGGCTATGGCATAGACTTTTTGAACATGTTGGAATGAATACTTTTAAGAAAGTTTTTAAACTTGATTTGGTTGTTGGCGTGAAGGATGTGAAGTTTGAGAAAAATCGTTTGCGTAGTGCTTGCCAAGCCGGTAAGCAAGTGGCTAATTCTCATACTTACAAGGCTTTCATGTCTATATCCCGAACACTTGAGCTCTTACATATGAATTTATTTGGCCCTACCATCTATGCTAGCATAGCAGATAATTTTTATTGTCTCGTGGTTGTTGATGATTTTTTCGCTATTATTGGGTGTTCTTCATTCCAAACAAGTCCTTTACCGGTGATGTGTTTGAAAGGGTTGCCTTGAAGGCCCAAAATGAGTTTGACACCTATATCAAGAACGTAAGGAGTGATAACGGCACCGAGTTTACTAACTCCAACATTGAATATCCTCCCTCGCCCGTCCTCTCGGCCCATCTTTCTTCCTCCTTTTCCTCTCCTCCTCTCTTTCCCTTCGGCCTAGGCCTCCGACGCCACCTCGGCCTAGCTCCTCCCGCAACCCAGTTTCTCCGAGGCTCGGCTCGCCTCGCGTACTCGCGCGCACCGAGCCTCACTGGCTTGTGGGCCCCGCTCTCCAGTCACTCACCGGTCACACTGTTGTTTACCGCAGTCTCGCTGGCACGTGAGCCCGGTCGGTCAGCCGCTCGCCGTCATCTCCTTTCTCTTTGTTCTTCCTTCTTCCCCGCCGTCCCCCTCTGGTTCGCTGTCCTCCGCACGCGGTCTTGCCTTTTGTGACTCCCATGTTACTCCACTGCTTCTCATTAACCCTCCTGTCACTGCGTCTTCGTCACATCACCGGTCATGTCTGAGGATACACCATTGTTTTCCTGTTTCCTCGCCATACCGCCGATCAGAGCCACGCCGGCAAATCCCAACCACCGTGCGCCGCATTGAAGTCCCTGGTTTGCCGCATGCCTATGAATGGGACACTGCTCTGCCGTCCCCTTCCCTCTGGTGTTGCTCTCCACTACTATTGCCGAGCCGATGAGCCGGAGCGCCGCCCAGTGTCGCCATTCTCTTTCTATCTCCCCTCGCTTCTTTGTTTCCCTTCGGCTTGTCTTTTCCCCCAACTCTGGCATTCTTAGCAGGTCGTTTGAGTTGATCGCGCATCCCGGGAGTGGAGCCGCTGGTCCGGGTCCGTCCTCGCCGTTGCCGGAGCCGTGTCCGCATTGCCGTAGTCCGACCACTCCGCCGATTTCCCCGTCCCAGCAAGCGCATAGGTAGTTCCCCCTGCTTTCTCCCTTCTACCGACTAAATGAATCGGCCTTTCCTCAAGCCTCTCGCCGGCGCCGCGGTGTCCGTGGGTCACCGCCGCCGCGAGCTGCCGCCCCGCCTCCTTAGTCCACTTTCGGTGCCGCCGAAGCTTCCGCTGAGTCTTTCCCACTTCCTTCTATCTTTTTACGCACCCAATCGGCCCTCGCAGGCCGGAATCGCCGCCGCCGCCAGAGCTCCCCTGTTTTCTACCCTTTGTGCCCAGCGCGTGAGCCACCGGCGGATGGGTCCCGTGGGTCCCATCGGCAGTGGTCCGCTGGCTCTTCGCGTGCGCTCGCGATCGGCTGCTCTGCGCCGTGGGCCGAGTTGCCGAAGACCGGCCCATCAAGCCAGCAAAATTAATTTTACTAAATTCCCTATTAAACCAGGAGCAACATTTAAAAGGCATTTTGTAAAAATATCATTTGAGCTCTTAAATTCCTAAAAACTCTTTATGTGTTTTGGGACCATGTAAAATGTAATGTGGCATGTCATGTATATAGCTCATGCATTTTAGTTGGATAGATGACTAGGGGTGAATCATTTCATGTGCACTTAAAATGTTTTTGGCATTTTCTAAAATAAGAATGCATCAAAAATATGTTTTAGCTAATTGGTGTTGTATTACTATGCATGTGTGTTTGCGCGAATAGGAGGCCAAGGTTCCGCGGATCCGATTTATGACGCCGGCTACGCCTACCCGGGTTCCGACCAAGGCAAGTCCCCCTTCGATCATGTTGACAAGCCATTTTGTTTATTTAGAAAATATTTAGTAGACTTGAAAAGATGCATGCTACTTTAAAATGTAAAATGTCGTATTTAGTAGGCCTAGTTATGATGCCGAATATTTAAAGGTAAGAACTATGGTTGGGATTAAAACCTAAGGCTAAAGTAAATTTTCTTATACTTAAATATACCGTTGTGGTAGGATAAATGCTTAAAATTCTTTTACGCGAAACGTTATCATCGTTTGTGTGAAATAAGATTTTGTTGAGAAAGATTTGCAGAAAGTGTGGTTTAAAAGTAGTGCATCAAGAGTGATGCTTAGTAGGAAATGTTTTACTCTTCCCCAAAAAACCTTCCGACTTAGGAGAGACTTTTGGTGTTTGGTGCGGTACGGCACCGTTTTTGAGAAATCTGGACAAAAATACCGCCTCTCTCCTAGTTAAGGTCTGCTCGTCCTATGAACCTACGAACTGAGCCATATCAGTATGACCTCAAGTCCCGTTATGGGATGGGCTAGTTGTTAGCTGAAAAACCCTGACAGAGACTCCCGGCAGTCGCCGTTAGTGTTTGAATCTAACAGCTTTGTGGCAAAACACTTCTGGGTGCGTAGCCTCTCGAGCGTAAAGCGTACCCACTCTGCAGAGTTAAAATTATCATGATAGTCGTGCTCGTGGTTACGAGCATGCGAAGGGAGTGTTCATATGGTTGTTTTTCTTTTCTAAACCACTTTGGGAAAAGTGTTTTAAGAAGAGGTTTTGAGTTGAGTAAAGTTGCTGAGAAAGTTTTTCGTTTAAGTTAGGTGCCACCGGCGTACGTCCCAGATTGGGTGTCGGCCTACTAGGGAGCGTTCGTGTGGATTGCACCTAGCATGATTTTGAGAAATGTGGTGATAAAAATAATTTTTATCTCGCTATGGCAAGAGGCCAAGTGGCGAGAGTATTTGAGAAGAGCCTATAGAAAATATCGTGGTTTAAAATTTCGAGAAGCTTTGCCAAAACTAGACCAATAAAATACTTTTCTGCAAAATATCCTAAGCTCTTCTACTAAACCCCATACGCATCATTCCTGACTTGCGGAGTAAAATTATACTCACCCCGTTTTCTCCTTTCCCCGTTTTGGAAAATTTCAACAGTTGGTCCGTCCGATTTCGGTCCTTCGTCCGAGGACGAAGACCCTGACTTCGAGGAGGAGTACTCCAAGATGACTATGAAGAGTAGGGTTGCGTGTTCCTACATCCTCTTCGCATGTGGAATAAATAAGTAGATGTTGTTTAAGGCCCTGCTTGCTGTTGTACTCTGTATTGCGGCCTGCGAGCCGTTGGTTGTGTAATGTACTAGACTAAGTTCCCCTCTATGTAATAATCTGAATGATGGTAATGTACCGTTTTTGTTTAACTGTATGTACTAGCCATGATCTTTGGGACTAGTACGTATTTACGCAAGTGGAATCCGATATTCTAAATTTGGTGCCGACAAAGAAGCCAGTCGGGAAGTGGTGTCAGGAACTGGAAGCACTCGGCATGAAGAATGACTTGGTTGGAATGCGACCAAAAAGGCAGCAACTCAATTGTAAAGGACTCGAGGGCTACTATGGAATATGTGGACCCCGGGTATCAGCATGGCGGGCTGCGAGGACTACCCTACAGGGGATCACCCGGACTGCTGTTTGCCTTGTGCAGTAAGGAAGGGACAAAGATAGAAGTTGATCTCAAATAGGGAATATTCAATTGTAATCCCGGATAACTACGTGTCCAGGAAGAAAGGATAGTAATAGGAATCATACCTCGTAACTGATCAGAACTCCACCTTGTATCCCTACCCCCGACACTATATAAGACGGGTAGGGGGCCCTAGTTCGGGATATCCTTTCAAAGATGGAATACCAGATAACATATCGTCATCATAATCCCAAGGCACATGACTAGGGTATTACCTTCACCATGATGGCTTGAACCTGTATAATCCCTTATCTTGTGTTATCATCGAGTATGGATCTACTTTATTAACCATATGTCGACAAAGTAGAATTCAGAGAGAATTTCCAAACAAAAATATTACCTTGGCAAGACACATAGTTTGCTCCTCTTAGATCATCTCCAACTAATTTTCCTCCCCATTCCTTTTAGTGTCCCTGAAAGGATTTTATTCCCAAACTTCATTCCCTCCTCACAACTGTTCTTCAACATCATTTCTTCCCACAACCCCGTTTCTTTCCCAACCTCCATATTTTATCCATTCTATCTTAACCATCATATCACATACGATATTTATATGAGAGTTATATTTTCGTATATACCAGAAAATTATATCTTGTTCGGGATGTAGTTAATTTGTTTAAAAAAGTATAAAAACATATTTCCGGCATTCGGCGTACAATATGTATATGGGAATGTATTGTGGTATTTATCGGTGTATTTATAACTTTGTCTGAATGCACTAATTTTTTTTTTATAAATATATATTATCACATTCTTTCCATCTTACTTACGGCATCCATACAGTGGTATAGTTTCACATATATAGGTGTTTAAATAAATTTATTATAATTTTAAAAGTATGGGCAATGACCACAGATGGAAGCTTCGGGAGTTATGTTTCGAATTTCAACAATTTTATCACACAAATGGCACTATCACATTTTTTGCATACCTCGCGCAGCTAGTTTCTAATTGTCAACAAAACCAGGCAAACGGCTGGAGCAATGCATCCATACTAGCACCATAAGTGGCGTGCCTGTGGCGCGTCGTCCGATTGGTCTTATTGATAAAAAAATTAGCCTAAATAAATAAATAATGTTTTATTTTCATCAAGTTCAAATCAGTAGCCCACAGTGGCTAAAATTTCAAACATTTTTCAATAAAATTTGAACGGATAGAATGATATAATCAATTTTGTGAAACCTACTTACTTTTAAAGTATAAATATTTTTTATTCCATGGACCGCGGACTTTTGAACTTTAATTATATTTTTTCAAATTATATTTTATCTTTCATCCCCATTATTTATTTATTTATTATTATTATTATTATTATTATTCCTTTATGTAATATTTAAATCTTTTAATGAAATCCTAGGATGAAATTATGGTTCAATTCTATAATGGTTGGGTTTTGTAAGATTTTGTAAACTAGGTGCAAAAGCTAGAACGAATGGTTTATGTTTTTTTTTATTTCGTCATTCAAAAGTAATATATGTTTTAGGGTTTAGGGTTTATATGCATAACCCTTCATTCATTTTTTATTTCATTCTAAAACCTAAAACATGAAAAGTACTTGAAAGGACCGAGATGACGCCTAGAAGGGGGTGAATAGGTGTGACACCAAATTCAATCTTCAGCTGCGCTGCGGAGGTAGGTTCGGACTGTCCGTGACACCCCCCGGATAGTCAGAAGTCAAGTCTGAAGATCTTGCCCCCAAATCACAGGAAACGTTCTGCACCACTCAAACAACAAGAATATCAAGAGCAATATCACAAGAACACAGTGGAGGTCTCCCTCAAGCACAAGATAGGAAATAAAGTAGATCTAGCGAGAGAGAAAACTCAAACCAAATATGAAGTGAGACGGGGAGTTTTATCCCGAAGTTCGGATCTTTGAGAAGATCCTACTCTCCGTTGAGGTAGGCTCAACACCGTAGAGCCCGAGTCCCACTTGACTCTATCCCTTTCGGATTTGTGCTAAAACACTCACTGAATTTCACCTTGATTCTTTTCCTTGCGGAGGCGTAATCACACCTTCACAAACTATCCAAGGCCAACCACATCGCTCCGGTGGCTCACGGTGACGCCTAGCCGTCTAGAAGTCCTCAACCTCCAATAGTAACAAATCCGGCGAGAAATCACTCACTTGGAGGTGACCAATGTGCTCACGAGATGGATCAAGCTCATATCTAGCACCAATCGAGCCTCTCCACCCTCAAATCGATCTCACAAGATGCACTAGGAGTGGAGATGCTTTTAGGGTTCTTGGGTGAGAGGGAAGATGAAATGAATCTGAGTTATGTGCACAGTGTGTCACTCTGGAAACAGTGGAATGGGTGTATATATAGCTCCCCCTCAGATCTAGCCGTTAGGGCACATTAAGTGAGATTCGGACTGTTCGTGGAACCCTCCGGACAGTACGAGGTAGGCTGTGAACAGAGCCCCAAGCAAAAGTTATATTTGAGATTTGGAGGATATGTGGATCAAGGAAATAGCTCAGAATCTCTGGATGTGGATAAGTGATTCGGACTGTCCAAAGACAACTCGGACAATCCGGTAAATCGAATAAATCAAGGCCGAGAGCTCATCTAGAGGGTACCTCGGACAGTCTGAACCAGATCTTCGGACAGTCCGGTAAATCAAATAAATCCAAACAGAGAGCTCATCTGGAGAATACCTCAGACAGTCCGAGCTAGGACATCGGACAATCTGAACCTAGAGAAGTGTTTTGGGCTTGGAAATAGTGGAGAATCTATTGGATGGTTAAGATTTGATCTAACATCATCTTTTAAGCACCAGTGTCACCTCATACTATGATTTCTCGTCGAATCCCCCTTTATAGTACGGCCGTCCTTAGACTCAATAAAATAAAGATTACAAATAAAGAATAATTGAGCCTCCAATTGAATAATTCTTCAAGTCCTTCGACGACCCTTGATAAATATGATTTCTAATCTAATTCTCTGCCCACAACTCAGCTAAACGATTAGTAGAAGTCTTTAGTAGTTGGCGTCAATCAGCAAAACAAAGTTAGGAGCCTAGATGCCCTTTCAGTACTATATGTGTATCGTACTTTGAAAAATATTTAATGCCCACCAAAAACCAACAGATAGAGCGATATAAGAGAGCATCTGCTAATTCGTTTTTTGTGAAACTTATAAATTTTAATATTGGATTTTCATCGTCTGGTTATTCTTCCTATAAACAGGAATTGCCATTCCCTTCTTTCCTTTCTTATTTCTTTTTTATTTCATAAACGAATATAATGTCAACGATGAAAGATAGATTGAGGCGTTCTTGCATCATCTTTGTCAACAAAAATGCATGTGATGACCTTGTTCTTTATAGCTTAAATTGAAATGAAAAGCTACCTTTAAAAATTTGTCAATTTTATATAAGCCAAATAATGTAGTATTTTTGTGACGTTAAAATGGTTTTCTTAAATTTCATAAAATAAATTTTATATATTTTGTTTAACTCTCGAAAGTCTCTCGAGAGGTTTATCTAATTATTATTTTCAGCTAGCTTCAAACGAAGAGTAGTCTATAGTATTATATTCTTAGGGCAACTATTATATCTTATATGCTATAAATGTTTGATGCAGATGAGAAATACAAATTGATGTTATTATTGCTTAAAGCGCGTGTTGATTCTACATATGGTGTTATGCTGTAATAGTTTCACACTTTGAAAATTAATTTAATGTAAACTTCGTTATTGCAAAAAAAATACCTCCAATATTTATTAGTGGCCGCTTTAGGAGCCTTCCTACTATAAATATCATGTTAAGAATCCTCTGCAGTCATATGAGGTTCAAGCTTCATCTCATGGCTGCGTGTTGGTATGCTGATGATTTGCTGCTCAACTTATAGCCAACTTATCGAGTTCTACAAATGAATGGAATATTAGCAATAAAAAAAATGAGAAACAGGTACCCACCCGATAATCCCTTCAGTTGAAAAGGCGAAAATCAGCTGATTACAGGGGTGACCAGACAACCAGTGGTCCTATCCTACAAAGATGCTGCTATAAAAAAGGGATTCGGTACCACAGATAAGCTAAAAAGCTCCATGTTGAAGCTAAATTTGACGGGACAAACAACAAAAAATGCATGGGGCAACCAGCCTAGCCAGCATCATTCTTGGGGATCTGTTTAGTTCTAGTACCAGCAGCATATCGCGTGTTTTGAGCATTGTGATGTGAAAAGCTTCAAGCCTTCAACCCCTCACATTTTAGTGACTCCAACCTTAAACAATTGTTGATGCATGGAAACTGGATATCAGAACTACAAAACAAAAAAATTGACAAAATGGATCCTTCTCTTTGGCATATTCATTCTCATTGATCTGGCAAGCTCTGCACAAGAAAACAAGACCATCATCGAAACAACCTGTCTCAAAAATTTAAGAATAAATGTTCCATGCAAACAATGGGGCCAGGATCCTGAGAAGAATAGCCTGAAGGCCAATGATAAGTGCATTTGGAACAGTACAAACCATAGCTGGCGTTTTTTTTTTTTTTTTTTTGAGGAAAGCTGGCGTTGCTAATGGCTGGTTCTCTGGTAGACAACTATTGCTCTTTAGGGCCAACTTGCTGTTGCTGTGCTACTAATAAACTAATATTTTGTTGTTGTGACACAAGAAGTGTGCATGCAATTACATCCAAGAGCATAAAAACGAAATGCTTTTGGAAAGTCACTGCAAATCAACAAACCCTTCGAGGATGCCTTAGGAGCAAATATACAAGTAAATGCCTCTAATTAATTGCTTTAGGAAGGCTGCTGTTCTGTACACCATCACCATCCACTTTATGTCTAGGATGTAACTGTCATTGACTCATTCTAGATAAACATCCCACTGGACTAGTTCCACATCCAGGTAACTCTGATATGCTATAACCAGACATATTTGTTATAATTGTTAGATATGTATATGGGTTGTATATATGGGTCTAGGCCTATTTCTCTGTTGTATAAGGGTTTCTCTTATACTCTGTATATATGTGAGCCCTTTGGCCCCCAGATGAAAATAAGTGCTAACTATGACAATATAAACTCACTTTGTATCTAGGTGTCCAATTTTCATTCAGTGTAACTCAAATGTTTTTCATGTTGCAAAATAAATCACAGGTTATGTCGTCATGGAATCTACTTACCAGACCAAGAGCCTCTGCGGTGGTTTTGAAATTACCAGCAGTACATATGCTCCTATATAGAGATAAGAGATGAACCCTCTCAGCAACATGCAAATTCTTTTCAAGTCCAGCGGCGACCATTTCCATTTCCGCCTGGAGGATACAAAAGAAAAGAAAGTTGTGAGCATTTTTTTTACATAAAAAGGACAAATATGCAGTAACAACAATGAAGTGCCCACAAAATAAACACTAGTTTCCGTAATATTTAGGTTATTTGCATACACATGTATAGTTTGTATGCAAAGGAGTAAGTGATTTTATTCACAGAAGCGCTTAAGAGTTGTTTGTGTACTAGTAACGATAATCAATCAACAGCATTTATCTTCTTTAAAGTTAATAATATATGATCAGCTATGTAGCTCAGTATTAGGAGTGCAAGAACTCCAATCCGACCTATTTGGCCACATTGGCCTGGCACCAAGGTGTAAAGGGTCGAACCATTTAAAAACTTTATTTTGAGGTCCAACAAGGGGCATGACCCAGTAGACCCTAGGTTCAGCCCTAACTCCCCTAGTCCCAACTAGTCATGCCCCATCGATTGCCTGCATTGAGCGCCAAGACACTGACACTACCGCCCGATTCCCGCAGTCACTACAGCGAGCAAGTCTGCTCGCCTGCACCCACTGTCAGCAAGCTCACCCGCCTGCCGCCCACTTGCCTGCCCATGCACCTGCCACTGCCGCTTGACCTATTGCCTCTCTCAAGTAATGCTCCTCTCCATCTCCCTGAATTGACCACCAAACCTAATGCTAGATGCCACTTCCGGTGATCCATGATGGACCAGCAGTGGAATCAAGTGCTGCAGGTGTCTCCCCAACTTCTTCAGCTTGGCCTTCAGTCTTCACAGCACCTTCCCAGGGTTGGAATTGGTTGTGCTTGAGGGGAGTGATGAACTGCAGCAAGATCAGCTCATGTGGAGACAAAGAAATGCCATGTCTGATGTCTCGCTGTCACCGCTGAACCTGGCCAACCCACAGGACCAGCAGTCCAGCACTGTTCCCATGTAGTTGATGGTTGAGCTGACCCATATCCCTGTATTATTTCATTGTGGGCCACCATGACCAGGTGACCAGGTTAGGTTAAGTGCCAAGACTTAACCCCCTTTCATCCCTACCAAGTATGAACAACAGAAATAGCAGCATGCCCCATCATGAAATCAAATCTATAAGGGGAACAAAACTATTTTTTTGTGTGCGTATTGCGTAACACACCACACAGCATGCCGGCCCACTGGCCCAGCACCAGCAAGAATGCACGACAAGACCACAAATAACCATAGCATGGGATTTCTTCATCGGCTAACCCAAAAAAACTTTATAGTTGACTTCTTTGGGTATGATGTCCAATCATAAAAAATACTCACATGTAAGACACTGAATACACACACATAGATCACTTGGAAAAAAAAACATTATTGGGCCAGGGAATCACAAGCTGGCAACTCACAAAGATAAGACAGCCAAGCATATATAAGTCACAAATAGTTTGAAAACAGAAAATAGTAAAGCTGAAAGTCAAGTTTGTAAGCTCAGAAAACATATGCATACAGAATTCTCTTCTGGAGGAAATATGTAATGAATTCTACAAATCTTCAGGAGTTCGTCTAGTGCCTCCGGTCGTTTTCCTTGAATTTCAAGTGCCTGTGAGCAATAATCACATAAGTCAATATGACTGACATGTAAGATCACAAGCATGACAAAGGCCATACGTAAATCCATACCCAGCACTGCAAGAAACACGCACGTGTGCAAGCAGCAACTGATGCACATACAATTGTGGCAGCACGGAACTTGTCTAACCCGATATTGTTAGCAAGGCCAGCAAGAAAAATCCTTGGATCTTCTCCATTTATTTGTACTGTTCCCATGTCTTGTGCTGCTCTTTATTAAGAAAAGGATATCAGAACAGTGCAGGTGATGAAATTGATCTGGGTGCCTAGTCATGACTCATGACCCATCTGAAACATGGGTATGATGAAGTTAGGGTATGCCATGCTTTATACTCGATACATTCATGGTATGTGAGTTTTGAACTCAATTTGAACTTGTCATGGTGGGCCGCTGCTACCAGCGGCACCGCTGCCAGCAGCTGCCCAGTCAGCTATAGCAGCTGAATAGTAGCATTAGTTTGTTAGCTTATCAGTAAGTCATCTGCTAGTTTGTTACTAGTTTTGTTGGGAGTTGTCCGCATCATCATTAAAGATGAGTGACCGGCAGAGTTGAAGTTAAGCAATAAAACTAGCATTTGTTGCTCCATATCCCCTCTCTCTCTTCTCAGCTTCCTGCTGCTGCCGCAGCCACTGCCAAACAGCTGGTGTCTCGCAGGCCTCACCCCCTTCAGCCACCACACAACTACAGTTTATGAAGTAAGGATACCAGTGTTCATACCAGACCTACTCTTGATTATGGGTATATAAGAAAGTATACATGCCAAACGTCAGTACATCGCTTATCACAAAGCACATCAATGGGTATCAATTGGGTGCATAAACACTATGATGCATTAACCATTTGCACAAAAGTTATTTGATAGAAGAAATTTGCTAGGAAGAGGCAGAGGTGAAGAACATGGTAGCTGAAACAAAAAAATAAATATTAGACACAACAAAATATACCTGCTGCAATAATCCAGGACAAAGTTTATTGCTGCCCTGTAGAAAGAATCACGACCATTCTCAGTGTCAAATGAGACCTTTACATCTGATATTTTGCATAATTGCCTTAGCTGCATTCAAAAGTGAGGCATGATCAAGCAACAATGCAAAGACATATTGGACAAACCGTAGCATTATTCTTATAAAATTTCCTATGTACCAAATATTGGGGGATCTTCAGAAACCTTTACCCAAAAGAATCTTAAAATAGTCTATGTAAAAAAATCCAAAAACAAACCAGAATCCATGTCTGGCTGTACGATAACACTTGTATCATTGCATAAATGATAAATGCATAGAATTGAGCAGGGTTAAGATGAATGTCACATCAACACAACTTCAGTCAAATACAGCCAAATAATGGTTTCCTTTGGTCCACAATTTTAAGGATAGTTGCTTAAACGCTCAAAATTACAGAAGAGAACATAACAAATGTCAGTGCTTGACTGCTTGTGCCCAACAAGAAGAGACATGTTCTTGTAAAGTTGAAATATGGCATGAAATAGAGGGTAAAAACAGAATCCAATAATAAGTTGAAATTCAAATCCATATTTCAATATTAACCAGCATGACTATAATCTAATGGACCATACATTCAACGGAGCAGCAAATGCTAGCCTACCTGCTACAGAAGGCACATAGTAGTAGTACAAAAAGGATGTGACCAGTCGACCACTTCTCAAATGTAAGCACAGGAAGCGATTCAAATTTGAAATAAGTTGCAAGGCCATAATGTTAATAGGAAAAGACACTAACTTGAATTGTATCATCATATCTGTAATCCCTCCCCGTGATTCTATTATCAATGATTGCTGGAATAGGGAAAGATTTAAATATTTGAGAAATGAAGCAAAAAGGCAAATTCTCATGATCATAATGAACAATTGCCAAAGGAAAAGTCCAACAATATTAGCTACTCCCTCCATTATGAAATAATAGTCGTTTTGGACATTGACATGGTGTCCAAAGTACATCTTTGACCATAAAAACCTTCTAAAAATTTATTTATAATGCAATAAAAATTATAATATTATGAAAGTTCTTTTCAAAACAAATTCATCTATACAATTTTTATGTTCTCAACTTAAATAGTTTAAAAGTTCTCTATAGATTAATTCTTAAACCTTTAGCTTAAGACAAACTTAAAATGACTACTATTTCATAACGGAGGGAGTATCTAGTATTTTGTATCACCTGTTAGATGGATTCGTTAAGAGAAAAAATACTAGTGGGAATAACACTAAAATGAGATGTTAATTGATCTCTTTCGCAACCCCAGGGATTCATATTTACGTTATCCTCATCAGGATGCACATATTCCGTGTGCTACAAACTATCAATATTGAGAAGCTCAAACGAGAAATGTCAAACATCATCTTGGTGTTTGGATTTAACTGTTACCAAGAATTAAATAAGTACCTGCTTTCTCATT
The DNA here is from genome assembly GCA_036346415.1 of Raddia guianensis. Lineage (NCBI taxonomy): Eukaryota > Viridiplantae > Streptophyta > Magnoliopsida > Poales > Poaceae > Raddia > Raddia guianensis. The sequence continues at coordinate 41,293,702 of CM070538.1, read as the reverse complement.
AAGAATGCATAACTGAAGATACTATTGTCTGTAATAATAGAATATTTTTATTAGCATTTGAGCAAGCTTAAACATGATTAGGTTTTGAAGGTTGTAAACACAATGACAGCAACGTTATGGTATGAATTTTGAAGCATGACATACGAAGCAAGAAACTGATTTAGCACAAATTTCTGATTCCAATGTTAATTCCAATGTTATATTTCTGCCAGTTTCAACATCAAATTTCTGTCAGCGCAAACTGATTAGGACTCAAAAATAAAACTTGCTTCTGCTAATAGCCTACTAATAAGTAGTGTAAGTGATGACCAGAACAAATAAAATAGTGTAACTGCTATCCTCAACATCCAACTGTTTTCCTATTTTGACAAGCACAGACGAATTACGAAGTTCATAAGTATCCTCCTTCTCTTTGATACCCTTTTTTATTTGCTATCCAACATTCCGGGAAGATTATATATGCACACTAGAAAATTAAAATTATAGCAAAAGATAAGCATAATTCCACACGGGAACTAGACTGATGTATAAGCATCCACCTCGGACCAATCTATTGGCCAATCTCGCCCACTTTTCCATCTCCGGTTTCGGTTCCCCCACCTCCGTTTCCATCTCAGGCCACCACCCTGGTACTCTCGCGTGCGTCTCTCTCCTCCTGACCTCCTTTGCAGCCTCAGGGCGACGGCTCACCGGAGCAGCACTACGCGACTTGACAGAAACCACCACCTCCTTCCCTCCAAGGCTCCTGTCCCTCCTCCGCACTACAGCTCCACCAGCTCCTCCTCCCCACCAGCCCCGCCCCAGCCACCGGCGCTGCCAAGCCCGAAACGCAAACCCTAGCAGCGCCCACGCCGCGGCGGAGAGAGCGAGCGACCAGAGCAGCGTGGCGATGGCGAAGCGGAGCGACGAGCGGCGGAAGGTGAGTACAACGCGGTCCCCACCGACCTCGCGGACGGCCGAACGGAGGTCGCGGTAGGCCTCGTCCGCCTCGGCGGCGAGGCGGTGGAGCCGCAGCTCCACGCGGCGGCGGAGGCGCCAGAGCTCCGCCTCGAGGGCTCTGAGGCCGTCATCGGGGGCGGGAGCTGGGGCGGGCTTGCTGCGTAAGCGGTTGGAGCTAGGGTTTACGCCGCGGAAGCGGCGCGCGGAGGAGGCTAACATGGTGGTCCTGATGATCCGGTAGCTGTGGGGGAAGTGGTGGTGCCGTGCCAATGGGAGAGGCGGCGAGAAAGCACTGACGCATGCAGCAATCGCCGGCGAGGCGCCGGCGGCGAATGCCATGGCATGAAGTTGAGAGGAGTGCTGTTCCCGTTCTTTTCAACTTCTGACCCGCTAGTTTGCTGATAAGTAGATGAGTTTTGACTTTTGAGAGCTTTTAAAAATACTTCAGTTAGAATTCGATAAACAAAACAGTTCTAAAGCTTTATTTTAGTGAAAAATCAATATATGCCATTACATAACTGTAGTTTCTAAGATTTAGCATTAAAGAATAACTTATTTGACATATCATTATAAAGTCGCATTCCTTCGGAAAATGTCATTATGACATTGTTGAGACCTAATACTTGTCCTAATCCTTCTTCAATGTGGTCCTTCCGTCTCTCTTCCTCCCATGATGGTCTTGCTTGCGGCACAAGCTCCCCCTCCCTCTCCCTCTCATGGTGGTCTCACCGACGAGATCCCGCAAGGCCGGCGATGGCGGCAGCGTGACCTCCCGAGGTATATGGTTGTGCTGGCGTGGGATTGTCACTCGAGACGGGAAGAAGAAAGGCAGAGAGAAGGGGCAAAGGTCAAAGAAGGATTAAAAGGAGGATTAGGGATACTTGGATGTAAAGTCCATGTCTCAAACCGCAAGAACATCAACAACTATGGAGTTGGAAAGATCAATTCGCAAGAGCCACATCATGTACACAACAAAGTGGTATTACCCATGGGGCTATATGGATGAAATTAAGTTCCTTGTGATCCCTTTCCACGTGCTTAGCCAGCCATGACACTAAATCACATTCAAACAACCAAAGGTGCTTTTGAAAAAAAGTAAAAGCAGATTCCAACAGAAAATTTGTCTTCGTTCAAGGGGGTGGTTGCTGCCCTTAAAAGCTTCCTGAAATTTCGAAACTTTTTCTCCATTAAGATGGATAAGTCATGAAGAAACCTTCCAAATTTCAAATCCAAATTTGTGAACCAAAAACTGTTAGACAAGCAAAATAGTACTCATTCAAAATTTGTCCTCAAAGACAGTGGTGTTTTCTGCCCTTCAGGGCTTCGAAAATTATGGGATTTGTTTCTCTCTATACTTACATGAATCTATCAACCCTTAGCCAAATTTTAGATCAAGAAGCCTCATAGAAAAATTAAAATTCTTGGAACGCAAACTATCATATTCTTGAATAGAAAACTTGGGGCTCGATGTTTACTTCATGGCTACCAAAATGGTGCAACCAGTGGACCCCTAAATTTTATCACCGATATATATGTTAGTAAATCACCTTGTCCAAGTGGAACCAATCAAAAATAAAATTTCTAGATGTTTTTAAAAATCCTACACTAGCTGCTGCACGAACGAAAGTTTCTGGACAGAATAGCAAATAGTAAAGAACTTGATCTCATGTCTGTCCCATGGTTGCAAAGGGGTGTCAAATCATATTAGCAACCTCAGGGCATCATATATCAATAGAAAAATAAAAGGAGGTGAGCCAAATAAACTAGTTGCAAACAAGAACCCCAAAGAAACAAGATCAATAACAAGAACAAGTCACAAGATGCATGATAAACTCTATATTTTCATTTTCATTGCATAGTTTTGGGTACAATCAGCACTTAGAGTGTAAATACCAACTTCCAAACTAACCAATTAGAAATGGAAATCCTTAAGGGGAGAGCCAACCCCTCCCCTCCTTTTATGGCTAAATGGGGCTAGGGTTTCCACCTGCCCTACTGAAAGTGCATCTAAGCCCTACGTGGGTTTTGGTGATCAATGACGGACAACTAAGGAACTAATGTGTTTAATGAGTTTATGAACATATTTTAATCTTGAGAAAAAGAATGTAAGGTGCTCTTGGAGCCATTGAAGACAAAAGGGGGAAATCGTGGGGAGTCTTTGAAGGTAAAAAGAGAAGACGGTGTGTAGTGTTTAGACCAAGATATTTTATTTTAAATTTGATTCTAAGGACATGCTGAAAGGGATATACCCTAGATCAATCATAGTGATGATTGTACCACAGCTTTGTTTATGTACATATGATAACGTTGTTTACTGGGCCGTTCCTGGGCCAGGGCAACCGGGGCAACGGCCCAGGGCCCATGGGAGGAGGGGGCCCCAACCCAGGTATGATGCAGTAGGCACCAGCGGCCCAGCCGTTTGCGGCTCCGCGCCTTTGCGTCACTGTCCCGTCTCTCTCTCCAACGCTTCGCCTCTTCGGCTCTTCCCACATCCTCTATTCCTCTCCCGCTCTCCCCCCAAATCCCAATCCCTAAGGCTAAGGACCCTAACAGTCGGCGCCAAAATCCCCCCCAAATCCTCGATTTCTTTCCCAAGGCCGATGATTGAATGGTGTATCCGTTGCCAATATGGGGATGGAGTGGGGATGGAGTCGGATAAATACTTGGATTTGGGGATCCTGCACAAGCCCCCCCGTCTCCTCGTCTCCTCGGATTTGGGGATCAACCTCAAGTCCTCAACTCGCCGTCGCCAACGCCAGTCGCCGCCTCGCCTTGGCAACTCCGTGAGGACCGCGACGTCCGCGTCCGCCTTCCGCGAGGCGCCGGCACCTGCGCGCTGCCGTGCTGCTGCCTGCTGGGGGCTACTGCATGTTGCCGCTGGGCCGCCTGGGCGCTGCCTGTTGCCAGCTTGCCTCTAGGCGCCTGGGCGCTGCCGCGCTGGCCGCTGGCCCTTCGCCCGTTCGCCGTTGTGCACTTGTGCTTGTGCGGCTGTGCGTCGCCCTGCTGGCCTGCTAGAGCTGCTGCGCTACACTACGGTCTAGCACTGCTCCAGTGCTCCTGATTTTGTTTTTTTGCTATTTGTTGCTCCTGATTAGTGATTACGGAGTACTATTTACTGCTCCCGTGCTAATGTTTTTCATCTTGCAGATTACTGAGTGGCTTTTTTATTTGCTTTGGATGATGCAATATTCTCTACAATTATTTGTATGATCTACTATTCTTCTATTCAGGTAAGAGTTCTTTCATAATTATATGTTTTTAGAAGTATTGTACAAGTTTCTAGATGTATTGGACTGTTAGATATATTAGATAACGATAAGAAACTCTAAAAACATAGTTATTTATGGTTGCATAGACTATAGGGGCATAGGGCCCTAACTCTTATTTTGCCCCGGCCCTCAAAATCCTAGGAACGACCCTGGTTGTTTATCGGTTCCCTGAATAAATGTCATGACTTTGCCTATTGGGTACGATTTGATTGTGAAACACATTGTTATATGACATTATTCTGAACGGGTCTCTGATCCATATCATTACGAGAAGCGGTTATGATTTGATCCGCATACGTATTGGTTGATGGTGATGTTTCACATACCATAGATATAGAGATATCAAACCAATCGGATGGACGCATGTTAGAAAATATGAGCAGTTGGACAGACCTATTTCGAGACGCTGTGAGTTGTTATCTCTTATAGTGCCATCAACGTAATAGTCTCGAGTGATATACCTATATGGTCCTTAGACCTGAGATTGTCATGGATGCCCAGTATGTTGACTCGTGTGCTTTGGTATCATCAAACGCTACACCGTAACAGGATAGTTATAAAGGTGCCTACTGGGGATGCCACGATACATAGCCAGAGGTGTGATAATTAAGATGGAATTTGCCCCTCCTCGATAACAGGAGAGATACCTCTGGGCCCTTCGTGTGGATGGATAGGAAAAGCGCACGGCCTTACTAATATGACTATGGAGTTAGTCATTGTATGTATCCATTCCACTGCCGAGTGAATTGGTCGAGCTATCAATAAGGGTGGCGCGCATCTCGCCTTGAGCTTGACTGGTATTGGGTGGCAAAGGGATTGGTATGTGAGTGTATCAAGGTTCAGCCGAATATTGATTATGTGCATTCGAAAGTTAATATGTACTGCTAGGTGCTGCTGTTGATCGGTGGATTGGAAACAGGTTTCCGGATCCGCGGCTGACTTGCACTGAACCTAACGGGTCACACACTTAATGAATTGGAACTGTTTAACGGGTTTGTACGTGGATATGATCTACGTAGGAGATAAAAACCCTAGCGGGCCGAAGCCCACTAGCGTGACTATATAAGGAGAGGCATAGGGGCAGCGTTAGCAGATTAGTTGAGCCTTCCCCACATCTAGCCGTCGCGCGCCCCTCCTGCTCTCAAAAACCCTAGCCGCCAGGCGAGGTGCTAGCACACCCCGTGAGGCGTTCCAGCACGGTACGTGTGGATACCGCTAGAGGCGCTGTCGTACGCGAACGCACTGTTCGGTTGGATCGTCGGCGAATACAGGTGAGACATCAGCGAGCACTCGGCAACCCTAGGCGAGCACTCGGCGACCCTCGGTGCGCTCTCGGCGACCACCGGAAAGCACTCGGCGAGCACTAAGTGGTGATCTGGGAGAGTACGTCTACTTCCTCTACGCACGAGAAACTGCTTCCGCTGCATCTGCGCATCAAGGGTAACGATCTGTGATCCTCTACTTGTATGTGCTCTTAGGTGATTCGTGGTAGAAAAAATTGTTTTTGCGCTCGCGTAGCCTACCCGTTTCCCAACGCATGCCATAGTATTAAAAGGGATGCGACGGAAAACCACTTTCAGATGGCCTAAGTGCTCATGGTAGATGAATCTTGATATATTTTTTATCCACCAATAAAATTTGAGGGTATTTTTCTGAAAAACATATCGGACTATCCGATGTAGACATCGGAATATCTGATATATATCGGAATGTTTCAATCCCTACTCCGATCGACTCCTCTCTATCTCGAACTCGCAAAAATATCGGACTATCATGGGCACCATGGGCCTTCGCTATAATTGGAACGATGAGGTGATTGCCCAGTTCTATGTCGATCTTTACTTTGGGACTGCTGAGTATGAATTGTTGAAGCGGATGACCTGTGGAACTTACTACAGTGCTACCAAGGCTCGGTTTGCGAGCATTCTTACCTTTTATGCTGCCACTTGCTCGAATAGGGACAAGCTCCATCAACAGGACCCATTGGACATCAACAAGATGGACTGTGTCTATGATGAGTCCGAGTATTTTGAGTTAGGCAAGGATAAGGGTTTGCTACCCAAATATGCATTTATCACTCGGATGATCAGGAAGACGTTGACTTCAAAGGAAGGAGACGCATCAAGTATTCTTGGTTATGCAAGGAACATTCTCTATTGGATTGGCTCCAAGTCACGCCCCTTCGATGTGTTTGACTTTATTTGGAGTGAGATCAGTCTTAGCTCTTTGGACCCCAGAAGGAGCTGCACTCATGCCCCTTATATCATGAAAACTATTGAGGAGGTCACGTGGCTGCTGTTTGCCAAGGATGAGGAGCACTCGGGATATCAGGTTAGACAATGTTTTAAATAGCGGGCTATAGAGCCACTATAGCACTGCTATAGCGTTTTGCACATATGTCCGCTATGACAGCTAAGAGCGCTATAGCGCAATTTAGCGGCACTAAAATGTATAACAAGCCATAGCGTCTATTTAGAGTTTGATGCTCGCATGCTGAAACTAAAGCCCACTTAAATTTCAGTGCTGATCTCGACCCAAAATAGGTACTCTGTTGTGACGAACTTGTCCGTTGTCAGCTACTTTGTTGTTCTGTTATGTTTGTGATGGATTTGTGTCTATGATGTATTGTACTCATAAATAATAACTGTTATGATCATGCCTTAATCTTATGCTTCTTATGACCTGGGAAAAACCAGCTGAAATCCATATTTATTTTTTACTTTTGACTTTGTTACTTTGAGGCATATATATGCCATGTTTTTTTTACTTTTTTTAAAAAACCACTAATTGCTTAGCGGCCGCCATAGCGCGCTATAGCTGTCTTAGCGGTTTGAGGAGAGCTTCGCTAAATCCTATAGCCCGCTATTTAAAACATTGGGTTAGAGTCATCAAAATTCCTATTCGTGGCTCCTCTCACTTTGCTCAGGATTGTGCTCGCACTTCCTCCTTCTGCTCATGCAACTCCTATCTCCTTCTCAGGTCCATCGTCCTCCTCCTCTCCTATCAAGGCCATGCTCAGGCAATCTTTTGCCTTGGCAAAGATGAGAAGCGTGCTCGGCAAACGAACTCCGAGAGGATTAAGAGGAACACCATTGGGCCGAAGAAGATTTAGAGGCACTTGGAGATCCCATGTTGTCCGAATGGCTCTGAAATCGAGGATAATGACGATGACGACAAGCTAAAGGACTTTCGAATTGCTTTTTCTTGTCCCAATGAGGATGAAGAAGAAGATGGCAGCAAGGAAAGCGACTACTTCGATGACATAGATGAAGATGACGAGTGAATCTTGTCGTCCTACACAACTTTTCTCTCTTTTTGGGTGTCAATTTTACCAAGTCAGTTCAATTGGGTGTCATACAACTAATTTTTTCTTAAATTTCTTTCACAGTTTACAATACACTTTAAAATATTCATTCTCTCAATCAGGTACTCTATTCAAAAGTAGAGTATTTTACTGTGACCACCGTGAATGCAGGGTTGTCGCTGGAAATTCACCGACGCCTAGTCATACAGCTAAATTTTTCTTAAATTTCTTTCACAGTTCACACTACACTTTAAAATATTCATTCTTTCAATCAGGTACTCTATTCAAAACTAGAGTATTTTACTGTGATCGCAGGGAATGCAAGGTTGTCGATGGAAACTCACCGGCGCCTAATAAAAATGGGTAAAAAGCATACATACCACTGTAGAGTCTCGTTTGTACAGAAATGCCATCCTATAGTCACTTTTGACACATATGCCATTATAAACAGCAGAAACATGCACAGATGCCATTATTCGAGCTGGGAGAGAATTTCGGATGAAATACGTGGAAAAATACGGTAGAAATTATGGTCTAACATGTGAGTACCACATGTCAGCCTCTCTCATCTTCTCCCTCCTCCAACTCTCTCCCCTCTCTCTTTCCTCGATCTGCACAAGCGGCGTCGGCGTGGGGTGGCCTCCCCCACCTCAATCCGGCGTCGCTGCGGCCTACCCCCACGTCGACGCAACCACCGAATCGAGCCGCCTCCCCACTCCTCCGGCCGCCTTCTCTTGTGCCGTCGTCATGGCCTTCCTTTTGCACGTCATCGTCGCTGGAGGTCGTCCCTGGAGGTCGCCGAGAAGAAGGAAGAAGAAGAGGCCGCGCGGCGGTCGAAGAGGAGCTCACTGTGTCGCGGCCGCCCTCTACGAGCTCGCCGTCGCCGCAATCATCCTTCTCCGTGCCGCCGACCACCTCCCAAGGAGCTCGTCACGTCGCCAGCAAGGAGCTCACTAGACCGCCTCTACTCCTCCAAGCGTGCGGCGGCAGACGGCGTCGACGATCCATTGACCGGCGGCAACGTCAAGGCAAAGCTCGCCGGAGACAGGAGCTTGGTGGAGAGTTGGGAGTAGAGCGCGCACACATAGAGAGAGAGAGAAATGGGGAGGGAGGAAGAAGAAGAGGAGAATATGACATGTCGGCCCTGCTCATTAAATTGTATTTTGTACCATATTTCTGTTTTTATTTTATATAAATCCCGTAGCCAGCCGAATAATGGCATATATGCATATTTTTCTGTTTATAATGGCGTGTAGCATATAAAGGACTTTACGGTGGTATTTTTGTTGAAAGATAACTCGGCATGTATGTTTTTTACTCAATAAAAATAGGTAGCGAGTCCAGCGGGAAGTCCACGCCCACTCTCCCTCCTAAATTGATAGCCCCCCAGCGACTTCTGTTCAGAAGCTGAAGCAGAGCACACTGCACACATCGTTCCTTCTCTTTTCGGAAGCCAAGATCTGGGAGGCGGAGGCAGCCGATCAATGGCGGGGTTCCCGGCCTCCCGCGCGACCCTGGCAGTGCTGGCGCTGGGGCTGGGCCAGCTCGTCGCCCTCCTAGTCACCGCCACCGGCTGCGCCTCCTCCGAGCTCTCCCGCCGAGGTCCGCTTCCTAATCGTCGCGCCGTCGCCTTCGTGGCCTTCCTTTGGTTGCTGATGGCGGAAAGGCTGGTTCTTGCCGCGAATTTTGTTTGATTTTTTGGGTCCTGAAGTCTCGTCCTTCTGATCCTTTCGGTTCAGGTCCTCTGTCTTACCTGACACGTTGTTGCCTAGGATTCTTGGTGAAGATTAAAGATTTTTCTTTCTCCTTATCTTAACTTCTTTTGATCATCTTGCCATTTGGTGAAATTGTTGATTTCTCATTTGTCAATTGTTTGTTGCTTCTTGGAACGAGTCTCTCCTGTGTAATGATTGAAGACTACGGGTTGATCTTTCGTGCCGTTCAGAAGCTCTTTCCTGCTGTGCTGCCGACGAGGCGTGCGTGGCCGTGTCATCTCTTGGGGATATTATCACAATTCTGGACTTACGTTATGCTGCTGTACAATTGCAGGTATCAATGTTCCAACGTCGCAATCGCTCCTGAACTACGTGCTTCTCGGGGTCGTGTACGGGAGCATATTAGCACACAGAAGGAAGCCTCTACAGGTGCAACCATCTTCCCTGAAAGCAATAGAGATTGCGAGGAATAGTAGATTGATTAATCGAGAGAAAACACATTTACATATATAGGGGAGGAGGACCGTGAGGCGAAAGGAAACCTGCAGGATTTGGACTCTCCCGTATCCTCTCTAACAAGAACATACTATATATGGGCGGTAATTTGGAAGCAGGGCTCTAGGCCGTACAAGCACAGGACTCTTTCTAACACCCCCCGCAGTTGAAGCGTTCGTGGAGCAAACGTTGAGACTGGACCGAAATTCAGTGAACACCGCAGATGGCAGTCCTTTGGTGAAGATGTCGGCAAACTGAGATGTCGTCGGGACATGAAGAACACGGACATCACCAAGGGCAACACGCTCTCGAACAAAATGAAGATCAATCTCCACATGCTTGGTACGCTGATGCTGGACGGGGTTAGAAGACATGTAAACTGTGCTGATGTTGTCGCAATATACCAATGTGGTCGTGCGCAAAGGAGTGTGCAGCTCAGACAACAACTGACGAATCCAAGTAGCTTCAGCAACTGCATTGGCGACGGCGCGATACTCAGCCTCAGCACTGGAGCGAGACACGGTATTCTGACGTTTGGAGGACCAGGAGACAAGATTGTCGCCGAGAAACACAGCATATCCAGACGTGGACTTGTGAGTATCCGGACAACCAGCCCAATCAGCATCGGAGTAAACCACCAACTCAAACTGGGTAGAGGGGCGCACAAAAAGACCCAAATGCAGTGTGCCTCGAACATAGCGCAGGATGCGCTTAAGGGCGGCAAGATGGGGTTCCCGCGGATCGTGCATGTGAAGACATACCTGCTGAACAGCATACGAAATATCCGGTCTAGTGAATGTGAGATACTGAAGAGCTCCTGCAAGGCTGCGAAAATCCGTAGGATCCGAAATAGGCGAGCCATCGGCAGAAAGCTTAGGATTCACATCGACAGGGGTAGTACACGGCTTGCAGTCGCTCATGCCAGCTCGCTCAAGTATCTCAATCATATATTGACGCTGGGAGAGGAAAAGGCCAGAAGCAGTGTGCTGTACATGCATACCGAGAAAATGATGCAACTTGCCAAGGTCCTTCATAGAGAACTCCTGCTGCAAAGCACTGATGGTGCGCCGAAGCAGTGACTCGGAGGAAGCAGTGAGCACAATATCATCAACATAAAGGAGAAGATACACCATATCCTGGCCTCTGCGGTAGACTAACAGGGACGTATCTGACTTGGCCTCAACAAAACCGAGCCGAAGAAGATGAGAGGCGAACCTGCTGTACCAAGCGCGAGGAGCCTGCTTAAGTCCATAAAGCGATCGGTTGAGGCGGCACACGTAGTCAGGATGAGCAGAATCTTCAAAACCAGCAGGCTGAGCACAATGAACAGTTTCAGACAGAGTGCCATGGAGGAAGGCATTGTTGACATCAAGCTGATGGATAAGCCAACCACGCGAGAGAGCCAACGACAGAACTGTCCGAACTGTAGCGGGCTTGACGACTGGACTGAAAGTTTCTGAGAAGTCAATACCAGGACGCTGAGTGAAACTGCGAAGCACCCACCGCGCTTTGTAGCGCTCGAGAGAACCATCAGCCTTGAACTTGTGCCTGAACACCCACTTGCCTGTCACAACATTGGAACCTGGAGGTCGTGGAATAAGATCCCAAGTATTGTTGGCAAGAAGAGCCGAGTATTCGTGTTCCATTGCGGCGCGCCAATTTGGATCGGCGAGAGCGAAAGACGATAACCGGGAAGCGGAGCGATCTTGAAACCTCAAGCAATGCGAGGACCGAATGCGCGCTTACCACGGGTCGTCATGCCGTGATGATTGATCATAGGAGGAATCGCCACGGCACCTGCAGGAATAAGGCGTGGCGGTGATACCGTAGGCGCAGAAGAAGCCGGTGTCGCTGGAGAGGTCGAAGCAGGAGCATCAGGCGGGTGTCGACGCGAGTACACCAGACCACGGAAGGGCGGGACCAGCGAGCTACGTCGAGGAGCCGCCAATGGCGGCTTCGCCGAGTCGGCGTATGCAGATCGGTGAAAGTGAAGAATGACACCGTGAGGTCCCACCAGACGAGGGAGGTTGCCCTCCAGACAGCCCGAGACGGAACACCGGGAGGGGGGGCGTCGGTCCGTGCGCCGAGGAGGAGCCAGGAGGTACTGCTGAAGACCCTGTAGTAGAAAAAACCGGTGATAGCTCAAAAGGAACTGAAACCGTGTTAGGCAAATCATCCAAAAAATCAAAGGCCGCACGTGTGGGTGGAGAAGAATCCTTGGAAAAGGGAAAGGAGGTTTCTTCGAAGACCACGTGGCGCGAAATGATGGTACGATTACTGTGACGATCAAGACAAAGATAACCCTTGTGGTGTGGTGAATAGCCAAGGAAAACACACAAGGAAGAACGAGGCGACAGCTTATGGGGAGCGGTGGCAGCAAGGTTAGGATAACACTTGCAACCAAAAACACGAAGGTGCTCGTACGAGGGCGACTTCCCTAGTAAAGCAAAGTGCGGCGTCTCAAAAGCAAGGGTTTTGGTTGGCAAAATGTTGAGAAGATATGTGGCAGTGCCGAGAGCCGCGGCCCAAAAACTAGGAGGGATGCTGGCCTGAAACAGCAGGGAGCGAACGACATTATTAATGGAACGAATAATGCGCTCAGCTTTACCATTCTGGGCGGAGGTGTACGGACAGGACATGCGCAAATGAATCCCATGCGACAAGAAGAATGTGCGGGCGCTAGAGTTATCGAACTCGCGGCCATTGTCGCACTGAACCCCTTGGATGGTGACGCCAAACTGAGTACGTACATAGGCAAAGAAATTGGTAAACGTGGAAAAGGTGTCGGATTTCAGTCGTAAGGGGAACGTCCACAAATAATGAGCAGTCATCCAAAATAGCCAGATAATACTTATGACCAGAGACACTAGTAACAGGAGATGTCCAAAGATCACAATGAATTAACTGAAAATTGCGAGTAGCACGCGAAGATGACGCATGAAAAGGTAGACGAACATGACGACCTAACTGACAAGCATGGCAAAGAGTGTCGCGAGCACTTTTAGTACAAGAAATAGCAGACGACTGTGCTAGTTTGGAGAAGGCCTCATGACCAGGATGCCCAAGCCGCTGATGCCAAAGAGTGGACGCATGAAGAGCAAAAGCAGGAAGCCGCAAGGGATAGAGTGGTCCGGAGCTGTCACATCTGACGATCACGCTCCGAGTGGGAAGATCCTTCACAGAACAGCCAAAAGGATCAAATTCCACAGAACAATTGTTGTCAGTGGTAAATTAGCGAACAGAAATCAAATCCTTAATAAGAGATGGAGAAACCAGAACATTATTAAGGCGAAAATTATAGGATAGCTGAGCAGTGCCAGAAGAGGTAACGGGGATGAGACTCCCATTACCGACAACAATGTTAGAGGGAAGATGACGTGAAGAGGATGTGTGAGAGATTATACCAGCATCGGAAGTCATATGGCTAGAAGCACCAGTATCGAAATACCACTCCTGTTGATGCGGTTGTTGAAGCGTAACGGTCTGAAAGTTGGCAGCCAGAGCTTGCTGATCCCAGCCTGGAGCAGACGCAGGTGGGCCGACATAGCTAGGAGGCGGGCCATAAGCGGTGAAGTACGCTTTGCTGGCCCGCCCATTGCCAGTGGTCCAAAGCAACAAAGGCTGATGTTCTTTGGGCGGCCAAAGAAAGTGACGAGGTCTGAAGAGGGGCGCTGGCCGGGCCACATGTAAATGGCCCCTGTCCAGGGGTTGTAGCTGCTGTAGCCCGTAGAGGCGGCCTGGCCCGTAGCCTTGCCCATGGAGGAGCTGGCAGCGCCGGAGACGTCGCCGCCGCCGTTGGTGCCGCGGCCCCCCTGCTTGCCCCGCTTCCAGCGCTGCTGCGAGGATTCTCTTTTGATGACTCGCTACCATAATTGCTTGGTTTGAAGTAATGTCAACTCTTCGGAGTACCACTACCACCTTTCAAGTAACTAATAGGCAAGGGCTTATGCCCAATTAATGTAATATGTTCCATAGAGTGAGCTGCGGTCATATTTATCTTTGGGAATTTGGACTTCAGTTTTCCGAAAACCCCTCAATGATGTTGAAGCATAGCTATAAGCGACCAGTGCTCCACAAAAAGCACAATAGCAAAGGATGGCAAAAAGTACAAAACTCTGTTGATTTAGTTTCCGATATATTGACTAAAGTAATTTGTAGGTGCTATAATTGTACTTGCGGTTCTTATGTAGCAACGTTTTGGTTCATTTTTAGAAGTTTTATCTGTTTGCCTTTCTATGCTTTTCCTTAACTAAATTTTATCTTGTTGCCATACCACAACCTGATATGGTTTTCAACTGCTGTGAAATTTTATGTATGTTGCACTGATACTTGCAGATGAAATGGTACTGCTATTTGATACTAGGCTTGGTCGATGTGGAGGCAAATTATCTAGGTTTGTCAACTTTTACATGTTTTCTTGCAAGAGAAATTATGCAGTGCATTGCCCAGCAGGCGATGATTCCTTACCTCTTTCAGAAGTCAGAACTAACAAGATAATCTTACTTCCGGAGAATTAAATTCCTGCTTGTTTAAATAGACAGATAACATAGTAATGTTGTATTAACCCCTTTCACTCTTTTTGTAGTTGTTAAGGCTTACCAATACACATCCCTGACAAGTGTTATGCTTCTTGATTGCTGGGCTATCCCTGCTGTCATATTCCTTACATGGATGTTTCTGAAGACGAAGTATAGATTCAAAAAATATAGTGGTGTGGCTATTTGTGTTGCTGGACTTGTGTTAGTTGTATTTTCAGATGCCCATGCTGGAGATAGAGCAGGTAACAAGGAACAACATGATAATTAGTATTTGTACCTTCTCATTTGAATATTTATTTTTTGCATTACTTGTACTAGTCATTGGATCAGTAGGTAGTACACCTCGATTTCAGAACATGGATCATAACCATTCTTATTGTGCCGCCATTAAGGCTCATAATACAAAAGTCTGGGACGCAGGCCATACAACTGCGGAAACATTGATACATAGTAAAACCAAAAGGAAATCCAACACAATCCCACAAGCAACCTGTAGTAGCGATCCTAGGTGTCGGCGTAGTCCACGTCTTGAACACCTTTGGAATGAGCTGCCCTGCGAATGAACGCGAGGGTGAGTATATTTGCAAATACTCGCAAGTCAAAATGATATATGCATATGGGGGCTTAGCAAAGGAGGGAGTAGGGTTTATTTTGTAGAAAAGCTAACTTTACAAATTTTCCTTTATCTTTAAAAATGTCGAAAAGGGTTAAGAATAGTTAAAACAAATTCCTTTCATTTCAAAATTCCGGCTACCTACCGGTTTTATCCCACAAAGGTCACCTCATGATGTCAATCCAGCACTCAAGGCCGACTGCCAAGTCAATCACAATTTCATGGCTCCTACCATGTCAAGCTCATAATTTCTTGGTCCCTGCCATGTAAATCTGAATATTTCAAGCCTAACTGCCTTGCCAACTCTTGGCTCCTGCCATGCTATCTCAGCCATTTTACAACGTCTTGCTGCGAAGGCCCAAAACAAGACTCATGACGTTTTGTCGTGGTTTTCTCTTTAAAACGCCATTTCGGAAACAAAGGTGAGAAAACTACCATTGAGGCAGCAGTCCGTCGCCCGCCTTTGACGGTGAACACAGCTGTCTAGACAGTTTTACACTCTGTAGAGGTTGCACGCTTTACCCACGAGAGGTGCTTTACAAAGTAAACCACCACAAGGTCTTTAACCAACTCACTCAGAGCTCTAGCATCTCTGCTGGGGTGGTACTAAGTTGCCAGTGGCCCCCTCTTGCGCCAATAGGTTCATAATCTGCGTGACACCAGATGCTACGCTCCCTATTCCACCAAATGAGATGCTCTAAGAGTTTCAAGGGTACTCAACCAGGGCTTGCCCATACCAACACTCGTGGTCGCACCGTTGAACTTAGTTTGACTATCTCAAGTACTCGGTCCTAAGGGATTTGGGTGGTTCCCACACTAGGCCCAAGTCTCATGCAATTGCACCAATCCATACAACCATCCACCCAAACCAGGATTTTGCAAACATCATTTTCCCTCTAATAGCACCAACTATCCTATCCCCAAAATCTCATTTTATCAAACCTAGCAGCGCCAACTACCTTTAAATCACACAATTCAAGCAGTGCATTTCACATAAAATAACGGGTGATTGCAACTGTAACAGCAGGGCTAAGCAATAAATTAGTAACTAATCCATGCAATGGCTATAAACAGATTTATATAATCCGGAGATTGTCAAGGATCAGGTTTATGCGATAGTAATGAATTTTTTGGGCATTTAACTAACAACCTAATCAATTAGCATTTTTATATTTCAATTAGCATTTTTATTCACAAATCTAGAAAAACATTTATAATAGTAGGTGGCAATATGATCAATAAATATTTAGGGAAAAATCAACAATGACTTGCTATAATTGCAGTCTTCCGGGCGTTCGGACAAGTCTTCGATTCCAACGACATAGGCGTTCGGATTTAACTTAAACAAGCAAACACACAATTAATGCAACATACAAAATATAAATGCACATGGTGCAAATGATATTTTTAAATAAAAATATGCATTTTTATGAATTTTTGGAGTTTATTTCACTGGATTTGGAGCTATATTGAAAAATATACAAAGTAACAAATATTCATTGCTAAAATAAATAAATAGAAACTAAAACTAGGCCGCTTGATCATTCACAGCCCAAACACAGCGTGCATTCCGAGGGGGAAAAAGTCCAATTTACCTCCCTCTACTATTGCAGAAGTCTATTTTTCCTCCCTCAACTCATTTGTGGCCGTTCGATGCAAGATTGGACGGTCAGATCTTACCCATTTAACACAGAGGGAGGAAAAGTGAACTTTTTCAATAGTAGAGGGAGGCAACGTGGACTTCTTCCTTCCGAGGGTTTGGCTCTAGGGCTCTGTGAAATAAATAAGCTGGAAATTTGGCGACGCTGGTGGGCCGACTCGACCTTGGGCGGCAGAGCTGTGGTCTTGTGGAGGGCTGCTTCTCCGGTAACCGGTTTGGTGGGCTTCTTTATGCGAGCGTGGAAGGACTTAGGCCGACTCGACTGTGCCGAGGAGGGAGAGGCGATGTGATTAGGGCCGCATTGGCGTGAGACAGAGTCAAGTGAGGAGGCGACTTCCGGCCGTGGTGTGGCCTTCGACATGGGGGTAAAGGAGGAAAGTGAGAGGGTGCCGAGGGGGAGCTAGGGGAGGGGTCGGCGGCACACGATGGAGACGAGTCTGCCGGCGGTGGGGAAGGTGATGGGGGTGGTTGCGGAGCTTTAGGGAGTTGAGGGAAAGCTTGTGGAGGTGCGGGCATGGGTTGGGGCGGCGTGGCCACAGGTCGGGTGGAGAAGGCGCACGGTGGGGGGCTAATCCGAGGAGGAAAGGGGTGGCGATAGGTGGTCAGGGCGGCTCCGAGGTAGGAGATGCTTACCGGGGTGGCTTACCTGTGGCGATGCCAACGGCGGTGATGAGACAAGGGGAAGGGGGAACCGAGAGGGAAGAGGGACGCGGCAACGACGGCTGCGGCCTTTATAGGCTGTGACGGAGGAAGGCGACAATGATGGGGGGAAGTGGAGGGGACTGGCGGTGGCAGAGCAAGTTGGGGGCGGCGTGGCGCGGACGGCATGACGGCGAGGCGTACAGCGGCGAAGCCCATGGCGGGCAAGTGGGTGGGGTTGTCGGCTCAGGGAAGAAGGCAAGGAAAGGAGAAAAGAAAGGAAAACGATAAGAAGAAAAAGAAAAGATGGAGAAAAGGGAAAAGGAAAAGGAAAAAAAAGAAAAGAAACAAAAAAGAAAAGAGAGGGGCCCACTGCCAGGAAATAGTTTTTCAATTCTTTGGTATAAAATTCAAATACAAATTAATTAAGTCAAATTTTACCAAAATAGTAAAAGCATTTTAAAATTTAGATTTAAATTAATTATAGTTTTATTAAACCCAAATCAAAATATTAATCAAGAAAATATAGATTTTTTATTTTTGTTAAATGATTATTTTGAAACTCAAAATATTGTTTTTGATTTGATATTAAAACTCTTTATATTCAAACCGAAATTAAAATATCGATTACTGACATATAATTGTGATTCTTGCAACTCAGAATATTATTTTAAAATTTCAAAATCAAAATACTAATTTCACCAACATATGATTTTAACTTGTCCAAGAATTATTTGGAAATTTAAAATATTGAATTTAGTTTTTGGAAGGTATCATACACATTTTCAAAATTACTCTTTTAAAAATTCATGCACATGAAATATGGATGCCTTGAATTTAGGGTTTTATGAAAATGGGGATGTTACAAGATACCACATAAAGATCTTAATTTTAAGAGGTAATTTTAGACACCACAAATAGGATAACATGCCAACCTCTAATACAAAGGGTGGACCGTAAAATGCCCATTCTTTGTAAGATCCAAAGGATAAGCATCTCTACCAATTCCTAGTTATATATTCCACAATCGAATAATCAAATTATGCCAATCCAAAAACTTTTAACCCACTAGATCCCAACAAAAAGACTCAAATAGGACAATTACTAAGCATCGTTGCTACAAAATCATGCTTTTCCTCATAATTTGTGACAGCAATGGACATTGGTCTTCAGAGGTGTTTTACCCGGCCGCTTATCCTCACAAAATCCGATATCTTTTCCATCTCGAATATGGAAGGAGCCTCGCACAAAAAAAAGTTTTTGACTTGTATTAAGCCCTTCTAGATGTGAGAATCCCTCAGCTGCTTTAAGTATTTAATACAAAGTAATTTTTGCCAAATCCCATCCTCATTAAGAAGCCTAAAGTGTCATTTACAAAGTAAACATTTATTCTTGATGTCTAGGTTTTGAATTCCTCACCCACCCTAATCTTTCGGAAGGCACAAAATACTCCACTTAGCTAGCCTGTAATTCCTTTTTTGATTATTACTCTGCTAAAAAATCTAAAAGACAATCCAGTTTCTTAAGAACAATCTGAGGTAGTTCAAAAAAGGACATCATATACAAAGGTAAGATACCGAGGACTGAATTGATCAAAACTATCCGGCCTCGAGAAAATATATATTTTCCTTTCCAATTAATCAACTTTCTCAATTCTATCCTCTAGCCCTTTCCAGTCTACATTTCTCAATTTTATATGATGCATTGGAATGCCCAAGTATTTAAATGGGTATGAACCAATATCGCAACTAGGGGTGGAAACGAGCCGAGCTTGAGCGAGCTAGCTCAGGCTCGTTCGTGGCTTGCGAAGCATCCGGGCTCGTGAAGAAGCTCGGCTCGTGTTCATTTAACCTAACGAGCTGAAAACTCAGCTCGGCTCGAGCTTGTGAAATGCTCGAGTCAGCTCGTGAGCGCTCGCGAGCTTTTTCATGACATACAAAAATACAACTATACAATCACCTATGACAATATGACAAACAAGTATACAAAAATACAACTATACAGTCACATGACAAAGCAAAAATAGGACAATAAACACCTTTAAACTGAAAGTCTGAAACATTTTGTCATAATCCACATAATGGCATGAACATTATACTAATATTAGTATATTACTAACATTAACATTCAAGCTCGCGAGCCACTCACGAACGAGCTCGCCTCAGGCTCGGCTCGGCTCGCAAGTTGTCATGAGCTGGAAAGTCTGCTCAGCTCACGCTCGTTTTGTAACGAGCCGAGCCTTGGACCGAGCCGAGCCCGAGTTGCTCGCGAGCCTCGAGCTAAAGTTCCAGCCCTAATCACAACCAAACAGTTTTGTGTATTCTTCTTCACACTCAACTTCTCCATAGCAAAAAAAAAAATCACTTTTGTGAAAATTAATTTTCAACCAAGAAAGAAGTTCGAGGTATAAAGGAGTTTCATGTTTGAAGCTTGTTTCAAATCATGCTTCTTAAAAATGATTGTATCATCAGCGTATTGTATAATAGATAGTCTATCATCAACTAAATGTGGCCCACTGGCCCTAGGCCCTCAATCTGTGCATTTACTTTTAGCACTGGAAATCAGAATTGTAAACATATCAACCAGAGTTTTAAAACAGAATGGAGACATAGGATCACCTTGACAAAGACCTTTACAAGTTTGAAAATAAGGTCCCAAATAGTCATTTACTTTAATAACAACAGTACCCTTAGAAATAAAAGTCTCCACCCAACTATAACAGATAGGTGAGAATTCTTTCATTCATAAAGCTACGAGGAAAGAACCATTTTGCTCTTCCCATTTGGTCTGTTTAATGATCCAATACTATGGAATATGTTGTTACCTCCGATGGATGCAGAGCATAATTAGTTCAATTAAACTTTTTCATGTAACCTCTGAAGATATCCTTTTGTGACCACTGACCAATCATGACATCTAAATGAAGCATACCTAATTTGATAAGATTTTGGCCAGAATTCTTTCATTCATAAAGCTATGAGGAAAGGACCATTTTTCTCTTCCCATTTGGTCTGTTTAATGATCCAATACTATGGTGGAATATGTTGTTACCTCCGATGGATGCAGAGCATAATTAGTTCAATTAAGCTTTTTCATGTAACCTCTGAAGATATCCTTTTGTGACCACCGACCAATCATGACATCTAAATGAAGTATATACCTAATTTGATAAGATTTTGAACATCTCTTTTTAACAGGGGGCACAAGCCCAATTAAAGGTGATATACTTGTGATTGTTGGCGCCACCCTTTATGCCGTCAGCAATGTCAGTGAGGTAAGAAGTCTCTATTCTCTGAGATATGGGGGAGCATATTTTTTGTATATTCTTTTCAATGCCTGTAATTATAAAAGATTTTCAATTATTATTTTCACCAAAAGTTACCACTGATTACACATGTTTGCTCCTAAACAAGACTAGTCACCAATAATTGTCTATTTTGCTCTTTTTTTAATCGAACACGTAGGAGAGCTGCGTATCATTATATTAAGGAGAAAAGGGGGGTAAAGAACCCCAAGTACAAAAACAGGTTAAAAATACAAACATGCCTGAGAAAGAAAAAGGATGACCAAGACAAAAGGAACCTAGTCACTAGGAGCTAGGGCAGTCAAGAGGGAGAGCCCTTGAGCCCTAGCCAACACCCAAAACTAGCATTCCTCTGCAGCAAACTACAGAGCACGAGCCAAATTTGGGACTTCACCGTTAAACACACATTGGTTCCGATGCTTCCACAGAATCCAGGCACTATGAATAATGAGAGAATTAATGCCCTTCCGCACCAAATCAGTAGTTGATTCACTGATCCTACACCACCAATCCTCGAAGGAGCAGTGTTGAACTGAAGGAGAAAGGCCTTGCAGCCCAAAACGCTGCAAAAGGCAGAGCCAAAACTGCCTAGCGAAGACACAGTTGGTGAGCAAATGATCTATTGTTTCGTTGTCCTGATCACAGTGCGAGTAGCGCACCGGATGCGGCAAATTCCTACGGGCAAGCCGGTCAGCAGTCCAGCAGCGCTTGTGCATCACCAACCAAAGAAAGAAACAACACTTGCTCGACGCCCAAGACTTCCAAATAAGTTTTCAAGACCGAAATTGGACAGAAACTTGGAAGAAATTTTCATAGGCCAATTTAGCAGAGTATTGACTGGTAGCAGAGAGGCACCAACGTTTAATGTCTTCAACACCAGGCTGCAGCTCTATACCAGCTATCAATTCCCAAATATCAAGGAATTCAGAAAGAATGCCTTATTGAACCACCTATTTTGCTCTTTGTAACTAATGTTAACTTATGATGTAGGTGCAACATAACTTCACATGGGATCAGATCCTCAATATTTTCTTTTATTTCCTTTTTCTTTCAGGAGTTTCTAGTAAAAGCTGGTGACCGGATTGAGTTGATGGGGATGCTGGGACTATTTGGAGCTATTATCAGTGCTTCTCAGATGTATCCTGTTTCTATCTTTCGTTGTAAATACACCATATTTCCTTTTTTTTTGGTACGCCATGTTTATCACAGTATTTCCAAACTAACTTTGTTGTTTGTTTGTTTTGAGTTCGTGTGTAAATTTTCTAGCTCCTGCATCTTGATTGTGGTTTATCACTATGTGGTGCCACAAGTCCCATTGAACTGTGCTGTTTTCTTAATACCTTTGCAGAATTATATTTGAACGCAATGAGATAAATTCTATACAATGGAGTATTGGTGCTGTAAGTTTCCTTCCCTCTATTATAGGCAGTGTTCCATCTCAAGCTCTAGCACTAGGCTTACAAATATATCACTTGTTAGTAGTTATGGTACAACTATTATAGTATCTCATGACATGCAAAAGGGTTGCTTCTTTTAAGGATGAAACATATTCCTCATTATGCTAATAACCATGTTGTCTTCTTAAATAGAAGCTCCAAATCTTTATTGTCCTCCAATACCTTCAGTTAGCCAGAAATCATCTATTCTTTGTTCTAGTGGGATGAGATCTAATGCCATGTAGTATTATGTTGTCATCAGGTTGTACCATTTATTGGGTTTGCCATTGCAATGTTCATGTTTTACTCTCTGGTCCCAATCCTACTGAAGGTAATGTGTAAGAAATTTCGTTCACCAAGTACGTGTACAAACTAATTTCCTCACTTATCTGTATACATGTAATTATGTAAATGACGCTTTGATTGAGGATCTTGTTCCACAAAATAAAGGGGCACTAAATCCATATGAAGTACATGATTGTTAATCATGACTTTTCAGTTCTGACAACTATCTTACATTGTCCAGATCAGTGGCTCAACAATGCTAAACCTTTCATTACTAACATCAGACATGTGGGCTGTTCTCATCCGTGTTTTTGCCTATCATGAAAAGGTCTGGTCACTGGTCCCCTCAATCTGCAGTTTATTGTCTTACATATAACCAGCAATTAAAAGCAGCTTCCTTTCCAGGTCGACTGGATGTACTATGTGGCATTTGGTGCGGTTGTAGTTGGACTTGTTATTTATTCAGGGTACTCGCCTATTTCATACCCAATCTCATACAGATGTTTTTTTATCCAAGTAGTAACACTTACTTCTCACTGTTTCATAGACATGAGGATTTGTAACTTTTAATTATCAAAACTCAGAAAATGTTTTATTCATATATCCAAATCATACAAACACTAACATTCCCTTGTTTAATTCTGACATATGAGTGTAGCGATTCAAACAATGATGACAGAAGGGTGCAAATTGCTGAGGCTGGCGATGTTGAAGAAAAACTGTCTGATGAGGAAGTTGCTGCTGATCCACAGAGTCAGGGTGCTGCATCATCTGGCAGCAAAAATATTGATGATGGTAAAGCTCCTACCACTGATAGGCCTAAAGACCTACTTGGTTGATAGAGTTAATAAAACATAGAGGAAATAAACTGGAGTGTTTTTTTTTTTTTTTTTGTTGCTAACGGGAATTCTGTTTGTGTTGAAGGCAAAGGTCCTTACCATGCTCTCGACAATGAGTGTGAAGTGCAAGCAGGGCTGAGAGTATTTGTGGAATAACTAGGAATTGTAGGATAGAATCATAATTTAATTCTCAATTTTTTTTGATTGGCATGTAAAATGCTGTCGTATGATCCAGCTAGCTGTAATTTAATACTTTGTTTAATTGGTGTCTATAATATGAAGCTCCAGTTATAGCCCCGGTGCAAATTATTATGTCAAGAATTCCTTATGCAATGAGGCACTAGAGACGAAAAATAACCTTCTACGCTTTTCTCCCCTTTTTTCTTGATACCCTGCTCGTTTTGTTCAAACCCCTTGCAAGTTAATGAAACACGTATCATGCAGAACAGCAACATCTTATTTACATCAAAATATATCCAAGCCATCAATGGTCGTTTGCAATCAGCATCCTAAGCCCAAAGTCATTTCGATGTTCATTCACGCTGCAAAGTTGATATTTCAATCTAGCACAACATATCTTGGGATTTTCTGTCACGACAAATAAATTATTTGGCAGATTATAGCAACTGTATGAGGGCTAATTAGCTCCAACATGCACCGAAACTACAAACATCACACAAGCTTTCAGTAACACAACTGCGTTGAATAAAACGGAACAAGACTGAAAATAAAGATTACAATATACTGCAATAAATTGCTGGATCCAATAAAATTATGACCGGACAGTACAGATGCTATCATCCGTGTACGTGTTTGCTTGAGCAAGCTATGGAGTGAACTGAGACGGACGAACAAGGGTGAAGCACTCCCACAACAACCAACCCATGGATTTACGCTCGCTGTAGACTTCTATGCTACTAAGGGCTCAGTTGTGTGGATATTACTTCACAAATATGCAGAGATCATGCTTTTGCGTCGCCCTTGGAATGACAGCATGATTCACTTGCAGCATCTCCAGGATTAGTCTTCCAATAGTTTGTAGATCACATAACCTACAAAGCTGCAAGAAGAAAAGTTAAGGCCGATGAACCAAGCACTGTTGTATATTATCTTGAAAGTTCCATGGGAAAAAGAAAGCATGCAGCACCAAGAGTAGTATGAAGACATGGAGCTAGCAAAAACCACATGAGCAGGCAAAGCGAACAACCTAGCAGCCTGACAGTGCATAACAAATGTTTTTGATGAAAACAAAGTTCTTCATACTTGCGATAAATAGTCTATAGGAAATAAGAAATCTTGATTTAAAATTTCAATCAAATCCAATGTTATATTGAAAACCAGTAATAAAATCTCATGCGACTTCATTCTATTTGGTGGTAGAAGCAGCCAGAACTGCTAGCTATCAGAACACTTCACGAAAGCAAGCTGTTGATCTTCATTCAAAAGAAGCAGGCTGCTGATCCATAAAATCTTTTTACAGGTTTTACAGCTAATCCAATTGATAACACCTGGCTTACAGCTCAACAATCTTCATGAGCAAATCAGTAAAGCATCATTTTTCTGGAACATAAAGAAATTTTTGAAATCATATAATTTATAAAAAAATAAAAACAGATACTGTACAATTGATTACAGAAAACGAGCATTGAATTACATAGCAAAGATTACATGTACAGCTACCCTGAATGAAGCTATATAGGAATGACTGCAACTAATTGCAATCAGGAGCAAAGCCTGGGATATCAAGCGAGACCTGATGCATATATTATGCTATGTCCCTTTGCATCTTAAAGGATTAAGAAGCATTCCACAATGAAAGTCCACAAACAAAATAGATAAACTAGAATAAAAGGATATGTGTTCATGGATCACATGCAAGATGATACAAGTGGTAGAACGTTATACCTCAGATCTTTATGATCTTGGCAGCCCTGATCACAGGGTTCGCCCGAGCAATCTCCTCCCGGCCAGCAGTTTTATAATCAAATGAGCAGTCATGGGTCTCCGAATGCCGATGACGCGGGCAAAAGAGTTTCCCGCACCGGCAACGGAAGCCAGTCAAACCGACCCTCTTGCGGCACATATTGCACCTGTTAACAAACAGCACCGGCGACAACGGCTCAGCTGCGGCTGCCACGGCAACCGCTGCTGACACCGCTTCAGCATCAGCGACGACATCGACCAATTTCCTCTTTCTGGAAGCCTCTAAAAGAACACCTTCGCAGGGTTTGGACAAGAATTGAGCTGGTGATGGTTGTGGTGGTGCTTGTGGAGGTGGTGGCTCTGATATTTGAGCGGTTGGTGGTGGGGGTGGTGCTGGTGCTGATGTTGTGGTTGGGGAAGGAGAAGGTGAGGAGGAGGAGGGCTTCAAGATCTCGGCCTCGTCGTTGTTGAGATCGCAGCTCTCCTGCGCCATTGGATTCGATACGGACGAACAGATCAAACAGATTGAGGCGAGCCCCAAGCTTGAGCGAACAGATCAGGAGGAATTGGCTAGAAAGCGCAAGAAATGGAGTCTTGCGACAAATATTCAGCTCAGAAATGGGAAATCAATGATTTTTTTTTCTTGATCAAATCGGTGTATACTTTAGAACCGAAGGAAAGAAATAAGACGGGATCTACACAGAGAGGAACTGGGGAAATTTTGATTCAAAAGGGAGACTAAAAATCCAAGCTTTCTTCTACCAAATGAACGTCAACGTGGAAATGGACGCAGAATTCAGCTGACAAATTATTTTCCCCCGACCTGTTCGTCCGAAAGACGAAATCCCAAGAAACAATCGATCCAGGAGAAGACGCCCAGCACAGATCAGGACGAACACTGACGAAAAACCAAAAAAGGAGACGACCTCTGGAGCGAGCCCCCCAAGAAGCACACCCAAAATCCGCGGAAATTCAACCTGCAGGCACCCGGCGCAGAACACCACCCACCACCCCGGATCGAGCCCAGCCCAGCGGGAGGAAGAGCAAGAAGGCAGAGCCCAGGCGAGAGAAAGCAGCAAGCCAAGAAGGGCGGGGGGATTGGGGACAAATTGGCGCGGATTTCCCAATGGTGGCGTGGAACCGGCACCGAATTCGGACAGATTCGGGCGATCGGGGGCCGGCGAGCGCACCGGATTGGGGGATTGGGAAAGCGGGGTGGGGTGGGAGGGGAGGGGGGAGGGGAAAGGTGTGGGAGGGGGCGACGCGCTGGCGGCTGGCCTCTCTTGAGGCGCCCAAGAGCCAAAGGTGGCAACAGTGGGGGAGGAAGGAAAGATATATTTCTTTATTTCGTTTTTTTGCGCGAGAGCAGGAGAGCAGGGCGTCAAAGCTGGGATGTTTCCTTCCGTGGGTGCAATTTTTTTTTTTTTTATTATTTTGAGAGGTTTCGTGTGTGCATTTTTTGGAGGCCACGCAACCCATATCTATCTGTTACTCCCTCCGTCCCGAAATGTTTGACGCGGCTCGTTCATCAGAAAAGGTGTCGAAATGTTTGATGTCTCACGTTCAATGCAGAAATTTAGACCATAATTGCCCGATTTTGCCCCTTTGTGCACCGTCGTCGTCCCCTCTTCCAGCGTGCCGCCGCCGCCCCCTCCTCCCGTGGAGCGCCGCCACAGGCGAGACGCCGAAAGGGGAAGAAGAGGAAGCAGAAGGCAACGGACAATACGCCAGAGGGGAAGAAGAGGAAGCCCCTGTCGCCGATGCTCACCTCTTTCCACGTGCCGCCGCCTCTCCCTCCTCCCGCTCGCGCTTGAAGCTCGTCGGGGTGGCCGTTCTCGGATCCATCTTCTGCGCCTTCATCAACACCACCACGCCCCTCTCCGTTACCTTCCCCTCTCCTTCAACCAGGCCGTCGGTGCCACCACGCCTTCCTTCTTCTAAGATCATGGCATGGCGGCAAGACGTACTAATCTTGTGGGCGCCATCACCGGCAACCTCTGGTATGGCCCCTGGTAGTACCCTAAACAACACCACCACCACAGCGTGGGCAAGAATTCAGGCAAGAAAGGATCAGCGTCTTGTTCTTGATTCAGCTATCCTGGCTGACACGATCTGCTGCTGGTCCTGACGAATTAACACTCGAGATCAGGGCAGGCAGTGATCAAGATGGGATTTTTCAGATGGGAGGGAAGAAAGCAAGCAAGAGAAGTGCAGATATCTGCAACAAAGCAAACAGGGAAGTGAAGGACAACAGCTGTGTGAACTGAAGCCTTTTGGATTGATTTTGTTTGCGTCATGATTTTCTCTGGTGGCTAAGTTCTTAGGCTTTTAGTTCTTTCTTCCTTGCTCCCCTAGTCCTATGAATCTGCCTGACTATGCTTTTGTCGGTGTAATAAATACCGGGGTACAAAGAGTCCTGAGAAGGCCAAGGCGGGCCCCACGCGTCACGCGGGCGAGCAAGGCCCCAGCGTGTGGGCGAGCCCCTCAGGAGGCCAAGAGGGCCCCACGCGTCAGCCGACGAGCAAGGCCCAAAGACGCGGGCGAGCCCCTCGGGAGGCTACATGGCCCCCATGGTCAGCGAGGCGAAAGCAAGGCCCAATGATGCGGGCGAGCCCTCGGGAGGCCAAGGCGGCCCCACGCGTCAGCGGGCGATCCGGCCCAATGGCGTGGCGAGCCCTCTGAAGACGAGGCGAGGCCCCACGCGCCAAAGCGGTACGTGGGCGAGCCCTCTCGAGACGAGGCGAGGGCCCCACGCGCCAGCGAGTGCGCGCGGTGAGCCCCTCTCAAGACGAGGCGAGGTCCCACGCGTCGAGTGGGGCCCGCGCAGGCGAGCGTGCGTATGAGTCTTCGGACGAAAGCTCCCCCGCCGCGAAGACGAAGCGCATTTAATGAGACATCACGCGCCGATAGACGGTGAAGAAATGATTACTGCTTCTGATGACCCTTGCGGTCCGAAAGCGGCCATCATTGTGGGCGCAGAAGAATTGACCGAGAGAGAAGGTTTGCTTGAGGAGGGCCCGCGTCGGGAGGAGGCGTAGGCCCCACCCGCAGACTCACCGGTGGATCTGCTGGTCGAGGCCACTGCGAAGCACGAGAGGGCCTGCATGGCGCTGGCGGCACGACGTTTTCGTCTCTTCTGTCGAGTCGTGTCGATTATCTTGAGTATCAGATCTTGCCTACCCCTCGGCTCTCTCCGCCAGCCCAAAGCTTGTATAAAAGGAGAGGAGAGAGAGGGAAGAGAAAGGGTGCACTAGCATTCGTGCATTGGAAACACTCTGTAAACACATTCCCATTCAACCACAATCAGAAAAGAGCTAAGGCTCAGCAGGAGTAGGACTATTACCCGCGAGGGTCCGAACTCAGGTAAATCATGAAGTCGCTCCTCGTTGTGCCCGACGCTCAAATCGAACCGAGCTTGATCGAGTTGGCTAGCAGTCTAAAAATCTGACCAGGGGTGTGATCCACAGTGGTTGAGCGGAGAACACGCCGTCAGCTTTGATCTGCATGCTTCAGTTTGTACTATGAACCATTGAATGCTTCAGTTGAAGAAGAAGGTGTTCTTGCTTTTAGCAATAGAGTTGATCAAGTCTCTGAATGCTTCAGTTTGTACTCTGAACCATTGAATTAGTGTTGAGACATTGGCAAGCTTCATTTCTGAGTGCATTTGCATAGGAAGATTCCTAGATATTTGTCATTTGCTTCATAAAGACTTCACCAAATCAAAGATTTCTGATGCCTCTGCTCTGCCTGTCGTCTGATTGTTCGTCTATAACACTGTGGTTGTATCATCCCTTGAAGATGATGGAACTCCTTCAGGCATCTGATTGAGGTTGGTGTTATAGTTCATCCTCAGGGTTGAATCAGTTTCCTCCTTGGTACTATGGTTGCCATCATATAACTTTACTGATAGAAGAAGGAATGGAGAGAATTAGACGATTCTCATTGATAAGAAAAGGTACACATATATAGTACAAGGCTAGGTCCTAAGAAAGGAAACACAACCTCTACGTATGGACAATAAACTAAATATGTACAATGGCCTGGATAATAATGGCCATTAAAGGACGGTATGGGGACGGCTAAAACCACTATATAGGATATTTTCTATGATTTCATGATCTCAACCGGGAGCATCGAGGAAGTTGAGACTGGAGCGAAATCTTTTGAAAACGGAAGTCGGGAGCCCCATGGTGAAGATGTCAGCGTATTGTTGATCCGTCGGGACATGAAGTACGCGAACATCTCCAAGAGCACTCGCGCACGAAGTGGAGGTCGATCTCGATATGCTTGGTGTGTTGGTGTTGAACCGGATTGGTGGAGAGGTACACTGTGTTGATGTTGTCGCAGTAGACTACCGTTGCCTTGCACAAGGGACGACGAAGGTCAAGCGGTAGCTGACGAAGCCAACAAACCTCGGCCACGCCATTGGCGACCCCGCGGTACTCAGCTTCGGTACTGGAGCGGGACACTGTGTGTTGTCGCTTGGAAGACCAAGAAACAAGATTGTTGCCGAGGAAGACACAATATTCGGAGGTAGACTTGCGCGTGTCGGGGCAGCCAGCCCAATCAGCATCAGTGTAGACAACAAGATCATGAGACCCTGCGCAAGAGAGCTGCAAACCGTGGTGGAGGGTGCCCTTGATGTAGCGCAGCACCCATTTGACCAGCTGAAAGTGGTGGTCGCGCGGGTCATGCATATGAAGGTAGATCTGCTGGACGACATGAGTGATGTCGGGTCGGGTGAAGGTCAAGTACTGCAGGGCGCCGACAAGACTCCGATATAATGTCGGGTTAGGAACTGGTTCCCCGCCATCAGCTGAGAGCTTCGAGCGAGCCTCAATGGGAGTGGCGCAGGGGTTGCAGTTTGTCATGCCAATGCGTTGAAGGATCTCAGCGACGTACTTGTCTTGTGACAAGAACATCCATTGAGATGAGCGGGAAGCAGTGATGCCGAGGAAGTACTTGAGGGAGCCGAGGTCAGTCATGGCGAACTCATGCCGCAACATGGTGATGATGCGATCAAGGAGAGTTGTGGTTGATGCCGTGAGCACAATGTCGTCAACATATAGTAGGAGGAAGGCGCTGTCAGGTTTCTTGGAGTAGACGAACAAAGAGGAGTCCGATTTGGAGTTGATGAAGCCGATGGAGGTGATGAAGTTATGAAATCGACTGTACCAAGCGCGAGGAGCTTGCTTGAAGCCGTACAGCGATTTGTTGAGGTGACACACGTGAGTAGGCTTGTCAGGGTCGACAAAGCCCAGTGGTTGCTGAGCGTAGACTGTCTCAGCAAGAGTGCCGTTGAGGAAAGCATTCTTCACATCGAGTTGACGGATAGGCCAATCGGAGTCGACAGCGATGGAGAGGACAGTCCGGATGCAGGTAGTCGGCTTCACCACCGGACTGAAAGTCTCGTCGTAGTCGATACCGGGTTGTTGAGAGAAGCCCGTAGAACCCATCGAGCTTTATAGCGAGAAAGGGAGTCGACAGAGTTGAACTTGTGTTTGTAGATCCATTTGCCAGAGACGATATTCGCACAGGGAGGTGGAGGCACCAGATCCCATGTATTGTTGCTAATAAGGGCAGTGAACTCGTCAACCATTGCGGCTTTCCAGTTGGGGTCATTAAGGGCACTACTATAGGTCTTTGGTTCTGGAGACACAGCATTAGTGGAGGTGGCTGTCAGCTAGAATAGTGGTGGTGGGAGCATGCCATCCTTGCTGCGCGTGATCATAGGATGGGAGGCCCCTACTGGTGGTGATGCTGATACTGAGATCACCGGCAATGTTGCTGGGGCGGCAGCAGTAGATGGGGAACCAGCCGGAGGTGACCGGAAGTGCCAAGTGTACACATGCTGCACAGGAGGTTTATGCGAGTAAAGGCGAACAGATTGTGCGGCGAGTACGACAAACATTGGCGGTTAGTGCGGCAGATTGGGATTCGGCGATGGCGGTTGGTGCAAGATTGGGATTGCGGCGGTGGCGGTACCGATGTGGATGTAGGAGGTGCAGTAGGCTGCGACTAGTGTGTAGTATCATCTGTATCTGCATCCAAGGAGTAGCTGGCAGGGGGGGTGTGGAGCCTCGAGCAAGGGGAAATGTGAGCTCGTCAAAGACAACATGACGTGAGAAAATAATGCGATTCGTGGTTAAGTCCATGCAGCGGAAGCATTTGTGATTGTAAGGATAACCAAGAAAAATGAACTAAGAGGAAAGTGGGGCAAGTTTGTGTGACATGGTGGCGGAAAGATTAGGGTAACAGCGACAACCAAAGACGCGAAGATTTGTGTAGGGAAGGTGGGGAGCCAAAGAGAGCTTGATATGGGGTAGTGTTTTGGAGAGTTTTGGTGGGTAGGCGATTGAGAAGGTATGTTGCTGTATTTAGAGCTTCGACCCAATAAGATGGAGGCATGGATGCTTGGAAAAGGAGAGTACGAACGATGTTGTTTGTGGAGCGGATGATGCGTTCGACCTTTCCATTTTGCGGGCAAGTGTGAGGACAGGAGAGACGAAGGTGGATACCAGTTTGCAGAAAGAAGTCGCGAGTGGCAGTATTAAGAAACTCCTTGCCATTGTCACACCGAAAACTTTGGATTTTGGAGGAAAATTGAGTGGCAACGTAAGTGTGAAAGTGGCATAGAGTGTTGAAGGTGTCAGATTTCAATCGAAGAGGAAAAGTCCAGAGATAATGTGTAAAATCATCAAGACAAAAAAGATAGTACTTAAAACCAGACATGCTAGGAATAGGTGATGTCCACAAATCACAATGAACGAGTTCAAAAGGTTTACTGGTTCTGGACAAAGATGTATAAAATGGAAGACGAACATGTTTGCCTAATTGACAAGCATGACACATATGGGGTACAAGTTTATTTGATGCTAGAGGGATGGCGGCAATGGTCTGGAGGTGGGAGAGAACTTGGTCGCTGGGATGACCCAAACGTCGGTGCCAAGTGATTCTAGAGGTGGAAGGAGCGATGAATGCATGGTGGTGAACTGGAGGAGCCGGGTGAAATGGGTAGAGTTCACTCGAACTATTGCACCTGTGAATCATTGCTCGAGTTCGCAGATCCTTCACAGAGAAACCAAAGGGATCAAATTCGATGGAACAAAGATTATCTTTTGTAAATTTGCGGACAGACATGAGATTAGCAATAATATTGGGAGAAACAAGAATATTGGAGAGTGAGAGGGGTCTGATGGGGGTGGAAAGGGTGGTGTCACCGGTGGTGGTGACAGGAAGAGATGAACCATCACCGACGACAACTTTGGTAGAAGGGTGAGGTGTGTTGTGACGAGTGGAGAGTTTACGGGGATCTGCGGTGAGGTGAGAAGAGGCACCAGAGTCCATGTACCAAGTGGATGGATCCGGTTGCTGCAGAGTCATAGCATTCATCGCATGTATAAGGGACACTTGATCCCAAGATGGAGCACCAGTAGGAGTGGTAGTCGGAGCTGCAAAATATGCGAAGGGTGCTGGCGGTGTTGGAGGAGCCCTAAATGCTTGCTGCTGCTGTTGTGGACGAGGTCCAAGGATGCTAGGTTCGGAGGAGATCACCGGCCACATCTGAAATGTGCCGGTGTATGGATTGAAACCCATGCGGCCGCCGCCCATGGGAAAAGCAGGAGGGCGTGGTCCGGCATTGTAGCGGTCCCTGTCCCTGCCCCTGCCTTTGCATTTGTAGCGAGGATTGGGGGCGTCGTTGTTGTGGCCGACGCTGCTGGTAGATGATGGCTGTGACTTGGTGCTGCTGGAGAGGAGGGCAGTAGCACCCTCTAGTTTGTCTGGCTTGATCTTGAGGTCAGCTTCCTCAAGGAGCAGCTTGGAACGAGTCGTCAAGAATGAAGGGAGGGGATCCTTCATCTTGATTATGGTGGCGATGTTGCAGAAGGTGTCGGTGAGGCCGCGGAGGAGAGTGAGGACAAGGGTGTCATCACGAATAGGTTGGCTAATGTCCGTGAGAGCGTCGGCGTAGGACTTGAGCCGCTGGGAGTAGGCAAGGATGGAGAGGTTCCCTTGCGCCAAATTGCGAAATTCAGCTTCAAGGGACAGGGCGCGTGAGGTCCTGTTGCTGCGGAATATATTCTCCAGGTTCTCCCAGATGGTGCGTGCCGAGGCACCACGATGGAGGACGATCCCAAGGATCTCCTCAGAAAGAGAGGTGTAGAGGAGGGATTTGACCGCCATGTCTGTGGTGGTCCAGATGGGATCTGCTGGATCAGGGGCATCGTGGGAGAGGTGGTGGGCAGCACCGAACTTGCCGACGAGGATCTCAAATAGTTCGCGCCAGCGGGAGTAATTTGGTGGATCAAGTTCAAGGGAGAAGGGGATGTGCGAGCGCACATTGATAGTGGAGAGGTTGGCGGCTTGGTTGTAGGGGAGGATGGCGCTGGAGCCAGGGAGTGCAGCGCTGGGGACAAGAGCATTGGTGGCAGGGGGAAGAGGTGTGCCATCAGTAGGAGGAAGAGGTGCGCCATCAGCAGGAGGATCTGCCATGGGGAGGAGGCGCACAGAGGAAGAAGAAAGCCTAGGCTTCTGATACCATGATAGAAGAAGGAATGAAGAGAATTAGACGATTCTCATTGATAAGAAAAGGTACACATATATAGTACAAGGCTAGGTCCTAAGAAAGGAAACGCAACCTCTACGTATGGACAGTAAACTAAATATGGTACAATGGCCTGGATAATAATGGCCATTAAAGGACAGCTGTAGGACAGCTAAAACCAGCTATATAGGATATTTTCTAACATTTACAATAGATGTTTCCTCGGGTTTCTTGTTCTAAAACAGTCATTTCATCGAGTCTAGGATCTGTTTAAGTGCCCTAAGGCCCTTATTTGATTGCTGAAAATTAAGTTCCTTAAATTGATGCAGCAGGTTGCTCCAGTCTTCAGTGTTCATGATTTGGCTTTGACTCAAGTCATTCTCCCTGTTCCTAAAAGGGGCTTCCTTTTAGATTGCTCATTGCACTGACAAAAAATTGTGTCTCATCTCAAAACTCTTTCAGAACCCATACATGGTTTCATGATTTAGGCCAGGTCATGATACTTATGTA
The DNA here is from genome assembly GCA_036346415.1 of Raddia guianensis. Classification (NCBI taxonomy): domain Eukaryota; kingdom Viridiplantae; phylum Streptophyta; class Magnoliopsida; order Poales; family Poaceae; genus Raddia; species Raddia guianensis. The sequence goes on along the minus strand of CM070538.1, from coordinate 41,259,688 downwards.
AACAAAATTGAAGAGCTATTAGCTCTGCCATTAGGAATCTGTGCTGCCGACCTTCTGATGGTTGCTGATGTTTCCTTCTGCCCTCCATGATAACTGGTCACTGCACTCCAAGAAATTTAAACTTAATGCTCTAAAACTCTGCCTTGTCAAAAGACTAAACAGAAGGACTACAAGAGCTCCTTTGAGTTGGATACTCCCAGAATGAGTATTTTCTTAACTGTTGGGCGTCCAGAATGATAACAAGGTCATAATTTTGTTGTGTTAATATAATTTCTAGGACACACTGAGTCTTTACATGTACCAAAAATATGTTTTCCTAGTGTACTTTATCCATACTCTAAAATCTTGAAACTCTGAACCTCTGAAACACAAAAAAAGCCTGAATTTGTCCTGCTCAAAAATCATGGACAAGGTGAACAATTTTGGACACCACCTTGGTGATTCAGGTAGTGACAACATTAGTATGAACTGAACCACCACATGAACTCCTGCAATGCAACATCCACCTACTCCTGAAACATACAAGCTCATTGTTGATCGTTGATTGCTGTCAAAGTTTTTGACCAATTTGTCACATCTTGTTCAGTGAACTTCTGAAACTGATATAAAGGGCATGGCAACCAATGCCAGTTTCATCTTAGAAAAGGATACGACCAAGATAGAGGAAAATGTACAGAGTAAATAAAGGATGAGCTCTCTCAAAAATTTGTATATTCAGATTGTATGTTCAGATTGGCCAATTTGTATGTTCAGATTGCATGGTCATCAGATGCTGGTTCAATCTGAATTGCTAGAACAAGGATCATCTCTATCGATCTCTACTTGCAACATCAAACAACCTAGAAGTCAAAATGGCTCACCTCACAGCTCTGGAGATTATTCAGATTGTTGTGTCTAAAATTTCAGACCTTGTTTAAAATAGAAAAAATAAATATTGGTTCAATCTGAAGTACTCTAGAAATGCACTAGCGATGCCATTGGAGAGGGCAGGGGGAGCAGTGCCGGTGGATGTAAGCCTTGCCGGAGCCGACAACGGGGAGGAAGCCGGCATCGAGGAGGAAGACGGAGGCGGGGAGGAACCGGCGGCGAGCCTGGTTAGCGGCGGCGGCGGCGGCAGCAGCGGCGATGCCATCGAAAAGGGCACGGGAGCAGCGCCGGTGAAGGTGAACCTTGCCTGAGCCAGCAACGGGGAGGAACCGGTGGCGAGCCTGGTCTGCGGCGGCGGCGGCGATGCCATTGGAGTGGGCACACGGGCGCAGCCCAGGAGAGAAGACAGGGGCAGGGACAGGGACAGGGACAGAGGGCAAAATGGACATTTCACAGTATCCTTAATTTTTCCACCATTGTCTGAAACGTCAAATAAAACGGGATGGAGGGAGTACCAGTAGAGTGTCCGTGTGTTGCTACGAAGCTTTCACATAAGACCATCATTTATTTGTGATATGAAATTTTGATCATGATCATCAAAATTGTATAAGAAACAAAAAATATGGAGCCTTACTAATTGGATTAAGCTTCATACTTATTACAATAAGGAAGATCATTATAAATGTAAATCAAATTTCATAGCCAATACAAACAATTGAATACTTCACTTATTCCACGATCACTTAGTATTAATATCTTTAATCCTATTTTCATTTGAATCATCAACGTAGTGCCGAACACTCTCATGATCATGTAGTAGGTTCGCACAGAGGCCTAAACAACAAAGAAATAAATATTTGGCATGTGGGTGAAATATCATTACTATCGAATTTGGATAGATTTTTCTGTGCTTACGTGTTTATAGCTAAAATACTATCTTTCGCTAAAAAAGGGGGAGTTTTGTAAATCAAATTTCATAGCCAATACAAACAATTGAATACACCACTTTTTCTACGATCATTTAGTATTAATAGCTTTAATCCTATCTTCCTTTGAATCATCAACGTAGTGTCGAACACTCTAACAATCTAGGTTCGCACAGAGGCCTAAACAACAAAGAAATAAATAGTTGGCATGTGGGTGACATATCATTACTATCGAATTTGGATAGATTTTTCTATCTTTATAGCTAAAATGCTATCTTTCGTTAAAAAAGGGGGAGTTTTTCCAATCTGAATGTACATGTTTAGAGCTGAAAAGCTGGTCATGAACGGACGTGATCTGTATTTTCTTTATTTATATTTACCTCAAACATGCTGAAATGACACACTTTTATGACATTACGTATGTACAGTTCATGTGAATACAAAGAGAAGTAAATTTTCAAAATTAATATAGGAGAAGACGGATCATGTCAAGACTTAATGCGCTGCTGCTGAAATGTGCATGTATGATTATTTGAGTATTGTCTTCCAGGATTCTAAATGGATCAGTATAAAGTACATCATCAGGTCCTAGCATTTGCGAAGATTGTAATGTACATGTCTGAAAAATGTAGCCTGTTACAAACTAATCGTCTGAAGGTTGAAGCATGAAAACTAACGCAATCTCTCGTCTTACTTACTACTCAGGCACGATTTTGCTGAAACAGGGTTTATATCTGAAATGAGTTTTGTTTGCTTAAATGTATGTTTGCAATTCACAGATTGAATTGTCTTTATGTTAAGCCAATGCTCATGCTAAAATTGAAGCAAAGAAATTCACAAAGTAAAATTATTGGTGCTTGCATAGCAGGCAAATTCTTGGCAGACATGAGTGTCTTAGCATTAGTTCTGATCTGCAAAAAAGATAAACAGAGGTATCGTGCCTTAAAAAACAGTGGCCAATCATTTCCCCAGCAGAGAGATTTTAGCACACTGACTAAAGAAGTCCATGACATACAGAGGGAGTGAGCAATATGATGCACATCCCACCTGTGAGATGTGAAAGTTTGTAGGCTCAAATTTCTCAACCTTGCAACCAAACCTGCATAAGAATTATGTACAACCACAATGTAGTAAATGATAAACGCTTTGAGAAAATGCTATGATCAGCAGAAGGCACATATGCAGATGCAGGAGCCAACAGAAGAGAGATGCTGCTTTCTCAGCTTGCTGCGAGGAAGCTAGGAAGCATAGCGACGAGCACCTGAAATAAATAGGAACAAAAAAGAATGTCATGATAAGTGCATGATTAAGGAAGATCCAACAAAAGTACAGCATTGGTCCTAACGTAAAATCACTAAAAACCAACACTAACTCCCCCCAATCCCTTTCCTAAATCATAACGAATTTAAACAAATAGTAATAATGGATCTTTTTGGCCAAACATTCATTGACAATCAATAGTATAGGTTGTAACTTTCACATACTGATATTAAAATTTCATGTGACTTTAACACAACTGTCTTTCAACTTTCAAAAATAAAATAAACTTGAATATATTATTTACATGAATAAATTATTTACATTTGCACAAATAAGACCACTCATTAGTTACATGAAAGAACAAAACTTTCAATACACAGGAGAAAAGACTAATTACAACCCACACTAAATCAAAAGTTGACAATAAAACGTCCCATCAGTACTTGTGGGATAATAATCTCAAAAGGCAAAATCAAAAAAGGATTTAGATCAGAATACTTGCCATTTTGCAGTAACATAGGATAGAACACATTCAGGTATGATGAAGTTTGTTTTAATAAACAGTAATTCATATGAGAGGAGGTGATGAACTCTAATTAGCCATGAGAAAAACATTATAGAAAATGAAGCGTCTTTAGATACTTTGCTTTCAAAAATTTTGTTGTTATGATTTTATCGGCCTTTTCGAGACATGATGCATATGTGTACAATTTCTATTTATGTTTAAACCATATATGTACAGATGATGAACTCAGATCTACTGATAACTGGAACTCATTCTCCAATTTTCACCACTAAACAAAAATTTATATTTTTTAGATTGTATTGTAAGAACTACATCTCAATGCTAATTTCATTGTCTGCTTAGCCATTCCATCCAATCCAGAAATGCAGTGGTGTTCACATTATCTGAGTAGATGCAAAAATGTCAATTTAAATTTAACATGTGAAGTTACTTCTGCATTTAGTTGACAAAAAGAGTAAAGACTAATAACTTAAAGTGTAGGCGCGGGCGGTGAGGGCCCGACGCGGCAAGGGACGGCGCGGAAGGCGGCGCAGGAGAAGGGCGGGAGGCGGCGCGGGAGGTCCTCCGGCGATGTCGGCTTGGGGTGTGGGGGTGGGGAAACCCTAACCCTAGTCTGATACCATGTTAGAAGAGGTAGAATGAGCTACTTAGATGGCCCAAAATGGGCTGTAATGTACATGTACAGGAGAGAAGGCAAATAAGCAAAAAGGCCCCTATAGAACTATACAATAACAGGAAAGGCCTATACAAATAGCTATTCTGACAAGAACATCTCAATGGCCTTCTGGACATGGGCTAATAACTAATAAATTGAAGTTCTAGACATGGGCTAATAAAACATCTCAAGACTAATAAATTTAGTTGACAAAAAGAGTAAATACTAATAACTTCAATGGCCTTCTAGACATGGGCAACACTACCAGCCCTCACCACCATCAAACATTAAAAAACATCTCAACAGTATTTCTAAAACTATGGTTAAATTTGTATTCTAGTTAAATGAAAGATACCTCAAAGGGTAAACATATATGATCTGCTAAATGTGGTCCAGCAGGGGAAAGAAAGGGCTGCTTGAGATAAATCAATGAAATTAGTCTTGTGTAATAATGAGTATAAAACTTACTGCATGAAAAGTGATAATATGCAAACATATGAAAACTCGTATCCATCAGCCTTTACTGGTGTGCCATGTAAATAAAGTAGGAAAATTCTTAGGCAGCGGCAAAAATTCAGAAGTTAGTTCCAAAATCTTCCTAAATTCCAATCTCCTTTACATGCAAGGTTCAGGCTTCATAAGTACACAAAAATGCATTTACAATCTCAATCAGCATGCTGCAGAGGTAGCTCCAGAGGGAAACAGCTGGTGACACCAACCCAATATCTGCAATTTTTACAATACAGGAACTACCCTTAGTGCTGGTGTGTTACAGTACATAATACAACTGGAATCATTGAATTACTGGATGAGTTATAGCTGGAGAACTACCTATGCATATATGCCATTCCCCTAAAACCACTTCTAGGGGTATGTCCCTATTGACATCACATTGATTTTCATTAAGGTTCATGTCAGTGTTTACTATGACACCAAGCAGTAAGCACACCCAAGCATCAAGGACAATATTAATGGTGAGAAATAACTTTAGATGGAAAGAAAACTAATTTGAAGTGCATTCTTGAGACTACATAAATAAATCTGACTTCTAAAGATTACATGCATCAGTCTGAAACTTTGCATTGCATGATCAGATTATATGATTCATGCATTCTTGGCTCTAATAGCACCATTGAGTATTACAGACATGTTCTATACTGCTGTGCACCATTAAGAGAGTAACAATATAACCCACAACAATATAGTAAAATTATAAAGAGAAAAGAGGCAAGTCATACAACAATGATGAGTGCTCAATCTAGATACACATCAGCTGTGCACCATAAAAGATCACAGCAAGCATATTCGGTGCAAAATTATAGGAAGCAACTCTGCCTATACAACACAAAGACCATAGAAATTAGATCACATTTTGGAAGGTTACGTCAATCTCTATGAAAGAATATTAAAAGTTGGAATCGCCAATCTGTTCAATCTCAGAACATCATGTGAATTACCATATAGTTTGATGAATTAGAACGCAGTGGCAGGGGCGACGAAGTGGAGGTGATGGCAGCCGGCGAAGGGAAGATGGCGTTGCAATCACCGGCGACGATTAGAGAAAGGGCAACAGAGGAACAGGCGGTAACAGTGGTGGCGAATACATCGGTAGTGGAGGCGGTGACGGCGGAGTAGTGGTGGCCCTGGTGTGGGCGCCTGGGCGGCGGCAGGGTCGTACACGATGGCTGCGACGGGTGGGGACGTAGGCCGCGACGGAGGGGACCTCGGGCGAACGGCAGGGGGCGACGCAGCCGTGATGGGGGCGGCAGCAGGAGCACCAGCGGGGACTTCGTCAAGCAGGGACCACGCCAGTTTGGGCGGCGGCAGGGTCAAAAGCGATGACGTCTGTGAGCATCGTTGAGCCCTAATTTTTATTAGTGGCATTGATGTCTAAATTATTTAATATTAAGTGCTAGGGGTTTTTGGATTTCTCGGAACCCTAGCGAAGACACGGCGTTTTTGCAAACCCTAATTTGAAGCATTGATAAATTTTCTGAGCTGCTCCAAGGTTTCAAATGCGTGACCGGGCGAGAGAAGAGGTCACGTATAGATTAGGAGTAGTTAGGTTTATTTCCTGTTTTTCGTCTGTTTTCAAAAGGGGTTTGAATTTCTCGGATCTTGCCGGATCTTTGCGAATTCTCGAAATATCGGTTTCCGTAGTACACCACTTCTATAAATACCCAAATATCCCTTTGTGAGATTTCTAGGGAGAGAGAAACCCACCTATATTTCCCCACAATTTCTAGCACGAAAATTCCCTTTATCGGACGCTGTCTGGGAACTGCCGGACACCGTCCAATCAGCAAAATGTGCAAATAGTATACATTGTCTGACGGCGTCCGGTAGTTACCGGACGGCGTCCGATAAGGATAAAATCCGAGCCCTTTTCTGGTCGGACGGCGTCTGGGAACCGTCCGGTTGGCCAAATCCCTTGCTGTCGGACGGCGTCCGGTGGGGACCGGACGACGTCCGATAAGGCGCTTTTTGTGAGCAGTAGGCCCTGTCGGACGGTGTCCGGTGCCCGTCGGACGGCGTCCGGTAGAGGCTAACGGCTAGTCTTTTTGTCCTCTTTCGAGGGGCAACGGCTAGTTTTGCTCTTGGGGCTATAAATACCTACCTAGTGGCTGGCTATTTTGAGGTTTGCTGCTCCACTTCACCTACCACATTCATAGCTCATCAATTAGGTGTTCTAGAGCCATTCCTCCACCCAAAAAGCATCCAAAGCCACAAATCACAAAACCCCAATACCGAGCTTCATGGAAGTCCTTCGATCCGGCATGATCGGGGCGTTTCGGGCTTGTTACTTTTGAAGACGACATCCTTCGTGGAGGCGTGGGCTTGGGAGTAGGCCTTGGCGTGTGGCTACTCTCGAGTCGGTGTACGGGTGGTTTGAGTCCACCTCACGGAGTGGCGGAACGACTACCGGGAGTAAGTGAGGCGTGAGGCTCGAGAGCGAGCCGGTCCCCAGCGCAAGGGTAGCCTCAACAGAGAGTAGGAGTCATGACTCGAACTTCGATCAAACAAATACCGTGTCTCCCTTTCATTTATATTCCGCACTTACTCTTATTGCATTGCTTGTGTTGATTGTGATGCCATGTCTTAGTTGCATAATTAACTTGTTTATCGCTTCCGCTTGCGTATCAATTGACATTAGGATTGGGTCACTATTAATTTGATGCTTAATCAACAATTAATCGAAAAAATTTAAAATTGCCTATTCACCCCCCTCTAGGCCTTAGGATCCTCTTTCAAGTGGTATCGGGCGTCCGTGTTCTCGGTTTAGCTTCACCGCTAGGAGATGGCTCAAGAGGGGCCTAGGATAGAAATTGGAAAAGCTCCTATCTTTGATGGAACAAACTACAACTATTGGAGAATTAGGATGCAATGTTACTTAGAAGCACTTAGCTATGATGTGTGGGTTGCTTGTGAGGCCGGCTATCCGGACCCTCCGGCCGGAACAATTGCTCTTGATGAAGTTCATGCTAAGTACAAACGCTTTAATGCCATTGCTTGAAATGCTTTACTTTCTAGTGTGTCTTCCGAAGTTTTTGATAGCATTGGCAATCTCTCTAAAGCTTATGACATTTGAAAGCATCTTAAAGAAATTCATGTTGGTAGTGCCGAGATGCTTAAGGAGAAGCTATCTCGAGTTAGAAAAAGATTTGATCAATTCAAGATGCTCCCTAATGAAAGTGTCAATGAAATGTTTCTTAGGTTGAACCCCATTGTCAATGAAATTACCGGATGTTCGGAGAAGAAAGTCTTGGAAGACATTGACATTTGTCGGAAGATGCTTGATGTTGTGCCATTTAGTTTCAATCCACTTGTGACCTTAATTCGAGCATCCAAGTCAAAACTCAAGAAGATGACACCGACAAAGCTCCTCGGGCAACTCAACTCATATGAGATGCGGCTTCTTGAAAGTGAAGAGTCCCCGCTCAACAGGAAGTCAATTGCTCTCCCCGCCAAAGCCAAAAGTGGGAAGAAGAAGATTGAAATTGAAGAAGATGATGATGACTCCGATGATGCAATTTCGGAGATTGAAGAATTGGCCCTCCTTCTCAAGCGGTCAAGAAAGTTGATCAAGAAGATGAGCTTCCGCGGTGGATCATCCTCTTCAATGCGAAGATCTATCTCCGAAATGCGTTGCTATGAATGTGGAGAGAAGGGTCACTTGGCGGCGGATTGCCCAAAAAGCAAAAAGAACAAGCACAAGGCAAGAAATCAAGAGGAAGATGAGGATGACGACAAAAAGAAGTACCGTCACTACCGCAAGAGCGATCACAAATCAAATGATAAGAAGAAAGCTCTTGCCGGTCAAAAGACCAAAAAGAAAGATATCTCAACCTCATCATCCTCCCAATCCTCCTCCAAAGAAGAAGATACTAGAGCTTATGGGTTAGCCGGGCTTGCGATCAAGGAAAATGCTCCTCCGGCTCTTCCCAAGCAAAAGTTTTGTCTCACCGCCAACATACAAGAAGAGGTGATTGGGGAATGGATCACCGACGATGAAGACTCTTGAGCGGACTCCTCCGACAATAAATGCACCAAGGTGTGCGGAGTCGCCATCGACAACCCCACACCTCCTATGTGTCTCATGGCACTAGAGGAGAAGGTAACAAATGAGCACCTCTCTAAAAGTGAGTTTAAGCTTTTAATTGATGATTTGAATAATACTCTAGAGAAGGAAAAATGTAAGAGGAAGAAGTTAATGAAAGTGCATAAAGAGCTTGCGAATGAGTTTGAGAATTTGTTTGAAAAACATGAAACTCTAGAAGATGATTATGAAGCCTTAAATTCGCAAGTTGAAATTCTAGAAGACAAACTTGCTAGCTCAATTGTTGATGAAACTCCTCTTGATTGCTCAATTGAAAAATACGATGTTGGTGTGACTTGTGATTTAATTGATACTATAGATGGTTCACTTAGTTTATCTCATGACACATCTTTGAGCTTGTCACCCACCATCACACCTAATGCTAGCTCATCTTCACCCACTAGTACTATTTCTTTAAATGAAAATGCTTGTTCTATTAGTACTTGTGGTGTTGCTAAATGTGCTAATGAGTTAGTTAAAGAAAATTTGCTTCTAAAGGATAGAATCGAGCAACTAGACTCTAGTTTGGCTAAATTGCTTGTGGGGAACAACTCTCTTAACAAGGTGCTTCGGGAGCAAAGGTATACCTTGGGTAAGCATGGTTTGGGATTTCATCCCGGGGATTTGCCCAAGGGCGGTTGGGGTAAGCCCAAGCTAACTTTTGTTAAGGGAGGGACCCGTTGCCATATTTGTAAAAATGATAAACACAAAGCCATTGCTTGTCCTCTTACAAAATCGTCTCAATTCATGTCTAAAACTCAAGTGCTTAATGCTAGTTACATGCTTATGAGGAAGAATGGCTCTACTTATGCAAAATATGTTGGTGCACCCAATGAAAAGAAAGATGTGAAGGCTATTTGGATGCCCAAATGTTTGATGACTAACTCGAAAGGACCCAAGAAAAAGTCTTGGGTACCTAAAACCCAAGTTTGAATTTGCGTGTGTAGGTGAACTACAAGAGCGGTGGCCGGCATTGGATATTTGATAGCGGTTGCACTCAACACATGACCGGTAGCTCAAATATGTTCACCTCACTAGAGGAGGAGAAGGACCCCGAACACAAGATCACATTTGGGGATAACTCTAAGCGAAAGGTAAAGGGTATAGGTAAAATTGCAATATCTAATGACCTATCCATCTCTAATGTGCTCTTGGTGGAAGCTTGCAACTTTAATCTCCTCTCCGTTGTTCAAGTGTGCGATTTGGGTTTTGATTGCTTCTTTTCGGTCAACGGAGTTCGTGTTGTTTCCACTAAGGATGAAAGTGTTGCATTTAAAGGCACCCGGTTTCAAAACTTATATTTGGTTGACTTTTCAAACCGTGAATCTTCTCAAATCAAGACTTGTCTTATTGCTCAAACCACTCTCGGTTGGTTGTGGCATAGACGTCTTGGACATGTTGGAATGGGCACTTTGAAAAAGGTTTTTAAAGACAACTTGGTTGTTGGAGTGAAGGATGTCAAATTCGAGAAAAATCGTTTATGTAGCTCATGCCAAGCCGGCAAGCAAGTGGCTAATTCTCATCCGACTAAGACATTCATGTCTACATCCCGACCACTTGAACTTTTGCATATGGATTTATTTGGCCCAACCACCTATGCGAGCATAGGCGATAATTCTTATTGTCATGTGATTGTCGATGATTTCTCTCGTTTCACATGGGTATTTTTTCTTGCAAATAAATCACTTGCCAGTGATGTGTTTAAAAGATTTGCTTTGAAAGCTCAAAAGGAATTTGACTCTTTTATCAAAAAGGTGAGGAGTGATAATGGCACCGAGTTTACTAATACAAATGTTGAGGAATTTTGTGATGAGTTAGGTGTCAAGCACGAATTCTCGTGACATACACTCCTCAACAAAATGGAGTGGTGGAGAGGAAGAACTGCCTTGATAGAGATGGCAAGATCAATGCTTGACGAGTACAACACGCCGCATGCCTTTTGGGCGGAAGCCATCAACACGGCGTGCCATGCCATCAACCGCCTCTACCTCCACCGACTCCTTCACAAGACCTCATATGAACTACTAGTGGGACGAAGGCCCAACATCTCGTACTTTCGAGTCTTTGGTTGCAAGGTATACATCTATAAGAAAAGGACTCATTTGGGTAAGTTCCAAAAGAGGTGTGACGTTGGTATAATGTTAGGGTACTCCTCTCGCTCAAAAGCTTTTCGAGTTTTTAATAATTCTACCGGGCTAGTTGAGGAAGCCTATGATGTCTAGTTCGATGAAACTAACGGCTCAAAAAATGAGCAAGATTTGACAAGAAATGTAGGTGATGAGCTACCACATGAAGCCATGGAATTGTGGGAAATTCGACCCTCACCGAAGGTGCCAAAAGATGAAGTCGTCTCTCCCACCACCTCCATCGATAATCAAGCTCAAGACACCTCTCCAACAATTCAAGATCAAGCGGTGGACGAAGATGCAAACTTTGAAATTGATCAAGCTCAAGGGGGAGGCATTGATCTATAAGTACCCGTCCAACAACATCGCTCTCTTTCCAAGGATCATCCCCTAGATCAAGTCATTGGCAATCTCAATCAAGGCGTAAGAACCCGTTCTCATACCGCTAATTATTGTGAGCATCACGCTTTTGTGTCTATTGTTGAGCCTAGGACCATTGATGAGGCATTGGCGGATGCGGATTGGGTAAACGCCATGCATGAAGAATTGAACAACTTCACCCGCAATAAAGTTTGGGAACTTGTGGAAAGACCGAAGGACCACAATGTCATTGGAACCAAATGGGTCTTCCGCAACAAACAAGATGAGAACGGTGAAGTGGTGCGAAACAAAGCAAGATTGGTGGCGCAAGGTTTCACACAAATCGAAGGACTTGACTATGGAGAAACCTACGCCCCCGTTGCTCGACTTGAAGCTATACGATTACTCTTGGCATTCGCTTCTCTCTATAACATAACTCTCTTTCAAATGGATGTTAAGAGTGCTTTTCTAAATGGTTTTATTGATGAACTTGTTTATGTCGAGCAACCGCCCGGTTTTGAAAACCTTAAATACCCTAACCATGTCTACAAGCTCACTAAGGCGCTATACGGTCTCAAGCAAGCTCCTAGAGCATGGTATGAGCGTCTTAGGGACTTTCTCTTAGAAAAGGGATTTAAAACCGGTGCGATTGATTCCATATTGTTTCTAAAGCCTATTGAAAATGACTTATTCATATGTCAAATATATGTGGATGATATTATTTTTGGATGCACTAACAAATCTAAATGCAAGGACTTTGGAGAAATGATGTCCAAGGAATTCGAAATGTCGATGATTGGAGAGCTCACCTTCTTCCTTGGATTTCAAATCAAGCAACTTCGGGAAGGGACCTTCATTTGTCAAGAGAAATACACAAAGGACCTCCTCAAGCGGTTTTCTATGGATGATTGCAAATCGATCAAAACACCAATGGCCACAAATGGGCATCTTGACTTGAATAAAGATGGAAAGCCCGTGGACCAAAAGCTTTATCGCTCCATGATCGGTTCGCTTCTCTATCTCACCGCTTCTCGACCCGATATTATGTTTAGTGTGTGCATGTGTGCTCGTTTTCAAGCATCCCCTAAAGAAGTGCATCTTATTGCCGTAAAACGCATTTTGAGATATCTAAAAATCACTACTAGCCTAGGTCTTTGGTACCCCAAGGGAGCGCGTGTTGAGCTTCTTGGCTATTCCGACTCGGATTATGCCGGTTGTAAAATTGATCGCAAAAGCACCTCGGGGGGTTGTCACTTGTTAGGACGATCACTCGTGTCATGGACTTCGAGGAAGCAAAACTCCGTGGCGCTATCTACCGCAGAAGCGGAATATGTAGCGGCGGGGAGTTGTTGTGCTCAACTCTTGTACATGACACGGATGCTTAGTGACTTTGGGCTAAAATTTGAAAAAGTGCCACTTCTATGCGATAATGAAAGTGCGGTGAAAATAGCCAACAATCCGGTTCAACATTCCGGTACAAAGCATATCGACATCCGACATCACTTTATTCGTGACCATGTTGCAAAGGGTGACGTTGTGCTTGGCTTCGTGCGAACGGAAGACCAATTGGCGGATATTTTCACCAAACCCTTAGATGAGGCACGGTTTTGCAAATTAAGGAATGAACTTAACATACTAGATAGATCAAATGCGTGTTGATTGGTTTTTGTGATTTTTGGGTCTTATTTGAATCTTTACATTTGCGTTTGACCCTTGTCACATTTAGGGGGAGTTTAGTTTCAACTCATGATCTCAAAACTCCCTCTAGTGGTGAAAAGATAAATTTGATTTTGGGTTGGCACATTTGTGTCCTATATTTCGAGCCAAAACAAATTTGAACTTAATGGACTATCCTTATCATCTTATCACTTCAAACCTCTAATTTTTGAAAATCTCATCCCCTTTGGAAAATTTGCTCCATATGCATGTTTGTTCTCCTGAAAATCATATGGCATCAAAATTGTTGAAAATATTTGAAAAGGAGCCAAAATTCAAAAACATGTGCTTAAACTCTAAAGTGAACCCCTATGCGCGATTTTCATGCCTATATGAGAAATCAAGGCAAAATTTGGGTTCACACATTTTCTTGATCTCGAAGATCAAAATTTGGGTTTTTGAATTTGCTTTGGTTTCATTTGTCAACTTAGTATCTTGTCCCTTCAAAATTAAAATTTTAAAAATCACTTCGAATTGCTCACATTTGAATCTTCCTTTGAATTGTGAGCAAAAATGAAGAATTCCCTTCAAAACATTATTTTTATAAAAAATTCTTGCACTGGTGGGGCCCACTGTCAGAAGAGCAAGCAGCTGCGAAATTTGCCTTCATCGGACGCCGTCCGGACAAGCTTAGACGCCGTCCGACAGGGTTTTTGTGTGCTGAATTCATACTGTCGGACACCGTCCGGTCACCACCGGACGCCGTCCGACCAAGTTCAATTCGCGCCGCAATCCTGCTGTCGGACGCCGTCTGGCCGCTCCGTGACCCCGTCCGACGAGGCTCATGTGCCCTGCACCCTTGCTGTCGGACGTCGTCCGATCACCGTCGGACGCCGTCCGATAGGGCCCAACCGCGCGGATTTTCTTATAACTTACCTCTCCGCCTCCCTCTCTCCCTATTTGATCTCTTACTCCTATCCAAACCGGCGCCGCCCCTGCCCCTTCTCCTCACCAGGGAAGACCCTCCGGCGACCTCCGGCAACATCCACCACCACCGGCGGCATCCCCTCGTCCTCCTCTTCGATTCCCACCGCGGGGATTGAACGTGGACGGCCCGTTCGTGCGCCTCCGTCTCCGTCGAGCTCCCTTCCTTTCCCCTACCGGGAAGGGCCTTGGGGACGATCTCCTCGCGCACGGCGACTTCCTCCTTCCCTTTTAGGGCTCAGTAACGGCCTCCCGCCTCTCTTCCCGGCAAATTCCTTTGTTTACCGAGTTCTAGGTTTTGAATAGGTTTTCCCGTGCTTGTACTCAGGGTTGGCTCGTGGTGTGTGGTTGGCATTGGTGCTTGGCATATTGGTCAGTGGCGTTTGGCAGTAAGATTGTTTTGTCAGTGGGCCCGTGGTTAGAAGGTGTGATTCGCAATGTCGAAATCATTGAAAAAGTTTGGGAGGGCTCTGAGCAGGACCCTCAGTGGTCGTCGCGACAGTGACAGTAAGGGTGATCCGGATTATATTGATGAGACGGCTAGCAGTGCCGCTCCTCCTCGCCCAAGTAAAGTGACTAGAGCAGATATTCAGCAGCAGCATGATCAGGGAATCCATTGGACTCGGGTTGCGGGATCTTCTTTTGTCACCGCCGAGGATGTTGACGATGACACCTACATTGAGGACCCGATTGATGAGGATGTCACTGAGACAGTGGTCGCTGAGGACGACCCCGTGGATAACATGGTGCTAAAGTTATCCATGGAGACCTTGAAGAAAAAGCGAGATGTATCATATGCCAGATGGTTCCCTCAGCGGCGAGAGGATACCAGGGATTTCAGGTTTCACACAAAGTTTCAAAAGCAGCTGTATATGTGTTTCTCTACTCCCAAGACTGGTCCTAGGGACCCCCATTGTATTGACTGGGATGAAATCACCGCAGCCGTAGGACCTGAGGTTTACACCATTTTCAGTTCTACTCCAGGTTTGGCAGCTTTGGTCTCAAATAAGAAGTTGACATGGTGTAAAGAAAGAAATTGTGAGTTCTTTGCCACACTGTTACCTGCTGAGGATGAGTCAGAGTTCAGCTACTACCACTCAGTCGATGCAAACATTCAAGGTATCTCCGTGGCAAATATGAATGATGCTTTAGGCACTCCAGATACTGGCGCTGATTTGAATGAGATTGCTTATGAGGATGCCTTCTGGAGGGCTAAATATCCTCCTTTGGATGAAGTCAGATTCATGTATCTCGATCTTGATGATGAGGAAATAAATGTGGGACAGGCTAATCAATTGCGACAGGAACCTGCTCTGATCAATCTTATTCTACGAAGCACACTGTTTGTCCGAAGTGGCAACCGCGACAGAATCCTTCCAATTTGCAGTTGGTTTATGCTTTATCTTCTGACAGGAAGGACTATAAACATTGGAGCTACCATTCTGGGAGAGTTTGATGACGCCATTTTCAGAGAGGTCAATAGACCACTTCCTCTAGCTCCATATGTTGGCCTGCTCCTTTCTAGGACACAGCGGGTTTCCGAGGATGAGGTAAAGAGTTGGAACAACAGAATCAAAAAGCATCAAATGAAAAATTTCTTGAACTCTCTTGAGAGCAAGCCCAAATTGGATCGACCTAGCGATGATGCTCCTCCTCCAGCTCCAGCACCTGCTGCTCCAATGCAGCCGTTTGTGCCAGGGCCTGGTGCGGGTTATTCTGCGGCTGCCCCTCCTCCTTGGTATGACGCGTTGATAGGTGAGATGAGGGGGCTGCGCACAGAAATGAGAAGTTTTCACACTGAAGTGAAAGAAGAGCTAGCGGCTACCCGCAGGGAGATGACAGACCTGGCAGGTCAGCAGATGTACTTAAATGATGAATTTGCAGAGTTCAAGTCAGCTGTTCAGTACATGGGTGCTATGTTCATGCCAGTTCCGGAAGGGGCCAATCCTTACTCTTGGTACTCTCATGCTCATACCAGCTATCAGGCCTACCAGCAGAATCAGGGTTTTCCTCGCCCACCTGCCTACCCACCACCGGTTCATCCTTCGGTATATCCTCCTCCGGGGCCTGCACTTTCTTCTGTGCCACCACCTCAGTCTTTCCCTCCTCCTGGTGCTCCAGCTCAGCATCCTCCTCCCGGTAAGATCCATTTTACTGGTGGAGAGATGTGTCATTATCTAAACTTTTCCTTGCAACATTCTCCACCGACCCAGCTTTTTGATGATCAACCCTCTCCTCGGTCCGTACCTTCTGCAGCTCATTTCGCTACATACAAGCGTCGCCGAGGGCCAGGATCATCTTCAGGTGGCCATGGACATGATGGAGGCGACGACATGGATGAAGATCCAGAAGAGTAGTCTTGTTAGGAGCTTTTCCCTTTTGTGTCACTTGGTGACAAAGGGGGAGAAGTTAGAGAGTAGCTTGGGTTAGTAAGGGGGTAGTGAGAATCGAGGTTTTGTTCTTCCTGTAATATTATTTGTTGCGCCTCGATACTCGTTGAAATTTGTGATTGTTAGTCTGATTGGTTTTATGTCATTTGAACCGTGTTGGCCTGTGTTTTCAAATTTGTGCATATATTTAGGGGGAGTTCCTCTTGCATGCACATCCTTGTGGTCGAGTTGTGGTTATCTTAGTTTTAAATTTGCTCGCATATTTGTATGGCACTAACCCTGTTTGCAGCTCAAAAATTTCTTTCTCTCTTGGGTTGCCATCAAGTGCCACAAAGAGGAGATTGTGAGCATCGTTGAGCCCTAATTTTTATTAGTGGCATTGATGTCTAAATTATTTAATATTAAGTGCTAGGGGTTTTTGGATTTCTCGGAACCCTAGCGAAGACTTGGCGTTTTTGCAAACCCTAATTTGAAGCGTCGATAAATTTTCTGAGCTGCTCCAAGGTTTCAAATGCGTGACCGGGTGAGAGAAGAGGTCACGTATAGATTAGGAGTAGTTAGGTTTATTTCCTGTTTTTCGTCGGTTTTCAAAAGGGGTTTGAATTTCTCGGATCTTGCCGGATCTTTGCGAATTCTCGAAATCTCGGTTTCCGTAGTCCACCACATCTATAAATACCCAAATATCCCTTTGTGAGATTTCTAGAGAGAGAGAAACCCACCTAAATTTCCCCACAATTTCTAGCACGAAAATTCCCTTTATCAGACGCTGTCTGGGAACTGCCGGACACCGTCCGATCAGCAAAATGTGCAAACAGTATACACTGTCGGACGGCGTCCGATAAGGATAAAATCCGAGCCCTTTTCTGGTCGGACGGCGTCTGGGAACCGTCCGGTTGGCCAAATCCCTTGCTGTCGGACGGCATCCGATAAGGCGCTTTTTGTGAGCAGTAGGTCCTGTCGGACGGCGTCCGGTGCCCGTCGGACGGCGTCCGGTAGAGGCTAACGGCTAGTCTTTTTGTCCTCTTTCGAGGGGCAACGGCTAGTTTTGCTCTTGGGACTATAAATATCTACCTAGTGGCTGGCTATTTTGAGGTTTGCTGCTCCACTTCACCTACCACATTCATAGCTCATCAATTAGGTGTTCTAGAGCCATTCCTCCACCCAAAAAGCATCCAAAGCCACAAATCACAAAACCCCAATACCGAGCTTCATGGAAGTCCTTCGATCCGGCATGATCGGGGCGTTTCGGGCTTGTTACTTTTGAAGACGACATCCTTCGTGGAGGCGTGGGCTTGGGAGTAGGCCTTGGCGTGTGGCTACTCTCGAGTCGGTGTACGGTGTGTGAGTCCACCTCGCCGGAGTAGCGGAACGACTACCGGGAGTAAGTGAGGTGTGAGGCTCGAGAGCGAGCCGGTCCTTGTGCGCAAGGGGTAGCCTCAACGGAGAGTAGGAGTCACGGCTCCGAACTTCGGTCAAACAAATACCGTGTCTCTCTTTCATTTATATTCCCACACTTACTCTTATTGCATTGCTTGTGTTGATTGTGATGCCATGTCTTAGTTGCATAATTAACTTGTTTATCGCTTCCGCTTGCGTATCAATTGACACTAGGATTGGGTCACTATTAATTTGATGCTTAATCAACAATTAATCGAAAAAATTTAAAATTGCCTATTCACCCCCCTCTAGGCCTTAGGATCCTCTTTCAACGTCGATGGGGGGGACGGATGCAGCGACGGCGGGGAACTTAGGTGAACAGCTGGGGACGATGAAGGAGTGACGGGGGCGGAAGCAGGAGCGATGACGGGGCCGTCGAGCGACGGAGGCGATGAAGCGCAGGGGGCGACAGAGGATTCCACGATCCGTAATCACAGGGCAGCGCGGGTGAGGGAGGGGCGGCGGCGGACGAGGGAGATGGGATCGTGGGCTCGTGGCTGGGGTGGCGGGCGGTTTCGCAAGGAAAATCGGATGGAGCAGACGAGGCATTGCGAGATGGATGGCTCAGATCTCAAATTGACACTACCACCACCGGCACCACCACTACCATAAGATACTTTAAAATAGTAGAGAAGTAGAGATAGAGATAGAGATAAAACAAGTTAGCATCCGGATACCTCGTAGTGACGCGTGTCCTCAATGCTGTGTCGCCATGCGCTGCGACCACGTAGCTGTGTTCAGCCACAATCGTTCGATGACACTCGCCGGTTAAATCCGATCGTCCGTTTATACTTTATATATAAAAGAATTTTTGTTGCTAAAAAAAGCAAGGCATGATGATTGCTCAACTGGTTTCCAATGACGTGTAACACACAACAGCCCGCGGTTTGAATCCCGGCACCTCCGCCAATTTTCCCCAAATTTTTCCCTTTCTAGCTCCTCGGCCAATTTTCCCTGGATTTTTCCCTTTCCTCTTCCACCCTTTGTCCCCTCTTTTCTCCATGCTCTGGCAGGAATAGAACGCAGCCCAGCAATAGCACGTGCAAGGCTATGGGGGCAGCAGTTGGGTACGAATCCTAGCCTCGCAATCTCTTTTTTTCCAACTTCTTCCCCAAATTCTTTGCAATGCAACAAAAAAATACCATAATATTTTTTTAAAATGTGAAAAAACAATAAAACACAAAATAGATCAAGATTTTAGGGCCAAAACCCGTCTTGTTGAATTTCTTTTCTAGATTTTATAACAATGAGACAAAACAATATAAAACAAAAAAAATAGACCAAAATTTTACCATAAGACTTTTTACAATGTGAAAAAACAATTAAAAAAATAGAACAAAATTTTAGGGTCAAAACCCGTTTTGTTGAATTTCTTTTCTAGATTTTGTAACAATGCGAGAAAACAATATAAAACAAAAAATAGACCAAAATTTTACCATAATATTTTTTTAAAATGAGGAAAATCTACTTACGTATACAACGCGCTAGCGTTGCATCCCGCCACACGAGATATGTCCTCGATGTCGTGTCGCCTTGTGTTGCATCCACATCGTCGTGTTCAACCACAACCATCGTGGATGATGGGTAAATCCGACCGTCCGATTATGCTTTATATATAAAAGGAATTTTTTATCAAAAAATCAACAAGGCAGGATGATTGCTCTATTGGTCTCCGGAGCCATCTTTCAAGGCACAGTGCACGGTTCGAATCCCAGCCGATCCGCCCTTCTTACCAGTTTTTTCTCTTCCCACTTGTACCTTCTGTTTTGTAGCATTTTTGTCCACATGAAAATACCATCAGCTGGTTTTCCCACGCGATGTCAAAGCAACATGACATGGGTTCAAATCCTAGACTCTCCACTTGGTTGGTTTTTTCCCGGTTATTTCAAGATGCGAAAATACAATAAAAAATAGAAATGGGCCCAATCATTTCTTTCCTTTATTTTTCAGTTTTTTAGGATGCAAAAAAATTCAAAAAAGGGGGAAATCTATCTTAAATTGATATTTTAGGATGACACAACTGAAGACGGAAACTATGGATGCTATTTTTCTCTAGATGCAAATCTTACTTGTTGGTGAAGATTATAATCTAAGAAATGGTAACATGGTTCTTTTATATTTGTTAGTTTTGTTAGACTATCTTCATTACAGCTCTATGCAAATGTTTTGATGATTTGACCTACACCGAAAGTATGTGAAATTGAATATAAATATTGTTAATGATTCATATTTTGTATCTTCGTATTGTGTCATTACTCATTATTGCCATTCATAGGCCAGAAAATTAATTAGCTAAGTGTAATTACTCTATCTTCGTCGCTAGCTTATTTTATACCATCTACACTCATATAATTATATGTCACTGCCAACAATAGCCATTTATAACAATCTACTGGGGAAAAACACTGATGTATAATTCCATATATTACTTTCTGTGAATGTTTAATACCAACAAATTCATTTTTCTTATAACAAAAAAGATGGTTTGACGGATTCAATATATAGAAATACAGCAAAGGCTTCAAGATCACGAGGTAGCTAGAAATCATTGTTTTTTCAAAGCTTACAAGCATTTCAAATTCAAATTTTTATATGTGGTATTCTTGGCCTGTATTGAAGATCATATTGTAGCCGTCAAACAGGTGGTATCTCTTATATTCATGGTATAAACTATTGCTAACAAAGGCAGAAGATTTGTTGTTTCTTGTCTTCTAAAAAGAACAATATTATACATTGTGCTCATTTTTCTGAGAATGTAATGTGAGTTGGTATTACTGCAAAAGATTTTTATTTTTGTTTGCTTCGTCAATTTTCTTAGACTCTATTTGGTTTACCTTAAATTAAAATTAAATCCTATTTCTGAAAATTTGTTATTTTCTACAAGCTGCTTTTTAGTTATTTTATTTAACACTTTCAGTAGTAGTCCTAAAAAATTTTAAAAAATAAAAAATATTTTTTAGCCTCTGCATATCCCTTTTCAAGAGCTTTTAGCTTATCAGCTTAAAAGCTATCTCATATTTTTACCCCAATTAAAAGATATTAGTATTGGATTTCACCGCTCCCTCTTTTTCTTTTCTTTTTATGCCATTAACCACGGCGCCTACCGCCCTAGTATATTATATAATTGTCGCGCTAGCTTCCTATTGACCGCATGTATTTTGTACCACCTTGGGCATTGTTCTTTTCAGCGTATCGTTGCGTTTGCGTAATACTGTAGCAAATTTGAGAGCCCTTGAAAAGAGGTCTAAAGATTATAAAAAATAATTAAAAATAGTTTTAGGATCTTTGGAAGGATTAATAAAAGCCACCAAAAAATCGTTACGAATTATCACAATTTAAAAATAACAAAATTTGCTATAGTAATACGCAACGACACGATACACTGAAAAAAACAAGGCCCAAGTCGGCGGTGGCGGAGACAGCAGGTTTCCGGCCTGAGAGGGACGAAGGGGACCGTAATATAATATACAAAAAGAAAAAACACACACTAATAATGATATTGAATTGGATTTGGGATGAACTGCTTAAACATTTTTAGGGGTAATAACATCGTCTAGTTTTTTTTTTTGTTATCAGACTTGAAGAAATCTTTAAAGCCTTTTTTGTTATCAGACCAAATAATGGTCATGTGCCATCCTAATTGCATACCCCAAAAAAAAAAATCCAAATTTAATATTTTGTAGATTATCTTTAAAATATTGTCAAAATCCCCAAAATACATGACCAAAACCTTAAAAATCTAATTTTTCAATATATAGTATAAAATGTGACATACGAATTTTTTACTCAAATTCTAGTATAAAACTTTTTCATGAAAAGCCATTTTCAAGACCTTAGAAACTCCCTAGATTTTTCTATAAATTTTCTAAAACAAATTCATATTTTATCCTATAAGGGAAATACTGTAAGTGTAGCTCCCATGGGCTTATTGTTGGTTTTATCAATTGATGCAACATTTTTTCATAATTGGGGAAATCTCATATTTTCTTGGACCACACGAGCGATGACCTTTTCCGACATCAACGACTCAAGACTAAGGACCTTATTTTTATTTCTTCTCAGTTTTTTAGTTTGTGGTTGGCTTGTTTTAGTTGCTTGTGAAAATCTTCTCTCTGGCTGCAAGATGCCACATAACACTACCGTGTCCTTTTGTCGTTTCTTAGAGTGCCAAGTTTTCCCGCTCCGGGTTTTCGAGTTTCAAGCCCAAAAGTCCAAATTTTCAAAGTGTCTGGATATTTTATGAATCCGGGAAGTTTGGGGGCTTGGGTTGAGGTTTGGAGTGCCGGCCAAGACGAATTGCCTTGTCCCAAACAATCCGCGTGGGCTATCCAGACAGTCTGGATAAAGTGATTTCATCTCAGTCGTGGAGCGTTAATTATTTCTTGTCTAATGCCTTGTCCCAGATAGTCTGGGTGGGCTCTCCGGATAGTCTGGATGAAGTGATTTCGTGAATTTTATTTTTCTAGTGCGGCTTTTGATGCTGACAATCTGGATGGCTACCTAGGCAGTCTGGATGAAGGCAATTCATCAGCTACACAAACCCACTTCTTGGGTTTTGGAGTGAATCTCGGTTGGGGGAGTATATAAGGCTAGATCTGAGTTTGAAAAAGGGTAAGAGACTTTTTTGCAACCCCTAGCCACCCATCCCAAGTGTGTGAGCTCTCTCCAATTGAGACCTTGCCTTAGGGTTTTCCATGTGCATGTGAGAGGAGTGTTGGTGAGGTGAGTGTCCTCCAGATTTGTGCTCTTTGGGACTCCGTTGCTGGAAGGAGGATCTTCATCAAGCCTTCGTTGAGTTCTCGTGCCATTGTATGTCAGGGGTGCCTCCGTGTGTTGGGGGAAGTCCACCGTGTGTCAGTGGCCGCTGCCGTGTGTTGGTGGTGATGGACTGAAGTCCACCATGTGTCGGTGGCCGCTGTCGTGTGTTGGTGGTGGTGGGTTTGAGGATCTTGTGGGAGCACTCAAGATCGTGTGAGGAGATTGGAGCTCATCTCGCCGTGTGTCGGTGAAAGGGCTACCACGAGTAGATTGAGGCAGAAGGCTTTAGAGAGGGCCAGTTCTCGTTTGTCGAGAGCTTGCCTCAATGGGGAGTAGGAGTAGGAAAATATCCTTGTGTCACCCTTACTTTCCAGCAAGATTCCTCTTTTATGCATGCTTGTGATGTGTGTTACTTGTCCATTTAATTTGTGTTCTCTTGTGTATTGATTCGTCCTCCAATAGTCTAGGTCTTGCTAGTTAATTGGTTCCCTTCAACTTAACTAATTATCAAGAAAACACAAAAAAAGTCCAATTCACCCCCTCTTAGCCTCCGATTCCTTTAAATATCTTATTCTATTTTTCAAGGGAAATATATCCCATAAAATATCAAATGCTTTTTAATAATCAATGGGTCTTGAAAAGCGCTATGAGGGGTGCCTTGCCCTGGATAAGATGCTTAAAGACCAAAGAAACCTCTTCGAGAAAGGCGAGTTGAGTGTCTGGCGGACGATGTCCGATGCCGTCCGAACACGTCGAGTAGTGACGGGTTTCCGCGAGAGTTTCGATCGGACGGTGTCCAGTGGTGTTCTGTCTGCGCTGTCTTGAGCGTGAGCGAACAATGTTCGGTGGGTCATGTCAGGGTGACACGTGTTGATGTTGAGCTTGCATGCCTTTGGTTGATCTTGTGTGGAGCTAACCTTGCAGGAGAGGTAAGGTGTATGGTTTCGGTATGTGTTCACCTCTGTGATACAGGTATCGGTGGGTACGTGGCTGACGCTGAGTGGGGACAGTTGGAGGTTGGTGCGTCTAGAGGCGTGCAGGCGACCGGGTTCGATGACATGGCGGTTACATGAGGTGGTGTACTCGAGAAGCTTCGCCATGGCAAGGAGTCCGAGGCAGCTAGAGGCTGTGGCATCGGTAACCTGATGGCGGGTGGTGTACTCGAGACGCTTCGCCCTGGCAAGGAGTCCGAGGCAGCTGGAGGCTGTGGCGTCGGTAACCTGATGGCGGGTGGTGCATTCGAGAAGCTTTCTCCATGACAAGGAGTCCGAGGCAGCTGGAGGCTGTGGTGTCGGTAACCTGATGGCGGGTGGTGTACTTGAGAAGCCTCGCCATGTCAAGGAGTCCGGGGCAGCTGGAGGCTGTGGCGTCGATAACCTGATGACGAAGCTGTTTTGTCCGGTAGGCCCAGGCATGGGTTGACGACCGAGGAAGTTGCGCGGAAGGTTCTGGGTTAGCCCATTGAAAACCCCGGTTTGGTTCTAGGTTACCCGGTGGTAAAACCCTGTTCGGTTCTGGGTTATCCGGTGTGTGAAACCCTGTCAGGTTCTGGGTTAGCCCATGGAAAACCCTGGTTCGGTTCTGGGTTAGTGTTGGCGATAGTTATGCCTACAGAATAAATCTGCAAGCGCACGGATATCGCTGTAGCCTTTCACCCTAAAGTATTCCGGGGTATCGAATCCACAAGGAACAAGAAGCTACTAGCATTGAATTAATCTTACCTAGATGGGAGAGAGAACATTTAGGAAGGTTGAGAGGGTCTTCTGGTTTAGGTCACACTGGCCTAAGAGGGAGCACTCAGTTCTACGCTAGCTTTATTTACGTCGGAGCACGGCAAGCCCGCTACCCGCCCACCTTCACTTAAGAAGCCTGGAGAGTTACGGTCACCCCCGAAGGGCCCTACGGAGCCAACCCTAACGTGGTGGAACGTTACTAAGGATAGACAGGGCTGTCACCACCTGCTACCACCCATGATAGTCCGTTGGGTCTGGGCGTCAACCAAGGTAATTACTAGTCTAGACACCGCGTCTACACTAACAATTACTACTTTACTAGTGCACCGAGTAAAGTATTCACAAAAGGCAAAGTATATCTCACCAGTTGCAAACGGGGTTCTCAGTAAATAAACTAGCATTGAACTGGAAGTCCTTTATAAATAAATGAGCGTGGCTACAGTGTTACCAGACCGAAGAGAAGAACTTTACTCGAAGCCGAGCTTTATTCCCGAGGTACAAGTAGGAGAGAGCCGAGGCCTCTGGCTCATCTCCAACACTCTCACCTCACCTCTCTTCCTACTCTAATTACAATGTGGAACTAAATCCTTCTCTTCACCATGATCATAATTGAAGGAGAGGACCTCTATTTATAGTGTGAAGGTGGAGTAGCTCTCAAGTAGAGTCCAAAGAATATTCTCCTTCATCTTCTCTCTTCTTGCCATGTGGCATGCTAAACCGACGTTTTAAGTCGGTTTTTGACACCATGACCGACTTCCACGTGTTGCTTGAGCCTTGCTCTACCTCTGGGCCAAAGGAGAATCCAAAGGGGCAAAAAAGTGGGTCTCCGACCCAGGTTTGGGTCGCCCGGCCTGCCTGGTCTGGTTCGGTCTGGCCGTCGTCTTCCGGAACTCCTTTCTCCCTCATCCGAGCTCCAAACATAGCAAAATAATATATGCGTTTCGATCGTCTCGATGAGCTCTTCATCATGGTGCAGTCCATTTTGTCATTTGATGATTTTTCAAAATATGTTTAATTTAAACTCCATCTTTCGTCCGATTTGCATACGGCCGATAAATCATCTTTTCTTGTATATGCTTGCAAAACATGAGACTACACCAAAACTCGTGGAACTCATTAATGTTAGCCTCAATGTAGTTTGAATTCCTTTATATTGACGGTCAAAAGCATACAAAATATTACAAATAAGGACCGTCAACACACCCCCACGCTAGATCTTTGCTCGTCCCGAGAAAAGGTTAGAATTTCGAACCACGGGTACAAGTCGAAAGTCAGGAATTTTTGAAAAACAACTTTGTAATATATTTAACCGGCATGATTACTGTTCTAAAATATTCCTCAAGACTTGTGAGTTTTTTGATGTGTCTACAGGTCTTACCTTTAGTAGTTAACAAACGGAATAGCTTGACAAGAGAGAAAAATCTCATTAATAGGCCTACACAGAGTTTTTTTTATCCATTTTATAAAATAAATGACCAGCTCATGATTATTCCTATAGTGATACTCTCAAATCACTCAAGAGGTGTTTATATTCCTCACCAAGGCAGGTGCAACCTTTATCCTACATCTAAGGTTCATGTGGAGCTCAAGGTAGGATATTGTGGTAGTTATGATACAGACTTTTATCAAGTTAAAACAAGATCCTAATGAAGATAATGTTAATCTAATTTCCAATCATATAAGAAATGATATCCATGGGTGAGGGAGAGAATGAACTCACGCCAAAGGAATAAGAAGAAACACAAGTGCAAGGATGTGTGGTACTAATGAGTCCAACACATCGATCTTGTATTTTGGGAATGATGGTCTGCTCCTTAAAATCCACTTTTCAAATTTTCGTCCCATTTCAAAAGAGATAAAGGAGGCCTAAAGAGATATTTTCTCTTTCTCTTTTTTTCTTTCGTTTCTTTTCTCTCTCTTTTTCTCTCTCTTTTTTTTTAATAAGAAGGGAGACCTGTGATTAGTCTCT
The DNA here is from genome assembly GCA_036346415.1 of Raddia guianensis. NCBI lineage: Eukaryota > Viridiplantae > Streptophyta > Magnoliopsida > Poales > Poaceae > Raddia > Raddia guianensis. The sequence goes on along the minus strand of CM070538.1, from coordinate 41,233,444 downwards.
CTCTTTTTCTCTTTTATGCCTCTGTCAAATTTGGGACTTTATGAAAAGTTTGAGGAATAGATCATTTATTTTGGAGGACCATCATATAGGTAGGTATGGTGGCACCAGAAAATATGATTAGCTAAATGTTTCGGGGTGGAATATCCGGCAAAGATGTATGCTTATTTCTGAGGTGGAATTTCAGCGTTACTAGATATGAAAAGGCTAGCAATCAAAGGATACGCGAAGGAAAATGATTGGAATAGATAACATTTCTTAAGAGGATTCAGGTTTTAGCCCAACTCAGTATGATCAAAACTACAAATGAAGGCTCAAATATTATGATATGCTTTTGGCTGTGGTAGGTAATAAATCACTAAGGAACATCTAGAGCTGGGAGTTTTATTTGAAAAATCAAAATTCTCTGAGTCTGCACTGACTAAAGAGAAATGACTCTATCTTACTATATCACATAAGTCAACAACTTCGGTTAGACCTCTCCTAAATAGTGTTTGTTCCGACAAGAAATGAGTACTAATAAAAGAATAATGCTCATGCAGCTCGAATATAAAAACAAAGTTGTATCCAAATTCCAGGTGACTCATGGTGGAATTGATCATTTTTTTTATTTTGGAATGGAACAAATTAATTAAGGCGCATAACTAAGAAAGCAAATTCATTGGAAAGGAAAAATAAATGCTCCTGGTCCTAGTTTTATTATTTTCTTTTCTTTTCTTTTCTTTTGTTCCTATAATTTCTAGTTACTGAAAGAAATAATTCAAAAAATAATAAAAAGAATGGCGGTTTATGTTACTTACCTTTCGAAGATTTAGGCCAAAATCTTGACACTAAGAGCTCTTCATGTTGCAGCTAGTGTGATGATGCCGCCCCCTCCATCATCAATTTTTTTAAAGCCTTGTTCTTCTAGCTGCAAGGTTTGTGCCAAACACGACTACGAGATTTGCAATACTTGTTATACACAAATGCATCTTCAACCATCCGTTTAAAGGGATTTTGTCCTAGGAGCATAGGATGGTTGAAGATCTTGTAAAAGGTGGCACCCACGAAATTTGTAGGTATGTCTAGTGAGAACGGTTCTTGGTGTTCTTCAAAGATGAAACTTCCGCGCTCATTACCAAGACCTTTTTTAACGGGTTCTACTCTTGGCATCTCATGAACGTCCATAGACCAAACAGATTTAACATCGAATATTTGTCTATGACATTCGAATGGTTCACCTACGCACTCAAAACTATCCATGCCCTTTTCTACACTCCCTCTCTCGACAAAAAGATATCCAGGCATGTTCGAGTCGAGATGTGGTTCCTCCTCTTCGGTGAAGAGTTTTGAGGAACAAGGAACATTATAGGGATCACCCTCATCGAGACCCGAGGCCCAAAGTTCTTGAGAACGGGGACAAAGATAATCATGAATTTTCTCGTCAAGAACATGGGCTGAAGTGCAGAAAGGATCAGGGTTTGAGGTATAGGATGGTTCGGGAATTTCTTCTATTGGTGCTTCTGGAATCTTAAAAGGGACAATTACTGAACTCAATTCTAGAATCTCAGGATTCTCAACTTGTTTATCAGGCTCAGGACGTTCATCATATGTTTCAGTGAAGGGAGTGTTCCTAAGGATTTTGTCTAAGATTTCTCTTCCCTCCTCCATTGTCTTATAAATAAAGGCTCCTCCGGAAGCTATGTCCAAGAATTTAGCATTGCCCGGGTTGAGATCACAGACAAAATGCTGGATGAAAATTGGTTCTGGGATAGCTAAATCCGGTCCTGAAAAGGCTAGATGGGTGTATCAAGCCCAAGCTGCTCCTAGGGATTCCTTCTCGCCTTGCTCAAAGGTCAGGGCCTTCTTATGAATATCGACAATCTTAGCGATAGGAAAGAAAGTGAGGCAGAATTTGTCCTTCAATGCTTCCCAACTGCCGTTGACTCTACCTACGGTCTAGATGTACCACTTCTTGGGCCATTCCTTCGATAATGACTGTCGAACAGAGTTGTTCGAAGTCACGTAGGTGGTCATAAGGATTATCGTCCCTAATTCCAGTAAAAGGATGTTCCCGCACCAAAACTATAAGCTCAGGTCTAAGCTCATAGTTAGGGGTTTTGATAGGATGCGAAGATAATGGTGGCTCTAGGTACTCGCCCTTGGGAGCCGAATGTTGGAAAAGAGGTTTTGCATCCATGATAAATAGATAAGAGAGAATTCTTGACTAGTAGGCTACCGTTCCTCGGCAAAGGCGCCAGAAAAGCTTGTTGGCGATAGTTATGCCTGACAGAATAAATCCGCAAGCGTACGGATATCGCTGTAGCCTTTCACCATAGAGTATTCCGGGGTATCGAATCCACAGGAACAAGAAGCTACCAGCCTTGAATTAATCTTATCTAGATGGGAGAGAGAACATTTTGGAAGGTCGAGAGGGTCTTCTGGTTTAGGTCACACTGGCCTAAGAGTGAGCACTCAGTTCTACGCTGGCTTTATTTACATCGGAGCACAGTAGGCCCACTACCCGCCCACCTTCACTTATGCCTGGAGAGTTACGGTCACCCCGAAGGGCCCTACAGAGCCAACCCTAACGTGGTGGAACGTTACTAAGGATAGACAGGGCTGTCACCACCTGTTACCATCCATGACAGATCGTTGGGTCTGGGAGTCAACCAAGGTAATTACTAGTCTAGACACCGCGTCTACACTAACAATTACTACTTTACTAGTGCATCGAGTAAAGTATTCACAAAAGGCAAAGTATATCTCACCAGTTGCAAACGGGGTTCTCATTAAATAAACTAGCATTGAACTGGAAGTGCTTTATAAATAAATGAGCATGGCTACAGTGTTACCAGACTGAAGAGGAGAACTTTACTCGAAGCCGAGCTTTATTCCCGAGGTACAAGTAGGAGAGAGCCGGGGCCTCTGGCTCATCTCCAACACTCTCACCTCACCTCTCTTCCTACTCTAATTACAATGTGGAACTAAATCCTTCTCTTCACCATGATCACAATTGAAGAAGAGGACCTCTATTTATAGTGTGAAGGTGAAGTAGCTCTTAAGTCCAAAGAATATTCTCCTTCATCTTCTCTCTTCTTGCCATTTGGCATGCTAAACCGACGTTTTAAGTCGGTTTTTGACACCATTACCGACTTCCACGTGTTGCTTGAGCCTTGCTCTACCTCTGGGCCAAAGGAGAATCGAAAGGAGCAAAAGTGGGTCGCCGACTCAGGTTTGGGTCGCCCGGCCTGCCTAGTCTGATCCGGTCTGGCTCGTCGTCTTTCGGAACTCCTTTCTCCTTCGTCCGAGCTCCAAACATAGCAAATAATATATGCGTTTCGATCATCTCAACGAGCTCTTCATCATGGTGCAGTCCATTTTGTCATTTGATGACTTTTCAAAATATGTTTAATTCAAACTCCATCTTTCGTCCGATTTGCATACGACCGATAAATCGTCTTTTCTTTTGTATGCCTGCAAAACATGAAACTACACCAAAACTCGTGGAACTCATTAATGTTAGCCTCAATGTAGTTTGAATTCCTTTATGTTGACGGTCAAAAGCATACAAAATATTACAAATAAGGACCGTCAACAGTTAGCCGGTGTGGTTAAAACCCTGGATGTTACGGGTTAGCCTCTGTGAGAAAACCCGGGTGCAGACCCTGCGTGGCTCGGTACCAGATATTCCCTGGAGGTTACGGGTTAGCCTCTGTGAGAAAACCCGGGTGCAGGCCCTGCGTGGCTCGGTACCAGATATTCTTGGGATGCCAGAATATTCAGGGAATATTCCCTAGGGTGGCTATATAAGGAGGGGTGGATGCTTAGGGTGTAAGTGATTCCACCACCATATAGCCCTAGGTGAGAGGTGTGTGGAGAGGGGGAGAGAGGGGTCTCCCATTGTGTGAAAAGGTGGAAAATACAAGAAATAAAATATTAGAAATTCCCTCAATATTGTGTCTCTCCATTTATTGGTTTTCACATTTTCTTTTGAGAAGAGAAATTAGAGAAAAGGAAAATAGAAAAAAAGGGGGAGATAGGGCAGCTGACTAGGGTTCCTCTCCCCAGCCGTCGACCACCCCATGAGAGAGAAGTTGTGAGATTGTAGCCATTGTGAGAGAGAGATAGTGAGTGAGAGAGGCCGGCCGGCCTTGGAGGTGGTCACGGTGCGGCGAGACCGGGGACAGCCCGGCCTTGTGGCGGGGACGCGGTGGAGGCGTGTCAGCCAGGGGCGTGCCAGCCTGAGGACGGCAGCAGCGTGAATGGCGGCGCGGCTCACCGGCGGTGGAGGCATCCACAATGGCATGGCTGCAGGGTGGACCTCTCGGAGCTCATGCTTGATTTTCCCTCAACAGAGCACACCAAGAGAGAGAGAGAGAGAGAGAGAGAGAGAGATATGGTGAGGGGAGGCCAGCCGGCCACAAGCAAGGGTGGCGTCGGCGGTGGTGCTTCGGCCAGTGGCACGCCGGCCCGAGGCGGCTCCATGGCAGGCCACGACCTCGGCCGGGGGTGAGTCTGCAGGGGCGCCGGCCGAGGCGGCACTGCCCGAGGCGGTGCGTTTTTGGCACGGCCTCAGGAGGAGGAGCAACGGCCGGCCGGCAGAGCGGCGACTCCCCGGCTAGCTGGCCACGAGACGGCGTGGTGGCCTACGGCGGCGTCGGCCTAGGCATGCTCCGGGCAGTGCTGGGGTGCAGTGGCGGCGTCTCATCATGGTACTCCAGTAAGCAATCCATGGCACCAGTGGCGGCGACCGGGATCCAGCGCGACGACCGGTCTTTCTTGCTCCGGTGACCGGCAAAGATCCAACACAAGTTGGTGCTTGGCCTAGAAATATTTATAAGCTTCTCCATTTCATCCCTCTTTATAGTACGGCATCCCTAGGACTCAATAAATAAATATTTACAAATAAATACTAGTCTTGATGCCTTCTTGCAATAAATTCACTTTTGAGGGGTACAACATCACATGTAAACATGTACCTCATGGAATTAACCTGTATAACATCTGTACACAATTCTCCAATAGAAATATTAGCTCTATAATTGTTACTCATTAATCACCAAAATCACATAAGGGCCTAGATGCACTTTCAATCTCCCCCTTTTTGGTGTATTGATGACAACAATTATAGCTCACAAAGATATTAATAAATAAGAACATAGTCGAAAGCTCCCCTGAAACTATGGCAAGTATAACAACATGAGCTCCCCCCTATATCCTTGGCACAAATTGAATCTAGATGCAATATGATAGGATATATCACACAATTGCGAAAAACTTAAATAATTATATTTTTAGACATTTTTCACCGTGACCTCATCATCGCCGTCAGAGTTGATGAGGTCACCGTGGAGGTGGTGGTGGTACGGTGGTCGTGGTGGCAAAGATCACGATCCAGAGTGGATTGAGGATCCATTATTTTTCTTTTGGCGCCTTGATGCCAAAGGGGGAGAAATGTTCTGGGTTCTCGGGGAAATTTATCTCATTCCTATCTTAGATTCCTTGTTTGAAACTTGAATGTTTAAGTGCAAAACTATGTTTTAAACTCGATGTTTTATGTGATACGCTGTGGCTGTAAGACTTATTTAATTATTCTGTGATGATGATGTAATGGTGAATTGCTTGGTTATTTTTATGGCACTCTCATTATCACACAAAAGTGGGATGTGGTTGAGGTTAAGTCCATAATCTTTCAGTGTTTGCCTCATCCAAAGTAGTTGGGCACAACAATGTCCTCATGGCAATGTATTCAAACTTCTACCGTGGATAGGCAATGAATCGTCGTTTCTTGGACGCCCACGAAACGAGCGACCTTCCAAGGAATTGGCAAGTACCGGAGGTACTCTTTCTATCCACTTTACAACCGGCATACTCCGCATCCGAATAGCCGATTAGGTCAAAGTTTGACCCTCTAGGATACCAAAGGCCAAAGTTGGGAGTGTGTATCAAATATTTCAAGATTCTCTTGGCTGCCACTAAGTGACAATCCTTGGGTGCAGCTTGAAATCTTGCACACATGTACACACTAAGCATAATATCAGACCTAGATGCACAAAGATACAACAGAGAGCCAATGATAGAACGATATACCTTTTGATCGACGTCCTTACCATTTACATTTAGATCAAGGTGACCATTTGTTGGCATAGGAGTCTTGATTGTTTTGGCGTCGCTCATATCAAACTTCTTAAGCATATTCTTCACGTACTTTGATTGGCTAATAAAAGTTCCTTCCTTCATTTGTTTCACTTGTAGTCCAAGGAAGAACTTCAGCTCTCCCATCATAGACATCCCAAACCTTTCAGTCATTAAACTGCTAAACTCCTCGCAAAAACTCTCATTAGTTGATCCAAATATGATATCATTAACATAAACTTGACATACAAAGATATCACCATCTACTAGCTTAGTAAAGAGTGTAGGATCAGATTTACCCATTTCAAAACCTTTTCTCACCAGAAAGTCTTTTAGACACTCATACCATGCACGAGGTGCTTGCTTCAACCCATAAAGTGCCTTGTTGAGTTTGTAGACATGATTTGGATACTTTGTGTCTTCGAAACCCGGTGGTTGCTCAACGTAGACAAGCTCGGAAAGTGGACCATTAAGAAAAGCGCTCTTGACATCCATTTGCCACAACTTAAAGCCATGGTGAGTAGCAAAAGCAATTAAAATTCTAATAGCATCTACTCTTGCTACGGGAGCGTAAGTCTCACCACAATCCAAACCTTCGATTTGCGTGAAGCCTTGTGCAACCAACCGTGCTTTATTTCTTGTCACTATACCATGTTCGTCTTGTTTGTTGCGGAAGACCCATTTTGTACCAATAATATTTTGCTTCGGTCTTTCCACTAACTCCCACACTTCATTTCTAGTGAAGTTGTTTAACTCCTCTTGCATGGCAATAATCCAATCGGGATCCTTGATAGCTTGATCTATATTTAGTGGCTCAAGAGAGGAGACAAACGAGTAAAATGCACAAAAATTTGAAAGGCGAGATCTAGTAGTTACTCCCTTGTTTATATCACCAATGATACTTTCGACGGGATGATCTCGTTGAACACTTTGGCGAACTCTTGGATGTGCATTTGGTGAGATAGGATCTTCATCATCACCTTCACTTGACTTATCATCCTCCTCTTCTTGAATAGTCGTTGGAGGTTCAACTTGAGTTGACAAAGGTAGTGAATCATCGTCATCTACACCTTCTTGTGGCTTGACGTCACCGATAGCCATTTTCTTGATCGCTTCACAAGGTGGCTCATCTTTATTTAGAACACATTGATCAACTTGCTCCACTTGAGAGCCGTTAATCTCATTAAATGTCACGTCATGCGAGATTTCAATCACACCGGAGGTATTGTTGAAAACTCGATACGCATAGGCATTTGATCCATAACCAAGCATAAAACCTTCATCGACCTTAGGAGCAAACTTAGAACTTCTAGATTTTTTATTCAAAATATAACACTTACTGCCAAAAACTCTGAAGTATGAAATATTCGGCTTGTTACCGGTAAGAAGCTCATATGAAGTTTTCTTGAGTAACCTGTGTAGATAGAGCCGATTGATAGCATGACAGACGGTGTTCACGATTTTTACCAATAAATATCCGAAACCTTGTATTCATTCAAGATGGTTTCGCCATCTCGATGAGGGTATGATTCTTCTCTCGACCACCCCGTTTTGTTGAGGGGAGTAGGGAGCCGAGAACTCGTGCTTAATGCCTTCCTCATCAAGATATTCTTCAACATCGGTGTTTTTGAATTCCTTTCCATTATCACTTCGAATCTTCTTAATCTTCACTTCAAACTCATTTTGAGATCTTCTCATAAACTTCTTTAAAATTCCTTTTGCCTCTGTCTTATCATGCAAAAAGAATACCCACATGAAGCGTGAAAAGTCATCAACAATAACAAGACCGTATTTGTTACCTCCTATACTTATGTATGCAATCGGTCCAAAGAGGTCCATATGTAGTAGTTGCAGAGGTCTTGTTGTGGTCATCACGTTCTTCGAAGGATGGGATGCTCCAACTTGTTTTCCCGCTTGACATGCGCTACAAGGCCTGTCTTTCTCAAACTTCACATTTGTTAGTCCAATGATGTGATTCCCTTTCGAGAGTTTGTGAAGGTTTCTCATACCAACATGGGCTAGTCGGCGATGCCAAAGCTAACCCATGCTAGATTTAGCCAGTAGGCATATCCCAGGGCTAGGTCTATCCGTAGAGAAATCCACGAGATAGAGCTTTCCCTTTCGATGACCTTTAAAGGCTATTAAGCCATCACTCCTTCGAACGACATTCACACCATCACAAGAAAAGATACAATCATAACCGGTAGCACAAAATTGTTGTACCGATAATAGATTGTATTTCAATGAATCAACAAGTAATACATTTGTAAGAAAAAGATTTTTAGAAATTGCAATCTTACCAAGACCTAGTACATCACCTTTACTGTCATCCCGAAAAGTAATGTTCTCACTTGGTTGATTATAACAATTGATTTGAGAGAACATTTCCTTCTTTCCGGTCATATGATGAGTGCACCCGCTGTCAAGTACCCAACTAGGGCCACCGGAGAGATATTCCTACAAAGTTCAAACTTTGGTCTTAGGTACCCAAATTTGATTGGGTCCTTTGAGGTTAGTCACAAGAGCCTTCGGGACCCAAATGGATCTCATCAAAGGTGCATTAGTACGCTTTGGTCCAATATGATAAGCAAGCACTCTACCAAAATTATTCTTTTTAAGAATGTAAGAGGCATTAAAAGTAGAGTGAGAAACGTGAGCCTTTGAGCCTTGCTCTCTCACAAACTGAATTGGCTTAGTGACCGGTGTCACCACAACATGTGCTTTCTTGCCCTTTGGTGGAACATAGCTAAGTCCGGCCTTCTTGAAGTTTCCTCTTCTCTTGTCTAGGATCTCATCAAGCCCCTTACTTGACTTGTAAGATTTTTGAATGCCATCTTCAAGTAGACCCTTCAACTTCTCATTCTCACTAGCAAGATCTTGCAAGGTTGCGAAATTTGTTGCACAAGCATTCACATCCACATTGTAACACTTTGCACAACCATTGCTCGTGGAAGGAGGTGAGTCACAAGTTGCATTTGAAAGAGTAGAGGTGCTCTTCAAAAGATCATCAAACTTCACCCTAAGAGTCTCATGTGCTTCCTTTGCACCAATGAGTTCTTCCTTGAGTGAAGCATTGTTGATCTCAAGAGAGCTTCTTTAGATGTGATCTTAGAGAATTCTTTGGTCATCTCCTCAACCCTCTTCTTTTCCAATGCTAGTTCCTTCTCAAGTTGGAGGTTTCTCTTCTTTTCAAGAATGAGCAAGTCTTCTCCTTTCTCAAGAAGGTTCTCTTGTTGCTCAACTCTCTCCATGAGCTCGGTCAACTTACCCATATCAAAATTTCTCATCATCTTGACCAAGCTAGCATGACTCATATCATCCTCATCATCACTAGAGTTGTTAGTATAAGAATTGACTAGAGATTTAGAAGATCTTGATGATACCTTAGGGCCCTTGGCCATAAAGCACATTGTGGGTTCATCATCATCATCCGTCAATTCGCCAAATAGAGATGAGGTTCTTTTGGAATAGCCATTACAAGACATGCTACACTCTCATCATCGGACTCGGAGTCGGACTCGGAGTTGGATTCGGAGTCCCACTCCTCACCAATGTGAGCTTCACCTCTTGAACTTCTTTTGTGTCTCTTACTCTTTTCTTTGTCCTTCTTATAACTCTTTTCTTTCTTCTTGTCTTCCTTGTCCTTATCCTTCTTATGTGGACAATCAGCAATGAAGTGTCCGGTTTTACCACATTCATAGCACTTTCTTCTTGAACTTCTTGAAGAGTTGGATTTGCCGGAGTTCTTCTTGCCTTTGCTATTGTAGCCATTCTTCTTGAGAAATTTGTTGAATCTTCTCACAAAGAACGCAATTTCTTCCATGTTCATTTGCCCATCTTCATCACTGCTTGAGCTATCATCTTTTGCCTTTGACACTTTGCTCGCCTTCAAAGCAATGCTCTTCTTCTTGCTTGATTGAGCCATCTCTTTAATGTTCGAGGCCTCTTGGTCCATCAACTCATCACTGAGAATTCTTCCAAGCACTTCATGCGGTGTGATTGAGTGATAGTTGTCTCTATCTCGAATCATTTGCACTAAATGGCGATTGGTTGGAGTGATAGCCCGGAGTAGAATCTTGACCACCTCATGATCAGTGAGAGACTTGCATCCAAGTCCCTTGGCCTCATTTACCAATACCATGAGTCGATCAAACATTGTCTTGTAGTCTTCTCCTTCTTCTAGGATGAACCTTCCAAGCTTGCCATTGATAAGCTCGATTTTGGTTTCCCTCACACTTGATGTGCCTTCGTGAACAACCTTAAGGGTATCCCAAATTATTTTGGCTTCTTCAAGTCCGTTAACTCGGATGAATTCACTTGGGCTCAAAGCACCAAATAATGCATTGACGGCTTGATAGTTGCGGAAGGAGTCTCTTTCTTCATCGGCAGTGAGGTTCTCCGGTTCCTTGGGCTTGAAACCTGTTTCTACAATTCTCCAAATAGAAGGATGAATAGACATTAGATACATCTTCATCTTATGTCTCCATTGTGGGTAGTATGTGCCATCGAAGTGAGGCGCACGCCCAGTGGGAACAGAGACATGAGATGAGGATGTAGAATCAGGATAAACATAAGGAATGGTAGCCTTTTTGTTGCCTTCACTTGAAGTCTCGATCTCGTCCTTGTTGTTAAGCATGATTCTCCATGCTGTAAAGCTCAAAACAGGATGTTAGGCTCTGATACCAATTGAAAGGATCGCTATGCTGCCTAGAGGGGGGGTGAATAGGCAAATAAAACGAAATTGCGGAATTAATACACTTGAACAGTAACCAGTTGGTCGGATGTTTTGATGCAGCGTCGGATGTTCCGACATGGTACAGTACACCCTCCGTCAGATGTTCTGATCCTGGGTCGGATGTTCCGATGGCCGTCGGATGTTCCGATCCGGGGTGTTCTGGAATTTGTCGAAAACTCAGAGAAAACCGATTTCTCGCAAAACCAAGGTTAGATCTATTCAAGAATACTCAGAACAAGCCAACACAAGTGATAAAGACACCAAAACAAGATCAAGACAAAAACACGTCGATTTTTGTTTACCGATGTTCGGATCTTTGAAGGGAGATCCTACTCACCGTTAGGGAAGGCACGAAGCCCGGATCACCAAGACCCTAATCCCCCTTACCAGCGAAGCACAAAGCACTCACCGGCGATCACTAGTTGAATCTTTTTCCTTGTGGAGGTAGATTCGCACCTTCACAAACTCCGGAGGCACGCCACACAAAGATCGGCGACTCACCGGCGACACCTAGCCGTCTAGGAGCCCTTCAAGTCTCCAAGAGTAACAAATGCGATGAAGAAAATAGGAATTGCTAAGTGCTCAAATTGAATCTCTAATTTGTGGAGCACTTGGGTGCCTTGATCTCTCTAGATCTAGATCTCACAAGATGAACAAGAGAGAGACAAAAGCTAGAGTTCTTGAGAGAGATGAACAGGAAGAATTAGGTTCAAATCAAGGTGTGAACAGTGTAAACAAAGGTCGTGCAGCCTTTGGAAGGTATTAGAGACGGCTTTAAATAGGGAATCCGAAAACTAGCCACAGCGCTTAATCTCGATCGGATGTTCGATCCCCGTCGGATGTTCCGACCCGCGTCGGATGTTCCGATGGAAGTTCCGATGGAACCTTTACTGGATAGCTCTGAAGACTGGCAGGCTAGCTCACCATCGGATGTTCCGACCCTCGTCGGATGTTCTGATGGCATAGGTTCTGTATGAGGTGTATTTTGAGTGGAAAACTCACATAAACTTCGAGATACCTATTTTGAGCACTTAGGAACCTTTATAAGCTTCTCCATTTCATCCCTCTTTATAGTACGGCATCCCTAGGACTCAATAAATAAAGATTTACAAATAAATACTAGTCTTGATGCCTTCTTGCAATAAATTCACTTTTGAGGGGTACAACATCACATGTAAACATGTACCTCATGGAATTAACCTGTATAGCATCTGTACACAATTCTCCAATAGAAATATTAGCTCTATAATTGTTACTCATTAATCACCAAAATCACATAAGGGCCTAGATGCACTTTCATGAAGGAACATGGACATAAAATGTGCATGTTAACAAAGTTTCACAAGTTTTACTAAGTTTGTGTCGTCAGGAACCAACTAAGCAAAAGTGGGCCCGAACCAGAGAAGATTACCGGTCGGCTGACCGGGCTGGGCCAGCCGACTGGCACTTGGTCCCAAAGCGACCTGTGTTTTCTCCAGTGATCCTAAAAGCACATCTAGAAGCCATATAAAGTGTCCATGCACGTCGGTTTGATCGAATGACCGCAGTTCCTTCACACTTGGATCAGTTGGCTCACAAGAAAGTCAGTTTTATCGGTCTCAGCTGCCACAACCGCCTCAAGGGGATGGTCTACACCGTTAAAGAGGGATCCCATGCAAAACCAAGGTCCAGGATTTATTGAAGCCCGATCAGCTGGCCGACTTCGGCTGGCTAACCCCCTTTGGAGCAACACTGGATTCTCCTTCGGCTTGGGAGAAGAGGACACCTGTCCCTACAAGTGCAAACCCTCCACTCGCTGCAGTTGGCTATTAAAGGAGCCCATCTCCTCATTTACATGGCACGAAGAAGTGCGGGAAGAACAGAAAGTAGCGTTACGTTGCCCACATATCAAGTATAGTAGGTGAGAGAGGAGAGTTAGTGCTGAGGAGAAGTCGACGTGTTGGCAACCCTCCACTAGAGCTCCGGAGCGGAACTCGGGTGTGAGTTCTGTTTCGCCTTTTATCGATAGCACTTAGCCCTATCCATTATTTATAAAACAAGTTTATTTCTTATACATTGTCTCTGTTGGTATTAGGCCTGTGCTAGATCTTTAGTGCTAAATCTCTATGCTTGGGTGTCACAATAGAGTGGGAGTGCGTATCGAGTGATGTCGTTGATACATAGTACTACTAGGTATAGATGTGGTGTCTAGACTAGTTAGTACCCGGTATACACCAGTTTCAACGGCTGAGCGGTAGGTAGTAGGTGGTGACAGCCCTGCTATCTGAGTGGCAGTTTGTGGAATCCACCCTGTTAGTCTCAGCCTTGTTGAGCCCAATTAGGGGTGATGATAATAATCCGGTGTTCTTAATTGACAGCGGGTCGTAGTGAATCGGCCGAGCTCCGATATAGGGTAGCAATTGTGTGTGGATTAACCTTGTACTCTTGACTAGTGTATACCTTTAGTAGAACCTCTCGACCTGAAATATCTTACCCTACTTTCGTCATTCCACCATATCCATCCAGCCAAATCAAGATTACAAACTACACTCTTCTCATTCTTCATGGAAAATCAATACCTTTGGAATACTCCAGGGTGAAAGCTACTGCAATATCCGTGCGCTTACGGATTAATTCTAATAGGCATAAGAATCACCAACAAGCTTTCTGGCTTCGTTGCTGGGGAACAGTAGCTGTTCTAATTTTGAACCGTGCATGTTCGTATACCTCCACATGGACGACACGTTTATCTATTAGTTTTCGGCTCTTAAGGCCAAGTACATAGAGCCCCCACCATCATCGTATCCTCTCCATACACTAGCTTTGAGTTCTGACCAGACCTCATAGTTATGGTTCGGGAGAAATCTTTCTTCGGATTAGAAGGTAAGAACCTTTATAGCCATCTCCGTGAATTTGAACAACTCCATTCTATCATGTAAATTCAAGGAATGGCTCGACAAACACTATAATGGAAATTGTTTCCATTTTCCCTCACGGATCAGCCAAATCGTGATTCAAATTGACCGTAGGGAACCTTGACGGTAGTTGGAAAACTCTCTAGGAGAAATTTTGCTTTGCGTTTTTACCTCTCGCAAAAATCATAGAATTACGAAAGGAAGTCTTGAACTTTCGCCAGTATGAAAGTGAAACCATGGGTGCAACTTGGGTATGATTTACCCAGTTGGCCAGCTCGTGGCCCGACCTGTGAGTTCCTGACCTCATGCTCATGCAACACTTTCTCGAGGGGTTGAACCTGATGAGTGCCATGTTCTTGAACATAGTTTCTGGTGGATCCTTTATTTACAAGACCATTAATGAAGGGAAAAATCCTGAGCAAATTACAAGGGAATACTCCTTCATTGACTCCTTTAACGAACTTTCGAACCTAGAGTTTGAATCTTTGGGTAATCCCCAAACCATAGAAAACCCTACCAAGTCAAACCTTCTGACCCAATCCGATTCTTCAAGAATCGAAGAAACTCCCAGAGCCATGTTTCCATGTGTCCAAGACATTGAACCGAACAAACTTGTCCTATTCTTGACATCTTACGCCTTCGAAGAGGAATTTCTCGATGACTTTGGCGATGCTTCCACACTGCCAATAGAAAGTCGGCAATTCCGAAGGCCTAAGCCTAGTGTCCCGATCCATGAGGAGATCTTGGCACAACTAGAAAACCATCTGACTATTACTGCCATTCTGAATAGATAGATAACCAATGAAATAGAGAACTCGAGGGAGATAATTATGCTGTTTCCTCTCAAAACGTTTTGCTCAGTGAAAGCCCATGGCTTAGACTTTAGAAGTGTTCCATATGATCCTAGCCTGTGTATCAATTCCATGTCAAAATCAGTGGTATCTTGACTTACTTGCATATTGGATATTTATTGGTGTTACCGTTTCTGAATAGACGCATATGACTCTGAAGGGAGGTTTGAGGACGTCAAGGCGGACTACCCTTCACTCGGTCGATGCGAGTTAGCATTCCATAGTTCATGCCTATTCCTAGTTTTCTAAAACTATGTTGTTTGTTATGAAAATACAAGCTATATGAATTGTCTACTTGTTAACCATGTTATACACATGCCTATTCCTTAATTGTTACTAGATTGTCATACATGTCTGCCTTGATTATCACCATAATGGCCCTAAAAATGTATTTGAACACCATTAACATATTTTAACCTGCTTATTACAAGATCATGCATGACATGGCATTTCCTCGGGTATTGGGTAAGATTTCCACACGAGAAATAGAATTGTTGCTCGCAGTCGTAGTTGCATTCATGCATCTTGACTTACTTGCATCTTAGATATTTATTGTTGTTACCATTTCTGAATAGACGCATATGACTCTGAAGGGAGGTTTGAGGACGTCAAGGAGGACTACCCTTGTGCTAGGTAGTGAGGGCTTGGCTTACCTAGGAGGAGCACTAAGTTACACGCGTAGTAGGGGGTGCTGCAATCAGAGAATGGTTCCAACACAACACATAGCCAGCGCACGGAGCACAGGTTTGAGGCGCCAATTGAGTGCACTCTGCGGAGGCACCCTGGGACCAATCCTGAAGAAGACCGACATGGGTCATCACTGTGATGATTATGGCCATACATCCTCAGGATGCCGTGAGACTAGCTTGGGCTGGCAGCCCTCCAACGTCGAAGCGTGCATTCATACAGGTGTGGCCCACAACAGGATCGTCAATCTCGGAAGGATGATGGGTGTTGGAAGGAAGATGGGTTAAGTTAAAGTTGGTTGAGAAGAAGCTAGGTTGGGTATGATTAAGAAGTTCGGATTGGTCAACTTAGGGTTTGGTTGGTAAGGTCCGTCGGTTTTTGGTCTGGTTGTTAAGGTTGTTGACAATGTTGATATCCTAGTTTGTTCAAGATAAACAATAAACCAATGAGCGAGATAGGGTGATGTAAACTTGTCTTGAAAATTGGCTTTACACAAAATAAAAGAACCTCCTTCCTCTTCTCTTGAAGCCTCTATCATTAAGTGTATTAGGAGGGGTGCTAACTATCCAGTGTTTTGGATGACACTGACCTCGCATATTTTCACTTTTCTAGATGAAGGCCAAGTAGAGGATCGTACATGTGCCAGGAAGATAAGGATCGGGACTACGATGGCCATGATACGATTTAGGGTTACTCTAGTCGCTTGTAGGAATGCATAGCCGTTGAAGAACTCTTTTGATGATCTTATGTTCCGCAAACTCTAATGACTACAAATTGTATGGCCTCTTGGGCTAAACTATTACTAAGCCTGCGCCATGCAACTGAATATGTACTATTCTAAACGACGAATTCATATGTATGAATGATACTTGGCTATGTATTACAAGCACTAGTGTACTGATTCAGGGACTAGTGCATATGAACAACAACTCTCATATAAGTATAAAAATGATGGCAGACAAGGCGTGTGTTATCTATAGCACTTTTCATGGCATCCCTCGTGGTATTACTCCACCTCCACTATTCTATTGTAGTAAACTTTCCACCTCGAGACAGTTAGAAGACGTCTTTGAATTTTTTAGAAATTAATTCTTCATAAATTAGATAGGACAATCTCGTTAAAGTCCAACATAAATATCGTCAACTCAACAAATGAAAAGTGTAAATATCAAATGGCACCGTTGTAGAAGCACCTTTATCATGAGTGTAACAATAGATATTAAAAATATCTCCAATGGTATAGGCAACCACTAACTATAGGAAATAGGAATGTCTTCTATAGATAGCATAGACAATCTTTAATAGACTAGCTATAACATGATCTGTAATATTAATATGGATCCAATATAATAGTGTACATGCACCATGAAATCAGTTATAAACTGGCTGTAAGTCAGTAGATAATCTATATATCTCTCTACTTTTCTCTCCTCCATACAAGCAAAATGTTGAGTTGACAATCTTATAGTTAGCTGACTAAGCACCATTGGAGATACTCTTACGAATAAAATTGCAAATAGTTATTGAAAAGAATCCTCAAATGAGAAATGCACCTAATATGTACGTCCCAAAGTTTTAAGCCATTGATCTTTATGTATAACTTAGAATTACATTCCAACTATTTGGTACTCAACTTATCTGGGTTTTTAAGTTTATCATAGTTTAATACGGGAACTAGCATCCTATCTATTGCACTAATCTGGTTACTTCATATTTCTAACTGGAATTTCAATTAGTCATTGAGTTTCATATTCGTTGAGGTATGTTCCAACCGAAATTTTAAATTTACCACAACTCCAAGCATACCCATAATAGTTCAATAAACATAAGAAAGAGCGGTAACCAGTTCTTGTCTCCTTAGAGATAGTACACAAACGAAACAGCATGATGCAAACCAATTAGCTGCTCGATCGTTTTGCAATATAAAAATTGAACTGCCAGTGCCAGGTTACTCTCCCAATAATGATAGGCATGATCAGTCCATATAAACTTATACTCAACAGACAACAGTACTAGCTAGTCTTCATTCCAAATACTGGCTGCGAAGCGTAACAACCAATGAGCTAATCCTCGGATGCCCTAACCTCCATCACATCGAACACCTGCCACTGCAGTAGCGTGTTCATATCAGTCAACTCCTTCGCCATGGCTTGATTCGTCACCTGGTCCTCAGTGTTCGTTGCAACGATCATTTCTAGCGCTTCGGAAGTCCTCTTTTTCTAGAAAAATAGGAGAAACAGTGTTGTTACCCACAATGCAAACTGTAATTCTATTTTTTTTATGATATGCTGATATTTGAACTTTACCTCTAAATCAAAGATTTGCTCTGCCAGAAGGCCAGAGCTCTGAAAATATGCATAGGTAGAATCTGCTTCTTTTGAGAAGTCAGATGGCAGCAAAAATGTGCTCGTTTCATTGGTTGGTTTCCGTATCTTCTCGAGTGTGGCGAACCTGAGACCAGCAGGATTTTTTCCATGATGAACCTTCGAGATCATTGGGTTTGGAATCACTAATAAGTTTGTTATAGGCCCTACTGTCGACAAAATGAGAAAGAAGAATCAACTGCGAGAACCCAAATTCACATGAGATCAGATGAAACTGATTAATCTAGTACTTACCCATATTATTTTCTAATTTCCTAACAACTTGCCATGTTCTTGTGTCCCAGATAAGGACAGTGAAGTCCTTCGATGCTGAAACCAGCCATGCTCCTTCAGAGTTAAATGCTAATGCACTAATTGGAGCCCTGTTGAACAAGGAGGGGTTGATACTCTATTAGATTGCCAAAATATGAGCTCGTTATATTTATTTTGCAAATCTAGGTCTAATACACAGGCAATACTCTCTAGAACATGTCGTAATTAAAGTCTGAAATAAACTAATAATAAAAACGGTAGACAATACCAAATGATCTTTTCCATTTTGTTTGCATGCCACTGCATAAGTGCCCAATTCCACCGTGCGCATCCTGTTCTTCGCAGCCCAGCCATGTGGCGCACGGTGCGCACCCAGGAGGGATGCATTACTTCGTAGGAGAGCTCGGTTCCAAAACAAGACGGAAATGATAGTACTATCTTACTTGTGAAGGGAGGAGAAAACCACCTTAAAAGAAACAGGCACTTTCCTCCATTGGACTAGTCTTTTCGGGGTGATAATATATAGGCTCGTATGGCCTGGTATGACAATCAAGGAGTGTATTTCTCTTGTTGGGCTTCATCCTATATCCAACTCTTAGACCAATGCGTAGTTGGCTCATTGAGTGAGGCCCATGCGTCATACTACTAAACTGCAAAGGGATGGTGTGCAATTAGAAGGGATGCATCGGTTCATATCACAGCTTGGTTCTAAAACAAGAGGGTTGGAATGACAGTTCCACCCTTACTTGTAAAGGAAAGAGAAGACCACATTAAAAAGGAGAGCCAACCCTCCCTATCACACTAGTCTTTTGGAAACCTTTTTTCTCGTTGGGCTTAGGCCCACACCCAACCCCTAGGCCTATGTATACTCTGCTTGCTGAGTGAGGGCCATGCGCCATATGGCTAGACCGCAAAGGGCACAGCGCGCACTTGGAAGGGACACATAAAAACTACCCCCTATCCCCTCATGTGCTTGATAGAGGGCCCATAAGTTAGCGAGTGGGAAAGTAGGGGAGAGGAAGATGACTAATAGGTGGGATCCATGGTCAGTTGCACAGACGGGGAGAGAAGAAGCAAGAGGAGTGGGTGGCATTGAATGACATTCGATAGGTGGGAAACTAAAGGGACTATGAATAAGTAGGTACAACCATGGCTAAGCCACCAGGTCATGCACTATTGGCATGGGCACTCTCCGTTTCCTTTGTTCGACCTCAAAGAATAGTGAGGAAGATGGGAAAGAAGAAAAAGAGGAAAGGTCCCACGGTAGCCACCCAGAGAAGCACAACGACATCTCTCCATGGTGATAGTAGAATATATATAGAGAGAGAAGGGGCGATGGAGGAGTGAAGCGAGAGTATGCCAAGGGAGTAAAGAAAAAAGAAAAAGAAAATAAAAGAAAAGGGAGGAAAAGAAAAAAGAGAAAATTGTGTGACGAGGGGGTCCTAACTATTGATGAAAGAAGAAAAAGAACCCTGAGAGGACAAACCAAGGTATAAAAGCAAGGGTAGATTGGTATCTTTCAACTATGTGGCAGTTAAAGACTAGTTTTTTTTAGCAAAGGGTAGGAGAACTGCCATCTATTGATAGAAAGGAAGAAGTTTTACAAAGTGGGGGCATTAGCCCCTCCCCTAGGGGTAACAGAAGGAACATGGCTAAAATTACAAGAGAATTAGATTGGTTCCGGCCGCCTCCTAGAGACACAGCTTGTCGAGCAGATGTTGGAGGAAGGGGAGGCATGGTTTTTCTACCGAGCGGAAGATGTGGTTGTTGTGCCCTATCAAAAGGTGCTAGATGGTCCCCGAAATGATTGAGAGAACACCCTTATGAGACCTAGATCGCAGAGTGATCTCCTCCCACCAAACGCTGAGGTAGATCCATTACAGTTAGCCAGATCAAGGACGGGGGCATTGAAGAGCGCTACCACATGACGCTAGGTGAAGGCGCTGAAGTAGCAATCTAGGAAGAGGCGCTTTGGCGTCTCTACGTTCCTCCAGTCGAGGAGCAGAAGTAGGAGTTGGGAAGTTGTTGGCGTTGGAGGGCATCCGCGGTTAGGACTCAATTTTGCAGAAGAATCTAGAGCAAGTACTTGCATTTGGAGGGGGCCTGTGCTTCCAGACTTTAAGCAGAGGGATAGCGACGCAGCGCCTAGAGAACCACAACCGGTAGGTCGAGCAGACCGAGAATGAACCATCTTGTGTGAAACGCTGAGAGTGCTGGTCTGGCTCGCCCTTAGAGAGGGCAACAAGGTAAATTTTGGCAAGTAACAAAAAGAGCTCGGGGACCATCTGTGGCAGCATGTTCTCTCTGAGGTCATAGAGCCTGTTGTTGTTGGATAGAGCGTCTTGGACCGATCTGTTTCTCTTTGCTGAGGCTACGAAGAGTTGTGGAGCTAGTTCCTTAGGGGCGCAATCGGAGAGCCAGCGATCCTCCCAAAAAGACAAGGATGAGCCATTACGCAGGGTTACAGCAGAACCAAAGCGGAGGAGGTTCGAGTCCGACTGGGGAGGGGGTCCAAGAGACGAGCCCAAGGGTCGGGAGCAGGAGCCTTGCTCAGCTAAAGCCAGCGGGTTCGAAGCGCCCTGGCGAAGAAGTTGAGGTCAATGACACCGAGGCCACTGAGGAAGGTGGGGGAGTAGACGATGCGCCAATGGGCTCGACATTGTCAGACAGTTGCGGAATCGGAGCCTCGCCAAAGCCAGGCTCTTCTGATTTGATCAATCTTCTGGATGACGGGCTTTTGGGGGTCAGATGACGGAGAAAATGTAAGATGGCATGGCCAAAAGGACTGCCTTGAGCAAGGTCAGTCTACCCTCTTCGGACATGAGAGGCCCACGCCTACCGGCATGGCGATTATGAATTTTGTCCACAAGAGGTTGGAAGTGGACGCAGCAAAACGTTTGGGGAACAGGGGGAACCCTAGATACTTGATGGGAAGGTAGTCTTTTCTGCTGGAAAAATTTTGGGGATGTCGTCGAGGTCAACATTTTCGCAACGGATTGGGGCGACCTAGTTTTTCGAAAAATTAGTGTTTAGCCCAATGATCTTGTCAAATTCCTTCGGGATGAACAAAAAGGCAGACACATACTTTTTAAAGGGCAGTGAAAGACTAGTCAATGTTAGCTTACAAGAAATAGCTCAGAAAATGTAATTGTGGTATGGCGTGTAGGGCGGCATGCTTTGGCGATGGCACAAAGGCACTAGGGACCTTCAGCAGTTCCAAACAAGGTAATTCTCCATAGCAAATTTGTAATACATACAAGTGTGTTATGTATTAACTAAGATAAAAATAATTATTATTTTAGACATTTATAATCATATTTGTCTTTTCAATAGCAAAATTCCCTTTGATGTTGAAATGGTCAAGCCCAACATCACGATCTGCATCCTATTAATGATTGGTATAACATGAAAGTTTATCAATAGATATTATAAGTTTACCTATGTTAGCTTGCACTTACTTGTGTCCAGATAGCACCTGGCAATTATACTCATAAAGCGTGCAAGTAAAGTTTTGCATCCCAATGCCATTCAACCCAGTGATATAGATGGCAGCATCACTAGCTCCACAGAGCAGCATTTGGTCCAGAGGATCAACTGCAATTGTAGTCACGGCACTGGAAAGGGCCAGGATCTGAAGCAGTGTTCCAGACACAAGATTTGTAACCTACGAAGGCAGTAGGCATTCAAATGGTGTCAGCAATACTGAATTTCTGGTGGACAATGGCACTTGTGACATATGTACATTCTAGAAAGTGTACTAAACCATAGCAGCTTTACTTGCATTCTGAACTATTATTGTACGTTTACGCCCAGTTCTCTACATCTTATTTGCTTTATTTGGGTTATCAATTTATTTACTTATTTTTGTTTTAGATATAAATAATTTAGTCTTTTCAATCCATTTATTCTATCTTGAAGGCGTGTCTAAAAACTCTTTAAAAACAAGTCAAACAATGGAGATCCGTCTCTCGAGTTCACTTCGAAAAGCTCCTAAAGTCAGAATAAAAGTCAAATAAGTAAATAAGTCAAATAAAATAAGCTGTAGAGAATTTGACCTTAAACCGTAAAACAAGGTATGAGCCAGGAATTAAGCATCCCAGGTTCTGAAGTCTGAACAACCATAAAGTCTATAAACAATATATTGAAGCTAATTAAGGTTTAAGGACAACACATTGAAGACCGAGATGCACAAACCTTGCAGCAGCCGTCAAGTGAGCTCGTTATCAGCAATGGGCAGGCACCTCTTATAACTGTTAAAATGCCTGTTATTGAGGCCTTATGCTCATTTTCCTTTATATTGTAGAAATTGGGGAGTCTCTCCGTAACTTCATGGGATTGGGGTTCTTTCGCTTGAAACAAGCTGCAAAATTCACATTGCAAAACCAGAAGAATGTTACCTGTTAAAGAGTACAGAAACATCTGCATTACACTAGGACGCCAACTCAATATCTGCGTCACTGCTTACCTGATCATGGACCACGTATGAACTGTGCCTTGAATAGAGCCGGATATGATGAGGGAACTGTCCTGAGAGAAGGCCAAACAACTTACAGCATTCTTGTGTGCACGCCATATTTTCAGTAATGTTCCACTTGCTATCTGAGGAGAACAACTTCTATATACGTCATCAGAAATAGGGTAAATTTTTTATACGTCATTGAATGATCAGATACAACCCCTTATGTGTCATCACTTAGGACGTGTTTGGTTTGCAATCATGAGCTGCCTTGCCAAAGAATGGCGTGCCCTCACGATTTGGCTACCATTTGGTTTGTAGCTGATAGAAAACTCACCCTTAAAAATTTGGCACACCTTGGGAATTTGTACAGTATGCGGCAGCCATCTGAGGGCGTCGAATTTGACAGCCGTCGGAAGGCGCACCTTCTTGCCGATGGAATGGCATGGCCACCGAAGGCCGGCAACCAAACGACCCCTTAGTCGTTTCTTCTTGAGAGTTGTGACATTTTTCACCTGTCGTACTATGGGAAACAACTAAAGTTTCGATTGCCAACTAGTCTCTCAACGACCACACAAAACATCCGTCGAGAGTACAAAAACCTCTCTCGATAGTTTATCCGTAGCAATCAACACAGGCATCTCTCACAATAGCTATGAATATGTCGTTAGTTTGTCTCAATGGCCGATAAAGGAACTATCGAGAGGTGAGCCCTCCTGCACTTACACCCCGATGGCTGAACCATGGCCCACGTGCGGTTGAGATTCTCTCTCGACAGCTCTCTAGAGTCACAACCCTTTGATCAATATGAGCACAATGGCATGAGAGGAAAACAGAGACTAGTAGCATATACATGGATTTGATATTGGTGGCTGTATCATCTTATACTATTACAAAAGAGCTAAATCCGTGCCGGTTCTAATTAGTAATAGTGTCGGTTTTTGAACCAACACAAATTAACATATGTGTGTCAGTCACATGTTCCAGTTTGAAACCACCATAGATAACTAGCCTCTTTGTGTCAGTTTATGGGATAAACAAGCACCTTTAATTTTGAGAATCTTTTAAAATTTGCGAGCATATCACTTGTGCATTGGACTTAGCTAGCACCAACTTTATCCTACTGTCGCAAGTAGGTCTCATCATCATCACTATAGTCCTCTGCTCCTGGAGGAGAAGGAATCATCGAAGTTCTCACTAGTGTCAGTGGAGTCATCAACTTTATCATCGTCAAACCATGGGATCTCATGCCCCCCTCCGACCCATTAGCATCTTTCTCCTCCTCTTCGTTGTTATTAGTGGAGGTGGGTTGATCATCATGGTCATTGTTGGAGCTGGGAGTGGGGGCCGCACATCAAAGCAAAAAATGTTGGAGTCAAAGGTGGTCAGTGTTGCCGCTTGGGTGACCTGCCACGTCTCCCTGGCCTCCTCATTGCTGCTTGGCCTATTTCTCCTCCTTGTCGAGGGTTCCTTTTTGTTTTCAGGCTCATGCTGCTGCCATCGGGCACCACCTCCTTGCCACTAGGCCCCTCCACACTGGAGTAGGAATCGGAATGTCCTTCCTCTTCTGCACTGAGATTGTGTTCCTCCTCCGAGTTGAACTTCTATGACAATGGCGTTGATATGAGTCAGACACTAATGAGGGCGATGAGAGTGTGAAAACACGAAAGAAAGTGATTGTGCCGTACCCAACTGGGTGGCCAAGGTTGCTATATATATCTCGCAGCTTACGCTGGATAAGTACAGGGTTGTTACAACTATCATCAGCAAGATACAAGGAGAGCCGATCACTAATATAACAAACAAAACAAACTCTAGTTCTATCTTTAACACCTCCTGTCAATCACAACATCGGTGAGGTTGAGATTGTAACGCAACCTTGAAAGATCAGATGCTGACACCGCCTTGGTCAAGCCATCTGCTATTTGATCCTTTGATGGAATGAATCGAACATCTAGTGCTCGATTTGCCACCCTTTCTCGTACAAAATGGAAGTCAACCTCTACATGTTTTGTCCTGGCATGAAACACAGGATTCGCTGACATATACTTAGCACCAAGATTGTCGCACCATAAAATTGGTGCTTGATTCTGATATACTCCAAGTTCTCCAAGCAATGACTGCACCCACAACAACTCAGCTGTCGCATTAGCCAATGATTTATACTCGGCCTCGGTGCTTGATCTTGAAACGGTAGCTTGCTTTCGTGATCCCCATGATATCAAATTACTTCCAAAATACACTGCAAAGCCACCTGTAGATCTTCGATCATCAGGGCAACCAGCCCAATCCGCATCTGAGAATGCACTCATGATTTCTGATTTTGATTTGCCAATGTGCAGCCCCAAGGTTCTTGTATACTTTAGGTATCGTAATATCCTTTTAGCCGCTGACCAGTGTACATCAGTTGGTGAATGCAAGAATTGGCAAACTTTATTTACTGCAAAAGCAATATCTGGCCTTGTAAGAGTTGCATACTGGAGTGCTCCCACCGTGCTGCGATACTTGGTAGCATCTTCTGCTGATAAAATGTTTCCTGCTTCTCTTGATAGTTTCTCTGAAACCGACAACGGAGTGGTCGCTGGTTTGCACTTTTGCATCCCTGTTCTGTCCAAGATATCATCTATATACCGAGTCTGACATAAGACAAGGCCTGTATCATTCTGCTGTACTTGTATACCCAGGAAGTAATGCAATTCACCAAGATCTTTAACAGCAAATTCACCCTTTAGTTTCTGATGTATCTGCCTTGGATGGTATAAAACCAAATTCTTGAAGTTTCTGACTAAGCCTCGAGTACCAAGCTCTTGGCGACTGCTTAAGCCCATACAGAGATTTATCAAGCTTACATACTGCCTTGGGATTGCTCGAGTCCTCATATCCCTCTGGCTGTTTCATGAACACATCTTCTTCAAGAATTCCATGCAAAAATGCGTTCTGAACATCCAACTGTTTTAAGTTCCAACTCTTTGACACTGCGAGTGAGAGAACTAGACGTATAGTTGCTGGTTTCACTACCGGACTAAAAGTGTCCCCATAGTCTAGTCCGTATCTCTGTTTATATCCTTTAGCTACCAGACGTGCCTTGCATCTATCAACAGATCCATCTGCTTTCCTCTTCAATTTAAAAACCCACTTTGAGTCGATCAAGTTCATACCTGATCGATATGGCACCAGGTGCCATGTTTTATTTTTGATCAGTGCCATGAACTCCTGATCCATTGCCGTGCGCCATTCTTCATGTTGTGACGCCTCTGTAAATGTGGCTGGTTCTCTGGTTAGTAAATTTGAGCTGCGCCCAAATGGCACCGTGCCATCAGTCCGCAGCTTTGGCCTGCGAATATTATCTTGCAGACGAGTACGCATTGCATGCGATCGGGGAACCTACAAGGGTACTGCCAATGACGACCCCGAACCGGTACTCCCCGCTGAAGGCTCTGCATTGCCATCACTATTGTCGGCAATCGGCTGAAGAGGAACAGTAGCTAAACTTTCAGCCGAATCAGCAACATCAGCAGGATTTCCTCCCGTTTCCTGAACAAATCCCTGAGAGAAAGCATCCGAAACAGGTATATCTGAAAGGATATTAGTATGCTCATTATGCGCAAAGGGATTCTCAGTGTGGACTCGAGGGATTTGTGGAGGAAGAAGAATTGCCGATTCAGTGGGTGGACTGGGTTGGGGTGTTGATGAACTATGTAAGTAAGGGAATTGATGCTCGTCAAAGACAACATCGCGTGAGATGTAAACTCGACCAGATTGTCGATGATAACACTTATAACCTTTGTGCAGACCACTATAACCGAGGAAGATACATTGCGCTGAACGAAATTGGAGTTTTCTAGAGTTATATGGTCTCAGGTTAGGCCAGCAAGCACATCCAAAAGCCTTGAGAAAGGAGTAATCTGGAGTCTTGCCAAACAATTTCTCAAGGGGACTAATTGAGCCAATGATCGGTGTAGGCACTCTGTTGATGAGAAAGCACGCCGTGGTAAATGCTGCATCCCAGAAAGACAGAGGTAGTCCAGATTGTGCTAAGAGTGTGAGACCTACATCAACAATGTGGCGATGCTTTCGCTCAGCGGACCCGTTTTGCTGATGCGTGTGTGGACATGAGACTCGATGGGATATACCCAAGGATTGCAGAAATGAATTGAGTTTTTGGTATTCCCCTCCCCAATCCGATTGGAGATGAATGAGCTTTGTGTTGAACAAGCGTTCTGCATGGTTTTTGAATATGGGAAAGATCTTATACGCATCAGCTTTAGTTTTGATAGGATAAAGCCAAGTGAATCTGCTAAAGTGATCAAGAAAACTGACATAATATTGAATCCACCAAAAGAGGTTACAGCCGGCCCCCATACATCCGAAAACACAAGTTCAAGAGGACGAACAGACACATTGTTTGAACGGGGAAAAGGTAATTGGTGACTCTTTCCAAGTTGGCAAGGGTCACATACAGAAACAATGTCTTTATTATTACTACGACATGGGAGATTATTCCTGGAGATTACTTGTTGAACCAATTTTGGTGATGGATGGCCTAATCGAGCATGCCATAGCGCTGCATCCGGCAGTGTACTGACAAAGTTCACTTCTCTGCGTTGAATGGAGTCGATGGAACCCAATGGATACAGGGCGCCCTTACTAGTACCACGGAGTAGAACCTTCTTCGAGATTCGATCCTTAATCAAGAAATAGTTAGGATGGAATTCAAAAAAGATGTTATTATCAGTGGAAAGTTTATGGACTGAAAGGAGATTGCGTTGAGTGTTTGGAACATGTAGAACATTGTTTAATAACAGGGGTTTAGAAAGAGTCCGAATCTGAGAGTACCCAATATGCATAATAGGCATACCTGATCCGTTTGCCGTATGAACCTGATCTTTGCCATTGTACTTCTCTCGGACTGTGAGTTTTTCTAGATCCCCTGTGATGTGATCCGTGGCGCCTGAATCTGTGTACCATGTAGGATCTGCAGGGTAGGTCGCACTTGCCATGGCCGCCACCCTGGAGTCTTCTTCCTGAAAGGAATGATTAAAGCGGTTGTAACACACTTGGCAGGTCGGTTTTGTGCTATCTCCATGGGGTCCTCCATGCTGATTGTTGTTACGACCACCATGGCTGTTGCTACGACCTCCTTGGCCGCTGCCGCGGCCTCTGCCACGACCACGACCATCACCGCCGCGCCAGCCGCCATTTCCACTGCGCCATCCACGTCCGCGAGAGACATTGTTCGCTGACATGACCTGGTTGTCGATGATGGCTTGATTTTGTTGTTGACGCACCTCAAAACTCACCATATGAGCATAGAGGTCGCTGAGCGTGATCCGAGCAGAGTTGGTAGCAACAGATGTTACCAGAGGATCGTGCTCAAAATCTAGGCCGGAAAGCATGTAAATTCCAACCTCCTCTTCATCTAGTGGATGTCCAGCCGCTGCTAGAGAGTCAGCGTAGCCTTTCACCCGATTGAAATATTCAGTCATGGGCTGAGACCCTTTGCGTGCAGTCGCGAGTTGGCGCCGAACTTGGATCAGCCGTGCACGGGAGTGGGAAAAAAACATACGCTCAAGTGCATCCCACACCTCAGCAGCTGTTGCCAAGAACAATACTCGACCGAGCACGTCTGGCTCCAGCGTAGAGAGGATGGTGCCAAGCACCATCTGGTCCTGTTGGACCCATTGGCGGTGCTCCGGATTGGCACCTCTTCTTCTTCGCCCTTGGCGTTGATCTGCTTCATCTTCGATGCCGGTGCCTTTATCGAACCGTCAACATAGCCCAGCAGCTGCTGCCCCCGAAGATAGGGCATGAGCTGAGCCTTCCACAGCAGATAGTTACTCTGGTTCAACTTGATGTTCACCACATGATTGAACCCAGGAGTTGATGCACCACCAGTGACGGCAGTGACGGCGGAAGTCCCAGCCATTCTCTCAGCGATCACTCGAAGAGAAGGAGAGAATTAGCTGGATGTAAACACGGCCCTGATACCATGTGAAAACACGAAAGAAAGTGATTGTGCCGTACCCAACTGGGTGGCCAAGGTTGCTATATATATCTCGCAACTTACGCTGGATAAGTACAGGGTTGTTACAACTATCATCGGCAAGATACAAGGAGAGCCGATCACTAATATAACAAACAAAACAAACTCTAGTTCCTATCTTTAACAGAGAGTGATAGTTGTGATCGGTTGGAGCATTGGTGACTGGGACGATAACGAGGGGCCGAAGTCGAAATGATCAACATGGCGAACTGTGGAGTTATAACATGAAATGTCAAGCGTTTACAAGCGAACTTGATGTCTAAATTGGTTTTGTTTACAACTCGGTACAAAAAATTTGTAGTTTTTACCTGTTTATAAATAACAAAAATGAAGTATCAGTAACACTTGTTGATTAGAACTTACATAAATTATAAATTAAACAGGCTGACACAAATATATCTACGCAGGTCTGTAAACAGAATAATCACGTATGACTAAAAATCAGTGCTGAATTGGTTACTAAATGGCACAAATGAGATCTTTCCGCCCTCCCATCTAGCCACTCTGGTATAGATATTTTCATTTCTGCCGGTTTTATATGAATTGGCATAGATATACAGGTGTATATGATTTATTTTGGGTAGTGCCATTTGAGGAGATTAGCACTCTGTTCATTCATTGAGAACAGATCCCAAATAAATAATAAAAAAATAATTAATGTCATCAAACTAGAAATATATGGGATATATAATTTACATTAGATACAACAATATATCTATGTGCAAAAGATCAAATATTTATGGGGGAGTGGGAGTCGAAACTATTTCTTATATTCTTTCGACAACATAAATGCACAATGGCTGTTCATTCGTTAAGAACTCTATATGGAATAGCTTAACATTGAAGAAAACTCAAAACCAAACACATGATTTGAAACTCCATGACAACGGATTACAATCATCTTGTGAAGAATCCAGGAAGGATGATTACTTAAAATATTCCAAAAAAAAAAAACGGATGTAAAATTAGTGGAGTACATACCTCCCATATGTAAGCATTTCCTGAACGAGCTCCACCAACCAAATACACCCCATCTTTGGAGCACGCAATGGGCCCAATGGCTTCACCTACATAACTTTTATTTGTTTCCTGGAGCTGTAAAAAAAGAATATGTATAGAAAACATTATGGAATCATCTGGTACATACACTGTCAATTCTTTCAACAGCATGTTAACCAAAAAGTAATCCATTTGCTTGTTGACACTAATTTCTCGAATTTTAATGTTTATAATATCGTATCGACCGCCAAATTAAGCAAGATTTCTTATTCACGACTGAAAAACAAATAATGTGTATTGTGAATTCATCATGCATGGTAAGTTTTTGTAGTTTAGTGTGGGCTCTTTCTGAATTGCATGATTGGCAACCATCGAATTCCAGCTTTAAAGATGACAAGAACTTTACAGATCGTAAGGGTTGATTTGCACCATGGGGTTGCATTAATATTCTCGCAACTCAATTTTTTTATGTACCGCCTATCTGGCATCTTAAAGTCTAGCATTTGAATTTCTGACTTGTAAAAACCCACCGAGTATGTATACTGCATCTGATCTTCAAAACATGAAAGTAACAGCTCCTTTAAAAGAAGAACCTAGAATATACGGTAAAATTTTCCAAAACTTAACATGTATAACCAACAAGATGAGCAACCGTTTCCCATCTGTTTAAGCTTCTGTTGAACTGGTTGATATATGCAACTTAACACAAGGAGCAAGTTCTATCCAAGACTTTAATTTCCTTCTGTAAAACAATTTTGACATGATGTACGATAATGGTTTAATGCAGGGGCATGGCTTTATTAGAGCTAACATGGGTTCTAGCCCCCACGAAAATTATTTTGTTTCATAATTTGCTATTAGTTTTCACTGTTTATGAGGATTTCGAGCATACTGTCCCCTCCAAACTTGAATACTTTAGCATTGGTTTCCTCTGATTTTTGTTTCGAACTCTGCCGCTGGATCAACAACCTACGCAAATCAAAACAGAAACATGTAGTACTACGGTGCGCACGAAAATATATGAGAGAGTTAGGGGCCAAACTTTGTGAGGAGCCCAGGAATAGATGGCGCTGCCGAAGAGCGGCTGGTCATTGTCCGATCGGGAAGCGGCGAGGAGGCGTCCGTCGGCGAAAGCGAGGCCACAGGGATGGGCCACACAGTTGGGCACGCACAGGATCCTCTCCCCTGTGTCGATGTCGAACACCGTCGCTGCGTCCTGCCCCCTGGCGCACACCACCAGCACCGCCTCCTTTTCCCCTTCCATTCTTCTTCTTTCTGGGAAGATATCTTGTGGTGAGGCTGAGGGGAGTGAGCAGTATATTGGAGAAGCGTTTGATATTGGAGTAGTAGGAGACAAAAGAGGGTTAATAACAAAGATTGAAAAGCTTAAAAGTTTGAAAATTGAAAATTGAAAATTATTTTTGGTAACCGACGAGCGCAGGATGCGAGCGACCAAGTCTCCAGTGAAGTTAGGGGTCATGAGCATATCGTGACCATTCTTGCTTGTTTGTGTTGAGTCCTTGACCACATGCCATGTGGGGTGGTAGGGAAAATTTTCGCCGGATGGTTTTATGCATATTTTGGGCAGAAAGGCTGTGGTTCGGCCGTCCGGCCGATCAGACTCGCTCGTTCCTCTCGCGCTCAGCGAGCAGCCAGTATGTGAGCAACTGTATCATGCACGGTGGGTCCCACAAGTATTTTTTTCTTTTGATGGCCATAATTTTTGACTGGGCAGCTTTTCAAAAAAAAATAATTTTTGACTGGATGCTTTAATCCACAAACCGTTTACACCAACGTGTTCCTCGTATTTTTACGAACAAAATAAGATATATGTTGCCATATAGATCCTCAAACTTACCTGGTGAAACTTGGTTTTCGCCTACTGAAACATGGATTTCATATTCGTAAAAATTGCCGAAGTGTCAAGTTTCATCAGGTTTAATGCAAGTTTCATCAAGTTTCAACAGGTTTCATCCAAGTTTCTTCAAGTTTCATTAGGTCAATTCAAGTTTCAACAGGTTTCATCCAAGTTTCATCAGTTACATCGAAGTTTTATCCAAGTTTCATCAGATTTCATCAGCACGTGGCAAAGTTTCATCAGCACACGGTCAAGTTTCACTAGCATTGGTGTAAGTTTCATAAGTGCCTTCTCATAACTTCACATCAAAAAATTTAAAAAGTAAAAGAAATAAAAAGTATTTAAAATGGGTTGCTCTCGATTTTAGAAGAATTATGAAATTTATTCCACACATTTTGAACACTGTTTGAATTTTATACAAAAATCCAAAGTTTAATTAGAAATTTAATCAACTGCATGGCTAACAAGCGCTCGCATCTGAGCGGGAGCGCGGGCGTTGGATGCACGCGGTGCCGGATGATCGAACGGACGGCGCTGGTCTGGCACGCGCGCGTCCGTCCGGACGTTCGACGCCTGGCGCTCGCCTATTTTGGGTGTAGAACGGAGGTTTAAATAAATCTCACTCACATTAAATATCAAAATCGAGAAACAAGTAAGGATTAATATGAGACATTAACTTCTGCAATTCAAGCATTTATTAATGTACATTATAAAACGAACGCATTACCTTTTGAGAAAGCTAGATATAGGTATCTGTCGGGGATAAAATCACGGCCCATTGCCATGGCCCACTCCTTGACGGCCCAATCGAACAGCCTACCAGGGCCCAGCTCCCTGGAAGGTTCTATATGGCCCATATGCATCTTACCGAACAGCCTCCTGGCTGGCGTGATGCGTAACGGCCAAAGAATCATGTTTGAGTCCGTCTCGAACAGGAGTTCTACACGGCTACGTGAAGACCCGGACGTGGTTTCCCGGATTGGATTAGGAGTCGTGATCCCCAAGACTAGGAGTATGCCTTATCTGCCTCGGGATATATTTGGCATGTCGAGTTCGTTACGATCTTGTAGTTAGCCTGGCCCGATATTCCCTCAGTAGGTCGGTTTGCTCTGCACTATATAAACAAGGCCCCTACGGCGTGTAGAGGGGACTTGATCTGGCTTTAGCGTCTCATAGACACCTGATGATAGCACATTGCTTCCTGTACACCATAATCTCGCCGGGACTTGTTCGTCTCATCGAGCCATCTCTTGTAATCATCTCTGATATATAAGAAAGGCTGAACGTAGGGCTATTATCTCTCCCGAGAGGCCTGAACCAGGATAAAAACCCTTGTCACCTGTTCGTTGTTGGTCGTCCTGTTCGGCGTGTCTCCAATCTCACTCTCAAAGAACCTTAACGACTTGAGATCGATATTTCAACCGTCGACAGTTGGCGCCGTCCGTGGGGACTAGCAGATTGAGCATGTCGAACTCTATCAGCGAGCAGGAGATTCTCCCTGAGGACTACGACTCAGAAGGGCAGGATGTCTCTTCCCCTGCCAGATCGGATCGATCCCTTCGATCTTGATCGCCTTCCAGATCTGGTTCCTGACTCCGTGCTCGGGATCGGATCACTTCAGGCCGGCAGCTCTTCGCCGAGGCTGCGTCGTCCCCGCGACGAGCTCCGTGCTCAGGGACTGGATCATTTCGCGCCGGGCAGCTCTTCGCCCGGGGAGCGCGTCTGGTCCCCGCGATGAGCTCCGTGCTCGGGGACTGGATCAAAACTCCTTCTGGATCCCGGGGCTGTTCGCAGCGATGGATGACGGAGAGAGTCGACCAAAGACTTGGAACATCGACCAGCTTCGTAAGTTCCTCGTGTAGGTCTTTCGTTTCCTAGCTTCGCGCTTTTTCTCAAATTTCGCGTCTCAGTTCGTCCAAGTCTCTTGGGCTGCCATGTAAAGTTCAACCCATTGAATGGTGAATGTTCGTGGCCCCCTGCGGCCCTTCTCACCACTCGTCTTCTCAGACTACCTTACTCTCTGGTAACACTTGATGGCTGCCCGGTCTTGCGAACTCTTGGCTCCGCAATCTTAAGGTTTTCTCTGCCCGTATCTAGCTTCAACAAGTTCCTAAATTCAGAGTTGCGTAACACGGCTTCCAGCCTTGCGGCTAAGCCTGCTCTCGTAAGCCCTCCGCGGCAGAGGCACTTTCCTTGTTCGGTTACCTTCGGAATCGCCTAACTTACGTTAACGAGCAGTTCCTGGAACGAGTCGATCAGGATACGGGTGTTGCTCTAACTCTCTACGCACGTGCTTGAAGTCGTAAGTTCAGGTCTTCATTCATCGTCCGTACCAGGGGCTAGGGCGTCGCTCTCTCTCTTGTGCACCTGTTTGAGTTCGCAAACTCAGGTCCTCGAGCAGCTGCACAACGGGGGCTAGGAGTTAAGCTAAGCCTTCTACCGGTTTTTCTTAAAACTTTCTAGCGCTGTTCGCCTTGCTCTTGGTTTCCTGTTCGTCCTTGTCTTTTGCTGCTCTTTTTGCAGGAAAATCTGTTCGGTCAGACTCTCGCTCTGATTTAGGCGCTGCTCGACGGTCTTGAGCTGCTCGGCCAGCTCCTCGACCCTTCCTTCCGCGATGCTAGTCCTCGCGGACAGCGCGCGAAGCTCCTCGGCTTCTTCCCGAAGAACCTCGGAGGACTGCCTCTCCTTGGTCAGTTGGGACTCGAGCTGAATTTTGGCAACCCCGGTATGTTTTCAGTTTTTCAGTTCCTTTCCTTAGCGTTGGTTTTCCAAAACCTCGTTGGTCTTTCGCTCCCGTAGCGCTCCCCACGTGCAAGCATGTCTTTTATCCGGCAATGATCAGACGGCTCCGGTTAACCAAGCAAGGCACCACCGAGGAGTTCTCGCCACCGTAGTCGATTCTCATCGCGAACGGGCATGCCCACCGTAGTCGATTCTCATCGCAACGGGCACTCCTGGCGCTGGTTCCGCACCCGCCGAGGCGACACCAACGCTGCACGGGTCCATGCCCGGATAAGATTTCGCCTCGCACGTTTTGCCTGTGGCTAAGGTCCCGATCGCCTTCCCTGGTTAGCGGTCTTAGCCATAGCGGGGCTGCACTTGCCCGCACACGTCTTTTTTATCCATGCCACATCCTTCCTTGCACGGTAATCCGGAGCAATGCACCACCAATGGAGTCCTGCCCATCGTAAGCCGATTCTCATCGCAACGGGCACTCCTAGCGTCGGTTCCGCATTCGCCGAGGTGACACTAACGCTATCGGGGGACGTACCTAGAAAAAAATATGTCTTGTGCGGGTAGGTCGTCCTTTGCATGTTTTCTAAAACTTGCTTTGCTCTTCTTAGAGCCTGTTCTTACTCTCTTTTTTCCTTGCTGGCTCGTTTCTTGTTTGTCTTGTGCATGAAGTACAGGAATGGGGAATGTTAGACTCCGGTGACGGTCGCGGCGAGGTTCCAGGCTTCTCCACCAAAACCGATGTCTGCATCCCTCTCTTCCCGGGTTTGCTCCGCGCATGCCCGGGGACCGATTCACTTTACCCGCGTATGATTTCTCGTCTTTGCCCGGCACTGACCTTCACAGTTCGGCTAAGTCAAGATAGTGCGCCACCAACGGAGTCCTGCTCACCGTAAACCGATTCTCATCGCAACGGGCACTCCAAGCGTCGGTTCTGCACTTGCCAAGACAACGCTTACACTGTCGCAAGGAATACGTCATGGGTAAAGCGTTGATTTCACACGTTCTCTTGCGGCTCGATCGCATCGGGTTGTGATGCACTCGCACCGCGTTCTTCGTCCGAGCGCGATTTGGTCCTCGCGACGAGCTCCGTTTCGGGGTGGATCACTCGCACCGGCAGCTCTTCGCCGAGCGCTGGCTCCTACCGGTACGTCTTCGCTGGTCGCACTTTCTAGTTCCTTTAACGAGCTCCGTGCTCGGGGACTGGATCTCCTTACTTGGTTCCTTTGGCGAGCTCTACGCTCGAGGACTGGGTCACCTTCCCCCTCGTATGCATTGTCTGCTCCTGGCACACGATCTACGTCTGGAGCACATCACCTTCGCTCCTGAGCGCGACATTCGCTCGAGAGCGCAATCTCTATTTTCTCAGGTAAGCTCTAGCCCGAGAGGTGGATCCCCTATTTTTTCCTAGGCATCTGATTGCCTGGATACAGCAGCACGAGTCCATCTCGCGACTTGCTATGTTTATTCTCCCGGAAGATCTGATCTTACCGGATACGGCGGTACGCTCTTCACTACCGAGAATCCAATCCCTCCTGGATGATCTTCAGCCTCAAGGAGATGATTCATCTCACTTAAGAATTTACTTCTTCCGATTTTTGTATCGAGGGCTGGGTATTCTGGTCGGATAGATGTCGTTCCCTGTTCGACGCAACAGAGTTGCTCGGCGCCGGGCGGGTTTGTTCGGTCCCGAACAAGTATTGTTCGGTTGAACCATAACCTGTTCGGTCGTCTGTTGCACGTCTTTGTAGCAGGAAAAATACCCTCTTTGTGACTTAGAGTCTCAAGAGGAAGACCCCACTCTAGTGAGTCCTTCCACTTGAGTCTCGGGGCTATGTCAGGATAAAATCACGCCCATTACCATGGCCCACTCCCGACGGCCCAATCGAATGTACCTACCAGGCCCGGCTCCTCGAAGGTTCTATATGGCCCATATGCATCTTACCGAACAGCCTCCTGGCTGGCGTGATGCGTAACGGCCAAAGAATCATGTTTGAGTCCGTCTCGAACAGGAGTTCTGCACGGCTACGTGAAGACCCGGACGTGGTTTCCTGGATTGGATTAGGAGTCGTGATCCCCAAGACTAGGAGTATGCCTTATCTGCCTCGGGATATATTTGGCATGTCGAGTTCGTTATTTATCTCGTAGTTAGCCCGCCCGATATTCCCTCGGTAGGTCGGTTTGCTCGCACTATATAAACAAGGCCCTACGGCGTGTAGAGGGACTTGATCCGCTTTAGCGCCTCATAGACACCGATCATAGCACATTGCTTCCTGTACACCATAATCTCGCCGGGACTTGTTCGTCTCGTCGAGCCATCTCTTGTATTCATCTCTGATATATAAGAAAGGCTGGATGTAGGGCTATTATCTCTCCCGAGAGGCCTGAACCAGGATAAAAACCCCTGTCTCCTGTTCGTTGTTGTTCGTCCTGTTCGGCGTGTCTTCTATCTCACTCTCAAAGAACCTTAGCGACTTGAGATCGATATCTCAACCGTCGACAGTATCCGGCTTTCTTCCTCTCAACGGGATAGATCTCCTCGCCTCTTCTTCGTCCTTGTATGAAAAGCTTTGTGAGCTTTGCAACCTTGCCGGTACTAGTGCCACGTTTTGGGCTAGGGTTCACGGATAACCCATATGACACCCCACTATAGAAACGGCATCAGTGTCGGCGGCCATAAATTCTATGTCGGCGACCAAAATCCCGACAACAAGGCAATGTTAGAGGCCAACGAAGAAGCCGACGACAATATTACTTCCTGGCAAGCTATGTGGTTGGCCCAACCGTCAGAAAATTTGAATTTCTAAGCCTGCCAAAATAGTCTGTGTTGTCAGCCCAAGATCAACCGACTACATTGTTACTCCCTTTGACGACGCCTTGATGCCACAGACGAAAGGGGTTCAGATTGGTCACGCTTGGCAGTTAAAAAGGCGTATTTGTCATGTGTGGTCAACTAGGGAGTTCACGCAAGAAGGGCAGGTAGTACATACCAAGCCGCCAACATAAGCCATGCTATGTCGGCAGCCTACTCCTCAGCCGACGAAACAGACCCTCCCTCCCCCACCCCCGGCCCCGGTGCCCGGCCCTTTCCATGCCACGCACTGCTCGATCTGAGTCGTTGCTATGTGCAATCCAAGGATGTAGAGTATGCACAACCCATCACAAATCATTCCACATGGTTGTATCTCCCTGCGTTGAACTTTCGGTACAAGTTCTTTTGTAAATTCGATGTTTT
Source organism: Raddia guianensis (assembly GCA_036346415.1). Taxonomy (NCBI): domain Eukaryota; kingdom Viridiplantae; phylum Streptophyta; class Magnoliopsida; order Poales; family Poaceae; genus Raddia; species Raddia guianensis. The sequence goes on along the minus strand of CM070538.1, from coordinate 41,196,203 downwards.
ATCTGCTTTGTACAAGCTAGGCACGTAGAGATTGTAAAGGAAATTACGCCAAAATTGCAACAAAGAGCGATACAACCACGTCGAATGACTTGTGGTAGGTTTTGCATGCCCTACAATCATAGATTGCACATAGCAATGCCTCAGATCGAACCAAGCATTGGCTTGAAAGGGACTGGCATCCTTGGGGGTCTATGCCGACGACACATGCCCCTTGAAAGGATCGCTATGCCTAGGCGAATAAAACGAAATTACGAAATTAATAAACTTGAACAGTAACCAGTCGGTCGGATGTTCCGATGGGGATCGGATGTTCCGACGTGGTACAGTAACCCCTGCGTCGGATGTTCTGATCTGGGTCGGATGTTCTGACGGCGTCGGATGTTCGCGTCGGATGTTCCGATCCTGGGTATTCTGGATTTGTCGAAAACCTGCAGTAAACTGATTTCTCGCAAAACCAAGATTAGATCTACTCAAGAATACTCAGAACAAGCCAACACTAATAGTAAAAACAACAAAAACAAGATCAAGACAAAAACACAGCGATTTTTGTTTACCGATGTTCGGATCTTTGAAGGGAGATCCTACTCACCGTTAGGGAAGGTACAAAGGCCGGATCACCAAGACCCTAATCCCCTTACCGGATGAAGCACACAGTACTCACCGGCGATCACTAGTTGAACCCTTTTCCTTGTGGAGGTAGATTCGCACCTTCACAAACTCCGTAGGCGCGCCACACAAAGATCGGCGACTCACCGGCGACACCTAGCCGTCTAGGAGCCCTTCAAGCCTCCAAGAGTAACAAATGCGATGAAGAAAATAGAATCGGTAAGTGCTCAAGAGTTGGACTCTCTAATCCGTGGAGCACTTGGGTGTCTTGATCTCTCTAGATCTAGATCTCACAAGATGAACAAGAGAGAGACAAAGGCCAGGGTTCTTGAGAGAGATGATGAACATAAAGTATTAGGTTCAAATCAAGGTGTTATCAGAGTGACTAACCTTTGGCAGGTATTAGAGACGGCTTTAAATAGGGAATTCTGAAAACTAGCCGTTGCAGCAGTTAATCACGCGTCAGATATTCAGACCCCGTCAGATGTTCCCACCCGCGTCGGATATTCCGATCAAGTTCGATGGACCCTTATCGGATGGCATGAAAATCGGCGATGGATTACCATCGGATGTTCCGACCCTCGTCGGATGTTCTTATGGCATAGGTTCTGTATAGGGTGTATTTTGAGTGGAAGACTCACACGAACTTCGAGATACCTATTTTGAGCACTTAGGAACCTTTATAAGCTTCTCCATTGCATCCCTCTTTATAGTGCGGCATCTCTAGGACTCAATAAATAAAGATTTACAAGTAAAAAGTAGTCTTGATGCCTTCTTGCAATATATCCGCTTTATAGGGATACACCGTCACATGTAAACATGTACCTCATGGAATTAACCTGTATAACCTCTGTGCACAATTCTCCAATAGAAATATTAGCTCTATAATTGTTACTCATTAATCACCAAAATCATTAAAAGGGTCTAGATGCATTTTCAATCTCCCCCTTTTTGGTGTATTGATGATAACAATTATAGCTCACAAATAAATTATAAACAAGAATATATGAAAGAGCTTCCCCTGAAACTATGGCAATAATAACAACAGAAGCTCCCCCTATATCCTTGGCAGATTTGAATCTAGATGCAATATGACAGGATATATTACATAATACGAAATAAGAAGCAATTCACCATTACATCATCATCACAGAATAAATAAAGTCTTACAACCACAGCGTACCACATAAACATCGAGTTTAAAACATAGTTTTGCACTTAAACATTCAAGTTTCAAACATAGGAAACTAAGAGTAGAATAGATAAAAGATAGCTTTCTCCCCCTTAACTTAGCTTTCTCCCCCTTTGGCATCAAGACGTCAAAAAGAGAAAAAACTGAAAGTGGACTACTCAATCCACTCTGGGTCGCTGCTGCTGCTGCCACCCTGACCACTAGCACCACCACCACCGCCACCACCGGTGACCTCATCATCATCGTCGTTGTTGCCGCCACCGGAAGGAGGAAGCCCAAACCGTCCTTGAGTATAAGTGTCAATGGTGGAGTAGGAGGACGCGGAATCATCAGAAGAAAGAGGCATACCAAGATGCTTCTTGATGTCTTGAATCTGCTTTCGATTGTCGCGGAGGCGCACAATGGATTCCTAAACCCGATCATTTATCTTGCGGCACATGCAGAAAATGGATTTCAGTATTTTCTTGATAGAGCCTCCAGAAGATGATGGACTGGACCGAGTTGACGATGGGCCCACGCTATCACGAGGAGCAGAAGAAAGCCCTGCGCTATCACGAGTAGCCGAACCCCTACTGGGTGGTGTCACAAAAGTCCCACCAGGAGAAGCCAGTCCATGGGTGGTCACAAGGTATGGGGTATGCTTCACATCCAGCACAAACTTGAGACCAGTAACATGAATGATCATGCTCATCAGGTAAGGAGCATAAGGACAGCTCCTCTTGGGATCACAAGCACTGATCTTGATCTCACACCAGATGAAGTCCAGAATGTCAAAAGGACGCTCACGCAGACCAATTTTCACCAGAAGGTTGCAAGAGTAAGAAAGAACACGAGAAGCATCATCTTATCTGGGACAAAGAGTCTTGCAGAGGATGCGATTGAGCACTTGGTAGAATGGCTTCATGGTCTCAGTAGCTCTTGCCTTAATGGGAATAGGCCCATCGTATAATAATTTCAAGTCTTGATTCTTTAGGGCATCCACATCATGGAGCTCCTCCATGTTGCCTCTAGTGGACAATTTCAGATGCTGATCAAATTCCCTCTTTGAGAAGTTGTACCAGACTCTATCACATATAAACCAGAAGAAATCGCCAGCAGCACCCCCAGCAAAGTACAAGGAAGCATAGAATTGGCAAATGACTTCATCATTCCAATCATGCTGGAAGCTCAAGATATCAGTCAATCCCATGGTGTCACAAGCAGAAATGACCTTATTGATGACTGGATTGTCTGACAATGCCATGCCTTCCCAATCAATGAATTGCATGAGCATGACCGGATTCTACTTTTTGACAAAAGCAACATCATAGAAATCTTGATGAAAGAAGTTTCAGAATCTCTCATCAGTCCCTTCTTCCTTCTCATACTTCAAAGGATCCTCAACTCTGGTGTGTTGGATCTCCTTGACATCCGCGACATAGAATCCAAAAATCTTTGGAGTGACATTATGAGCAAATGTCCTTGATGTCTTTTTGATCATCAAAGGACCAATGGGATCATGGATATTTGCCCGCTTCCATTGAGCCAACCTCTCGTGAAAGATTGAAGGGTCCTCATTTGGCTCGGCGGAAGGAGGACCGACAATCGAACTTGAGGTTCGTTGTCGCTTGGAAGAAGACATCTGTATGATACATATGATGGAATCAAAGAATTGAAAGCGAGTGCTCAAAATCCATTCGGGTCAGTGAGTACCACGTCGGAACATCCGACGCGGTACAGCACCTGCCCGAAATAGGGTTTGTCAAATCTCTCACCAAAACAACAAATCCGAGGCATCAACAGGTGGGGAATACTTCCATGAGCAAGATAGAAGCATATTTAGCCACGAACTCGAACTAAAACGGCGCACATTGCACGTTCTCGAAGATTTGGAGCTTTACCTTCAATGGAGGAGGGGAGAAATGAGCAGGGAGGAGGCGGAGGCAGTGGAGAAGCGCTCAGGTCGCAAGATCCGACGCCGTACAGTTTGCCGCCGCCGGAAGATCCGCCGCGCGTCGGAGCTCCCTGTGCAGTCGCCGCCCAAGAGGAGAGAGAGGGAGAGGTAAAAGCTCTAGGGTAAAACCGTGGGGTAAAAAGAACAGAGACCCACGCGGTGAAAAGATAAAAAGGTGGCAAAACTAGGCCGAGTCGGAACCTCCGACGAAAGTTCCAACGGAACATCCGACGGACCCCCTGCTGGACAGCATCGGAAGTTCCGACGCCGGTCGGAACATCCGACGGACCCCTCGCTAGATCACATCGGAAGTTCCGGTGCCGAGCGGAACATCCGATCCCTCTCTTGCTGGAATGAAAGTTTTAGATTCCAGACTCCTTGAGAATAGATAAAATAGCTCCGGGAGGATAGAGGGGAGTTCTAAGAGTTGAATTTACCCAATGATGACCCGTAAGCATATCAATCAATCAAACTAAGGTCATCCATGAATAAATAGGATATGGAATACCCGAAGAGCCAAATCAAACAATTTATCTTATATATAATCCTATATAGCTATAGTAAAATAGATGACAAGATAAAGAAAATCTTTTCAATCACCAAACAATGTGTGCAATAGGTCAAGCAACATTCCGAGAGTCAAGGATGTTCAATTCACTCCGCAACTCACAAAATTTTCTCTCATCAAGGGGTTTGGTGAAAATGTCAGCTAGTTGGTTTTCGGTTTTCACATGGGTAATATCGATATCACCTTTGATTGAATGGTCTCTTAAGAAGTGATGTCGAATATCAATATGTTTGGTTCGGGAGTGTTGAATAGGATTGTTGGCTATTTTTATGGCACTCTCATTGTCACACAAAAGCGGGATGTGGTTGAGGTTAAGGCCATAATCTCTCAGTGTTTGCCTCATCCAAAGTAGTTGGGCACAACAATGTCCTCATGGCAATATATTCATTTCGGTGTGGATAGGCAATGAATGTTGTTTCTTGGACGCATACTAAACGAGCGACCTTCCAAGGAATTGGCAAGTACCGGAGATACTCTTCCTATCCACTTTACAACCGGCATAATCCGCATCCGAATAACCGATTAGGTCAAAGTTTGACCCTCCAGGATACCAAAGGCCAAAGTTGGGTGTGTGTGTATCAAATATCTCAATATTCTCTTGGTTACCACTAAGTGGCAATCCTTGGGTGCAGTTTGAAATTTTGCACACATGCACACACTAAGCATAATATCATGGCTAGATGCACAAAGTTAAAGCAGAGAGCCAATGATAGAACGATATACCTTTTGATCGACGTCCTTACCATTTACATTTAAATCAAGATGACTATTTGTTGGCATATGAGTCTTGATTGGTTTGGCGTCGCTCATATCAAACTTCTTAAGCATATCCTTCACGTACTTTGATTGGCTAATGAAAGTCCCTTCCTTCATTTGTTTCACTAGTAGTCCAAGGAATAACTTCAGCTCTCCCATCATTGACATCTCAAAGCGTTTAATCATCAAACTACTGAACTCCTCGCAAAAACACTCATTAGTAGATCCAAATATAATGTCATCAACATAAACTTGACAGACAAAGATATCACCATCTATTAACTTAGTAAAGAGTGTAGGATCAGATTTACCCATTTCAAAACACTTTCTTACCAAAAAATCCTTCAGGCACTTATACCATGAACGAGGTGCTTGCTTCAACTCATAAAGTGCCTTGTTGAGTTTGTAGACATGATTTGGATACTTTGTGTCTTCAAAACCCGGTGGTTGCTCAACGTAGACAAGCTCGGAAAGTGGACCGTTAAGAAAAGCGCTCTTGACATCCATTTGCCACAACTTAAAGCCATGGTGAGTAGCAAAAGCAATTAAAATTCTAATAGCATCTACTCTTGCTACGGGAGCGTAAGTCTGACCACAATCCAAACCTTCGATTTGCGTGATGCCTTGTGCAACCAACCGTGCTTTGTTTCTTGTCACTATACCATGTTCGTCTTGTTTGTTGCGGAAGACCCATTTCGTACCAATGATATTTTGTTTCGGTCTTGCCACCAACTCCCATACTTTATTCCTAGTGAAGTTATTTAACTCCTCTTGCATGGCAATAATCCAATTGGGATCCTTGATAGCTTGATCTATATTTAGTGACTCAAGAGAGAAGACAAACGAGTAAAATGCATAAAAATTTGAAAGACGAGATCTAGTAGTTACTCCCTTATTTATATCACCAATGATACTTTCGACGGGATGATCTCGTTGAACACTTTGGCAAACTATTGGATGTGCATTTGGTGGTGTAGTGTCTTCATCATCACCTTCACTTGACTTGTCATCTTCTTCTTCTTGAATAGTTGTTGGAGGTTCAATTTGAATTGATGAAGAAGATAAATCATCGTCTTCGACACCTTCTTGTGGTTTGACATCACTGATAGCCATTTTCTTGATAGCCTTACTTGGTGGTTCTTCTTGATCTAGCACGTGTTGATCAACTTGCTCTACTTGAGAGCCGTTAGTCTCATCAAATGTCACGTCACGCGAGATTTCAGCCACACCGGAGGTATTGTTGAAAACTCGGTACGCATAGGTATTTGATCCATAACCAAGCAAGAAGCTTTCACCAACCTTAGGAGCAAACTTAGAGTTTCTAGATTTCTTATTCAAAATATAACACTTACTGCCAAAAACTCTGAAGTATGAAATATTTAGCTTGTTACCGGTAAGGAGCTCATACGAAGTTTTCTTCAGCAACTTGTGTAAATAGAGTCGGTTGATGGCATGACAGGCGGTGTTCACAGCTTCCGCCTAATATATGTCCGAAACTTTCTATTCATTCATCATGGTTCTCGCCATCTCGATGAGGGTTTGATTCTTCCTCTCGACCACCCCATTTTGTTGAAGAGAGTAGGGGCCAAGAATTCATGCTTGATGCCTTCCTCATCAAGATATTTTTCAACATCAGTGTTTTTGAATTCTTTCCCATTGTCACTTCGAATCTTCTTAATCTTCACTTCAAACTCGTTTTGAGATCTTCTCATAAACTTCTTTAAGATTCCTTTTGCTTCTATCTTATCATGCAAAAAGAATACCCCGTGAAGCGTGAAAAGTAATCAACAATAACAAGACCATATTTGTTACCTCCTATACTTTTGTATGCAATAGGTCCAAAGAGATCCATATGTAGTAGTTGTAGAGATCTCGTCGTGGTCCTCACGTTCTTCGAAGGATGGGGTGCTCCAACTTGCTTTCCCGCTTGACATGCGCCACAAGGCCTGTCTTTCCCAAACTTCACATTTGTTAGTCCAATGATGTGATTCCCTTTCGAGAGTTTGTGAAGGTTTCTCATACCAACATGGGCTAGTCGACGATGCCAAAGCCAACCCATACTAGATTTAGCCATTAGGCATATTCCAGGGCTAGGTCTATCCATGGAGAAGTCCACAAGATAAAGCTTTCCCTTTCGATGACCTTTAAAGGCTATTAAACCATCACTCCTTCGAACGACACTCACACCATCACAAGAAAAGATACAATCGTAACCGGTAGCACAAAATTGTTATACCGATAATAGATTGTATTTCAATGAATCGACGAGTAAGACATTTGTAAGAAAAAGATTTTCAGAGATTGCAATCTTACCAAGACCTAGTATATCAGCTTTACTGTCATCCCCAAAAGTAATGCTCTCACTTGGTTGATTGTAACAATTAATTTGGGAGAACATTCTCTTCTCTCCGGTCATATGATGAGTGCAACCGCTGTCGAGTACCCAACTAGGGCCACCGGAGAGATATTCCTACAAAGTTCAAGCTTTGGTCTTAGGTACCCAAATTTGATTGGGTCCTTTGAGGTTAGTCACAAGAGCCTTCGGGACCCAAATGGATCTCACCAAAGTTGCATTAGTACGCTTTGGTCCAACATGATAAGCAAGCACTCTACTAAAATTATTCCTTTTAAGAATGTAAGAGGCATTAAAAGTAGAGCGAGAAACGTGAGCCTTACTCTCTCACAAAATGAATTGGCTTAGTGACGGGTGTCACCATAACATGCGCCTTCTTGCCCTTAGGTGGAATGTAGCCAAGTCCGGCCTTCTTGAAGTTTTCTCTTCTCTTATCTAGGATCTCATCAAGTCCTTTACTCAACTTGTAAGATCTTTGAATGCCGTCCTCAAGTAGACCCTTAACTTCTCATTCTCACTAGCAAGATCTTGTAAAGTGGCGAAGTTTGTTGCATAAGCATTTACATTCATATTGTAGCACCTTGCATAACCATTGCTCGTGGAAGGAGGTGAGTCATAAGTTGCATTTGAAAGAGTAGAAGTGCTCTTCACAAGATCATCAAACTTCACTTTAAGAGTCTCATGTGCTTCCTTTGCACCAATGAGTTCTTCCTTGAGTGAAGAGTTGTTGATCTCAAGAGAACTTGTTTTGGATTTGACATCGAAAATTCTTTGGTCATCTCCTCAACCCTCTTCTTTTTCAATGCTAGTTCCTTCTCAAGTTGGAGGTTTCTCTTCTTTTCAAGGATAAACAAGTCTTCTCCTTTCTCAAGAAGATCCTCTTGTTGCTCAACTCTCTCCATGAGCTCGGTCAACTTACCCATATCGAACTTTCTCATCATCTTGACCAAGCTATCTTGACTCATATCATCCTCATCATCACTAGAGTTGTTAGTATAAGAATTGACTAGAGATTTAGAAGATCTTGATGATACCTTAGGGCCCTTGGCCATGAAGCACATTGTAGGTTCATCATCGTCATCTGTCAATTCACCAAATAGAGATAAGGTCCTTTTTGGAATAGCCATTCCAATGCAAGCAACACTCTCATCGTTGGACTCGGAGTCGGATTCGGAGTCGGATTCGGAATCCTACTCCTCACCAATGTGGGCTCCTCTTAAACTTTTCTCGTGTCTCTTGCTCTTTTCCTTGTCCTTCTTGTAACTCTTATCTTTCTTCCTTTCTTCCTTGTCCTTATCCTTCTTGTGTGGGCACTCGGCAATGAAGTGTCCGGTTTCACCATATTCATAGCATTTTCTTCTTGAACTTCTTGAAGATTTTGATTTGCCGGAGTCCTTCTTGCCTTTACTATTGTAGCCATTCTTATTGAGAAATTTATTGAATCTTCTCACAAAGAACGCCATTTCTTCCATGTTCATTTGCCCATCTTATCATCACTGCTTGAGCTATCATCCTTTACCTTTGACACTTTGCTCGCCTTCAAAGCTATGCTCTTCTTCTTGGTAGATTGAGCCATCTCTTTGATGTTTGAAGCTTCTTGGTCCATAAACTCATCACTAAGAATTCTTCCAAACACTTCGTGCAATGTGATTGAGTGATAGTTGTCTCTATCTCGAATCATTTGCACTAAATGTCGATTGGTTGGAGTGATAGCCCGGAGTAAAATCTTGACCACCTCATGATCAGTGAGAGACTTGCATCCAAGTCCCTTGGCCTCATTTACCAACACCATAAGTCGATCAAACATTGTCTTATAGTCTTCTCCTTCCTCTAGGATGAACCTTCATAGTTTGCCATTGATAAGCTCGATATTGGTTTCCCCCACACTTGATGTGCCGTCGTGAACAACCTTGAGGGTATCCCAAATTGTTTTGACTTATTCAAGTCCGTCAACTCGATTGAATTCACATGGGCTCAAAGCACCAAATAATGCATTGACGGCTTGATAGTTGCGGAAGGAGTCTCTTTCCTCATCAGCAGTGAAATTCTCCAGTTCCTTGGGCTTAAAACCTGTTTCTACAATTCTCCAAATAGAAGGATGAATAGACATTAGATACATCTTCATCGTATGTCTCCATTATGGGTAGTATGTGCCATCGAAGTGAGGCGCACGTCCAGTGGAAACAGAGACATGAGATGAGGATGTCGAATCAGGATAAACATAAGGAATAGCAGCCTTTTTGTTGCCTTCACTTGAAGTCTCGATCTTGATATCGTCTTTGTTGTTAGGCATGATTCTCCAAGCTGTTAAGCTTAAAACAGGAGGTTAGGCTCTGATACCAATTGAAAGGATCGCTATACCGCCTAGGGGGGTGAATAGGCGAATAAAACGAAATTGCGGAATTAATAAACTTGAACAGTAACCAGTCGGTCGGATGTTCCGATGGGGATCGGATGTTCTGACGTGGTACAATAACCCCTGCGTCGGATGTTCTGATCTTGGTCGGATGTTCTGACGGCGTCGGATGTTCGCATCGGATGTTCCGATCCTGGGTATTCTGGATTTGTCGAAAACCTGCAGTAAACTGATTTCTCGCAAAACCAAGATTAGATCTACTGAAGAATACTCAGAACAAGCCAACACTAATAGTAAAAACAACGAAAACAAGATCAAGATAAAAACACAGCGATTTTTGTTTACCGATGTTCGGATCTTTCAAGGGAGATCCTACTTACCGTTAGGGAAGGCACAAAGGCCGGATCACCAAGACCCTAACCCGCTTACCGGATGAAGCACACAGCACTCACTGGCGATCACTAGTTGAATCCTTTTCCTTGTGGAGGTAGATTCGCACCTTCACAAACTCCGGAGGCACGCCACAGAAAGATCGGCGACTTACCGGCGACACCTAGCCTTCTAGGAGCCCTTCAAGCCTTCAAGAGTAACAAATACGATGAAGAAAACAGAATCGCTAAGTGCTCAAGAGTTGGACTCTCTAATCCGTGGAACACTTGGGTGCCTTGATCTCTTTAGATCTAGATCTCACAAGATGAACAGGAGAGACACAAAGGCTAGGGTTCTTGAGAGAGATGATGAACATGAAGTATTAGGTTCGAATCAAGGTGTAATCAGAGTGAGTAACCTTTGGCAGGTATTAGAGACGGCTTTAAATAGGAATCGAAAACTAGCCGCTATGTATTGTTGGACCCAAAAAATTATATTTAATTGGTTAATTGCTGGATAATTAATCCCATAATTAGCCAATTAAATAATTTCGTGGAATATTAATCAAAGGGACAAGTGTTCGTAACAAACTCGGTTTTTTCCTTTTATACGTGTCTATCTCTATCTCTATCCCCTATAAAAGCATAGCCAGACGTAGCACAGAAGGCTGGCGCGGATGCCCCAGGGGAGAAGAGCTCCCTCGTGATTTTTCTGGCGAGATTGTATCTACGCGCACCAAGCCATCGGAAGGCATCGGAAGGCAAACACGGTGGCCAGGAACAACAAGTCGGCTAGAAACACACACAGCAGATTGAAATTGGTGGAAGCAGCATAAACTTCAAAGGAAGCTAAAGCCGACCAATCAAGAATCAAAGATTAATCTACAATCCATGGTCTTCTAGACGCACGCAAGCACATCTATTACCAATCCTGTGATTGATGAGAGATGGAAACAATATTATAGCTAAGGCCATCGGACTTTATTTACAATCCGATCTGCTACTGCAATCTGCATGCTACACACCAAGGATTTTTATTTCGGTAGAAGAAAAATTTCGTTCCTCAGCGAAAATACCGAAATCCGCGAAATCCGAAAATTTCGTTCGAAATTTCGGTCAAAAGACGTTCAAATTCAAACAAAATTTGTCCAAATTTTGATGAAATTTGTCTATAAGACTATATCCAACATCTAGCACCAAATGGCAACATATAACATCTCATTCATCATCCATTGGAAGATATTTTGAGCAGGGAAGAAGGAATACCTAGGGAGAGTTGGGGAGAAGAGGGGAGCGCCGCCGAGGTGGAGCCGCCGGGAGGAGGCGCGACCGGGCTGGAGCCACACCGCCGGGAGGAGGAGCGCTGGGTGGAGCTACCGCCCACGGGAGGAGCCGCCATTGAGCCGGGTGGATCCTGCCATGGTCGAGCCGCCGCAGGGGTGGAGGAGGCGCTGGCGGGGGAGGAGGAGAGGCGCGCTGAGGGAGGAGGCGCGCTGGGAAGGACCAAGGAGGCACGCTGCCTCCGGCGCCGAATGAAGGTGAAGCCGCCGTCGCCATTTTTGCAAAAATCGAGGAAGAGGAGGCATCGCTTAGGTTTTTTGACCACAGGGGATGATAACGTAGCTAGTATGGGTCGTTTTGAGCCATGGATCATCCAAACTGGGCCAAAATTTTTTGACCGAAATGGGCCCATTTCGGCTCAGGCCGGGAAATCCGGAATTCGCGAAATTTCGCCGAAATTTCGACGAAAAAAAAATTCCTGCTACACACATGATTATCACGTTCACGTCCATGGCGGCCACGCGACAAGCGGCCTGGCTCCTCTTCACCAACACGGCGGCGGCGTTTTCTTCGCCTAGCGATGGGTGGCGGCGAGCTCCCCGACTCGATCTGCTCGCGGCGGCCGCGTCTTCTTCCTCAAACATATGGGTGGCGGTCTGTTCTCGATCCGGCGATGAGTGGCGACGAGCTCCCGATTCGGTCTTCAACGGTGGCGGCGTTAGCTTATGGGTGGCGGCGAGCTCCCCGTCCTCGGTATGCAATGGCAGCGGCGGCGCCTTCTTCGCTAAGCGTATGGGTGGCCGTGTGCTCCCGGACCTGGATCTGCAATGGCAACGCGGCATCGAGCCAACAACGACGCCCCCAAGACGGTCGGCGCATCCTTATCTCCACCAGGCGGCGGCACGTGATCCCTTCCATAGCGGTGCAGCCCGGCACGGCGGCGCGGCATCGAGCCAACAACGACGCACCCAAGAAGGCCGGCGTGCCTCTCCCGTTTCCACCAACGCGGCGGCACCAGACCCCCAAGGCGGCCTGGCGGCGCCCTCGGCCTTCCTCTCCACGCACGGGCGCACACGACGGCTCCCCCATCTTCCTTGGCGGTGCGGTGCTCCGTCCCCTGCTCCAGACCCAACGGCGGCGCCCGTTCCCTGCTCCAGCATCTCCCTCGGCGCGGTATCCCCATGATGCGGCAGAGTGGCATCACGAGCTCGGCGGCATTCTGCATCTTCCCCCATGGCGCGGCGGCGTCTCCGGCATCATCTCCAGGCGGATGGCGCCTGGCTCCCTCACGGGCTCTCCTCCTTGGCGCGGCGACGACCAGGACGGCAACGCGTGGCGGTAGCATCAATCCGATTCATCCACTCTGAACGGCGCCCGGCGAGCACCGGCGACGTCCCACAGCCACGGCGACCTCAGCATCTACAAAGCGATGCGGAGACGGCGACATCCTCTCCTCCACACGCACGGCCGGCGCCCGGCGTCTGCCTCGGCACAAGCGGCGGTGTTCCCCTGATTTCTCCAAGCTGGCGCCGATGGCAATCTCCCCTGTCTCCATCAAGGCAGCGTCCTGACGTCTTCTTGCCCCAACAAGGCGAGGTGGCGGCATGGTGCTCCGGCGGGGCAAGGCGGCGGCAAGGCCTTGCCTACACTTTGGCGCCCGGCGCGGCATCTTCAGTGGCGGCGCGGCACCTCTACGGCACGGCATCTCCCCACGGCGCCTACGGCTCAGCACCTCCACGGCCACGGCATCTTCCCATGGCAGCAGGGCCCAACCTCCTCTCCAGAGCATCGGCGTTTCTTCTCCACAGGCACAGCGCCCGGCGTGCCCTCTTTCCCCACGCGTATGGCGGCGAGCAGCATCTCCAGCGCGGCGGCTCCGACAATTAAAATTCTAATAGCATCTACTCTTGCTACGGGGCGTAAGTCGACCACAATCAAACCTTCGATTTGCGTGATGCCTTGTGCAACCAACCGTGCTTTGTTTCTTGTCACTATACCATGTTCGTCTTGTTTGTTGCGGAAGACCCATTTCGTTACCAATGATATTTTGTTTCGGTCTTGCCACCAACTCCCATACTTTATTCCTAGTGAAGTTATTTAACTCCTCTTGCATGGCAATAATCCAATTGGGATCCTTGATAGCTTGATCTATATTTAGTGACTCAAGAGAGAAGACAAGCGAGTAAAATGCATAAAAATTTGAAAAGCGAGATCTAGTAGTTACTCCTTATTTATATCACCAATGATACTTTCGTGGGATGATCTCGTTGAACACTTTGGCAAACTATTGGATGTGCATTTGGTGGTGTAGTGTCTTCATCATCACCTTCACTTGACTTGTCATCTTCTTCTTCTTGAATAGTTGTTGGAGGTTCAATTTGAATTGATGAAGAAGATAAATCATCGTCTTCGACACCTTCTTGTGGTTTGACATCACTGATAGCCATTTTCTTGATAGCCTTACTTGGTGGTTCTTCTTGATCTAGCGTGTTGATCAACTTGCTCTACTTGAGAGCCGTTAGTCTCATCAAATGTCACGTCACGCGAGATTTCAGCCACACGGAGGTATTGTTGAAAACTTCGATGCGCATAGGTATTTGATCCATAACCAAAGAAGCTTTCACCAACCTTAGGAGCAAACTTAGAGTTTCTAGATTTCTTATTCAAAATATAACACTTCTTGCCAAAAACTCGAAGTATGAAATATTTAGCTTATTACGGTAAGGAGCTCATACGAAGTTTTCTTGACAACTTGTGTAAATAGAGTCGGTTGATGGCATGACGGTGGTGTTCTGACTTCCGCCTAATATATGTCGAAACTTTCTATTCATTCATCATGGTTCTCGCCATCTCGATGAGGTTTGATTCTTCCTCTCGACCACCCCATTTTGTTGAAGAGAGTAGGGGCCAGAATTCATGCTTGATGCCTTCCTCATCAAGATATTTTTCAACATCGGTGTTTTGAATTCTTTCCCATTGTCACTTGAATCTTCTTAATCTTCACTTCAAACTCGTTTGAGATCTTCTCATAAACTTCTTTAAGATTCCTTTTGCTTCTATCTTATCATGCAAAAGAATACCCGTGAAGCGTGAAAAGTAATCAACAATAACAAGACCATATTTGTTACCTCCTATACTTTTGTATGCAATAGGTCCAAAGAGATCCATATGTAGTAGTTGTAGAGATCTCGTCGTGGTCCTCACGTTCTTCGAAGGATGGGGTGCTCCAACTTGCTTTCCCGCTTGACATGCGCCACAAGGCCTGTCTTTCCCAAACTTCACATTTGTTAGTCCAATGATGTGATTCCCTTTCGAGAGTTTGTGAAGGTTTCTCATACCAACATGGGCTAGTCGGCGATGCCAAAGCCAACCCATACTAGATTTAGCCATTAGGCATATTCCAGGGCTAGGTCTATCCATGGAGAAGTCCACAAGATAAAGCTTTCCCTTTCGATGACCTTTAAAGGCTATTAAACCATCACTCCTTCGAACGACACTCACACCATCACAAGAAAAGATACAATCGTAACCGGTAGCACAAAATTGTTATACCGATAATAGATTGTATTTCAATGAATCGACGAGTAAGACATTTGTAAGAAAAAGATTTTCAGAGATTGCAATCTTACCAAGACCTAGTATATCAGCTTTACTGTCATCCCCAAAAGTAATGCTCTCACTTGGTTGATTGTAACAATTAATTTGGGAGAACATTCTCTTCTCTCCGGTCATATGATGAGTGCAACATTGTCGAGTACCCAACTAGGGCCACCGGGAGATATTCCTACAAAGTTCAAGCTTTGGTCTTAGGTACCCAAATTTGATTGGGTCCTTTGAGGTTAGTCACAAGAGCCTTGGGACCCAAATGGATCTCACCAAAGTTGCATTAATGCGCTTTGGTCCAACATGATAAGCAAGCACTCTACTAAAATTATTCCTTTTAAGAATGTAAGAGGCATTAAAAGTAGAGCGAGAAACGTGAGCCTTACTCTCTCACAAAATGAATTGGCTTAGTGACGGGTGTCACCATAACATGCGCCTTCTTGCCCTTAGGTGGAATGTAGCCAAGTCCGGCCTTCTTGAAGTTTTCTCTTCTCTTATCTAGGATCTCATCAAGTCCTTTACTCAACTTGTAAGATCTTTGAATGCCGTCCTCAAGTAGACCCTTAACTTCTCATTCTCACTAGCAAGATCTTGTAAAGTGGCGAAGTTTGTTGCATAAGCATTTACATTCATATTGTAGCACCTTGCATAACCATTGCTCGTGGAAGGAGGTGAGTCATAAGTTGCATTTGAAAGAGTAGAAGTGCTCTTCACAAGATCATC
This sequence comes from Raddia guianensis, assembly GCA_036346415.1. Classification (NCBI taxonomy): domain Eukaryota; kingdom Viridiplantae; phylum Streptophyta; class Magnoliopsida; order Poales; family Poaceae; genus Raddia; species Raddia guianensis. Next base: position 41,180,464 of record CM070538.1, on the reverse strand, counting down.
AAACTTCACTTTAAGAGTCTCATGTGCTTCCTTTGCACCAATGAGTTCTTCCTTGAGTGAAGAGTTGTTGATCTCAAGAGAACTTGTTTTGGATTTGACATCAGAAAATTCTTTGGTCATCTCCTCAACCCTCTTCTTTTTCAATGCTAGTTCCTTCTCAAGTTGGAGGTTTCTCTTCTTTTCAAGGATAAACAAGTCTTCTCCTTTCTCAAGAAGATCCTCTTGTTGCTCAACTCTCTCCATGAGCTCGGTCAACTTACCCATATCGAACTTTCTCATCATCTTGACCAAGCTATCTTGACTCATATCATCCTCATCATCACTAGAGTTGTTAGTATAAGAATTGACTAGAGATTTAGAAGATCTTGATGATACCTTAGGGCCCTTGGCCATGAAGCACATTGTAGGTTCATCATCGTCATCTGTCAATTCACCAAATAGAGATAAGGTCCTTTTTGGAATAGCCATTCCAATGCAAGCAACACTCTCATCGTTGGACTCGGAGTCGGATTGGTCGGATTGGAATCCTACTCCTCACCAATGTGGGCTCCTCTTAAACTTTTCTCGTGTCTCTTGCTCTTTTCCTTGTCCTTCTTGTAACTCTTATCTTTCTTCCTTTCTTCCTTGTCCTTATCCTTCTTGTGTGGGCACTTTCGGCAATGAAGTGTCGGTTTCACCATATTCATAGCATTTTCTTCTTGAACTTCTTGAAGATTTTGATTTGCGGAGTCCTTCTTGCCTTTACTATTGTAGCCATTCTTATTGAAATTTATTGAATCTTCTCACAAAAACGCCATTTCTTCCATGTTCATTTGCCCATCTTATCATCCTTTGCTTGAGCTATCATCCTTTACCTTTGACACTTTGCTCGCCTTCAAAGCTATGCTCTTCTTCTTGGTAGATTGAGCCATCTCTTTGATGTTTGAAGCTTCTTGGTCCATAAACTCATCACTAAAATTCTTCCAAACACTTAGTGCAATGTGATTGAGTGATAGTTGTCTCTATCTCGAATCATTTGCACTAAATGTCGATTGGTTGGAGTGATGGCAGGAGTAAAATCTTGACCACCTCATGATCAGTGAGAGACTTGCATCCAAGTCCCTTGGCCTCATTACCAACACCATAAGTCGATCAAACATTGTCTTATAGTCTTCTCCTTCCTCTAGGATGAACCTTCATAGTTTGCCATTGATAAGCTCGATATTGGTTTCCCCACTTGATGTGCCGTCGTGAACAACCTTGAGGGTATCCCAAATTGTTTTGACTTATTCAAGTCCGTCAACTCGATTGAATTCACATGGGCTCAAAGCACCAAATAATGCATTGGCGGCTTGATAGTTGCGGAAGAGTCTCTTTCCTCATCGGCGGTGAAATTCTCCGTTCCTTGGGCTTAAAACCTGTTTCTACAATTCTCCAAATAGAAGGATGAATAGACATTAGATACATCTTCATCGTATGTCTCCATTATGGGTAGTATGTGCCATCGAAGTGGCGCGCGTCCGGTGGAAAGCAGAGACATGAGATGAGGATGTCGAATCGAGATAAACATAAGGAATAGCGACCTTTTGTTGCCTTCACTTGAAGTCTCGATCTTGATATCGTCTTTGTTGTTAGGCATGATTCTCCAAGTGTTAAGCTTAAAGCAGGAGGTTAGGCTCGATACCAATTGAAAGGATCGCTATACCGCCTAGGGGTGAATAGGCGAATAAAAGCGAAATTGCGGAATTAATAAACTTGAGCGGTAACGATCGGTCGGATGTTCGATGGGGATCGGATGTTACGGCGTGGTACAATAACCCTGCGTCGGATGTTACGATCTTGGTCGGATGTTACGGCGGCGTCGGATATTCGCATCGGATGTTCGATCACAGGTATACGGATTTGTCGAAAACTGCGATGGCGATTTCTCGCAAAACCAAGATTAGATCTACTGAAGAATACTCAGAACAAGCCAACACTAATAGTAAAAACAACGAAAACAAGATCAAGATAAAAACACAGCGATTTTTGTTTACCGATGTTGGATCTTTCAAGGAGATCCTACTTACCGTTAGGGAAGGCACAAAGGCGGATCACCAAGACCCTAACCGCTTACGGATGAAGCACCACGGCACTCACTTGGCGATCACTAGTTGAATCCTTTTCCTTGTGGAGGTAGATTCGCACCTTCACAAACTCGGAGCACGCCCGCGAGAAAGATCGGCGACTTCTGGCGACACCTAGCCTTCTAGGAGCCCTTCAAGCCTTCAAGAGTAACAAATACGATGAAGAAAACAGAATCGCTAAGTGCTCAAGAGTTGGACTCTCTAATCCGTGGAACACTTGGGTGCCTTGATCTCTTTAGATCTAGATCTCACAAGATGAACAGGAGAGACACAAAGGCTAGGGTTCTTGAGAGAGATGATGAACATGAAGTATTAGGTTCGAATCAAGGTGTAATCAGAGTGAGTAACCTTTGGCAGGTATTAGAGACGGCTTTAAATAGGGAATCCCGAAAACTAGCCGTTGCAGCTGTTGGACCCAAAAAAAATTATATTTAATTGGTTAATTAAGCTGGATAATTAATCCCATAATTAGCCAATTAAATAATTTCGTGGAATATTAATCAAAGGGACAAGTGTTCGTAACAAACTCGGTTTTTTCCTTTTATACGTGTCTATCTCTATCTCTATCCCCTATAAAAGCATAGCCAGACGTAGCACAGAAGGCTGGCGCGGATGCCCCAGGGGAGAAGAGCTCCCTCGTGATTTTTCTGGCGAGATTGTATCTACGCGCACCAAGCCATCGGAAGGCATCGGAAGGCAAACACGGTGGCCAGGAACAACAAGTCGGCTAGAAACACACACAGCAGATTGAAATTGGTGGAAGCAGCATAAACTTCAAAGGAAGCTAAAGCCGACCAATCAAGAATCAAAGATTAATCTACAATCCATGGTCTTCTAGACGCACGCAAGCACATCTATTACCAATCCTGTGATTGATGAGAGATGGAAACAATATTATAGCTAAGGCCATCGGACTTTATTTACAATCCGATCTGCTACTGCAATCTGCATGCTACACACCAAGGATTTTTATTTCGGTAGAAGAAAAATTTCGTTCCTCAGTGAAAATACGAAATCCATGAAATCCGAAAATTTAGATTCGAAATTTCGGTCAAAAACGTTCAAATTCAAACAAAATTTGTCCAAATTTTGATGAAATTTGTCTATAAGACTATATCAACATCTAGCACCAAATGGCAACATATAACATCTCATTCATCATCCATTGGAAGATATTTTGAGCAGGGAAGAAGGAATACCTAGGGAGAGTTGGGGAGAAGAGGGGAGCATTTGCCGCCGAGGTGGAGCCGCCGCCGAGGGAGGCGCACCGGGCTGGAGCCTGACCGCCCGGGAGGAGGCGCAGGGGTGGAGCTACCGCCCGGGGAGGAGCCTTGTTGGAGTGGGGTGGATCCTGCCATGGTCGAGCCGCCTTGTGGAGGAGGCTGGTGGGGAGGAGGAGGCGCGCTGAGGGAGGAGGGGAAGGACCGAAGGAGGCACGCCGTCTCCCGGCGCCGGGAATGAAGCTGAAGCTGCCGCCGTCGCCATTTTTGCAAAAATCGAGGAAGAGGAGGCATCGCTTAGGTTTTTTGACCACAGGGGATGATAACGTAGCTAGTATGGGTCGTTTTGAGCCATGGATCATCCAAACTGGGCCAAAATTTTTTGACCGAAATGGGCCCATTTCGGCTCAGGCCGGGAAATCCGGAATTCGCGAAATTTCGCCGAAATTTCGACGAAAAAAAAATCCCTGCTACACACATGATTATCACGTTCACGTCCATGGCGGCCACGCGACAAGCGGCCTGGCTCCTCTTCACCAACACGGCGGCCGGCGTTTTCTTCGTCTAGCGTATGGGTGGCCGGCGAGCTCCCCCGACCTCGATCTGCTCCGGCGGCGGCCGGCGTCTTCTTCCTCAAACATATGGGTGGCGGTCTGTTCCCGATCCGGCGCATGAGTGGCGACGAGCTCCCCCGATTCCGGTCTTCAACGGTGGCGGCGTTAGCTTATGGGTGGCCGGCGAGCTCCCCCGTCCTCGGTATGCAATGGCAGCGGCCGGCGTCTTCTTCGCCAAGCGTATGGGTGGCCGGTGTGCTCCCCGGACCTGGATCTGCAATGGCAACGCGGCATCGAGCCAACAACGACGCCCCCAAGACGGTCGGCGCATCCTTATCTCCACCAGGCGGCGGCACGTGATCCCTTCCATAGCGGTGCAGCCCGGCACGGCGGCGCGGCATCGAGCCAACAACGACGCACCCAAGAAGGCCGGCGTGCCTCTCCCGTTTCCACCAACGCGGCGGCACCAGACCCCCAAGGCGGCCTGGCGGCGCCCTCGGCCTTCCTCTCCACGCACGGGCGCACACGACGGCTCCCCCATCTTCCTTGGCGGTGCGGTGCTCCGTCCCCTGCTCCAGACCCAACGGCGGCGCCCGTTCCCTGCTCCAGCATCTCCCTCGGCGCGGTATCCCCATGATGCGGCAGAGTGGCATCACGAGCTCGGCGGCATTCTGCATCTTCCCCCATGGCGCGGCGGCGTCTCCGGCATCATCTCCAGGCGGATGGCGCCTGGCTCCCTCACGGGCTCTCCTCCTTGGCGCGGCGACGACCAGGACGGCAACGCGTGGCGGTAGCATCAATCCGATTCATCCACTCTGAACGGCGCCCGGCGAGCACCGGCGACGTCCCACAGCCACGGCGACCTCAGCATCTACAAAGCGATGCGGAGACGGCGACATCCTCTCCTCCACACGCACGGCCGGCGCCCGGCGTCTGCCTCGGCACAAGCGGCGGTGTTCCCTGATTTCTCCAAGCTGGCGCCGATGGCAATCTCCCCTGTCTCCATCAAGGCAGCGTCCTGACGTCTTCTTGCCCCAACAAGGCGAGGTGGCGGCATGGTGCTCCGGCGGGGCAAGGCGGCGGCAAGGCCTTGCCTACACTTTGGCGCCCGGCGCGGCATCTTCAGTGGCGGCGCGGCACCTCTACGGCACGGCATCTCCCCACGGCGCCTACGGCTCAGCACCTCCACGGCCACGGCATCTTCCCATGGCAGCAGGGCCCAACCTCCTCTCCAGAGCATCGGCGTTTCTTCTCCACAGGCACAGCGCCCGGCGTGCCCCTCTTTCCCCACGCGTATGGCGGCGAGCAGCATCTCCAGCGCGGCGGCTCCGACGCCAACGGCGCGGCGACCCTGGCCATCTTCAACACCGGCGTCGGCCTAGCTAGCCGCAGAAAAGCGAGCTCGTCCGGAGTCTAGCGCAGTGACTAGCAAGACTAGCTATCGGCTTCTATGTACGTGGTGCATGTCCAGTACGAACATGCACGTGTATTAGTGTTTAGCCACTAATCAAGTTAATTAATGGAGCGAAGACATGCACATACTCAACGTGTTGCTGGACACTTTCGAGACCGAGCCGCTCGCCACGCTTCGCCTTTGCATGAGCCGCACATCGCAGTCTTCTACGTCGTTTCCCTGTGACACGCGAACCCATGTTGCTGTTTCTAAGTTGCTTCCAGGCTACGCTATCAACAGGCCATGTCACCAAGGACATCATCAACAGAGCACTACATATCAAAATACATAACGGCCGGTGCACTACGCGGCACTGCACACCATCATCGTCACCAAGCGAAGAGACGTAGCCAACACAATACAAAACGACGCTTCGGCCTTAGCAGAAACATGTTCCGCTAAAGAGAATCGTCTCCAGCCCCCGTTCATCAAGTTTTCCTTAGTGGAATGCATTCCGCTCGAGGAAATTAAAGAACACTCGTCCATGACTCCTTTAACGATCACTAGTGCCGTCCAGCATTCTTTTCCAGCAACCCCGTCAACACCGGCGAGACCTGCTTCTATATCGACCTTAAAGGGATGCCGTCTCGTTCGACAGACATGCCCAAAGGTGAATAAGACCCTGAAGGTCAACGGCGTCGTGGACATCTCAATTCCACGGTGCCGACACACATCTCTGTTCCAACAAACATCGCCCCGAAGGTGAACAAGACCCTAAAGGCTAACGATGCCGTGGCTATCTCAATTCCATGGTGCCGACGTACCTCCTAACGACGAACTTTTCGTTAGTGAGGAGTAGCTCCAATATCAAGACATGAAGGTGAACAAGACCATGAAAGCCAACGGTATCGTGGAAATCCCAATTCCACGGTGCCGACGCACGTCTCAATTCAGCACGAAGGTGAACAAGACTCTGAAGGCCAACTATACTATGGAGATCCCAATTCCACGGTACTGACATACACTCCGTCCCAATAAACACAAGCCCAAAGGTGAACAAGACACTAAAGGCTGGCGGTATCGTGGAGATCCCAATTCCATGGTATCGACATATGCTCCGCTCTAACAAAATCAAGACGATGGTGATCAAGACCGTCAAAGCCTACATCCAACCCCGGACACGCCGGAATATTTCTGATGACGCCAACATGCTGTCTACCTCAACTCCAAGTCAAGTACAAGCCGTGCATCTCCCAAATACAACTACAACAACGTGGCGCCTGAAGATACAAATTCAAACGACACGGGCGGGCATAGCCATACAACGGCTGTGCTAGGCACTGCGAGGGCCGTGTTACCCTACGTATCCTGCCGTCGCCAACGACACCCTACATACACCCGCAGCACGGTGAAGCACAAGACAGAGAGAAGAAGAAGACAACCTCGCGGCTTAATCGGAGGTGTTCCGCGCGTCCTCGCACGGATGTAATTAACTGGGTAGCCTTCCGAGGCACCAGGATCCAGAACCATCACAATCATCTACACAAGATGGCCAACTAGCATGGCTACGGAGCGCAATCTCAACAAGAACTTGTATTCTATTGCTATAATGAAATATCAACGTTCTTGTCCCCCTTCTTTTGTGTGTTTTTGATAAATGCACTGGCACGCCTGCAAAATCCCAGCGGAATTTGTGTGCGTCACAGCAGCAGTTAATCACGCGTCAGATGTTCAGACCCCATCGGATGTTTCGACCGAAGTTCCGATGGACCCCTTACTGGATGGCATGAAAAACTGGCAGACTGGATTACCATCGAATGTTCCGACCCTCGTCGGATGTTCTGATGGCATAGGTTCTGTATAGGGTGTATTTTGAGTGGAAGACTCACACGAACTTCGAAATACCTATTTTGAGCACTTAGGAACCTTTATAAGCTTCTCCATCGCATCCCTCTTTATAGTGCGGCATCCCTAGGACTCAATAAATAAAGATTTATAAGTAAAAAGTAGTCTTGATGCCTTCTTACAATATATCCGCTTTATAGGGATACACCATCACATATAAACTTGTACCTCATGGAATTAACCTGTATAATCTCTGTGCACAATTCTCCAATAGAAATATTAGCTCTATAATTGTTACTCATTAATCACCACAATCATTAAAAGGGCCTAGATGCACTTTTAATCTCCCCCTTTTTGGTGTATTGATGACAACAATTATAGCTCACAAATAAATTATAAACAAGAATATATGAAAGAGCTTCCCCTGAAACTGTTGTCCGGGTTTATATATGAACAAGGTTTCCCAGATTGGAGCAGACATCGTTATCCCCAAGAATTGGAGTATATCTTATCTACCTCGGGATGTATTTGGCATATATACGAGTTCGTTACGGTCTCGTAGTTAGTCCGGCCCGATTATCCTTCAGTAGGTCAGTTGTTCAACACTATATAAACCGAGCCCCTACGGTGTGTAGAGGGCACGAGATCATCGTACGACTTGAAGCCTAGATCGCATACTACTTCCTGTACACCCATAGTCTTGCCGAGACCTGTTTGTCTCGTCGAGTCCCACCTTGTAATCCTCTTTGATATAAAAGAAAGGCTGGACGTAGGGCTATTATCTCCCTTGAGAGGCCCGAGCCAGGATAAAAACCCTGTGTCTCCCTGTTGCTTGTTGATTGCTGTTCGCCTTGCTTGGCAGGTCTTCTATCTCCCTTTCTCAAGAACCTTAGTTGACTTGGGACCGATATCCCAACCGTCGACAGTTGGCGCCGTCCGTGGGGACTGTAGATCAAGTCTGTTCAAGCATGTCGAACTCGCTCAGCGACCAGGAAATTCTTCGTGAAGGGTATGACTCAGAAGAGTAGGATGTCTCATCCCCTGCCAGATCGGATCGATCCGTTCGATCTCGATCGCTTTTCGTATCTGGGACAGAAGTCTCTGGCTATGTTTCGGAGATGGTCTTGGATCAAGCTCCTGTCATTGACGATGATTATGGAACCGACGATCTTTACGCCGGTTTAGATCTTTCGGATTTCATGTCCATGTCGGTGGATTCCTCCTGTGGCGACACAGTGATGACGTCGTCTAGCGTGCCAACACACGGCCACCGCAGCATCAACATGGACGGCGCAGGAACTTCGGAGAATCCTGCGCGGGCAGCGGCAGCCAAAGAGATCGAGCATGTTAACTCTGCTCGGCAACAAGATGGATCTGCACCGACTGCTCGCGAGCAAGATGTTGTTTGCCGCAGTCTGGATGCTTCGATCAACCTGTCGGGGATTAGATCACGGCCCATAGCCATGGCCCACTCCCTGACGGCCCAATTGAACATCCTACCAGGGCCCAGCTCCCTGGAAGGTTCTATCAGGCCCATGAGCATCCTGCCGAACAGCCTCTTGGTCGGCACGGTGCGTAACGGCCTAGGATTCGTGTTTGAGTCTTACTCGAACAAGAGTTCTGTGACTACGTGAAGACCGGACGTGGTTTCCGGATTGGAATAGGAGTCGTGATCCCCAAGACTAGGAGTATTCCTTATCTACCGTGGGATATATTTGGCATGTATGAGTTAATTCACGATCTCGTAGTTATGACCGATATTTCTCGGTAGGTCGGTTGGCTCCGTACTATATAAACAGGGCCCTACGGCGTCTAGAGGACCACGCGAAGAGACTTTCGCATACTACTCGTCGAGACCTCTGATCTCGTGAGTTCCACCTGTAATCCTCTTTGATATAAAGAAAGGTGGGCGTGGGGCTATTATCTCTCGAGAGGCTGAACGAGGATAAAACCCCATCTCTGTTCGTTCTTTGTTTGTGGTTGTTAGGCGTGTCTCCTATCTCCTCTTTGAAGAACCTTGGTTGACTTGGGTCGATATCCCAACCGTCGGCAATTTGGCGCCATCCGTGGGGACACGCAGATCGAGCATGTCGAACTCCATCAGCGTCTGAGATACTTCACGAGGCTACGACTCGGAAGGGCGGGATGTCTCATCCTGTCGATTCGGATCGATCTGTTCGGTCTCGAGCGCTTTCGCATCCGGCGGATGTCTCCGCTTACATGGCGAGATAGCCTCGGATCGCACTCCGTTATCGGCAGCGACTACGGGCGATGATCTTTCTGACGGTTTAGATTTGTCGATTCAAGGCTATGTCGGTGAATTCCACCTGTGGAACACGGCGATGACACCGTCTAGCATACCTTCGCATGGCCCCCCGGCATTAACATGGCCGATGTAGGAACCTCGAGGATCTGCCGCGAGTGTGGCGGCTGGCGGTCGAGCGATTAACTACGCTCGGCATCAAGGCAGTGCCTGCAGCGCTTTCGCGAGCAAGGCGTCGTCGCCCATGACCTCGGCGATTCCATCAATCAGACCTTAGCGGTTTAGCGACGGTGTAGCGGCAGCGTCGCGACCCACCTCGCGTGCGGCGCTAAGTCTCCGTGAAGCTTCCTGACCGGGTCAATTCCCGCGTGGCCGGACTCGATCGAGGCGAACAGCGGATGGTTCGAGATCCGGGACCCATAGATCAAAGTCGGAGCGGCTCGAAGCTATAGCGGTCCTTAGATCCACGAATCAAGTGATCTCGCCCGTATGGGCGTCTTTATGCGTCTAACCTAAGCGGTCGGTGAAGGCCTAAAGTCTCTAGGAGAAGTCAACAACTCCTCGAGCGTAGCGACCAAAGCTGCCGGAGCGATTCGGACAGCTCACGATCGATCGCGCGACCCGTCACCATTGAAGGATCACTTGTCCATGGCGGGCTACCCGTGGTCGCCGTCGCTCGCCAAGTCCTCGTAGTCATCAGCGACCACGGGGCACAGCGCGCCGCGATAGTCGCAGACGGTCCCTCGCGAGGCGGCGTCGTCGCAACCACGAGGAAGGGCGTGGTGGATTGTCCGGAGAGAGTTTCTCGGGCGAGTCATCCCGTTCAGCGAGGAGTTCCTCCGCGCCGCGGGACCAACGTCTTCTCAAGACTAGGTTCTACTGGGGAAGGTGGCGGTCATATGCTTTGGGCTGCGGGGCTTTCAGCGGCGAGCTTGAGCCGTCGGTGGCCCTCAAAGTTCAAGCCGGTCACATGGAGAGGTACAATGGGACTCGAAACCGGAGAATTCCTTTCCATCTCGCTCTGGCCATCATGGCGGCGGGGTGTGAGCTCGTCATGGCTAATTACCTCCCGACCGTCCTTGAGGTCTTTGCTCGGACGTGGCTGTTCAATCGGCGAGAGGGTTCCATCAGCTCGTGGAACCCGGCTTTGTGGCGCTCGATCGCTAATTTCGGAGAGTATTACGTGCGTCTGGGCAAGGAGGATGATCTGCACGGATGATCCGGATGAGCAGGGAGACCCTCCGCAACCGTGAAGCGTTTCATTAAGATCCGCAACACGATCCCGAACATCTCGGATGAATCTGTTGTCGCGCCTTTAAAAGCGGAGTCGCGACGAAGCGCCTCACCGAGATCTCGAGATCAGCGAGACTGGACCGCCAATGACCTGTTCAAGGCGGTGACCGCTATCAAGCGGCGGGCGCGTTGATAAAAAGGCGTTCGACAAGGCGGTGCCGCCCGACTGGTGTGGATGAGAAGAAGAAGCAGCGACAATGTCACGGTGACAAGAAGTCCCGAAGAAGAAGAACAAAGGTGATCACGAACAATACCGTCGCGGTATGGATCGCGCACCTCCTCCCAGGATGGGCGGAAGAAGCCCAACAATAATTACAAGGGCAAAAAGCCGCTCGGGGGCGGACAAGGCAAGAAAGGTCCGGCGACCGATTTTGCAAGTTCCACCAGCACTACGGGCATGATATCGCCTTTGTAGAACTTGGGCTGCAAAGCTCGAAGATTTCTACAGCGGCAAGGGCCCAATGCCCACCTGCCCGAACAAGGTGGCGCGGTGAATAGCGCCAAACCGGCGATGGTGATCGGGAAGATGATGATGAATATCAAGAGCCGTGAACCATATCGCCGTCATTTTCGGCGGCTCCTCGACTTACACCTCTCGGCGCAGCCTCAAGGAAGCTGCTCGGGAGGTCCTAGCGTCGAAAAGGCAAAACCTCGGCGTGAATCGATGAAGTGGTGAGGTCCCCATCTCCTTCTCTCGGGAGGATTGTCCCAGCTGGGATGACCAAGCCTCGTGGCTCCCATCGGTGGTCGCCCGACCATCGACAACACGAAGTTGGCCGTGTCTTAGTGGACGGCGGAGGCGCTTTGGACTTGTTTTACGCTAAAGTCTTGGGCGAGATGCAAATTCCTCGTTCCAAGTGAAGGAAATCGCAATGCCCTTCTCGGAATTGTTAGGGAGAAGGCATCAAGCCGTTAGGGCGGGTTGTCACTGCTGTCACCTTGACACCCAAGCAACTTCGGATAGAGTTGATCACTTTCGGCGTGGTCGACTTCCATCGGCGTACAACGCGATCTTAAGCGAGCCATCTCTCGGTAAGTTTATGGCGTGTCCCCCACGCTTACCATTGCGTGAAGATCTGGGTCCTAACGGTGTGATCACGGTCAAGGGCAACTTCTAAGCGGCTCGGATTGCGACGGCGGTCCCTGCATACTGATCGACCAACTTCCGCCCGCATGATCTGAAGTTCCATGAGACCAAGTGCACTGCGCCTAAAGTCTCCCTTCAGCCGGGGAGAAACCAAGGAAGTTCATTGTCGCTTGATGATACTTCCAAGGCAGTTCACTTGGGGCCAATCTGGACCCCAAATAGGAAAGCGAGCTCATTGCCTTCCTCCGAGCTAATGCTGGATGTATTCGCACAGGAGCCATTTGACATGCCGGAGTCCCAAAGGAGGTGATCGAGCACAAAGCGGGCTGTCCGTGGGACAAAAAGCACTGTTCGCGCGAAGTTTAAATCGCTTTTAAGTAATTCAAGCGGGGATCATCAAAGATCGACAGCAAGCGCTTTCATTGCTGAGTTCATCCGCGAGTTGATCACACCGAGTGGTTAGCCAACCCTGTCATTGTAAAGAAGAAAGCGGCAAGTGGAGGATGTGTGTCGATCACACGGATCTGAGCATTGCTTGTCCTAAGGACAATTTCCGCTGCCTCGTATTGATCGGTGGTCGATCATTGCGGACGCCAACTTTCGAGTTTTTAGATGCTTACTCGGTTACCACCAAATAAGCATCTCCCGAGGATGAAGAAGGCGCCTTCATCACCCCTTTCGGCACTACGCTATCGACCATGTCTTTCGGTCTGCGCAATCTTTGGTGCCACGTTCGGTAACTTAATGGAAGACCTTCCCGAGCAATGCGGAAAAACACGGAGGTCTATGTCGGCGACATAGTTGTAAAAACAAGTATGCTCGGATCATGTAAAAGACACAGCGAGAGACTTTTCGTAATCTCACGGGCATCGAATAAAATTAAATCGAGAGAAGTGTACCTTTGGTGTTCGATCGGAATGTTGCTTTCGGTTATGTCATTGGCTGCAAGGTATTTACGCCAACCTGAAAAATCGAGGCCATTGAAAATATGCGGCTCAACTACCATAAAGGAAGTACAAAGCCTCCTTTGGGCGGATGGTTTGCTCTAGCGAGTTTATTTCCCATCAAAGCGAGCGCTGGCTGCCCTTCTTTAAAGCCTGCGCAAGCACAATGGTTTCGAGTGGGCGGAAGAAGCCGATAGATCCTTCCGGGATCTGAAGCGATACTGTCCAATCCTCCGTTTGACTACCCAGCGGCATGGCGAACAGCTCCTCTTGTACCTAGGTTGCCGCCACAAGTGGTGGCCGGTCTTGGCGGTCGAAAGGAAGGCATACGGCGACCAATCTATTACGTGGCGAGGTACTTCACGGATCAAAGGCGTTACCCTTAGGTCGAAGCTCCTCTATGCCTTGCTCATGTCCTCCGGAAGCTTCGCCACTACTTCCGAGCGCATCAAATCTGGTCCCGACCACGTTCCCTGGGAGAAATCCTACGGAACAAGGAATCTAGCGGACGTATAGCTAAGTGGGCAATGGAACTAGCGAGTTTGATCATTATTTCTTGCCGAAGCGCTATTAAGTCACGGTCCTAACTGACTTTGTCATTTGAATGGACCCTGCCGCCCAAATCGAGGAGCTCCGAGCAACTTTGATGAACCCTCTGGACCATGTTTTTCGATGGCTCGCGCTTGGAAACTTCGGGGCTGGTTTTGTTCTCATCTCCTCTCAAGGAGAGCAACTCGATATTCTATCCAACTACACTTTGCGGCGACTAACAACGCTGCAGAGTCTGAAGCCCTCTCGCGGGACTAGGCGTGCAAGTCGGTTGGTGTCCAGCGGCTAGCTGTGAAGGAGATTCACGGTGGTCATCAATCGGGTTAACAAGGAGTATCGATCTTTGCGATAACTCAATGGCGCGATACGGTTGAAGTGAGGAAGTTGGGCGGCATTTTCGATTTTTGAAGTGCTCTTCGTGCCAAGGAAGGACAACTTCGGCCAACCAGCTATCAAGTTTGGATCCTCACGCGAACTGCTCGTGGTGCTCGTCGAGCACCTTTACAAGCCCTCAATCACATCCCGGACGCGGCGGCGAGGCGGTGGTCTTGTCTCCGTTATCGGCGAGTCATGGATGACAACGCCATTTGTCCGTTATCTTGCAGATGGGACCACCTGACGCAGCGAAGCCGGCGTTCACGGCTTACAAGGCGTGCCGCTCCATACAAGCTTATGAATGGCACACTTTACCGTCAAGGTGCTCGGGAGTTCTCTCCAAGTGCATCTCATGACAGAGGGTGTGTTCCTTCTTAAGGGACATACGAGGGTGCTGTGGCAACCACGCCTCCTTGAACTCGGTTGAGAAAGCGTTTACGCATGGGCTATTATTGGCCCGCTGCGTTACAAGATGCCGGGACATCGTGACTAAGTCGTGACATGCCAATTTCACGCCGGAAGGCACACAAGCCAGCCAAGAGCTTCAAACAATCCCCCATCTGGCCCTTTTCCACATGGGGTGCGGATGCTCGACCCATTCCTAAGGGGTACAAGGGCTATACACACCTTTCGTCGCCATAGACACTTTTACAAAGTGGATTGAGGCGAGACTGTGTAAATCTCTTCACGCCAAAGCAGTGTTCGCTTTTCAAAAATAGCGTGGTCACGCGCTTTGGGATTCCCAATAAGGCGATCACGAGATAACGTACCAGTTCGAAGCGAGCTATTCCAAGAATCTGCGAGCATTTGGTACCAAGGTCTGTTCGCCTCGTGGCACATCCACGAGCAATGGAAGCGATCGGCGAGCTAGCAGACAGATAGTCCAAGGTATTAAGCGGCGGTATTTGCTGCTCTCGGCAGTACACAGCAAGGCACAGGTTGGAAGTTCCTTCCGTCCTCAGGCGATTCGCTTTCGGCCGGCCGGACGGCCGGGAAACTCCTTTCCAAGCTGGTCTATGGTGCGAAGCCATCTTGCCGCGAAATCATACTCGGTTCGCCTCGCACAAGCTCGGTCAACAATTGACGGCGAGCAAGAGCGCCTCCTCGATCTCGACCTCCTCGAAGGCACACGCGACCGGGGACAAGTCAGAATGGCGCGCTACCAGCAAGATCTTCGCCGGCACGCTGCCAAGTCAGTTCGACCAAGGGCTTTAAAGGCGGGCAACCTCGTTCTGCGCCATGTCCAGAACTTGTCCAATGCCAACAAGTTAACTCCTTGTTGGGAGGGCCCATTCTGATCGTTTCTTACGCTGCGCCGGGGCTGTTCGCTTTGGCTATGGAGGGCGGGAGAGAGTTGACCAGCACTTGGAACATCGACCGACCGTAAGTTCTTTGTGTAGGTCTTTTACGTGTTTGCTTAACTGCGCTTTTGTAAACTTGGCGCCTTAGTTCGTCCAAGTCTCTCGGGCACCATGTAAGTTCAATCCAATTCTTGATGAATTCTCATGACCTCTGTGCCCTTTTCACTATTGTCTTCTCAGACTACTTTCTCTCTGGTAACACTTGATGGCTGCGGCCTTGCGAACTCTTGGCTCCATAATCTTAAGATTGTTCCCTATCCGTATCTAGTTTCAATAAGTTCCTAAACTTCGGGGTTGCGTCTTGAGGCCTTTCCACCTTGCGGCTATATACGCTCTTGTAAGCCCTCATGGCGAGAGGCACTTACCGCTTCGGCGCAACCACTTGGTAAAGCTTGCTCTCGTAAGCCCATGGCGGAGGCACTTTCCTTGTTCGGTTACTCTGGGCTGCCTAACTTACGTCAGCGAGCAGACTACGGGCAGATCGAGCAAAATACGGTTGTCGCTCTTTCTCTCTCGTCGTGCTCGAGTTATAGCTTAGGTTCTCGAGCATCGTCCGTCACAGAGAACTAAGGTGTCGCTCTTTCTCTTGTGCACTGTTGGGTTATAAACTCGGGTTTCGGCGAGATGCACAACGAGGCTGGGAGTTAGGCTAAGCGCTCTACGGTTTTCTTAAACTTCCTAGCATTTGTTAAGCTTAGTTTACATTAGTTCTTGTCTTTTTCTTGCTCTCTCTTTGCGGGAAAAGGGTAAGTCTTTATTAACAAAATTTGCGGTACAAAAGTCCATCTCGGGTTCTGACCCTCTGACTACCTAGAAGCGAGTTGCTCCTTGAGCTCTCGATCACTTCCTTAAAGCGCAGGACTTCCCTTGGGCTTTGAACCCCTCTCAGCCTCGGCTCGGAGGCGATCGGCTTCCTCCTTGCTGCTCTGGCACCTGCTCAAATCGCCTTTGCGGAGGCCTCGACTTCTTGGTCTTGGCCGCTTGCTGGTCGGTCGAGCCTCGCTCTGGCTAACTTCGGCTTTCGGCGGTCTTGAGCTGCTCGTCCGGCTCCTTGACCTTCTTCTCCGCTGTGATCGCTCTCACGCCATCCAGCGCATCTCCTCAATCTCCTCTGTGAAGCCCGGGGTTGAGATCTTAGCTGAGTCCGGCGGATATACGCTCCTCCTTGGCGAGTGGGCTTTGAGCTTCTTGGCTTCCTCCATGAGCTGGTTCCACCGATGGGGCCAGCGTCGACAAGCTGCTCTTCAAGCCACTCCGTGCGGCCCGGCTTCTCCTCCGCGGTGCTCGCCTTCACGGCTTCTTGTAGCAGCTCCTCGGCTTCCTTTAGAAGAGCCTCGGAGGAATGCCTCTCCTTGGTCAACTTGGCCTTGAGCTTCTTCGCTTCGCCTTGACCGACTCGGCTTTGGGCAGCCTGAGCGCTCTGCCCAGGATCCCCGTCTGGAGATGCTCCGGAGGAACGCCCGATCTGGCGCCCGTTCGATGGTGACCCCATCCTCGAGTTACGCCATGGTATCCCTAAAGACACGAGGGAAGATCTATTGAGCGCTGCGATAACACATTGGCCGAGCAAGGTTTGGTCTTGGAGTTTACCTCGCCAAGCCGATGCTTCAATCAGCGCGAGCGGTCCTCGAGCCATGCGTCCCGAAGCCCGCTTATGCGGGATGAGGTGGCGGCGCTCTTGCCGTCGCCGCCTTGTCCGCTCCTCCTTCTTCTTGCGGTAGCGTCGTCCGGGAAGCGGTCACGGTAGGCGAAGCGCTTTAGTCTCCGCGCTCCTTCTCCTCTTCCTCTTCCTCTGCCGCCCGACGACTTGGGCGAGATCGAAACCACTCCTCCGGGTGGCACCGTCGTTCCTGGCGGGATGACTTGCTCGACCTGCTCGAGGCTTCTTCTTGCTCCTGGCGGCGGGATTTCATACCTTTCGCGGAGAATCCGTCGCCTCGGGGTGAGCTGCCCTGCTGACGAAGTGCTGGCGGGACCATTGCCTCGGTCCTGCCTGAGGCGCTTTCCGAACCATCGCCTTAGCACGAAGTCCGTGGCGCCGCTTGCCGCTACTTCGCCTCCAGCTGCCCCCACGCGCCTTTGGCGCGTCGATCTGCTCAGCTGGAGCCCGGCGGCGAGCTCCCGCCGCCCGGCTTTCCTTGAGGCTGCCCGACCTCCTTTGCCGTGACGCGCCCGTGCGGATGCTCGGGCGGGCGACCTCTCGGCGCCTCCTCGGCGTCGTCGTGGCGGTCTCTTCTTGGGCGGTGATGAGCGAGTTGATCGTTAAGTCTAATGCGGTCAGAAGGTGGAAAGATCAAAAGATCGATTTCTACATACCTGCCGTGGAGGGCTTGATCCTGATCTTCCTCGCCGGAACTTTCCGCCTTTTCCTCGGGGGCTCCTTGGCGGCTTCTCCGCTTTGGCCCTTGGGCGTTCGCGGCGATGAGCTCAACTCTCTGGTGAGCTGAGCGCTCCTCTCGCGCAGCACAAGAAGTTTCTCCTTGCGCGCGACCTCCTCCTCGAGTCTCCTTTGCTCGGCGACCTGTTGTAGCCGCGCCATATGGCCCGGGTGAGCTTGCGTGTAACGCCTAAGCCAGAGGGCCATGGTCTTTCTCTTCGTCGCTCTGCTTTCGGCGAGGAGGAGGGCTTAGTCTCTTCTCATTTGGGTTGACCGCGCGCCCGCTTGGTCTGCTCGGTGCGCTCCGTCGCCGCAGCTGGTCTCTTCGACAGCTGGCGGCCGCCATGGCGCGGCGAGCTCCGCGTTGGCTCAACCGCCACCTTGGGCTTTGTGGCCGCTTTGGCCTTGCCCTTCTTCGCCTTCTCCTTCTCAGACCCGGAGAGTTCCTCAACGATCCCTTCAAGGATCAGTTGGTCCTCCTGCGCATTTTGAGAAGCGGACGTTAGCATTTAAACAACGTTGCAAGTCTAGCAACATAGACTGAGGGTAAGTAATTTACCTCATCTGTGCGGACAAGCACGTTGCGCGGGCAGGTATACGCCACCTCGCCGGTGACCTCCCCGTCCTTCTTCGCCGCCTTCAGCATGGCGCCACCTATCTCCTTTTTGAAGAACCTTGGTTGACTTGGGTCGATATCCCAACCGTCGACAGAACTCTTGTTCGAGTAAGACTCAAACACGAATCCTAGGCCGTTACGCACCGTGCCGACCAAGAGGCTGTTCGGCGGGATGCACATGGGCTGATAGAACCTTCGAGTGGGCCTGGTAGAGGCTGTTCGATTGGGCCGTCGGGGAGTGGGCCATGGCTATGGGCGTGATCTAATCCCGACGGCTAGCCCAGAGACTCAAGTGGAAGAACTCACTAGAGTGGGGTCATCCCTTGAGACTCAAAGTCCTGAAGAGGTATTTTCCCTGCTACCAAGGCATGTAACAAGCGACCGAACAGGTTATGGTTCAACGAACAAGACTTGTTCGGGACCGAACAAACCCGATCGGTGCTTAGAGCAACTCCGTTGTGTCGAAAAGGGAACGACATCTGTCCGGCGGAATACCCAACCCTCGATCTGAAATCGGAAGAAGTGAGGTGAATCATCTCCTTGATGCTGAGCGTCATCAAGGAGGATTGGATTCTTAGTAGTGAAGAGCGTACCACCGCATCGGTAAGATCAGATCTTCGGGAGAATGAACATAACAAGTCGCGAGGCGGACTCGTCTTCTTTGCATCCGGGCATTCGGATGCCTAGGAAAGATAGGGAACCACCTCTCGGGCTAAAGCTTGCAGGAAATAGAAGATGCGCTCTCGGCGAGCGTCGTGCTTTCGGGAGCGAAGGTGATGCGCCTCGGGCGTAGATCGTGTGCTAGAAGCGAACAATACATCGAATGGGAAAGGTGACCCGGTCAGGCGTCATACTTCGCCAAAGAAACCAGGTAAGAGATCCGGTCCCGAGCACGGGCTCGTTAAAGGAACGAAAATGCGACCCGGTAGCGTGCGGTAGGAGCCCGTGCTCGGCGAAGAGCTGCCGGTGCGAGGTGATCCGGCCCGAGCAAGGAGCTCATCGCGGGGACGGATCGCGCTCCGGCGAAGAGCTGCCGGTGCGAGGTGAATCACAACCCGTTGCGATCGAGCCGCAGAAAGCGCGTGAAATCAGCGCTTTACCCGCAGCGTATTCCTTGCGGCGGTGTTAGCGTTGTCTTGGCAAGTCTGAGAACCAGCGCTTGGGTGCGGTTGCGATGAGAATCGACTACGATGGGCGAGGACTCCGTTGGTGGCGCACTACCTTAACTTAGCCAAGCGTGAAGGTCGATGCGGGCAAAGGCGAAAATCATCTGTGGCGAAGTGAATCGATCCACAGGCATGCGCGAGCAAACCGGGAAAAGAGGAATGCGGACATCGGTTTTGGTGGGGAAGCCTAGAACCTAGCGCGACCATCACGGTCGGCGTTCCCGCTCTGTATTTCTGCGGAAGACAAACAAGAAACCAGCCGGCAAGGGAAAAAGAGGCAAACGGGCTCTAAGAAGAGCAAAGCGAGTTTTAGAAAACACGCAAAAGGCGACCTACCGCACAAGACATAATTTTTTCGGTCGTCCCCGATGGCGTTAGTGTCACCTCGGCGAATCACGGAACCGGCCTAGGAGTGCCCGTTGCGATGAGAATCGACTTACGGTGGGCGAGGACTCCGTTGGTGGTGCATTGCTCCGGATTACCGTGCAAGGAAGGGCGTAGCATGGATAAAAAAGGCGTGTCGGGCAAGTGCAGCCCAGCGTAGCTAAGACCGCTAACCGGGAAAGCGATCGGGACCTTAGCCGCAAAGCAAAAGCGTCGCGAGCGAAATCTTATCCGGGCATGGACCCGTGCGGCGTTAGTGTCGCCTCGGCGGAGTGCGGAGCGGCGCCAGGAGTGCCCGTTGCGATGAGAATCGACTACGGTGGGCATGCCCATTGCGATGAGAATCGACTACGGTGGGCGAAACTCCCTCGGTGGTGCACCGCCGGTTAACGGGCCGTCACGAGTTATCGCCGGATAAAAAACATGCTTTCGTCTGGCGGGGAGCACTACGGGCGAAAGACCAATGAGGTTTTGGAAAACCAGCGCTAAGGAAAGGCTGGAAAACGAAAGCGTGCGGGGTTGCGAAATTCAGCTCAAGTTCCAAGCGGCCGAGGAAAGCGATCCTCAGGAAGTGGCCAGCGACTCAAGACCGCGGCGGCGCTTGAATCGGGCGAAATCGACCGAACAGCTTTTCACTGCAAAAAGAGCAGCAAAGACAAGGACAAGCAGAAACCAAGAGCAAAGCGACAGCGCTAGAAAGTTTAAGAAAACCGGTGAGTGCTTAGCCTAACTCCGGCCCGTTGTGCATCGCTCGGAAACACGAGTTTGCGAACCGAGCAGTGCACAAGAGAAAAGCGACACCCTAGCCCCGATGCAGACGATGCTCGAGAACCTAAGCTTGCTAACTTCGAGCACGTGCGTAGAGAAAAAAGCGACAACCGTACCTTGCTCGATTAGTTCCGTGATACGCTTTCGTTGGCGTAAGTTAAGCGATTCGAAGTAACCGAACAAGGAAAGTGCCTGCGCGCGAGGAGCTTCGAGCGAGCTTTACCAAGTGGTCGCGCCCGGCGGTAAGTGCCTCTGCGCGGAGGGCTTACGAGCGAACTTAGCCACAAGGTGGAAAGGCCATATTCACGCAACCGAGTTTAGGAACTTATTGAAACCCGGATACGGATGAGGAACAATCCTTAAGATTGCGGAGCCAAGAGTTACAAGGCGGGCAGCCATCAAGTGTTACGAGAGAAAGTAGTGCGAGAAGACAAATAGTGAAAAGAACACGAGGCGCGAGAATTCTTGAAGAATTGGATTGAACTTTACATGGTGCCGAGAGACTTGGGCGAACTAAGGCGCGAAGTTTACAAAAAGCGCAAAGCTAAGCAAACACAGAAAAGACCTACACAAAGAACTTACGAAGCTGGTCGATGTTCCAAGTGCTGGTCAACTCTCTCCCGTCCTCCATAGCCAGGCGAACAGCCCCGGGGCGAGCAGAAGCGACCGTAAATGGGCCCTCCCAACGAGGAGTTAACTTGTTGGCATTGGACAAGTTCTGGACACGGCGCAAAACGAGGTCGCCCGCCTTCAAAGCCCTTGGTCGAACTGATTTGGCAGCCTGCCGGCGAAGATCTTGCTGGTAGCGCGCCATTCTGACTTGTGCCCGGTCGGCGTGTGCCTTGAGGAGGTCGAGATCGAGGCGCTCTTGCTCGTCGTCAATTAAGTTGACCGAGCTCGTGCGAAGCGAACCGAGTATGATTTGGCGAGCAAGATAAGCCGCACCATGACAAGTTGGAAAGGAGTTTCCCGATCGCCGGTGGCCGTAGTCTTGATTGCCCAAAGACGGAAGGAACCGTCAACCCGAACCTTCTTGTGCTTTGAGAGCAGCAAATACCCGCCGTTTAATACCTGGACTATCTGTCCGTTAGCTCGCTCGGCGCTCCATTGCTCTGCGAATGTGCCCGAGGTGAAACGGACCTTGGTACCCGGTATTCGCGATATTCTTGGAATAGCTCGCCGGGCCCAGGTGCCGTTATCGTGATCGACTTATTGGGAATCCCAAAGCGGCGTGACCACGTTGCTTTTGAAAAAGCGAACAGCCGTTTTAGGCGTGAAGAGGCGACCGAGCTCTGCCTCAATCCACTTTGTAAAAGTGTCTATGGCGACAGTAGGTGTGTATAGCCCTTGTACCCCTTAGGGAATGGGCGGCGAGATCCGGACCCATGTGGAAAAGGGCGGGATGGAGAGATTGTTTGAAGCTCTTGGGCGGGCTTGTGTGCCTTCGGGCGTGAAATTGGCATGCCGTGCACTTAATCCGCGATGTCCGGGCATCTTATATGATGGGCCAATAATAGCCCATGCGGCAGCTTTGCCGACCGAGTTACGAAGGGGCGTGGTTGCCACGAGCACCCTCGTGTATGTCCCTAGAAGAACACACCCTCACATCGCGAGATGCACTTGGAAAACTCCCGAGCACCTTGGCGGTAAAGGTGCCATCCATAAACTTGTATGGGCGGCACGCCTTATAAGCCGAGGCGCTTCGGCCGTCGTCGGCGAGGTCCCATCGCAGATCACCGGGACAAATGGCGTTGTCGATCCGCGGCCTGCTTTCGATAACGGACCAGCACCACTGTCTTTGTCGCCTCGTCCGGGGGCGTGATTGAGGCTTGTAAAGGTGCTCGGCGAGCACCCTGCGGAGCGAGTTCGGCGTGAGATCAAACTTGGATAGCTGGTCGGCGAAGTTGTCCTTCCTTGCACGAAAGCACTTGAAAATCGAAAATGCCGCTCAACTTCCTCACTTCAACGGTATCGCGCCATTGAGTTATCGCAACTGATACTCCTTGTTAACCTGATTGATGACCATTTGTGAATCTCCTTCACGGTTAGCCGTTGGACACCAAGCGACTTGCGCGCTCTTAGTCCCTTGAGGAGACCTCGTACTCTGCGGCGTTGTTAGTCGCCGCAAAAGTGTAGTTGGATAGAATCTGGAGTTGCTCTCCTTGAGGAGATGAGAACAAAACCAGCCCCGAGTTTCGGTCTTGTGAGCCATCGAAAAACATGGTCGGGAGGGTTCATCAGGTTGCTCGGGAGCTCCACAGGATTTGGCGGCGAGGTCTATTCAGCGACAAAGTCAGCTAGGACACGTGACTTAATAGCGATTTAGGCGACAAATAACAGATCAAACTACGCTGGTTCCATTGCCCTTAGCTATCGTCCGCTAGATTCCTTGTTCGTAGGATTTCTCCCGGAGGGAGCGTGGTCGGGACCCGGTATTTGATGCTTTGGAAGTAGTGGCGAAGCTTCACGGAGGACATGAGCAAGGCATAGAGGAGTTTACGGACCTCGGTGGCGCTCCTTTGATCCGTGAAGTACCTCGCTCACGTAATAGATTGATCATTGTATGCCTCCCCTTTCGGACCGTCAAGACCGCGCTCACCGCTTGTGGCGTGCAACCTAAGTCTGATGGGAGCTGCTTTCGCCATGCAGCGGGGTAGTCAAAGCAGGAGGATTGGGCGGTATCGCTTGGATCCTAGAAGGATCTGTCGACTTCTTCAAGTCCACTCGAAACCATTGTGCTTGCGAGGGCTTTAAGAAGGGCAGCCAGCGTTACGCCTTGACGGAAATAAACACCTTAGAGCGACCATCCACCAGTGGGCTTTGTACTTCCTTTATGGTAGTTGGAGCACGCATACTTTCAATGGCCTCGATTTTTTCGGGGTTGGCGAGAAATACCTTGCGAGCCAATGACATAACGAGCAACATTCGGATCGAACACCAAAGGTACACTTCTCTGGATTTAATTTTATTCGATGCACGATGAGATTACGAAAAGTCTCTGCGGGTCTTTTACATGATGCGGAGCATACTTGCTCTTTACAACTATGTCGTCGACATAGACCTCCGAGTTTTTTCATGTTGTTACGAGAAGGTCTTCTCCATTAAGTATTTGGAGCATTAACACCGACATTACTTGGAACCGAAAGACATGGTCATT
Source organism: Raddia guianensis (assembly GCA_036346415.1). Taxonomy (NCBI): domain Eukaryota; kingdom Viridiplantae; phylum Streptophyta; class Magnoliopsida; order Poales; family Poaceae; genus Raddia; species Raddia guianensis. Next base: position 41,157,007 of record CM070538.1, on the reverse strand, counting down.
ATAGCGAAGAAAGTGCGAAAGGGGTGATAAAGGCGGTCTTCTCTTCATCCTCGGGAGATGCTTATTTGGTAGTAGCGGATAAGCATCTAAAAACTCAGAAATTGGGCGTCGCGATCGCATCGACGGTGATCAATCTGACGGCGGAAATTGTCCTTAGGACAAGCGGCGTTCAGATCGTGTGATCGACACATCCTCCACTTGCCGCCTTTCTTCTTTACAATGACGGGGTTGGCTAACCACCGGTGTGATCAACATCGCGGATGAACCCGACAGCGGCGGTTGCCAAGCGATCTTTGATGATCCCTGTTTAATTCAGCGGCGAAGCTTAGCGACAGGCTTTTTGTCGGCGGACAGCCGGTTTGTGCTCGATCACCTCCTTGGGACTCGGGCATGTCGAGATGGCTCCCGGCGAATACATGCATTAGCTCGGAGGAAGGCAATGAGCTCGCTTTCCTATTTGGGGTCAGTTGGCCCCAAGTGAGCTATCTTGGAAGTATCATCAGCGGCAATGGAACTTATGGTTTCTCCCCTGGTGAAGGGAGACCCTAGAGGCGTCTGAGACTTGATGCAGAACTTGAGACATGGCGGAAGCTGATCGACCAGGCAAGGGCGCTCGTCGCGATCGAGGCGACTTTGTAGTTGCCCTTGACCGTGATCACACCGTTAGGACCTGGTATCTTCACGCAATGGTAGCGTGGTGGGACACGACCATAAACTTACCGAGAGATGGCTGCCCAAGATTGCGTTATGCGCCGATGGGAAATCGACCACGTCGAAAGTGATCAACTCTGTCCGGGAAGTTGCTTGGGTTGCGAAGGTGGACGAGCGGACAACTTTGCTTAGCGGCAACGGCTTCTCCGGAACAATTCCGTAGAAGGGCATTGCGACTTCCTTCACTTGGAGCGAGGAATTTGCATCTCGTCCAAGACTTTAGCGAAAGAAAGCAAGTCAAAGCGCTCCGCCGTCCACTAAGACACGGCCAACTCTCGCGTTAGCGATGGTGGGCGACCACCGATGGGGCAGCCGAGGCTTGGTCATCGATGGGGCAATCCTCTGAGAGAAGGAGATGGGGACCTCGGTCCACTTCATCGATTCGGTGAGGTTTTGCCTTTTCGGCGTTAATGGACCTCCGGCGGCTTTCTTGAGGCTGCGCAGAGAAGTGTAAGCGAGAACGCCCGAAAATGATGGCGATATGGTTCACGGGCTCTTGATATTCATCATTATCTTCCCGATCACCATCGTCGGTTTGGCGCTTGGCCTTACGGCGTCACCTTATTCGGCGAGGGTGGGCATTGGGCTCTTGCCGTTGTAGAAATCTTGAGCTTTGCACCCAAGTTCTCTGATGGCGTATATCATGCCCGTAGTCTTTGGTGGAACTTACAAAATCGGTCGCTCGGACCTTTCTTGCCTTGTCCGCCTCCACAAGCGGGCTTTTGCCCTTGTAATTATTGTTGGGCTTCTTACGCCCATCCTTGGGAGGAGGTCTTGCGATCCATACCTGTGACGGTATTGTTCGCATCACCTTTGTTCTTCTTCTTTCGGGACTTCTTGTCACGGGGACATTCTTCTTGCTCTTCTTCTTCTCATCCACACGAGTTTGGTAGGCGGCTCGCCCTTGTCGAACGCCTTTTTTATCTTGAGCAACGCGCTGCGGCGTTGGCATAGTCGGCCGCCTTGAACAGGTCATTGGCGGTCCAGTCTCGTTGATCTCGAGATCTGGGTGGAGCCGCTTCGTCGCGGACTCCGTTTTTAAAAGCGCGGACAACAGATTCATCCAAGATGTTCGGGATCGTGTTGCGGATCTTAATGAAACGCTTCATGAAGTTGCGAGGGTCTCCCGTTCATCCGGATCATCTGGTGCAGATCATCCTCCTTGCCCGGACGTCACGTAACAGCTCACGGAAATTAGCGATCGAGGCGTCACAAAAGCTGGTTCCACGAGTGATGGAACCCTCCTGGCGATTGAACGACCCCGTCCGAAAGCAGCACCCTCAAGGACGGTCGGAGGTAATTAGCCATGACGAGCTCGTCACCCCGGCGCCATGATGGCGTGGCGTAGATGGAAAGGAATTCCTCAGGTTACGAGTCCCATTGTACCTCTCCATGTGACCGGGCTTGAACTTTGAGGGCCACCGGATGGCTCGAAGCTTCGTCGATGAAAGCCCGCAGCCCAAAGCATATGACCGCCACCTTCCCCGCGAACCTAGTCTTGAGAAGGCGTTGGTCACATTGGCGGAGGAACTCCTCTTGAGCAGGATGACTCGGCTGGAGAAACTCTCTCGGGACAATCCACCACGCTCCTTCCTCGTGGTTGCTGACGGCCGCGCTCCTCGCGAGGACCGTCCGTGACCATCGCGTCGCGCTTGCCCCTGTGGGTCGCGATGACTACGAGGACTTAGCGGCGGCGGCGACCACGGGTAGCCTTGCTCATGGACGATGATCGCCGATGGTGGCCGGGGTCCGCGATCGATCGAGCTGTCCGAATCGTTCGGGCGGTTTGGGCTGTTGCTGGAGGAGTTGTTGACTTCTCCTAGAGACTTTAGGCCTTGACCCGGTCGCTCTAGGTTAGACGCAACAGACGCCCATCTGGGCGAGATCAACTTGATTGGTGGATCTAAGGACCGTTGCTATAGCTTCGAGCCGTTCCGACTTTGATCTATGGGTCCGGGATCCTGAACCATCCGCGTTACGCCTTGTTGAGTCCGATCACGCGCGAAATTGACCGAACAGGGAAGCTTCCGCCGGAGACTTAAGCGCCAAGACGCGAGGTGAGTCGCGGCGTGTCGCTGCACGATCGTGAAACCGTGCTAAGGAGTCGATTGATGGAATCGTCGAGGCGTGGCGAATGGCGTCTTGCTCGCGGCGACTGTGCGACCTCGTCTTGATGCGGCGAGTTAATCTGCCCGACCTGCGCCCGATCGCCCACGGCCGTGCAGGATCCTCGAGTTCCTACGCCGGCCATGTTAATGCTGCGGGGGCCATGCGAAGGTATGCTGAGCGGTGTCATCGCTATGTCTCCACGGTGGAATCTACCGACATAGCCTTGGAATCGACAAATCTAAACCGTCGTAAAGATCATCGATTACGTAGTCGTTTGTCGATGGCGGAGTGCGATCTGAGGCTATCTACGCCATGTAAGCGGAGACATACGCCCGGATCGGAGCGTCGAGACCGAGCAGATCGTCTGAGCGGCGAGGATGAGACATCTGTCGCCACGAGTCGTAGCCCTCGGGAAGTATCTCTATATCGGCGATGGAGTTGACATGCTCGTCTGCGTGTCCCCACCAGACGGCGCCCGGTATCGGCGGTTGGGATATCGACCCAAGTCAACCAAGGTTCTTCAAAAAGGAGATAGGAGACCGCCCGAACAACCACGACGACAGCGAGCAGGAGGCGGGGGTTTTATCTGGTTCGGGCCTCTCGGGGAGATAATAGCCCTACGTCCGGCCTTTCTTTATATCAAAGAGGATTACAAGGTGGAACTTCGGCGAGATCGCAGGTCTCGGCGAGTAGTATCTGAGTCTCTTCGTCGGGGTCCCTCTAGGCGCCCGTATGGGCCTGTTTATATAATCTGAATAGCCAACCACCTCTGCAGAAATATCGAATTTGGGCTAACTACGAGATAAATGTGAACTCATACATGCCAAATATATCCCACGGTAGATAAGGAATACTCTAGTCTTGGGGATCACGACTCCTATTCCAATCCAGGAAACCACGTCAAGGGTCTTCACGTAGCCGTGCAGAACTCTTGTTCGAGTAAGACTCAAACACGAATCCTAGGCCGTTCGCACCGTGCCGACCAAGAGGTGTTGTTCGCAGGATGCACATGGGCTCGATAGAACCTTCCAGGAGCCGGGCCACGGTAGGTCGTTCGATTGGGCCGTCAGCGATGGGCCATGGCTATGGGCCGTGGATCTAATCCCGACAAGTTCTCAAGGCAGCACGTGAAGACCCGGACGTGGTTTCCGGATTGAATAGGAGTCGTGATCCCCAAGACTAGGAGTATTCCTTATCTACCGTGGGATATATTTGGCATGTATGAGTTCGCATTTATCTCGTAGTTAGCCCCGATATTTCTAGAGGCTCGGTTGGCTCTGATTATATAAGGTGGCCCCTACGGGCGCCTAGAGGGACCCGACGAAGAGACTTTCAGATACTACTCGTCGAGACTGCTGATCTCGCCGAAGTTCCACCTTGTAATCCTCTTTGATATAAAGAAAGGCCGACGAGGGCTATTATCTCCCGAGAGGCCCGAACCAGATAAAACCCCCGCCTCCTGCTCTGTCGCTCGTGGTTGTTCGCCGCAGGTTCCTATTCTACTCTTTGAAGAACCTTGGTTGACTTGGGTCGATATCCCAACCTCCGACACAACCAAACTCCGCGCAGATTCGCGATCGGGCAAGGCGGCGATGACGACGAACCCACCTCGCGTACCTACACCAGATCCCCCGACAGAAGTTCCACCTGCTCGGGATGAATCCCCGCGCAACCAGACTCCGGTCGGGCAAGGTACGGACGCTTCAGGGATCCCAGGACCCCGAGATTAGAGTCAGGAACGACTCCAGGCCATGGCTACGGTGCTCAGATCCACCAACCAGGCCGATCTCGCCAGCATGGGTGGCGCTGTTGCTTCTCACCTTGAGCGAATGGCCGAAGGCCTTAAGTCCATAGGCGAAGTTAATACCTCATCCGGGCAGCGCAGTCAGCCTGTCCGGGTGGATTCGGACAGTGAGCGCTCCGATCGATCACGTGACCATCGTCACCGTCAAAGGACGACTCGCTGCGAGCAAGATACCCGTGGTCGCCGTCGCTCGCCAAGTCCCCGTAGTCATCGCGACCACAGGGGCAAGCGTGCGCGCAATGATCACAGACGATCACCTCGGGAAGAGCGCATCGTAGCAACCACGAGGAAGGAGCGTGGAGGATTATCACGGAGGGAGTTCCTCCAGGCAGAGTCCTCCCGCTCAATTAGAGTTCCTCCGGGTAACAGGACCAACGTCTTTTCAAGGCTAGGTTCTGCAGGGGAAGGCGGCCAGTCTTATGCCTTGGTACATAAGGCTTTCTCGGCGAGCCAGCGGCTGTCGGTGGCCCTCAAGTTCAAGCCGGTCACATGGAGAGGTACAATGGGACTCAAAACTGGAAGAGTTCCTTTCCATCTACGCATGTGACCATCATGGCGCCGGAGGTGACGAGCTAGTCATGGCAAATTACCTTCCGACTGTCCTTGAAGGTGCTGCTCGGACGTGGCTGTTCAACCAGCAGGAAGGTTCCATCCGCTCTTGGGACCAACTTTGTGACGCTTTGATCACCAATTTCCATAGCTGTTACGTGCGTCTAGGCAAGGAGGATGAGTTGCATCAGATGATCCAGATGAACGGGGAGACTCTCCGCAACTTCGTGAAGCGTTTCATCAAGATCCGCAACACGATCCCGAACATCTCGGACAAATCTGTTGTCCGCGCCTTCAAAAACGGAGTCCGCGACGAGCCGCTCACCCGTAATCTCGAGATCAATGAGACGGACCGCCAACGACACATTCAAAGGCGGTGATCGCTATGCTAATCTTGGCGTAACGCAGCGTTCGATATAAGAAGGCGTTTGACAAGGGCGAGTTGCCCGCCCAGCCTGGTGTGGATGAAAATAAGAAGAGCAGCAACAATCCTGATGACAAGAATTCCCAGAAGAAGAAGAACAAAGGTGATACGAACAATACCGTCGCCGGTATAGATCGCGCACCTCCTCCCAAAGACGGGCAGAAGAAGCCCAACAATAACTACAAGGGCAAGAAGCCCGCCCAGGGAGGCAATCAAGGCAAGAAAGGTTCGAGTGACCGATACTGCCAGTTCCACCAGCACTACGGGCACGATATCAGCCATTGCAGGACCTGGGCTGCCAAGCTCAAGGATTTCTACAATGGCAAGGGCCCCATGCCCACCCTGCTCGAAAAAGGTGATGCCGGCAAGGACAAGCGCCAAGCCGATGGTGGTGATCGACACGATGATGATGAATATCAGGAGCCTGTGAACCATATTGCCGTCATCTTCGGCGGCTCCTCGGCTTATCCTTCTCGGCGCAGCCTCAAGGAAGCTGCTCGGGAGGTCCACAACATTGAAAAGGGCAAGCCTCAGTCCGAATCAATGAAGTGGACCGAGATCTCCATCTCCTTCTCTAAGGATGATTGCCCCACTGGGATGACCAAGCCTCAACGGCTCCCACTGGTGGTCGCTCCGACCATCGAATGCTTGATCGGGCGCGTCCGATCGACGACGGAGTCTTGCCGACTTGCTTCAAAGCAAAAGTCTTGGACGAGATGCAGATTCCTCTCTCCAAGCTCAAGAAGGTCGCGATGCCATTCTACGGGATTGTTCCGGGAGAAGCAGTGAGGCCGTTGGGGCAGATCGTTCTGCCTATTACCTTTGGCAGCCCTAGCAACTTCCGAACAGAGTTGATCATGTTCGATGTGGTTGACTTCCCATCAGCCTACAACGCGATCTTTGGCCGGCCATCTCTTGGCAAGTTTATGGCCATCTCTCACCATGCATACCATTGCGTGAAGATTCCGGGCCCTAGCGGCGTGATCACGATCAAGGGCAACTGCAAGGCCACTCTAGATTGCGACAAGCAATCCCTTGCCCTGGTCGACCTGCTTCCACCGCGTGGTCCCGAAGTTCCACAGACCAAGTCTGCACGTCCCAAGGTTTCTGTCCAGCCAGGGGGAGAGACCAAGGAAGTTCTACTGTCTCTTGATGACTCTTCCAAGATAGTTCATTTGGGGGGCCAACTTGGACCCCAAATAGGAAAGCGAGCTCATTGCCTTCCTCCGAGCTAATGCAGACGTGTTTGCCTAGGAGCCGTCTGACATGCCCGGGGTCCCAAGGGAGGTTATCGAGCACAAACTGGCAGTCCGGCCAGACAAAAAGCCTTTTCGCCAGAAGTTTCGATGCTTTTCGGATTTCAAGCAGGGGATCATCAAGGATCAGCTTGGCAAGCTGCTCGCTGCTAGTTTCATCCGCGAGGTTGATCACACCGAGTGGCTGGCCAACCCTGTGATCGTAAAGAAGAAAGGCGGCAAGTGGAGGATGTGTGTCGACCACACAGATCTGAAAGCGGCTTGTCCCAAGGACAATTTTCCGCTGCCTCGCATAGACCAGCCGGTCGATGCGACTGTGGATGCCCAGCTGTTGAGTTTTTTCGATGCTTACTCCGGTTATCACCAAATAAGCATCTCCCCCGAGGATAATGAGAAGACTGCCTTCATCACCCCCTTCGGCACTTTCTGCTATACGATCATGTCTTTCGGTCTGCGCAAGAATCTTGGTGCCACGTTCGGTAGCTTAATGGAAAGACTTTTCCGAAACAAATGCAGAAGGAATCACGGAGGTTTATGTCGGCGACATAGTTGTAAAAACAAGTATGCTCCAGATCATGTAAAAGACACATTTGAGACTTTTCGTAATCTCACCAGGCATCGAATTAAATTAAATCCAGAGAAGTGTACCTTTGGTGTTCGATCTGGAATGTTGCTCGGCTATGTCATAGGTTCGCAAGGAATTTCTGCAAACCCTGAAAAAATCGAGGCCATTGAAAACATGCAGGCTCCGACTACCGTCAAGGAAGTTCAGAGCCTCACCGAGCGGATGGCTGCTCTAATCAGGTTTATTTTCCGTCATGGCGAATGCGGGCTGCCCTTCTTTAAGGCCCTGCGCAAGCACAATGGCTTCGAGTGGACATAGGAGGCTGATAGATCTTTCCAAGATCTAAAGAAATACCTGTCCAACCCACCTGTCTTGACTACCCCGCGGCATGGCGAGCAGCTTTTGTTGTACCTTGGCTGCACGACACAAGCGGTGAGCGCAGTCTTGACAGTGGAAAGGGAAGGCATCCAGCGGCTAATCTATTACGTGAGCGAGGTGCTTCATGGATCAAAGGAGCGTTACCCTGAGGTTCAGAAGTTGCTTTATGCCTTGCTCATGTCCTCCAGGAAGCTTCGGCATTATTTCCAGGCGCATCAAATACTGGTCCCGACCAAGTTCCCTCTGGGAGAAATCCTACGGAACAAGGAAGCTGGCGGACGCATAGCTAAGTGGGCAATGGAACTAGCAGAGTTCGATATTACATTTCTTTGCCCAAACGCTATCAAATCCAGTCTGGTGACTTTATCGCTGAATGGACTTGCTCGCCCAAATCCCAGGAAGCTCCCAAGCAATCTGAAGAAACCCCCTGGACCATGTTCTTTGATGGCTCGTGCACTGGAAACTCGGGGGCTGGCTTTGTTCTCATCTCCCCTCAAGGAGAGCAACTCCAGTATTCTATCCAACTACACTTTGCGGCGACTAACAACGCCGCGGAGTACGAGGTCCTCCTCGCGGGACTAAGAGTGTGCAAGTCGCTCGGCGTCCAACGACTAACTGTGAAGGGAGACTCACAGCTGGTCATCAATCAGGTAAATAAGGAGTATCAGTGCTGCGATGACTCAATGGCGCGATACCTGATTGAAGTGAGGAAGTTGGAGCGGCACTTTCGATTCTTCGAGGTGCTCTTCGTGCCTAGGAAGGATAACTTCTTGGCCGACCAGCTATCCAAGTTTGGATCCTCACGTGAACTTGCTCCGGCAGGGGTGCTCGTCGAGCACCTTTACAAGCCCTCTATTACGTCTCCGGACGAGGCAACAGAGATAGGTGGTGCTGTCTCCTTCATCGAGCAGGCTGCGGGCTAGACAACGCTATTTGTTCGGTTCCTTGCAGATGGGACCTTGTCCGACGACGAAGCCGAGCGTTCCCGGCTTATAAGGCGTGCTAGTCCATACAAGCTTGTGGACGACATCCTTTACCGTCAAGGTGCTCTGGGAGTTCTTTCCAAGTGCATCTCACAGCAGGAGGGTGTGTTCCTTCTTAGGGACATACATGAGGGTGCCTGCGGCAACCACGCCTCCTTCAGGACTCTGGTCGGCAAAGCGTTTCGCATGGGTTATTACTGGCCAACTGCATTACAAGATGCTCGGAATGTGGTAACTAAGTGCAACGCTTGCCAATTCCATGCCCGAAAGGCCCATAAGCCCGCCCAAGAGCTCCAAATAATCTCCCCATCATGGCCTTTCTCTACATGGGGTCTGGATCTGCTCGGCCCGTTCCCCAAAGGGGTACAACGGCTGCACACACATGCTCGTCGCCATTGATACTTTTACAAAGTGGATCGAGGCAGAGCCTGTGTCATCTCTTCACGCCAAAACGGCAGTGCGCTTCTTTAAAAGCAACGTGATCACGCGCTTTGGGATTCCCCACAAGCTGATCACAGATAACGGTCCCCAGTTCAGAAGCGAGCTATTATAGGAATACTGCGAACAGCTGGGCACCAATGTCTGCTTCGCCTCTGTGGCACATCCACAGAGCAATTGAGCAGTCGAGCGAGCTAACGGACAGATAGTCCAGGGTATCAAATGGCGCGTGTTCGCTACACTCAGCGAGCATAACAAAGCCTAGGTTAACGAAGTTCCTCCGTCCTCTGGATAGTTCGCACCACAGCCAGCCGGGCAACCGGGGAAACTCCTTTCCAATTGGTCTACGGTGCAGAAGCCATCTTGCCCGCCGAAGTAGTACTCGGCTCGCCCCGCACGAGCTCGGTCAACTTGGTTGACGACGAGTAAGAGCGCTTGCTCGAATTCGATCTCCTCGAAGGCACACACGAACGGGCACAAGTCAGAATGGCCGCTACCAGCAAGATCTTCGCCGACACACTGCCAAATCAGTTCGACCAAGGGCTTTGAAGGTGGGCGACCTCGTTCTGCGCCGTGTCCAGAATCTGTCCAATGCCAACAAGTTAACTCCCCGTTGGGAGGGCCCGTTCACAGTCATTTCTACTGCTCGCTCGGGGGCTATTCGCCTGGCAATGGAGGACGGGAGAGAGCTGACCAGCACTTGGAACATCTACGAGCTTCGTAAGTTCTTTGTGTAGGTCATTTGTTTGCTTCCTTAGCTTCGCGCTTTTTGTTAAATTTCGCGCCTTAGTTCGTCCAAGTCTCTCGGGCTGCCATGTAAAGTTCAATTCAATGGACAGTGAATTTTCGTGGCCCCCTGCGGCCTCACTCATTGTCTTCTCAGACTACTCTTTCTCTCTGGTAACGCTTGATGGCTGCCTGGTCTTGCGAATTTTTGGCTCTGCGATCTTCAGGGTTTCCCTGCCCGTATATAGTTTCAACGAGCTCCTAAACTCAGAGTTGCGTAACACAGCTTCCAGCCTCGCGGCTAAGTTTGATCTCGTAAACCCTCCGCGGCAGACGCACTTACAGCTCACGGCACAACCACTTGGTGAAGCCTGCTCTCATAAGCTCCCCGCGGCAGAGGCACTTTTCTTGTTCGGTTACCTTCGGAATCGCCTAATTTATGTTAACGAGCAGTTCCTGGAAGGAGTCGATCAGGATACGGGTGTCGCTCTATCTCTCTACGCACATGCTCGAATTCGCAATCTTAGGTTTTCGAGCATCGTCCGTACCGGAGGCTAGGGTGTCGCTCTTTTCCTTGTGCACCTGTTCGAGTTCGTAATTTTAGGTTCGCGAACAGATGCACAACGGGGGCTGGGAGTTAGGCTGGCGCCCTACCGTGTTTTCCGAAAACTCTCTAGCGCTGTTTCCCTTTGCTCTTAGTTTCCTGCTCGTTCTTGTCTTTTTGCTGCTCTTTTTTGCAGAGAAAACTTATGTCTTTATTTACATAACCAAAAGTTTTACAGGTACAAGGCCCTTTCGGGTACAGCCCTACTGCTACTTAGAAGCAAGCTGCTCCTTTAGCCCCTCAATTTCTAACTTGAGGCGCAGGACTTCACCTTGGGCCTTGATCCCTTCTCTAACCTCAGCTCGGAGACGTTCGCCTTCCTCCTTGCTGATTGTCTTGTGCTTGGCCTGCTCCTTGGCCTCCGCACGAAGGGCCTCGACCTCTTCGGTCTTGGTGCGCAGCTGCTCGGTCAGATCCTCGCTCTGACTAGCGCGCTGCTCGGCGGTCTTGAGCTGCTCGGCCAGCCCCTTGACCCTTCTTTCCTCGGTGCTCACCCTCACGGCCAACCTGCACATTTCCTCGGCCTCCTCCTGTGTTACCCACAGGGTGGAGATCTTCTCTTGGAGCGCCGTGGAAGCCTGCCTCTCCTCGGTCAGCTGGGCCTTAAGCTTTTTCACCTTCGCCTTTAGTCGGCTTCGGCTTTTGACCGGTGCGGCACACTCGCCCTCGAGCTCCCTCGCCCGGAACTCCTAGAAGGCTCCCAGAATGGCGCTGCGCTCAACGCCAACGCCTTCTTCGAAGTCCTCCGTGGTGCTCCGCAAGACCTGAGTGAGAGAAGAACAGTTCCATCACATCCTGTTGCTCGTGACTTAAAGTGAACGAGTTTCGGTTTAAGACATACCTCTTGAAGCTAATTCTTCAAGTTTTGGTGAAGGCGCTCTCCAAGGCTGTGGGTGGCTAACCCCCGGCTGTCCGGAGCGGCTGCAACAGGCTATCCTCTGCGCTGCAGCCTCTTCCTGCCAAAGTGCGCCCGCTTGGGGGCTCTCCTTCTCTCCCTTGTCCCTTCTGACCTAGGAGGGCTAGCGGTCGCGCCCTCGTCCTGGCTGAGCTCCCGCGCCTCCTTCTCCTCCGCTCGAGCAACCTCGGGCAAGACCGACTCCTCTCTGCTTGGACACGTTGGTGGGGCCACGGACAGCGCGACTTGCGCTCTCTACTCGCGGCCTTCTTCTTGATACCTGGCGGCGGGACTCTCTCCCTGCTCGCCAGGATGTGCCGTTGCTACAGGGATGATTTGCCCCTGCGACGAAGTACCCGGGGCCGCCTGTTCGATCGGACCCAGGGCAGCCGGCAGAGCCAACACCTTGGCCCCGCTCTTCGTGGCTTCGTGCGCCGCCTCCTCGGCTTCTAGCCATTCCACCGCGCTCCTTAGCGCGGCCATCTGGTCGTTGGAGTCCGGCGGGAGCACGGTCCACACCGCCAGTCTGTCCTTGAGCGCGAGTAGGCTCGTTGCTAGCGAGGCACCGTGTAGGTGCTCCGGTAGCAGTGACCGCTCTATCGCTGCCTCCACGTTGTTCGTGGCGATCTCCTCCTGGGCAGCTGATGAAAGGAAGTTGCGTTAAGCCCTATGCGGTCTAGCAAAGGTAAAATGGGGATCTTGCCGCTGCTTACCTGCCGCAGGGGGCTTGAACTTGTTCTTCGCTCCAAGACGGAGCTTACTCCTCTTGGTCAGCGAATCCTCGGCTTCTTGTTCGCCTTGGCCTCCGGGAGCTCGCGGCGACGGGCTCAGCTCTTTTGTTAGCTGAGCACTCTTCTTGCGCAACGAGAGGATCGTCTCATTGCGCGCGACTTCTTCCTTGAGCCTCCTCTGCTCGGCGACCTGTTGCAGCCGTTCCATATGGCCCGGTTGAGCCTGCGTATAGCGCGTAAGCCATAGGGTCAGGTTCCGTACCTCATCGTCGCTTTGCTCGGTGAGGAGGGTGGGGCTCGGGCGTTTCCCACTTGGCTGGCCGCGCACGCGCTTGGTTTGCTCGGCGCGCTTCTTTGCCGCAGAGGGCTTCCTTGTGGGCTAGCGGCCGCCATGGCGCGGCGAGCTCCGCGTCGGCTCGGCGGCCACCTTGGGCTTAGCGGCCACCTTGGCCTTGCCCTTCCTCGTTTCCTCCTTCTCTGACCCAAAGAGCTCTTCGACTATCCCGCCGATGATGAGCTGATCTTCCTGCACATTGTGAAGCGAATGTAAGTATGCAGTTGTCGTGCAAGTCTAGCAATTCAGTGGAGATCTATTTAAGATACCTCTGCTGAGCGGACGAACACGTTCCTAGGGCAGGTGTAGGCCACCTCACTGGTGACCTCACCGTTCTTCCTAGCAGCCTTCAGCATGGCGTCGACCTGCACGGTCACTCATACGTCGGTTGGCTTCACTGCCCGAGCAGAAGAAATCGTTAGTTCCTGTTTGGATGAATCACCAAAGAAGGTTAAGTGTTTGAGGAATTTACCCGTGCTCTCCCTGGTGATGTCCTCCCAGCTTTCTATCTTGTAGAAGGGGTAGGACCTCTTCCGCAGCGGACAGATCTCGTTCGCCACGAAGTCCCGGATTATCTCCCTGCCCGTGAGCCTGAGGCCCACGAGAGAGGCAATCTTCCGGGTGAGATACCACTCCTCGCCGCTCGGCTCCGGCCACGGCATCGGAGTTCCCTTCGCCGGCGCTTTCCCAGTGAAGACGAGCTTGCTGTCGTCGCTCCTCCTGGTGTAGAATCACCTCATCCACCACGGCCCCATCGAGTCGAGCAGTGGCGGACGAGGATAGGGCGCGTCGTCAACGGTGGCCCGGAGCTTGAGGTAGTAGCACCCAAGGGCCGAAGCGGCGGAGCTGCTCCTCATCATGGTGTGGTAGTGGAGGAACAGCCCCACCGACGGATCTACTCCCAGGTAGCCCTCGCATAGGTGTGCGAAGACGGGCATCTGCAGGAAAGAGTTAGGGTTGAGGTTCGCAACCTCCAGCCCGCTGATGTTCAGGAAGGCCTCCACGAAATCGCTTTCGGGAGACCTAAGCCCAAACATTGCGAACTGCTCGAAGTTGACGAACTCATCCTCGAGCGGCTCCGGTGATTCCTCCTCCCCGGGCAGCCTCCAGCTGCCGGCGTCGATGTGTTCCTCCTCCTCTAAAGTTCTCAAATCCTCCTCGGTCATGCTAGAGCCTGAGAACTTGGCCATAGCGATCCCTAGGTTTGGACGAGCAGCTTTGGAGGTGGGTTGTAACTGTTGATGCTTACGCGATTGGAAAAGGGCTCGAGAAGGAGAGGTGCGCGAGAGCGAAAGTGGCGAGCCGCGAGCGGTTCGGGTGCTCTTTAGCAGTGTTAGCCTAAACGCTACACGGTACACGGTCGGCAGATTCTCGTGTAGCACGGATCACACGTTTTTGCACTTTTTAATTAAAATACAAATAAAAAAACATGTATATGCCTAGAAAACTATACTGACAAGTGGCATAGATGAATAATATATTTCCAAGATTACACGTGCATTGTAGATTTGTAGTTCACATATAAAAAATGATTCCAAGTAGTGCAAGTATGCAACAAATGTATCCTCAAGCTGTATGTCACATCTCCTATAGCTTAGACGCCACGCTACACGCTGAAAAACGCCGTGTACGCCGTTTTTTTTTGCCGTGTCGTGTAGGCCGACTAGGCCGTGTAATTCCGTGTAGTGTGTAATACACCGTTTATGTGCTAGATAGCACAGTAACCCATCGTGTACCGTGTACACGGCTATGTACACGGCCGTGTAGACCGTGTAGGTGAACACTGCTCTTTATAGCCCCAGACGAGCAGCTCTGCAACGGTTCTTTTCCACAAAACGGCTAGTTTTTACTGCAACGGCTCGGTAAAAACGGTTGCCCATTCTGGCTGCGCAGCAAAAGTTACCATTGAGATCTACCAACGGTTAGTTTTTCCGATGTCCGTGACTGAGGGTGAGAGCTCGCTTTCGGAGCAGATGTTGTTCCTCGACGCAATAGCGAGTTGTTTCGGCCTTTGGTCGGGTTTGTTCGATCCCGAACAAGTCTTGTTCGGCTGAACCATAGCCTGTTCGGTCGCCTGTTACACGTCTTTGTAGCAGCAAAATTTCCCTCTTCCTAACTTGGCGTCTCAAGAGGAAGACCCCACTCTAGTGAGTCCTTCCACTTGAGTCTCGGGGCTAGCTGTCGGGGATAAAATCACGGCCCATTGCCATGGCCCACTCCCTGACGACCCAATCGAACAGCCTACTAGGGCCTAGCTCCCTGGAAGGTTCTGTCAGGCCCATGTGCATCCTGCCGAACAGCTTACTGGCTGGCACGGTGCGTAAGGCCTATGATTCCTATTTGAGTCCGACACGAACAAGAGTTCTGCACGGCTACGTGAAGACCCGAACGTAGTTTCCCGGATTGGAGCAGACGTCGTGATCCACAAGAATTGGAGTATACCTTATCTACCTCGGGATGTATTTGGCATATATACGAGTTCGTTACGGTCTCGTAGTTAGCCCGGCCCGATTATCCCTCGGTAGGTCGGTTGTTTAACACTATATAAACCGAGCCCCTACGGCGTGTAGAGGGCACGAGATCATCGTACGACTTGAAGCATAGATTGCATACTACTTCCTGTACACCCATAATCTCGCCTAGACCTGTTCGTCTCGTCGAGTCCCACCTTGTAATCCTCTTTGATATAAAAGAAAGGCTGGACGTAGGGCTATTATCTCCCTTGAGAGGCCCGAACCAGGATGAAAACCCTGTGTCTTCCTGTTGCTTATTGATTGTTGTTCGCTTTACTCGGCAGGTCTTCTATCTCACTTTCTCAAGAACCTTAGTTGACTTGGGATCGATATCCCAACCGTCGACACCCACCACCACCAACCGCCCGCCTCCGCTGCATGCCCTTGCCTCTAGTAGCATCCCACCTCTATCGCCTCCTCCCCTCTTTCGCTCCAGCTACCGCCCCCAACTGCTGCCTATTCTTCCCCGCGCCATGGCCTCCACCACCATCACGCACGCAGCCACAGGAGGTAAATGGGTGCAATTTCAGGAGAAAACTAACGACGATATTCCAATGCCAAGCTATTTCGTGCTCCTCGCGTTGCTGGCATTCAAAATATTTACAACTAAAGCAGGTAAAATAATACACTTTACCTTTTTAAAATTGTAACCGGACATATTGTGAGTAGGTTGTCCTGTGTTGTAATTTTCGGCCATTATAAATGTATACAAGAAGTGTATTGGAGAATACATTATTCTTTCTTCTGTCACTTTTCTTTCATAATAAAATTGTGACAACATATATGATTTTAAGGTAGACACACGTATGACCTATGACCTATCGCTGTATGGCATCTCTTTGATTTGAAATTCAGTGGCTCCATGCATATTTTTCATGGTTTTAATTAATAAGAAGTTATTTAACAATTTAGTTATATTGCCAATTTGCAATTGTGTCACTGAATCTTTTCCAATTAAATGAAGTTCCATGGCCAAAATTTCTTTTTTGGGGATTCGCCTATGAAATATGTTATTGACAGAAAGGAGTTCAGGTATATACTGCCCCACAGCTAGAAGAGGCAATGGCTGCTCTGAAATAAAAAGCTATGGAATTAGGTGTAAGTTTTATCAGCAAATGTTCCATAATTTCCATTCTTTTTTGGTTGTCTGTTGTCACTATTCCTTATATGTTGTTATATCCGTAACTTGCACTTAGCATGACCTAATACAATTCTGAAACAAGATGCTCTGTGGCTCGATCCATTCGTGACGAACTTGTTTAACCCGGATCCAGACCTTGGTGGCGGTTCGCAAAACCCATAGATGTCCATATGTGACCTTGTGTGACTTGTAGCATTCTAATTTACCGTTTGTGACTTTGTGACATATATGTGTATGCTATAGACTTCTTAACTTATTTTGTTGTCAATTGTGCCTATATATGAAGGTTGAAGTGAGTTTGGTCCCTATTTATCAATAATTTTGTATTTTGCAATGATGAGAATGTGTATGTGCTAAAAAAATGTGGTATCGAGCACCTAATTATGTGTGGATGTGGTCGGGAGAATTGGGGAATGTATATATGTTGTGAATAGGGGTTTTCGTAGGTTAAAGTTGATCTTTTTTAAAACAATTATCAAAAATTTTTATTTATGGAATACTATCTATTTCGTCGGCCTTGGACAATGCCGACCACACTGCCCCTGTCTAGGTGGGCTCCAGGGCGGCCACCGGACAACACCAGTGCCGGCGGTATACAGTTGGCTGCTGACATAGGTGTATCTTGTTCTTGGCGGCTCATGCTAAGGTCGCCAACACAGAAGGCAGTCAGGCAAACCAGCATGATGGACCTGTGTCGTAGCCTAAGTAGGAGCCATCAACACTGTGTTGCCACGTGCCAGGCCAACGTTCTTTCTGTGGGTCCACTCGTCAGAGCGCTGTCACCCCGTGCGTGCCGTCACGATTAATTAAAAGCTGCCGACACAACCCTAAGTCAGGTGGCATGCCCCGGACGAAAATTTGTCGACGGGGCCGCCGATAGATTCCACTTGTGTCGTCAAAGCTACGTCAACGGAGCAGTGTTGGCGGCTAGCCGTCAACATATGCCTATGTCCTCGGTATCTAGTCCTATGTTAGTGGCTAAAGCCGCCGACACTGATCCCGATTCTTGTAGTGCCCTCGTTTTGTATTTTTTAAAAAAAGAGAGACTACCAAAACAATTTCATTTTAAAAATCTTCAAAACAATTTTAAAATAGCATTTCAAAATTTTATTTTATTTTATTTTTCTTTCCCTTTTTTATTTTTCTTCTCCCTTTTTCTTTTTGTTTATTTTTCTTTTTCCATCTTTCTCCTTTTTTCTTTTCCCTTTTCTCCTTTTACTTTTCTATATTTCTTCTCCTTTTCTCTATCTTCTCCACCTAGCTCTCCTCCTCCACACATCCTTCCCCTCTTTTCTCTCTCCCTTCACCCCCGAACTCCCCTCCACCTCACCCTCCTCCTTCCCTCTCACTTCCCTGCCACACACTCTCCCTCCTTTCTCTCGGTCTCCGCCTCCACCTCAGATTCTCCTCCCCGCAGCTGGTCACCACCCCGCTGCCGGTTGTTGCCACCGTCGGTCTACCTCTTCCTCCCAATCTCTCTCTCTCCCCCTTTCTCCCTGCTTTCTTCACTCTTCTCGCTCTCACCGCTCTACCCCAATCTTCATCTCACCTTGTTTAGCCCTACTGTTTAGCTTGGAGCACCGCCGCCACGCCTCACGGCACCCACTGGCTGCCTCCACGGGCTACACCGCCAAGCCCCCTGCTGCCTCCTCCTCCATCTCTCGTCTCCCCTCTCTCTCTCTCTCTCTCCGCCTGTTTCACTCTCTCCCCCCTCCTCCGTTTCCCCCTAGGTTGGCCATTTTGGCTTTTTGGGTGGCCTAGGCAGCCTAGCGTATCCCGGCGTTGGCCTGGGCGTAGCCCTCGGCTAGGCCGGATTGGCTAGCCCATCTCGAACTCAGCACTATGCAACCAATATGCACAGTGCACTTTCCTATTTTCTCTTGATTTTTAGAATTGGGCTTTTTCTTCCCAATTTCACCGTGATTCTCTTTGAGCTCCAAATCTGGCAATTCTAGTTTTTTAAAAGTCTAAAATTCCCACATTCCTCTAGTATTTTTACATAATTTATTATTGCATATCATATTATATTATATTATATTATATTATATTATATTATATTGCTTTCAGTCATTTATTATGGTATCCTTGTTTTACTTGCACTAAGATTTCACGGGCGACGAAGGAGGCTACCCCGATGCCACCGGCGTCCAGCAAGATTGTTGAAGTATAAGTAAATTGCCCTTATTTCCCTATCAGCTTAGGCTTTTGGGTGAATTGGTTAGGGCATGCAGCTCAATATGGTATCAGAGCCAGAGGTCTCAAGTTCGAGTCCTGGTCGGTGCAATTAAATAAGTCGCCCACTCTATTCCACGTTTGAGGTCTGGGGGAGCCTCCACATGCGGGGGAGTGTTGAAGTATAAGTACCCTCCTTTCCCTATCAGCTTAGGCTTTTGGGTGAATTGGTTAGGGCATGCAGCTCAATAAAGATCAAGAGCACCCTTAAGGTAAATATTCCCCCTAGCTCCCAGTTCTTATAGATTTTACAAAAAATGCTATATTTATTAGCCGTGCAATAATTTAAACTAGTTGGATCCAAATGCAAGATTCATTTTGATATTATGCAACCACTGTCCACAATTCACCATTAGGTTCGTTTTTGTATGTCAAACATGTTTTAGGTATTAGTGGCTTAGCACTGCTTGGTTGTGGGGGGGAATCATGTTACATTTATTATTGTGGCATGGATGGTAAGTGGTATCCTGGTGGTGTGGCTTGTTGAATCACCTGTAATTAAAATTTGAATAGCTGGGATCAGGAGCGGTTTGTTATATGGTGAGTGCCTTCAAGCACGAGATTGGGTTTGTGGTTGGTCCACCACTCTAAGTATTAAAGATCTGAACCCTATGACTACTTTACCGAGTACTTACTGTACAGTTACCGCACATGGGAATGAGACCAATTAGTTGATTTATATGCATGCTAGCATAATTGGGTACCAATGGAGCTACTTTTTGCTGGTGTTTTGTATGAGGGAGTATGTTGCGACGTCTTCCGTGGGGGTGCATGTGTGCCTGTGAGAGGATCCATGGGCAGCACCTGACGGCGTGTTCACCGCTCAACCACTGCGGATCACACCCCTAGTCAGATTTCTACCTTGCTAGCCTATCAGCCGTGCTCGGTTCGATTTGAGCGTCGGACGCAGCAAGGAGCGACTCACAGAGATTACCGAGGTTCGGACCCCCCTGCGGGTAATAGTCCTACTCCTGCTGAGCCTTAGCTCTTTTCTGATTGTGGTTGAATGGAATGTGTTTACAGAATGCTTGCGAACTGTGCATTCCAAATGCACGTACGCTAGTGCAACGTACCCTCTTCCCTCTCCCTCCTCTCCTTTTATACAAGCTTTGAACTGGCGGAGAGGCGGGGGTAAGCGATCTGATACTCTTAGTACAGCAGCGAGACACGACGGGAGAGGCAACGTGCAGCTGCCTCTCCCGGCCGGCGCCGCTTCGCGATGCCATAAGTGGCCTTGACCCACACAATCCTTTGGTGAGGCTGCGGGTGGGGCCCGACCTGCTCCTCTCACGGCGGCCATCTCAAGCAAACCTTCGCTCTGCCGGTCAATTCTTACGTACCCGCGGTGGCGGCCGCTTCGAGACTGCGAGGGTCCTTTGTAGCGGTAATCATTTCTTGTTGTCTATCCGCGTGGTGTCGCATTAAATCGCTCGTCCTTGTGACAAGAGAGCCTCAGCGAAGACTCGCCCATAGCGCTCCACGCCACAGGGGCCCAGCAGCAGTGGGGGGCCCTATCTTGCCGAGGGCTGCATGCGCGCCCTTTGGTGCGTGGGGCCCTCACCGGCGTGTGATGGGCTTCGCCCTGCAGCTGGGACTGATGCGCCGCCAGGGCGTGTGGGGCCCTCGCCTAGTCTTCTAAGGGCTGCCATGCATTATTTGGAGCCTTGTCGCCCGCTGGCGTGGGGCTCGCTTGATCGCCGAGGGCTCGCCCACCTGCTGGGGTCTCATCGCCCACGGCGTGTGGGGCCTCGCCCGGCGCCCTGAGGGGCTCGCCCATGGCTGGCCGGGTCACCAGCGTGGCGTGGGGCCGCGTGTCTGTGAGTGGGGCTCGCCGCCCGCTGGGTCGATCGCCCACGATGTGTGGGGCCTCGCCGGCGCCACGAGGGCTCGCTGCAGCGCTAGGGCCTTGTCGCCCGCGGCGTGGGGCCAGCCAATCGCCGAGGGGCCCGCAGCCTGGGGCCTTGTCGCCCGCTGAGCGTGGGGCCGCTTGATCGCCGAGGGGCTCGCCTACTCGTTGGGGTCGATCGCCCACGGCGTGTGGGACCCTCGCCGGCGCCACTGAGGGGCTCGCCCTGTGTTGGGGCCTTGTCACCCGCCCGGCCAGCGTGGGGCCAGCTTGATCTTCACAGGACTCTTTGCACCTGGTATTTATTACACCGCAGTAGCCGGGTCCACCATGATCTGCGAACGCCCGTGCGGAACACTTTTCCGTTTCTCTTGCGGCGGAGGCGAATCGTGGGGAGCCCGCCTCTCTCTAACGGCCGAAATGCGCTGATTCTCCTCCTGCGCATACGATCTTCCTTGGGTAACGCGCGCTTTTCGCGGGAAATCAAAGCAGCGGGGCAATGATGGCCAGCAGCGTGGGTCGGAATCAAACCGTCGCCCTCGCGCCTTGCTCATCTCCCTTGGCGCCCGACCAATCCTTCCAAACGCTATGTCCTCAAGCGCCTTTCACCTTCTTCGCCCGCTACCACAGAGCCTTCTTCGCGCGCCACCTTCTTCTCGCCAACTCCTCCACCGTTTTCCATGGCGCCCCAAGCGGCAAAAAGTGCGCAGCGGGAGGCGCCATCATCTGGGCACGCTGCGTGCCTCTGCTTGTCGGCGAGGATGTGGCGGCAGCGGCTCAAGGGTTCGTGCCGCTCACCTCCGTCGGTTCGCGGCACCATAGTGCCAAGCCCCGCGACAGGAGATTGTGTCCTTCGCTTGAGGCGTCTTGGCGGGCTCGTCCGCCGTACTCTAATTCTTCTTATCGGTGTTCGCCTTCTACGAGATCCAGGCGACGAACCTTCCCCCCAACTCCATCGTGGCCCTAACCATCTTCGTCCACCTCTGCGAGATGTTCGTGGGGACGATGCCAAACCTCCCGCTCTGGCGCCGGCTCTTCACGCTGCATGCGAAGTCACGCCCGGGCGGGGCCATTGGGAGCTGCTACTTCACGTTCCGCGACGCCGCCGCCTTCCTCCCGGTCACGGTCAAGTCAGCTGGAAGGTAGCACGCCAATAGGCATGTCGTGGAGGACTCCGGTGGCTGCGGCGACCTTGACCTCCCGAGGTCTGCGGAATCCCTTGCGGTTGGGGTCTATGCTGGCGACTTCGGCGGAGGTGGTGGAATCTTTGAGGCGCGTCGGCGAGCTCATAGCGGGCTCACGGAACCCACGTTGTGGCGGATTTCTTCTTGGCGCCGCCTCGCCGCTTCTGCATGAGGTTCGCCCCTTTGGCAATACTATGGCGGCAACGATGGGGCCGCCTTGTCCCCGGTAAATGCTCCTTCAATCTTTTGGATTTCTTCTCTTTTGATACCTTGTGACTTCGGCTTCTTCTTTTCTCTTACGCCTTGACCCGCGAGAACGCGTCTTGGGAGAAGCGTGCTCGGCGGATGGTGGCGAGGGCTCTGACCGCGCCCGTCGGCGACATCTCTTTGCGGAGACCATCCGACCCTCTGCGGCCAGGATCACGGGGCGCAACCGATGCTGCGCGGGCTGCCCCCATGGAGGTCTGGTCGCGGTCCAAGTGGCGGAGACCACTCTGATCCATGAACCGCCTCGGTGGCAGCCAAAGCTTCCATGTTCTTGCCGCTCACTGGCGTGGCGGCCGACTCGACCAGCGCTCTCGGAGCGCCGCCTCATCCTTGCCGGCGGCAGCGAGGAGGAGAGGGAGCCAAAGAAAGCTTGCCCGTCGATCTGAGCTCTGCCGCCTCCTCGGCCCCCTCCATTGGGGAGCCTACTGCTTCCGCCGCCCGCTCGCCACGGCGAAGCGCGGCGACTCTTAATGAAGCTGGCGCGCGCGCGGTTTCTTCTACTCCACTGCGCCGGCGCTTCTTGCGCCCGATTTAAATGCCTTCACCTCCGCCCGTCGCGCTGGCGCTTCCGCTCTGGCGCCACTCGCGCCGGCGCTGCTCGGCAGCGCCAACCGTGGTGGCGCCGCCGCCGCTTCCGCAACGGCGGCAGCGCCCCTCAACCTTTGCTTTACGGGCGCGCCGTGCGGGTAGTTTCTCTGCACTTATGCATACTTTATGTTAGGGTTAGCATGCGCATGTTTCGCATACACGAACCTGTTTACATTTATCTTCACTTGATAAGCGGGACGCGGGACCTCAAGCTCCAGCGCGACTCGCCGACCCCGGCTTCGCCCGCGGCTCCTTTGTGGGCGAGCCTCCCGCCGCGGAGATCGCGCCGGGAACGAGTGGAAGATCGCCCGGCCGTTACCGCGACGCCAATGCCGTGGGTGCCATCGCCGCCCGGCGTTGGTCGCTCGCCGAGGCGCTCCGTGCTCGCCCACTGGGCGGCGGAAGAGCGCCCCAGCCTCGGCGGAGAAGCCGTTAGCGGCTGCGGCGGCGAAGGCTTGGCGGCGCAAGCAGCTAACTGCCTCGGCCACCAAAAGCCGTCGAACCTCGCGCGGAACACTCCGAGTGTCTTGGGTCCTCGCCGACATCTTTGCGCGCCCGCCTACAGCAACCGGGGCGTCACAGCCTGCTGGCGCTACCTTGTATTCTCGGCTGGAGGAACGGCCGCGCGCAATATGCGGGGGCGTGGAAGCGGCGCCGCCGAGGCCTGCGCGATCTCCGGTGGTCTCTTGCGGTAGCGAGCGATCGAAGATGGTCGCCACGGCGCTCTCGAAGCGCGGTTCGTCTTGAGCAATGCCTTGCCCAAAAGCGCCGTGTTTGACCTCGGCGCCGCCCGAGAAGCCTTGGCGCCAAGCTGGACCGTTTGACGATCGCGGGTTGGCCTTGGCCGCCAACGCGTCTCTATGATGGGCGGCTGCGCGGCGGAGGCGAAGATGATGAAAGGGTAGATGAACTCCCTCATCTGTTTTTGTCCTGTACATATCTCGTTAATGCAAACTTTTGCTCTTTTGCCGTGAGTCTCGATCAAACTTTGCGCAAAACTTATATTTGCGAAAAGAAAGGAGCACCGAGCATAAAAAGCTTTAGGCGAGCGTTCTATTGAAAGTGAGCGTTTTTTCCTTAGGCATTAGGTTACTTCAACCCTTACGGCCTCTCGGCAAACCGACTTTAAACATTACGTGCCGAGAGCTTAGCTTCCGGAAGTGGTCTAGACGCCGGTGCCGCCGTTGGCGCATTGCCCAGACCGAGTCGACACACCAGGCTAGAACCCGCCTTCCGTCCGCGTCGCCTTGCCCAACCGTAAGCTCAAGCGTTTGCTCTTGCAACTAAGGGGCCATCAGCCATAAGTACTTTTTCGCTACCAGTTTTCAACAGAATGCTTTCTAACAGACTTTTTGAGGCTAAACAAATGATCGCCAAAAGTTTTAGACAGAACATTCTGCTGCAAGTGAGCGCTTTTTCCTTAGGCATTAGGTTACTTCAACCCTTACGGCCTCTTGGCAAACCGACCTTAAACATTACGTGGCGAGAGCTTAGCTTCCGGAAGTGGTCTAGTCGCTGGTGCCGCCGTTGGCGCATTGCCCAGACCGAGCCGACACACCAGGCTAGAACCCGCCTTCCGTCCGCCTCGCCTCGCCCAGCCACAAGCTTAAGCGTTTGCTCTTGCAACTATGGGGCCATCAGCCATAAGTACTTTTTCGTTACCAGCTTTCAACAGAATGCTTTCTAACAGACTTTAAGGTGAAAAAGAACAGATGCCCGCAGAGAGACAGAACTTATCTTTTATTGAAGATGGCTTTGTACAATCTGACCCCAAAGCGGCGGGGAAGGAGAAGACCTCGCCGCTCGGCTCAAAGGAAGGCCAAAAAGCTCTGGAATAGCTACCTACTGGTAGAACCGTCATTGCTCGGCGTTCAAGTGTTCGCCAATTCGCGACCATCCTCGAAAAGCGAGCTTTGGCCCGAGGCTGGCGGGAGACTAAAACCACCACTGAAGGGCCCTCCCATTGAGGGGAGCAGTTTATTGCGCCCGGCTGCGCTTGGATTTTCTTGAGGCGAGGTGCGCCTTGCCAGTGTCCTCTCACACATCCGTCTTGCTTGATACTGGCAGCGCGATGCCTGTGATACTGGCGGCGGATAGCCGCCTGTCTCGATCTCCTCCGGGAGATTTACTTCATCGACACGGTCGTGGTCTCATCTTCGGCTGAACGCCGCCACCCTTGGGGACCCAAAGGCGAGCTCGATGGGAGCACCGCTTGAGCCATACACCAGGAAGAAAGGGGTCTCGCCGGTGGCTTTGTTGGGAGTTATCCGCAGCGCCCACAATATGGTGGGGACTTCTTCCCCAGCGCTTGCCGCTTCTCCAGACGGTCAAAGCCCTTGTCTTGAGTCCTCTGAGTACTTCGCATTGCCGCTCCACTTGCCCATTGCTCTTGGATGTGCAGCGGAGGCGGCAACAGTACCCGGCTCTTCGCACAATCTTGAAATCGGCGCTCTTGAGCGGCGCCGTTGCGGTGATGATCTGTTGGCGGCCGGGCAGACGGTTGCTCTTCATGAACTTTATGGCGGCGGCGGACTTGATCGCGGGGCGAGCGATGCCTCCACCCACTTGGTGAACTTGTCGGCGGCGGCGAACAGATGTGTGTAACCTCCGTGCGCTGCGAGCGGGCTCGGATGTCGGCCCCAAGACGCGAAGACGGCGGAAGCGGAATGGTTTGCGGCGCTGGGCGGTCGGTGGATACCTTAGCATGAAATTGTACGCCGCATCTCCTCGCGGCTCGAAGGCATCACGGAAGCGATGAGGCCAATAAAGCCATGGCGGCTTTTCAACCAACGCGGCTCACTGAATGGCTCCGCACATGCCTCCATGGATCTCGAGAATTGCACTCCCGCTTCCGAGTAGCGCACTCGGTAGAACTCCGTTTGCGCCACAGCGTCTGGTCCCCACCTACCGGAAGTGGCGGCAGCGCTGCGCTATCTTCTCGGCCGGCGAGTCGCCGTCGGGGATCTTCCGTCCCGCGGGTAGGCTGAGATCGGATCCATCCGCGGCCTTCCGGACGGCGTGGCGATGTTCCGTACATTGTCGCCGGCGTACTCTGCACGGCACGGCATTTCCGCCTCAACCACCTCGGTAGTTCTTCCGCCTACTCCCTCAATCGGGGGTGTAGCGGGATCGGTGGCGTCTCCTCGAAGTGGGAGCTACGTCGAAGCGTCGTCCCGCGCGAGTTGAAAGCTGCGGCAGACGGCGTGAGTCTTTCTTCAAAAACCCGGCGGAGCAGGTGCCTTTGGCGAGGCAATCAGGGACAATTCATCCGCCACATAGTTGTCGCGGCGAGGGCGTCTTGTGGCGCAAACCCTCAGTGCGCTCAACGGCGCACCTCCGCCGAGTAGGCCGCCATAGCGGGATCGGCGGGTGAAATCCTTCCTGCTGGTTGATGACCCGGAGAAATCGCCTTTGACTTGCGACCGCCCGAATGCCTAGGGTCGAAAGCCACCACGAGCCAGCGGTAATCCTTCATACTCGCGGCGTTGTTGGTAGCGCGGAACTCCAGCACCACCGGTGCGGACAATGTCGCGGTGGGAGACACTAGAGCGGCCTTTGCCCGGCCCCTCAAGCGGAGCGAACCGTCGAAGAAGAGAGTCCTGGCGAGGAACCTTGGAACGTCTTCGACCGTGTCCGCGGAGTCCACTCGTTGGCGAACTCCGCGAGCTTGACCTTTGATGGCCGTTCGAGGAAGCGAACTTGGTCAATCCGCCCGGCTCCATGGCCCGTTTAGCGTCGTCCGTTGCCTCTCGGTTGAAGAGGATCTCCACAAAGGGTACTTGGTCAAGATGGTAAGTTCTCGCCCGAAAGTAGTAGCGCATCTTCGGGGCGCCATCAACCGGCGTAGAGCATCTTACGGTCTTGTGAGTACCTTGTCTCGGCGTCGTGGAGGACTTTCTTGGCGGCGTAGTAGATGGGGGGCGAACACCTTCTCTTTCCGCCACCAGCACCTTGGCTGACCACTGAGGTTCGCGCGACATAAGCGATCGTGGCTCGCCGGATCGAGGCGACCAGCACGGGAGAAGTGAGATACTTCTTGACCCGTCGAGCGCCTCATGTGCCTCCGCCGTCCACTCAATTGGTTTGTCTTCTTGGGAGCTTGAGTAGGGAGACTTTTATCCCAGGCGAGCTATCATGCGGCCGGGGAGGTCAAGTAGCCACCAAGCCTTGCATCTGCCGAAGTCGCGTCGGGGCTTCATCTTCTCGATCGCCCGCGATCTTGTCGGGTTCGCCTCAATCCCCTACGGGAGGCGAGAACACCTAGCAGCTTGCCCGACGGAACGGCGAATACACACTTCTCGGGGTTGAGCTTGATGCAGTACTTCCTCAAGTTGGCGAAGGTTTCTTCCAGGTCGCCGATCAACTCCTCCGCCTTCTTGGACTTCACCACCAGGTCGTCGACGTACACCTCCAGGTTCCGCCCTATTTAGGGGCGATGAGCGATATGCATGGCCCTCTGATAGGTTGGGCCTGCATTCTTCAGTCCGAACGCCATCCTTGTATAGAAGTGGACGCCCATGGGCGTCACGAAGGCGGTCTTGTCTTCATCTTCTTCGGCCATACTAATATGGTGGTACGGATACGCATCCGTAAAGCTCTGTTGCTTCGCACCCGCCGTGGAATCGGCGATGAGATCAATGCGGGCGTGGTACGGATCGCCGCACGCCCTTGGTCGGTGAAGTCACGCACAACCTCACGCCCGTTGGATTTCTTAGCGAGGGCGGGGTTCGCGAGCCACAGGATGGGCGGCGCTCGAGCGACCCCGCCCTTAAAGCTTGTCCACCTCTGGCGGATAACTTCACGGCGCTCAACCGGCGCTTGGGACCTTTTGCATGACGGTCGCGCGAGAACGTTGCCAACTTATGCTCAATCACCTCACGGGACCCGGCCATGTCGGACGGTTGCCACGCAAACACGTCTACATTAGGCCGGAGGAAGGAGGCGGCGTGCCTTCTATTTGGGCTGAGAGGCGCCCCAACGGTCGCCGGTTCGACTCACTGGGGAGACCGCCTTAACCTCCGTGAACGAGCCGGGGAGGCGGGTCTTCACGAGGAGCTCCAGTCGAAGCCTTGGCCTTCTGGGCGCCGATTGCCCCCGCCAGAGCGAGAGCGTCTTTGCCGCAGCGGAGAGCCTCCGGGCGGTCCACTTTCAAGATGATGGGGCCGGCTGGCCCCGGGATCTTCACCACCATGTACGCATAGTGGCAAGCCGCCATGAACTTGGTTAGCGCCGGCCGACCCAATATGGCGTTGTACGGGAGGTCGAAGTCCGCCACCTCGAACTCGAGCATCTCGGTGCGGAAATTGTCGGAGCCTCCGAACGTCATCGGGAGGCTGACGCGCCCTAGAGGGACGGATTCAGCCCCCGGCGCGATGCCGAAGAACGGGAGCGTCGGGCGAAGCTCCTACTGCTGGATCTGGAGCGCCTTGGTGACTCGGGCGGACAGGAGGTTGAGGGAACTCCCTCCGTCGACCAGCACCCGCCCTAGCTTTACATTCCGGACCATGGGCGCAACCACGATCGGGAGATGTCGGGGCGGCTGATGCTTGGTGGGTGATCGGCTTTGAAAGCGATCGGTGCTCAAACCACTCCGGTTGCCTTGCGACCCACGCCGCACGCGGCGGCAACACCTCCTCATCGCGCGCTTAAAGCTAGCGTGAAGGCGGATAGGTGGCGATCCGCCGTGGATGGCGGCAACCAGCGCTCACTTTGTTGGAAGCCAAGCAAGCCGCTTCCTTGCCCTTACGGCTTGCCGGACGCTTCTTTGCTGCTTTCGTGGGCCAGCTTGTTCACCAACTTGTTGGCGACATGGCAATCCGCCAAGTCGTGGGGCTGATGCGGTGAATGGGACGATAAGCCCGTGGCGATGGCGAGCCCCTCGGCGCTCGAGAGAGAGGCCCCGCGCGGTCGGCGACGAGCCCCACGCGTGGGTGAAGCCCTTCAGTAGCCTTGACGAGGGCCCAGCAGCGTCGGCAGGCGGCCGAGCCCAGCGGCGTGGCGAGCCCCTCGGTAGCGCCGAGCGAGGCCCAGCGCGTCGGCGGCGACCGAGCCTAGCGTGGGCGAGCCTCGGCCAGCGCCCGAGCGAGGGCTCCAGCGCGTCGAGCGGCGATCATGCCCTAGCGTGGGGCGAGCCCCTCAGTCGCGCCAGCGGACGACCGGAGCCCCAATCGGCGAGGCGGCGAGAGGCCTCCTCAGCGGCAGGCGGGGCCCGACGGCGGGAAGTGTCGAGGAGTCTTCGGTGAAGGCTCTCCTGCTTTGTGAAGGACGAGCGCAATAAATCGACATCGCAGCGGATGAACCGAGGAAGAGATGATTACCACCATAGTGACCTCTGCAGGTCTGATCAACTGTCACTGTAGTTCTACAGAATTGACCAGCAGAGAGAGAGCTTGCCGTCATCAGGTTGGTCGCCCGCATCAGACGATACAAGTTGGGCCCCGCCTACTCCCTCACCAGCGTGCTCACACGAGTCAGAGGCCACTTGCGAAGCACGCGTGGGTGGCGCCGCTCGGCACAGTTGCAGCACGTTTTTGTGTCTCCTGTCTCGTCTCTCAAATCTTATCAGTGTACTCAGTGTACTGTACTACCACCCCCTTTGCTCTCTCCGCCAACCCGCAGCTTGTATAAAAGGAGAAGAGAGAGAAAGGAGGGGGAAGAGGAAGCATTCTGTAATCATTCCCACATAACCACAACACGAAAAGAGCTAAGGCTCGGTAGGAGTAGGACTATTACCCGTCAGGGGGTCCGAACCTGTGTAATCTCTGCGTGTCGCTCCTTGCCGCGCCCGACGCTCGAATCGGATCGAGCCCGGGCTAGTCGGCTAGCAAAAGTGGAGATCTGATAGAGGTGTGATTCACTATGGTTCGGTGAAGAACACGCTGTCAGTGGCGCGCCAGGTAGGGGGCGCTAGCATCAGTCTGGGTTATTCGACTTTTTCTCGGGCAGCAATGGTGGATCAGCAGTCCGTGATGGACAAGGAAGCAGCCGTCAGAGCCGCGGCCGCGGTGTCGGCTACGGCGATGGTGGTGGATCAGCCGGGCGGCAGCCTCCCGCCATGGGTTGGCGCCCTGGCGGAGAGCAGCCGTCCCTATCTGGCTAGGCGACGCCTGGCCCTGGAGGAGTGCTCTCTGGCACAAAATCTCCATGCGGCCAGGGCCCTACTGGACAACCCGCCGGTTCCGGTAACTCCGGACTCTCCGGCGGCACCGTGGCTGGCCAGTTTGGCCCGCTACGTCGATGCCGCCGTGGCGGTAGTACAAGCTCCGGGAGGCACGGTAACCGGCGTTTCCGCTTCCTCCCGTTCCTTTGTTTCCCCGCGCCCCTCCCGCGGATCTCCTGGCGGAAGGGAGCGGGGCCAAGATGACCAGAGCCAGGCGGCTCCTTCGAAGTTCGGCCGGCGAGCGGCGGTGGACCGGACCTTGAGCCCGCGGAGGACCGCCACCTACTTCATGGAGAAGACCTCGTGACAAGCTCGCCCGGCGGCCGGCCGAGAAGGCGACCACATATCGCTGCCGTCGCGGACGGCCGGAGGAGGAGCTCAGCGACGCCGCCAAGCCAGCGAAGGTGGCCTTCTTGGCGCCGCCCTAAGCGCCGGCGGCGGGACAAGGGCCGCATGCAGGAGCAGGAGGCTCTAGACGTCGGATGCTGCGCCTTTTCAAAGGAGCTGCGTCGCGTCCAGTGGTCGGAGAAGTTCCGATCGGCCCCCATCGAAAAGTACGACGGCTCCACCAACCCTGACGAGTTCCTGCAGATCTACACCACGGTGATGCAAACGGCTGGAGGGTCAGGGAAAGTTCTGGCGAACTACTTCCCCGCTGTCCTCACCGGCGGAGCCCGCTCATGGTTCATGAACCTACCCCCGGAGTCGGTGGGGTCATGAAAGGAGCTCCCGAGCTCTTCATCACCAACTTCGGGGCACTTTCGGCGGCCGGAAGTCGAAGCGATCTCCACAGCGTGGAAGCGAAGAAGAAGGAGAGTCGCATGGCGACTACATCCGCGCTTCGGTCGGAGTTCGCAACACCATTCGACATCTCCATCGGCGCCGTCGTCACGGCTTCAGCCGGGGGCACCCGAGACCCCAAGGTCAAGGAGAAGATGGCCACCCGCAAGATCAAGGCAGCGGAGGAACTCTTCACTTTAGCCCTACAAGTCGCCCGTCTGATGAGAGCCCACTGTTCGGCGGGAAGGGCGGGGGCATTGGGGGTGAGGCAGGACCTCAAAAATCCCAGCGGGAAGGACAAGAAGAAGCGCAAAGCGCCGAGGCCGGCAGGTCCTGGCCGCCCAGCGCAGCAATTTAGCAACGACGGTGGCCGGCCACTTGACAGGCTTGGCAGGCGGAAGAAAGGAGGAGGTCGCGGCGGCGGCAAGGACGGTCCTCGCAGGGGCGGTCGTGACGGTCCTCGCGGACGCAACGGAGGGCGAGGCCGTCGCCCTAGTGAGTGGGACGGAAGAACTTACTGTCCCATTCACCGTAGCAGTTCCCACAACTTGGCAGATTGCCAGGTCGTCAGCAAGATAGTGGACAAGCGAGTCCACGAGCAACAGCAGGCATCCGGCAACGGCAAGGGCATGGAGCCGGATCCGCTTGGCTTTCAACAGGCGGAGCGCGAAGTCGCCTTCATCCACGGCGGATCGGCCACCTATCCGTCTCACGCCGATTTCAAGCTGTCTTGAGGAGGTGTCGCGCCGTTGTGCGGCGTGGGGTCGCTAAGCGGTGGTGTGGTCGAACAATCGATCACATTCATCCAGCCGATCACCCACCATCCGCCGCCGGGACATCTCCGATTGTGGTTGCGCCCACGGTCGAAATATCAAGTTGGGGCGAGTGCGGATAGAGCGAAGGAAGTTCTATCAACCTCACATCGTCCGAAGTCGCCAAAGCACTTGAGATCTAGGAAGCGAGGAGCTTGGTGGCGCCTCCTTTCTTCGCGTCACGCCGGGGCGTGTCCGTCCCTCTGAAGCGTCGATCTCCCGGTAACCTTCGGAGGCTCCGACAATTTTTGTACGGAGATGCTCGAGTTCGACACCGACCTCCGTCTAGCGCCATCTTGGGTCGGCCCGCCGACCAAGTTCATGGCGACTGCCACTATCTTACATGGTGGTCAAGATCCCGGGGCCAGCCGACCCCATCATCGTGAAGGTGGACCGCCGGGCGCTCCGCATGGCAGGGCGCCTCGCCGAGACGAAGCGTCTGTGCCCAGAAGGCTGAAGCCTCGACTCTGGGAGCTCCTCCGGCGAAGGTCCGTGCTTCCCCCGGCTCGTCCGTGGAGGTTAATACGGTCTCCCTGAGCGAGTCAGACCAGACGAGGATCGTTCAGGTGGGCGCATCTCTCGGCGCCAAATAGGAAGGCGCGCTCGTCTCCTTCCTCTAGTCTAACACAGACGTGTTTGCTTGGGAACCGTCCGACATGACTGGGGTCCCCAGGGAGGTGATTGAGCATAAGTTGGCAATGTTCCTCGGCGCACGACCGGTCATGCAGAAGGTCCGAAAGCAGTCGGTGGAGCGCTAGGCCGTCATCCGCCAGGAGGTGGACAAGCTTCTGAGGGCGGGGGTCGTTCGGATCGTCGCCCACCCTAGGTGGCTGGCGAACCCCGTCCTCGTCAAGAAATCCAACAGGCGGTAGAGGATATGTGTGGACTTCACCGACCTCAACAAGGCGTGCCCGAAGGATCCATACCCACTGCCCCCGCATCGATCTCATCGTCGACTCCACGGCGGGGTGTGAACAGCTGTGCTTTCTGGATGCGTACTCCGGGTACCACCAGATTAGTATGGCTGAAGAAGACGAAGAAAAGACTACCTTTGTGACGCCCATGGGCGTCTACTGCTGCACAAGGATGGCGTTTGGACTGAAGAATGCAGGCCCAACCTATCAGAGGGCCATGCACATTGCTCACCGTCCCCAGATCGGGCGGAATCTGTAGGTATACGTCGACGACCTGGTGGTGAAGTCCAAGAGGGCGGAGGAGTTGATCGGCGACTTGGAGGAAACCTTCGCCAACCTGGGGAAGTACTGCATCAAGCTCAACCCCGAGAAGTGCATGTTCGCCGTTCTGTCGGGCAAGCTGTTAGGTTTCCTCGTCTCCCAGCGGGGGATTGAGGCGAACCCTGACAAGATCGCAGCAATCGAAAATATGAAGCCACCGACGCGACTTCGGCAGATGCAATGCTTGGTGGGCTGCTTGACTTCCCTGGGCCACTATATAGCTCGCCTGGGGGATAAGAGTCTTCCTCTGTTCAAGCTCCTGAAGAAGACCAATCAATTAGAGTGGACCGCGGAGGCGCAGGAGGCGTTCGACGGGCTAAAGAAGTACCTCACTTCTCCACACGTGCTGGTTGCCCCAGATCCGGGCGAGCCGCTGATCCTCTATGTCGCGGCGAACCCGGAGGTGGTCAGCGCGGTGTTGGTGGCGGAAAGAGAAGGAGTTCAACGCACGATTTACTACATCAGCAAGGTTCTCCATGATGCAGAAACAAGGTACTCGCAGCACCAGAAGATGCTATACGCTGTGCTGACGGCATCCAGAAGGCTGCGTCACTACTTCCAGGGGCGAGAAATCACTGTGTTGACCAAGTACCCCTTGCGGGAGATCCTCTTCAACCGCGAGGCGATGGGCCGCATCGCCAAGTGGGCAATGGAGTTGGCCAAGTTCGACCTCAAGTTCGACCCCCGGACGGCGGTCAAAGGGCAAGGGCTGGCGGAGTTCGTCA
Source organism: Raddia guianensis (assembly GCA_036346415.1). Lineage (NCBI taxonomy): Eukaryota > Viridiplantae > Streptophyta > Magnoliopsida > Poales > Poaceae > Raddia > Raddia guianensis. The sequence goes on along the minus strand of CM070538.1, from coordinate 41,124,018 downwards.
ATGAATGGACTCCGGCAGTGGCAGAAGTTGAAGACACCCCAGCGCCCTCGCCGTGGACTCTCTTCTTCGACGGTTCATTCCGGCTGGAGGGGGCTGGGGCCGGCGTCGTCCTGGTGTCTCCCACCGGCGACATCGTTCGGCACCTGGTGGTACTGGAGTTCCGCGCCACCAACATTACTGAGGAATACGAAGGGCTCCTCGCTGGGCTCAGGATGGCCTCAACCCTGGGCATTCGGCGGCTACAAGTCAAAGACGACTCTCTCCTGGTCATCAACCAGGCGAGGAAGGAATTCACCTGTTTAGATCCCGTCATGGTGCCCTACCTGGCGGAGATGCGCCGGTTGGAGCGACATTTCGAGGGGCTGGGCTTCGCGCACATCCTTCGACGTGACAACTACATGGCGGATGAGCTGTCTCAGATTGCCTCGTCAAGGGCACCTGTCCCGGCTGGGGTCTTTGAGGAAAGACTCACGCAGCCGTCTGTCGTAGCCACCAATTCTGGTGGGGACGGCATAATTCTTGATGCAGCTCCCACATCTGGTGAAGATGTCAACATTCCCACAACAGCTCCCCAGCTGGAGGGAGGATGCGGAAGAACTGTTGCGGCGGTTGAGGCGGAAATGCCAGGCCAGGCAGAGTACGTCGGCGACCATTCTAATGTCGTCGCACTCGTCTGGGAAGGTCAGTGGATGTATCCTATCCTAGCCTACCTGCGGGACAGAGTGATCCCCGACGATGACGCGTCAGCTGAGAAGATAGCGTGCAAGGCCAAGCGCTACACCCTGGTAGGTGGGGACACAGTATCGCTGTGGCGCTAACGGAGTTCTCTTGAAGTCGTCACTCGGGAAGCGGGGAGCGAAATCCTCTCTGAGATCCATGGAGGCATGTGCGGGAGCCACTCAGGGAGCCGGACGTTGGTCGGAAAGGTCTTCCGCCACGGCTTCTATTGGCCTACTGCCCTCCAGGATGCCTTCGTGGTGAGAGAGATGAAGCATGCGATTTCATGCTAAGCGAGATCCACCGACCAGCCCAGCGCCGCAAACCATTCCGCTTTCACGGCGTTCATGTGCAGGGGCTAGACATCTGGGCCCGTTCAGCTGGCGGCCAGGGCTACTGCGATCTGTTCGTCGCCATCGACAAGTTCACCAAGTGGGTGGAAGCCTCGCCGGTCCCGGCGATCACCTCCGCTGTAGCCATAAAGTTCATGAGAAGCATCTTCGTCCTGTTTGGCGTCACCAGCAGAATCATCACCGACAATGGCGCTCAGTTCAAAAGCGCTGACTTTCAAGATTGGTGTGAAGAGCTGGGCACTAAGCTGTGCTTCGCCTCCGTTGCACATCCGAAGAGCAATGGGCAGGTGGAGCGGGAGAACGCAGAGGTACTCAAAGGACTCAAGACAAGGGCACTCGATCGCCTGGAGAAGCGTGGCAAGCGCTGGGCGGAAGAAGTCCCCACCGTGCTTTAGGCGCTGCGGACAACCCCCAGCAGAGCTACCAGCGAGACCCCTTTCTTCCTGGTGTATGGTTCTGAGGCGGTGCTCCCGTCAGAGCTCACCTTCGGATCCCCAAGGGTGGCGGCGTACAGCGAGGATGGTGACCCTGACCGGCATCAGGATGAAGTAAATCTCCTGGAGGAGATCAGAGACAGAGCGGCGATCCGGGCCGCCATATATCAGCAGTCCCTGCGCCGTTATCAAGCAAGAAGGGTGTGCGAGAGAACACTGGCAGTGGGTGACCTTGTCCTACGCAAAGTCCAGGTGCAGGCAGGTCGCAATAAGCTCCCCCCCCCCCGTGGGAGGGCCCCTTCAAGGTGCTCTTAGTATCTCGTCCAGGCTCAGTCAGCCTCGCCTTCGAGGATGGTCGTGAATTGGCGAACACCTGGAACGTCAAGCAGCTGAGGAAGTTCTACTCGTAGGTAGCTGTTTCAGAAGCTTTTTGGTCTTCCCTTGGAGCCGAGAGGCGAGGACTTCGCCCTTCACCGCTCGCCTCGGGGGCTACGATGTACAAAGCCATCTGCAATATAAAGATAAGTTCTGTCTCTCTGTGCGCATCTGTTTCTCGCCTTAAAAAGTCTGTTAGAAAACGATACATTGAAAATCGGTAGCGAGAAAGTACTTAAGGTGATGGTCCTTAGTTGCAAAGGCGAGCAGCTTAAACTTCTTATTTGGCGAGGCAAAGGCGGACGGATGGCGTGTTCTAACTGGTGTGTCTCGCCGATGCAGGATCTGCGCCAACGACGGCACCAGCGTCTAGATCACTTCCAGAAGCTAAGTTCTCGCCACACAACGTTTAAGTCGGTTTGCGGAGAGGCCATAAGGGTTGAAGTAACCAGATGCCTAAGGAAAAAGCGCTCGCTTTCAGAAGAACGTTCTGTCTAAAGCTTTTGGTGGTCGGTTGCCTAAGTTCCTTTTTCTCGCAATTAAAAGGTTGCGTAAAGGATTAACGAGACTTGTGGCAGGAAAAGCAAAAGTTTGTATTAACAAGTCTTGTATACAAAAGACGAGCGGCGAAAGGAACCGATCATTCCTCCTCGTCGTCGTCCTCCGCCGGTGCAGCGCCACCCATCATGGACACTCGATCCGCGGCGACTTCGACGCGAGACTACTCGTCCCGGTCCAGCTGACGCGGAGGCTCCCCGGTGGCGGTGTCCAGGTCGAAGCGGTGTTTTGGGCAAGCGGTTGCCCAAGGCGAACTTATTTGCTTCAAAACACCGTGGCAACCATCTTCGATCGCCAGCGTCCGCATCACCACCGGTAGGTCGCTCGAAACCTCGGCGGCGCCCGCGCAAGCCGGCGATCGCGCCATGGTCTCCTCCGTGAGGTTAAAAGTAACCCGAGTGTGTCGGGACCTCCGCTTGACCATGCAGAAGCGGTCCGCAGCATGGCGGTGAGGCTCGGAGGTGTTGAGTCGCGCATGAAGGTTCGAAATCTCCTTGGCGGCGAGGCGGCGGCGGCTCTCGCGTCGCCGCCTCTTCGCGATAATCTCCGCAATCTCCCGATCAAGAACTTCGCGCGGCTTCGCCGGCGGCTGAGTGGCCGGGCGTGGCGCCTTCTCGCCTTGCCTAGCTGCGGCGAGTGCGGGCGCTTGAAGGCGCCCGGCGTCGTGGCGATAGCGAGCGGCGTCGGTGTCGGCCGTGGCGCGGCGAAGGTGCTCGGCCTCGATGTCGGGCGCACTCTCCGCCGCAGAGGCATCGTCTCCGTCGAAGGATCGGGAAGCGGTGGGAAGCGAGTGGCGGCAGCGCGACGGAGCTTAAAGCCCCGTGATCCGGCTTTCCCACGAAAAAAACGAAAAGGGTTCAGGTATCTGAAGCGCAGAGCATCTTGACCCTGCGAAAATACATGCATCGTAGCTACTCAAGCGGCGCCCCAAAAGCGGCGAAGAAGCGATCTCGAGCCGCTTCGGCCGTGGGACCGGCGCAGCCGTTTCTCCTCCCGTTGAGGGAGGCGGAGGCGGCGGCGGAATCGCTGCGGCGGCGTTATGAAAGGTGGACGCCGGCACAGACGCGCGCTGCAATGTGAGCACGAAAAATGTGCCGTGTTGGCGATCCTTATTTGTAATATTTTATATGCTTTTGACCGTCAACATATCTACAAAATAAAGGAATTCAAACTACATTGAGGCTAACATTAATGAGTTCCACGAGTTTTGGTGTAGTCTCATGTTTTGCAGGCACACAAGAAAAGACATTATCGGCTGTATGCAAATCGGACGAAAGATGGAGTTTCAATTAAACATATTTTGAAAATTCATCAAATGACAAAATGGATTGCACCATGATGAAGAGCTCGTCGAGACGATCGAAACACATATATTATTTGCTATATTTAGAGCTCGGGATGATGGAGAAATGAGCTCCGGAAGAACGCGAGCCAGGCCGGGACAAGGTGGGTCGGCCGGTCCACTTTTTTTTGGCGCCTTGGATTCTCCTTTGGTCCAGAGGTAGGGCAAGGCTCCAGGAACACGTGGAAGTCGGTTATGGAACCAAAAACCGACATAAAACATCGGTTCAGCATGCCACATGGCAAGAAGAGAGAAGATGAAGGAGAATATTCTTTGGACTCTACTTGAGAGCTACTCACCTCTACTTGAGAGCTACTCCACCTTCACACTATAAACAGATGTCCTCTCCCTCATTTGTGATCATGGTGAAGAGAAGGAATTAGTTCCACATTGTCATTAGAGTAGGAAGAGAGGTGAGGTGAGAGTGTTGCAGATGAGCCGGAGGCCCCGACTCTCTCTCCTACTTGTACCTCGGGAATAAAGCTCGGCTTTGAGTGGAGTTCTCCTCTTCAGTCTGGTAACACTGTAGCCATGCTCTTTTATTTATAAAGTACTTCCAGTTCAATGCTAGTTTATTTACTGAGAACCTTGTTTGCAACTGGTGAGATATACTTTGCCTTTTGTGAATACTTTACTCGGTGCACTAGTAAAGTAGTAATTGTTAGTGTAGACGCGGTGTCTAGACTAGTAATTACCTTTGTTGGCCTTGAGACCAACGGACCGTCGTGGATGGTAGCAGTGGTGGCAGCCTGTCTATCCTTAGTAACGTTCCACCACGTTAGGGTTGGCTCGTAGGGCCCTTGGGGTGACCGTGACTCTCGTGCTTCTTAAGTGAAGGTGGGCGGGTAGCGGGCCTGCCGTGCTCCGACGTAAATAAAGCCAGCATAGAACTGAGTGCTCACTCTTAGGTCAGTGTGAAGTAAACCAGAAGACCCTCTCGACCTTCCTAATTGTTCTCTCTCCCATCTAGATAAGATTAATTCAAGGCTGGTAGCTTTTGTTCCCTGTGGATTCGATACCCCGGAATACTCTAGGGTGAAAGGCTATAACGATATCCGTGCGCTTGCGGATTAGTTTCTTTGAGCGTAACTATCGCCAACAAGCTTTTCTGACGCCGTTGCCAGGGAACGGTAGCCTTCTAGTCAAGAATTCTCTCTTATCTATTTATCATGGATGCAAAACCGCTTTTCCAACATTCGGCTCCCAAGAGGCGATACGTGAAACCACCATTATCTTCGCATCCTATCAAAACCCTAACTATGAGCTTAGACACGAGCTTATAGTTTTGGTGCGAGAACATCCTTTCCTTTGGAATTAGAGACGATAATCCTTATGACCACCTCGTGACTTGAACAACTCGATTCATTTGTCATTATCGAAGGGATGGCCCAAGACACTTTGAAATGGAAGTTGTTTCCGTTTTCGTTAACGGGAACATCAAAGAAGTGGTACATCCAGACCGTAGGTAGAGTCAACGACTGTTGGGAAGCATTGAAGGACAAATTTTGTCTCACTTTCTTTCCTATCTCTAAGATTGTCGATCTTCGTAAGAAGATCCTGACCTTTGAGCAAGGCGAGAAGGAATCCCTAGCAGCAGCTTTGGCTTGATACACCCATCTAGCCTTTTCAGGACCGGATTTAGCTATCCCAGAACCGATCTTCATGCAGCATTTTGTTTGTGGTCTCAACCCGAACAATGCTAAATTCTTGAACATAGCTTCCGGAGGACCCTTTATTTATAAGACAGTGGAGGAGGGAAGAGAAATCTTAGACAAAATCCTTAGGAACACTCCCTTCACTATAACATATGATGAACCTCCTGAGCCTGATGAATACGTTGAGAATCCTGAGATTCTAGAATTGAGTTCAGTATCTGTCCCTTTTAAGATTCCAGAAGCACCAATAGAAGAAATTCCTGAACCAACCTACACCTCAAACCCTGATCCTTTCTGCACTTCAGCCTATGTTCTTGACGAGAAAATTCATGATTATCTTTGTCCCCGTTCTCAAGAACTTTGGGCCTCAGGTCTCGATGAGGGTGATCCCTATAATGTTCCTTGTTCCTCTAAACCCTTCACCGAAGAGGAGGAACCGCATCTCGACTCGGACAGGCCTGAATATCTTTTTGTTGAGAGAGGGAGTGCAGAAAAGGGCATGGATAGTTTTGAGTGCGTAGGTGAACCTTTAGAATGTCATAGACAAATATTCGATGTTAAATCTGTTTGGTCTATGGACGTTCCTGAGATGCCAAGAGTAGATCCCGTTAAAAAAGGTCTTGGTAATGAGCGCGGAAGTTTCATCTTTGAAGAACACGAAGAACCGTTTTCACTAGACATACCTACAAATTCGTGGGTGCCATCTTTTACGAGATCTTCAACCATCCAATGCTCCTACGACAAAATCCCTTTAAACGAATGGTTGTAGATGTGTTTGTGTATAACAAGCATTGCAAATCTCGTAGTCGTGTTTGCCATAAATCTTGTTGCTAAAATTAGGACCAGGCGCATTTAGCTTTCCCTTCCAATAAAATTTGCTTTCTTAGTTATGTGCCTTAGTTAATTTATTTCATTCCAAAAAATTGTTTTGTGTTGAATAAAATGGAGTGTTACCTCCCTTTGAGTGGAAGTATTGACTTGTGCCATGAGTGCATAACTACTCCGACCGGTGCATCATTATGCACCGGTCGATTTTTCAGACTAACAGTTGCTGCCAAGATATTTTCAACATAGATCACAGGTACGATGAACACTTGGCAAGCAAAACTCGGCACAAGCGGTCGTGAAACCATCGTTAGCTTTCGACACTTCCAAAGGTATAACCTCTTACCTCTCCCTACTTTTGAATTGATCATGTTATGCCATGAAAAGATTAAAAAAAAATTGATCTATTCCACCTTGAGTCACCTGGAATTTGGATACAACTTTGATTTTATGTTTTAGCTGGCATGAGCATTATTCTTTTAATAGTACTCATTTCTTGTGGGAACAAACACTATTTAGGAGGGGTCTAACCTAAGTTGTTGACTTAAGTGATATAGTAAGATAGAGGCATTTCTCTTTAGTCAGTGCAGACTCAGAGAATTTTGATTTTTCAAATGAAACTCCCAGCTCTAGATGCTCCTTAGTTATTTATTACCTACCACAGCCAAAAGCTTATCATAATATTTGAGCCTTCATTTGTAGTTTTGATCATACTGAGTTGGGCTAAAACTTGAATCCTCTTAAGAAATGTTATCTATTCCAATCATTTTCCTTCGCGTATCCTTTGATTGCTAGCCTTTTCATATCTGGTAACGCTGAAATTCCACCTCGGAGTTAAGCATACATCTTTGCCAGATATTCCACCCTGAAATATTTAGCCAATCATATTTTCTTGTGCCATCATACCTACCTATATGATGGTCCTCCAAAATAAATGATCCATTTGTCAAAACTTTTCATAAAGTCCCAAATTTGACAGAGGCATAAAAGAGAGAGAAAAAAGAGAGAGACTATTGATTCTAAGTCTCGTTTCTATATTGAAAAAAAAAGAGAAAGAGAAAAGAAAAAAAAGGAGAGAAAAAAAAATCTCTTTAGGCCTCCTTTATCTCTTTTGAAAAAGGGACGGAAATTTGAAAAGAGGATTTTAAGGAGGAGACCATCATTCCCAAAATACAAGATCGATGTGTTGGACTCATTAGTACCACACATCCTTGTACTTGTATTTTCTCTTATTCCTTTCGCGTGAGTTCATTCTCTCCCTCAACCCTGGATATTATTTCTTATATGATTGGAAATTAGATTAACATTATCTTCATTAGGATCTAGTTTTAACCTGATAAAAGTGTGTATCATAACTACCCCAATATCCTACCTTGAGCTCCACATGAACCTTAGATGTAGGATAAAGGCTGCACCGGCCTTGGTGAGGAATATAAACACCTCTTGAGTGATTTGAGAGTATCACTATAGGGATAATCATGAGCTGGGCATTTATTTCCTAAAATGGATAAAAACTCTGAGTAGGCTTATTAATGAGATTTTCCCTCTCGTCAAGCTGTTCCATTTGTCAACTACTAAAGGTAAGACTTGTAGACACATCAAAAACTCACAAGTCTTGAGGAATATTTTAGAATAGTACTCATGCCGGTTAAATATATTACAAAGTTGTTATTCAAAAAAATTTCTGACTTTGGACTTGTACCCGTGGTTCAAAATTCTAACCTTTTCTAGCGTGGGGGTGTGTTGACGGTCCTTATTTGTAATATTTTATATGTTTTTGACCGTCAACATATCTACAAAATAAAGAAATTCAATCTACATTGAGGCTAACATTAATGAGTTCCACGAGTTTTGGTGTAGTCTCATGTTTTGCAGGCATACATAAGAAAAGACAAATTATCGGCTGTATGCAGATCGGACGAAAGATGGAGTTTAAATTAAACATATTTTGAAAAGTTATCAAATGACAAAATGGATCACACCATGATGAAGAGCTCGTCGAGACGATCGAAACGCATATATTATTTGCTATATTTAGAGCTCGGAAGAGGGAGAAATGAGCTCCGGAAGAACGCGAGCTAGGCCGGGACATAGACCGGCCGACCCACCAGGTCGGCGGCCGGCCTAAACTGGGTCGGCCGGTCCACTTTTTTTGGCGCCTTGGATTCTCCTTTGGTCCAGAGGTAGGGCAAGGCTCCAGGAACACGTGGAAGTCGGTTATGGAACCAAAAACCGACATAAAACATCGGTTCAGCATGCCACATGGCAAGAAGAGAGAAGATGAAGGAGAATATTCTTTGGACTCTACTTGAGAGCTACTCACCTCTACTTGAGAGCTACTCCACCTTCACACTATAAACAGATGTCCTCTCCCTCATTTGTGATCATGGTGAAGAGAAGCAATTAGTTCCACATTGTCATTAGAGTAGGAAGAGAGGTGAGGTGAGAGTGTTGGAGATGAGCCGGAGGCCCTGGCTCTCTCTCCTACTTGTACCTCGGGAATAAAGCTCGGCTTCGAGTAGAGTTCTCCTCTTCAGTCTGGTAACACTGTAGCCATGCTCTTTTATTTATAAAGTTCTTCCAGTTGAATGCTTGTTTATTTACTGAGAACCCCATTTGCAACTGGTGAGATATACTTTGCCTTTTGTGAATACTTTACTCGGTGCACTAGTAAAGTAGTAATTGTTAGTGTGAGCAGCGGTGTCTAGACTAGTAATTACCTTGGTTGACACCAGACCAACAATTTGTCGTGGATGGTAGCGGTGGTGGCAATACTGTCTATCCTTAGTAACATTCCACCACGTTAGGGTTGGCTCGTAGGGCCCTTGAGGGGTGACCGTAACTCTCGTGCTTCTTATGTGAAGGTGGGCGGGTGGCGGGCCTGCCGTGCTCCAACGTAAATAAAGCCGACATAGGCCGAGTGCTCACTCTTAGGTCGGTGTGAACTAAACCAAGAAGACCTCTCGACCTTCCTAATTGTTCTCTCTCCCATCTAGATAAGATTAATTCAAAATTTGGTAGCTTTTTGTTCCACGTGGATTCGATACCGGAATACTCTAGGGTGAAAGGCTATAACGATATCCGTGCGCTTGCGGATTAGTTTCTGTGAGCGTAACTATCGCCAACAGCCGGCGCGACGGACGTCGGCCCAGGAGAAGCTGGCGCAGGCGGCGTCGGCTCTGGAGGAGTCACCGCGCTCTCGCCGGGTGGCAGAGCGGCGGCGTCTGCAGCAGCGCCCCCACTGGAGGGGGCCAAGGACAACGGAGGCAGCCCTGGGCTTGCGGGGCGAGGCCTCTTCGGGCTTGTTCACTCCTCGTCGTCGTCATCTTCGGAGAGGATGAGACGGCGCTTCCCAAGCGTGTGATCGGCGTCGGTCGGGGCAGGAAGTGCGACGGCCACGGAAAGACCAGCGGCCGCAGGAGCCCTCACGGTCGTCAAAGGTTGATCGCGGATTTGCAGGGGTCGCTGGAACACCTGAACCGCGGGGCCAGAAACCTCCATGGGAGGCAGCGCACGCAAGTACAGGTTGAGCTTCGGTGGGTCCCAGTCGCAGAGGGGACGGACGCTTGTAGACAGAGGGGCATCGCCGGTTGGCGTGGGAAGATGGCCAGCCAGCCATTGGCGGAGCACCTCCTCTGATATGTTCCCCGCGGCTGGACAGCAAAAAAAAAGAAGGAAAAGGGAAAACAGCGAATTAGCAAAGAACCAAGAAGAAAAAAGAGGTTCCCCAAAGGATAGAAGATCCAAAAGAAAGCAAGAGTACTCACCTCCGGCGACGATGCGGGTCCCATCGTCGTCACCATAGTACTACCAGGTGGGGCGCGCTCTCATGCGAAGCGGGCAGAGGCGCCGCCGCAAGAAGTCCGCCACCACATGGGTTCCGGTGAGCCCATTGTGGTAGAGGTCAGCAATGCGCGCCAGCATCACCTCCGTTTCCGCCGCATCATCGGGCACAGACCCCCAGCAGGCTAAGGATTCCGCGAAGCCCTCGGGGAAGATGAGTTCGTCGCAGCCGCTGGAATCCTCCACGTACAACCATTGCCGGGCCCAGACCTTCCAGTTGGACTTGGCGGCGGATGAAAGCGCGGAGTCGCGGGCGAAATAGCAGACTCCCGGTCTGCTCAGCGCGAGCTCGCGTGCAGCGTAAAGAGCCGGCGCCAGAGCGGGAGATTCAGCATCACCCCCACGAACATTTCGCAGAGGTGAGCGAAGATAGCCAGCATCACGATGGAGTTGGGGGGAGGTGTACCGCCTGGATCTCATAGAAGGCAAGCACCCCCAAGAAGAACTCTGAGTAGGGCGGGACGAGCCCCGCCAGGACGGCCCAAGTGAAGGTGATGATCTCCCCGTCGCGGGGGCTTGGCGCCATGGTGCCGGCGCAGAACTGGGCGGTGGACGGCGGCACGTGCCGCTGGAGCCGCGCCACCGTCTCCTCATCGGCAACGGAGGAGGGTAAAGCTGAATCAGGCGGCGGCGCTGCCGACGTCGAGGTGGCGGCCGGAGTAGCGCCCCCACGGCGACCCTTGCTGCGCTTTGGGGCCATTGGAAGGTGGCGAGCCTTGATGGCAAAAAAGCTAAGTCTTGGGCGCCGCGAAGGAGCTCTACAACGGCGGCAAGAAAGACAGATGGTGGTTCAAGGCTCTTTGGCGCGCGAAAGGATTCACCGCGGCGCCATGGAGTAAAGTATTTATAGGCGAAAGGAGCAAGAGTGACGGTTTGGATTCCGCCCCCACTCACGCGCGCGGCACCATTATGCCCCGCGCGCCTCGGCTTCCCGCGAAAAGCGGCACGGTTCCCCAAGGAAGATCGTGCGCAGGTGGAGAATCAGGCGTACGGCCACCGCAGGTGGTGGGCCCCCAGGATTCATCTCCCATCGCGTGGGAAATGGCGAAATATCGGCGCGACGGCTCGCGTATCATGGTGGACTCGGGGCTCTTTGTCGGTCTGATAAATCTGGGGTATTATGAGTCTGAAGAAGACCGAAGAGGGCCCATCGTCGGTAGGCGACCGGGCCCCCATGGCGTGGCGAGCCCTCAACAGGCCACGAGAGGGCCCCCCGCGTCGGTGGCGACCGAGCCCAGTATGCGTGGCGAGCCCTCAAAGACGCGTCGGCGAGGCCCAGCGCATCGAGCGGCGACCAGCCCTAAGCGTGGCGAGCCCCTCGGCAGCGCCGAGCGAGGGCCCCGCGCGGCGCGGGCGATCATGCCCTAGCGCGTGGGCGAGCCCCTCGGCGCGCCAGGCGGGCGACCAGGCCCCAATGCGCCGGGCGAGCGCGAGAGGCCTCCTCACTGACAGGCGGGGCCCACGCGGCAGGAAGCGTCCCTAGAGACTCCAGGCGAAGGCTCTCCCCTGCTGCGAAGGACAGGCGCAATAAATGCGACATCACGCGCGGATGAACCGTGGAAGAGATGATTACCGCCACAGTGACCTCTGCAGGTCTGATCAACTGTCACTGTAGTTCTGTGGAATTGACCAGCAGAGAGAGAGCATGCCGTCATCAGGTTGGCCGCCCGCATCAGACAATACAAGTTGGGCCCCGCCTACTCCCTTACCGGCGTGTTCACACGAGTCAGAGGCCACTTGCGAAGCACGCGTGGGCGGCGCCGCTCGGCACAGTAGTAACATGTTTTCGTCTCTCCTGTCTTGTCTCTCAAATCTTATCAGTGTACTCAGTGTACTATACTACCACCCCCTTTGCTCTCTCCGCCAACCCGCAGCTTGTACAAAAGGAGAAGAGAGAGAAAGGAGGGGGAAGAGGAATCATTCTGTAATCATTCCCACATAACCATAGCACGAAAAGAGCTAAGGCTCGGCAGGAGTTGGACTATTACCCGTCAGGGGGTCCGAACCTGGGTAATCTCGGCGTGTCGCTCCTTGCCGCGCCCGACGCTCGAATCGGATCGAGCCCGAGCTGATTGGCTAGCAGAAGTGGAGATCTGATAGGGGTGTGATTCACTGTGGTTCGGTGAAGAACAAGCCGTCAACACTACCCTTTTAGTTTGTTAACTTTTGCCTTGCACTAGTGAAGACTTGTAACTGAAACAAATGTAGCACTCTGATGTATATTACTAGCTATTGCAGCTCAGTCTTGTATCATTGCTTTGTTTTACTGTGGATACACAAATTGATCCTTGGGATGTGTATTGTTAACATAGAGGGGTTTGGTTTGATAAAATTGGGTTCCGACATAAGTGGTATCAGAGTCACGCTAATCTTAGGAAACACCAGTTAGTCTAGAGCATTCTAGTTTAGATTTTTTTACAAAATAAAATTGTTTTAAATATTTAGGTAATTTGTTAGGTCATCTCCTTTCCTAGTGTTTACTTCATCTTCCCTTGCTTCATTATAAAATTTCTCCACTCTTCTTGTTCTAAGCTAAGTTGAAGATGACGAATAAGAAGTCAAGAGTGTAGTCCAGCAGATCATGCAAGACTAGGGTTTATGTTAAGTTAGATATTACGATAGAATTTTATAAAATCCGTGTGGAGCATATGTTGGACTATCCTTTTTGGTCCATCTGTTCAAATAGTTTGGTTGATGGAGGTAATAATACAAACGTGCATATGGTGATGTACAGTTGTTTGTGCGCCTCTATATAGATGATATTTTCTATCAAAATTGGTGTGCACCATTTTCATGTTTGTATATAGGACAATCAGTGTGGTGCTGGATCTTCTCGGAGTTTTGTGCACACACATGTGTCGTGTTTTCGTGAACTTTTATAACATACTTGTCTCGTACTAAATAGTGGTCGAGTATAAGTGGTTAAACTCAAAATTAATTGTAGTTTTCAAATCTTATTAAAAAAGGCTTTTCAAAAGTCTCTTTAAATCTTTTTGAAATCAAAAGTTTAGACCCAAATAAAGTTCCCATCGCATGCCTTCCCAGGCTGTTTATGGATGCCTCTTTTCAGATGAATCGAGGTCATGGCCGTGGTCGTGGAGGTTGAGGTTCGTTTCCTCTAGCAGGGTAGATGTTTGAGGTTCCGGTTCAGCAAGAGCAGCCAGCTTAGAATCCTTAGTTGCCGAAGCAAGAGCAAGCTCAAAGTCAACATCCCGCGGTTGTGTTGGCGGTTCCTTAGCCTAACAGAAATAATCCGCAAGCGTACAGATACCAATGTAGCTCTCACCCAGAAGTATTCTAGAGTATCAATTCCCATTGGGAAACTGGGTTGAGATTATCGTAAAAAAACTGCTAGGTTCATTACTAATTAAGATACCAGCTAAGATATAGCGGTGGTAAGTATAAGATAGGAGTGATAATCAATGGTACACACTGAAGACTCAAAGGAAAAGGAGTGGCTTAGTGAGTTGGGGGAACAACGAGACGAGATTAGGTTCCTAGAATAAACCAATCTTTATAACTATGATCCAACTAGTGTCACTAGTGGGGGAATAGAATCACTTGTTCAATCTCTGCTTACTTCAAAGCTGGCGAACCCACTGTTGACGGTCAATTTATATAACTATTCATACACTTTCGACCATTAACATAGCTCCCAAATGAAGTAACATGGACTCAAACTGTGCAATTTAACAATGTTTCACAAGTTTTGATAAGTTTGTTTCTCCAGAGAACTACTGAGCGAAATTGGACCCAAACTGCAGAAAATCTCCGGTCGGCCGACCGGCACCTGGTCCACGCTGATGAGAGCATGACAAGGACGGATGCGTACACGATGCCTCTCTGTTCTTCCACTACAATGATGCCGATGTCATCGACATCCATGCCACATCGACGTGCTGAAAGGCTGCGACGACATTATGACGAAAAACATCAAGTGGGTTTCAATCATGTGGCCAAGCTATTCAAGCTATCAATGGGGGAGGTTAAACACTCTATCATCAAGGCCCAAGACCATCCCCCACGTTCAAGCAAGCCCAAGTGCAATCCCAACTCTTCCGAAGGGCCGGTTCGGCCATCAGCGAATACCCTGACTTTAAACGGACGCCCAGGCCATATACGAGGTCCAAATGAGGCAAATGAGGACATTATGGAAAGGTTAGGAGATAATCTTTCCAATGGATCCAATCTCATGGCCAAATTCGTCCTGGATCAGCAGATATTTGTAGAACAATTAACGGGATACAATCTGTCAGGTGCTGCCTCACCTTGTTTGGGCCGTGTGCCTTGTAAATTGTGGGAAGGGCCCAGGCCAAGGACGTGGACATGGGAGGTAACCCTAGCACGCCCTCCACCTTGGCCTCCACCCCTTGGGCCATTGTCCACCTCCCTTCACCATAAAAACTAGCCGCCACCGTCATATTTGCTTAGGTTTGGTTGTGTGTTGGTAGACACCGTGTGCGTCCCCCTCGAATTTGCGTGTGTCGATTGTCGATTAGACCACCCGAGTCGAGTTATCAAACCTCAAATTTATCCAAGTGCTTCATCCATATTTGCAATTTTAGATTGCGTTTATCTTGTTTCTTGCTTGTTCTTTGATCGCTTGCAGGAAACGACCTTTGTGGTCAGGTCAATCGCGTTCTTGGCGTGGTTGACAACGAGCAGGTTTGGTGGTTTAGCGATTGTCGGGTTGTCATCCTTGATAGGTTGGTAGCTAGATCGTCAAGGTCGCCTCTCCGACCAGATCGAAGTTATCCCTTCGAGTCTCACCAGAAGATCAGGCCGCCCCCGTGTCCCCATCACACACCGGGATTGTTCTTTCTCCAGGGATCCTAGAAGCACAAAAGGAGGCTATCCCCAGCGTCCATGCACGTTGGTTTGTTCGAATGGCTGCAAGTACTTCACACTTGGATCACTTGGCCCTTAAGAAAGACAGTTTTACCGGGATCAACTGCCAAAATCGCCTCAAGGGGATGATCTACATCGTTAAAGAGGGATCCCATGCGAAACCATGGGCCAGGATCCACCGAAGCCCAGTCGGCCGACCGACTTGGGCCGGCCGACCCCCTTTGGATCCACTTTGGATTCCCCTTCGGCTAGGGAGAAGAGGACACTTGTCCCTACACGTGGCAACCGTTCACTCGTTGCGGTGCACTATAAATGGAGCCCCTTCTCTTGATTAGCTCCTCATGGAGAAGTGCGGGAGAACAGAAAGCAGCGTTAAGTTGCCCACATATCAAGTAGAGTAGGTGAGAGAGGAGAGTTGATGTGACCATGTCTATCATAGGTATGACCAACACTACCTCAATGTGGCGGTCATCAAGATTTCCGTTAACTACTTCGCGAGCACGCACGTCGACGAGTCTTCGATCGACTAATTCATCTTCGATCTCTTCATCGATGATAAGTTGCCAAAACATCATAGCATCTTCTACATCCTCTACATTAACTATGGTGTTATCATCAACTATATGGCATCATCGACCCGCACCACGGCCAGGACGTACAAGCCAGCAGCAAGTACGTCGTCGTGTTGATATTGCGCTGTCGCCGCCACCAATTCGACCACCACCTTGGCCCCCTCCACTACATGAAGACATACTCAAGAAAGGCGCCTCTCCACCTCCTCGACAACCTCAGGGCCAAACACCCATGTTGCTCAAGGCCCAACCAAAGATCAAACCCAATTCGTCGTCCACGAGCCCAGTTCGGCCACCAGGAGCAGTCCAACTTGAAATGATCATAACTCGGTCATACAAAGTCCGTTTTGGACGTTCTTGGTATACATAGACAAGCCCAGGACGAGAGCTTTCCAATGGATCCAGTTTCAGGCCCAAATTCTATCAGAATCAACAGAAATCGGGAAATCAAGAGGACATCAAAATCTGTCGGGTGCTGCGCCACCTCCACTTTGGGCCCAGGGCCCATGCAACCCTAGGGTTGAGCGCCCCAAACCCTATCCGTCACTATATATTCAGTAGCCGTAATCGTTTAGATTTGGGTTTTTGCTTAGATTATTCTGCTGTCGCAGTTTCGCCGTGTATCGGTTTGCTGAACCCCAACTTTACGTGCTTACTCGGTAATCAATAATTTCAGATTGCATCTACCTGTTCTTGCTTGTGTTCTCGATTCATTTGCAGGAATTAACCTTTATGGTGTGGTCAACCGTGTCTTGGCGTGGTCGATAACGAACGGAGACAGTGGTGTAGCGATTGCAGACTTCGATCTGTTCTGATTGGAAGCCGGATCGTCAACGTCGAGTTCTCCACCAATCGTGTTTACCCATACCTGTCGGAAGATTAGGATCGCGTCGCCCATCAAGTGGTATCAGAGCCTCGGTTGCCCGACAGGTATACTTGTATCCCCTTTGTTCGTAGTTCGTCTTCCATCACGCTCCAAAGGAGGGACATCTTGTGGTATTTAAGATAATCCTAAGATATTTGGTTCACAACCTAAACTTGGGTCTTTAGTATCCTAAAGGGTCAAACATTGACCTAATTGGCTATTCAAATGTGGATAATACCAGTTGCTTAGTGGATGACAGGAGTACCTCTAATACTTCGTTGCCCTATTCAGCCCTTAGCCCAAGTATATTGCGGAGGAAATTTTTTGCGCCCAATTGCTTCGGATGAGGAAAATCTTGAGAGATTATGGTGATGACCTAAACCATATTCATTCTTAAGTGACAATTAGAGTGCGATCAAAGTAGCCAACAACCCTGTCCAACACTCTGAAGAAAGCATGTCAATATTCGCCATCACTTTATAAGAGATCATTCAACTAAAGGTGATATTGATATTAAATATGTGCCAACACCAAAAATCAGCTGACTGATATATTCGCCCGGCCACTAGATGAATGAATGTTTTGCGAGTTAAGGAATGGGCTAAATATACTTGATTCTCAAAATATGGCTTGACCCCTGCGTACATTGGTTGATGATTGAAAAATACATTGTAAATCTATAGTTTAAAAAAAATTCTTATTTTTCATTTCATTTCTTTGATTTTATTGGATTGGTTTTATGTGTGTCAACCTATATGTGACCTACAGTTTTGGATGATTTGGAATTTATCCAGTGAGATGTGGAAGGACACATGCTTACCACATCAAATCAAATCCATACCGGGTTCCATTCCCATCATTTCAACACCTCCTTGAAATTGAACTATCACATAGTGGTGACAAATTATCCGATGAGTACCGGAATGTTTGACCCTCACTACCGGAGTATCCAATGTTAGTGAGAGTTTTTACCTTATGGTGAATTGGTTTCTATCCTCACTTACCTTTTCACCGCCACCACTTCTCTCTCTCTCCCTCTCTCTATCTTTCTATTTCGTGCAACCCTCCAGCCGACACTCTGGGCAACTCTCCATCGTCCGAGTTTTTCTATCGCTCGTAAGGGAATCTGCGGGAATCTCTTCTCCTTCTCCTCCTCATATCTCCATCGACCCACGTCGTCTTCTCCCTCAAAGGTAACTTTGGTTTTCCTCCAAATACCACTACTACGGATCGGGACTTCCCAAGCGGCTCATCACAAGCGGTTCGCTTTAACCCACTTGCGACCCGATCGCCACAAGCGGTTTGTGGCCAACGGGTGGGAGGGTGACGGGAAAGGGCAGATGCAAGCGGTTGGTGATATAAACCGCTTGCAGAGATAGCATACTGTAAGCGGTTCGTATCACCAACCACTTGAAGTACTCTGTAAGCGGTTCGTGATAAGAACCGCTTACAGTGTGCTATCTCTGCAAGCAGTTTGTATCATGAACCGCTTGCATATGCCTTTTCCCTTACCGCCTAGTGCATTTAACCCCTTCTTCCTCCCTCGGCGAGCTCGGCGTGCTGTAATCGGGACCGAATTTGTTCATGCGGGAGGTCGCCAAAAATTTTAATTGAGACAAATAGCTCCAAATTAAAATTTCCAAGATAAGTAAACATGGTCTCAACATCATTTTCATATGGATGTTGTTTATCTTTTTGCATTGGATGTGGAGAAATATTAAATAATCTTGTTTGAATTGAAGGGTGTTTGTTTTGCTAGCTCTCTCTAGATAATTTGAGGCAAGATGTAGATCTATTAGTGGTTTAAAGTCTCATATTAGTTCTGTATCCTTCTTTTGATGATGTATGAGATGTTGAAATTAGTTGGTAGGGGTGATTATTTGTTTTAGGGAGCTAGATCTAGCTTGGTGCTTTAGCTAGCTCTCCCTTCCAGATCTTTTGAAGCAATGTGGTGATCTATTGGGTGGTTTTAGTTTCAAATTAGTTTAAAATAGTAGGTAGGGTGATTATTTCATTTGCTATAGATCGGGTCGTAAGCGGGTTAAAGCGAACCGCTTGTCATGGGCCGCTTTGGAAGCCCGATCCTTGAGGGTCGATGAAATTATTGCACAAGCCTAAAATATTGCGGTGAAGTTTGTTGAGGACTTACGAAATCTTGAAAGTCGTTTCTGACGAAAATCTAAGCGCTTGAAATAGTTCTCATTTTCATAGACACGAAATTCTCTATTGGGGTTTTAAGTCTCATATTAGTTTTGTATCCTTCTTTTGATGATGTATAAGATGTTGAAATTAGTTGGTAGGGATAATTAAAAATATAATAATTAGTTATTTGAGTTAAACATTTCAATTTGAAAAATATAATAAGTGTTCTTATTAATTTAATTGATGAGATGAACCGCAATGGATGTATGCGGTCGTCGGGACAAGAGAGTTCATCGATGGCGTGAATGCTTTTCTCGATGTCGTATTTTGAGACTTGCCTCGTAAAGCTTCATACGGTGTCGTGCGTAGATTGCGAGAGCGAGAAAGAGCACTCAATGCGAGGGCGGCTACAAGGCCACTTGTTGATGAGAGGTTTCATGCGAACTATACATGTTGGACTCACCACATTTAAGTAGAGCATACCGGCATAGAAGCGAAGAAGGCGATGAAGAGGATGTGACATATGATGGTATCTTGGGACACGACGACATACGAGCGTATAAGATACACAAGGCGATCGGTTTGGTGTGGATGATGACCTCGACCAGATCTTTGCGTGGCGAGAGGAGATATCACAGAGGACAAACAATATAGGAAGTATCATGGATTGTTGGAGGACGAGAGAACTCTTTTGTACCCAAATTATGGTCGAGGGCACAAGAAGGCTGCGCACTACTAATGGAGCTCATGCAATGGAAGGAATTTGTGAATGGTGTGTCGGATAAGGGTTTCGATGAGTTCTTTGTCGCTCATAAAGAAGTTGCTCGAAAGATAACACCTGCGGAATCACGTATCAAGCCAAAGCGGTCTGTGTCCCTTAGGATTGAAAGTACGGAAGATACATGCATGTCATGAACGATTGTGTCCTATATCGCGGTGAATATCTTGACTTGGATGCCTATCCGATGTGCAAGGAACCCGGTATAAGACGAAGCGTGGCGATCCAGTGAAATAGATGGGGTGCGTGTGAAGAAGAGAGCACCGCAAAAGCGTTGTGGTATTTTCTCTCGATTCCAAAAGGTGGGCGTATGTTTGCAAACAAAACACATGCGAAGATAATGCGTTGGCACAAAGAAGAGCATAAGGTCGACGGAATGCTTAGGCATCCGCAGATGGCTCGCATGATGGAGGATGGTCGTCGGAAGTACAAAGACTTGCAGACGATGTCGAAACATAAGGTTTGGTTTGAGTACCGATGGGATGAATCCTTTCGAAGACATGAGCAGCAGACCATAGCACTGGCGACCACACTATGTGTGTATAATATTCCTCCATGGTTGTGCATGAAGAGAAAGTACATAATGATGCCGTTGTTGATCCAAGGCCCCAAGCAACCCGGAAATGATATCGATGTGTACCTGAAACCTTTGGTAGAAGATCTTCAAACGTTATGGAACGGTGTAAAGGTCTGGGACGAATACAAAAGGGAGTATTTCAACCTGCGTGCAATTTTATTTATAACAATCAACGACTGGCTAGCGCTTGGTAACCTGTCTGGCCTAACTGGCAAAGGCTTCAAAGCGTGTGTGCTGTGTTTGGATCAAACCGATGGCACGTACATGAAAAGCTCTCGAAAGATGGTGTACATGGGGCATCGCAAGTTTCTTGTTCGGAGCCACGCGTTGCGGAAGAAACGCAGGGAATTTAACGGGGAGGAAGAACATCGTTCCCAGCCGATGCATCGAAGTGGCAAGCAGGTGTTTGCTATGTTGAAGGATCTGAAGGTAGTTTTTGGAAAGGGTCCGGGAAGCAAATCTGTGCCGAATGATGAGGATGGCCATGCACCCATATGGAAGAAGAAGTTAATATTTTAGGACTTGTCTTACTGGGAAGATTTGGATGTTCGCCACTCACTGGACTTTATGCACATCATTAAGAACGTCTGTGTGAGCTTCCTAGACTATATGGATCTGTACGGGAAATCGAAAGATACAGTGAGTGCTCGGAATGACCTTGAATTCCTGGGTATCAGAAAGGACCTACACCCTGAAAAAAGAGGTACGAAACAACTGTACCTACGGCCAGTGAGTTATACTCTAAGCAAAGAAGAGAAAAAAAGCGTGATAGAGTGTTTTAGCAGTGTGAAGGTTCCTTCCGGATACTCGTCGAACGTAAAGAGATTCGTAAATATGAAATAGAACAAAATTGTACATCTAAAATCCATATTTGTCTTGTCTTGATGACACAGTTGCTCGGTGGTTTTAAGAGGTGTCTTGCCTGAGTGGGTAAGGGGACAATCACAAAGGCGTGTTCGTTTTCTTATTTGTTTCCCGAAGGTCATCGATCAAAAAAAGCTGGGTGAGCTGCAGGCTGACGTTGTACAAAGTGTGGTTAGCCTCGAGATGATCTTTCCTCCTGCCTTTTTTGATATCATGGTTCATACCACTGTTCATCTAAGCAAAGAGATAGGTATTCTTGGGCCCGTTTATCTTCACAGCATGTTCCCATTCGAGAGGTACATGAGCGTACTAAAGAAGTATGTACGTAACCATTCTCGGCCAGAAGCATGCATTGCCGAGGGTTATGTGACAGAGGAGGTGGTCGAGTTCTGTGTGGACTACATTGATGATTTAGACCCCATCGGCGTCCCTATATCACGCCATGAGGGCAAAGCTACGAGTAAAGGGACACTTGGAAGAAAAGTAGTTGCATGCAGCGATCTTGAACATTTAAGCAAGCACATTTCACGTGTTGAAGCAATCGGCAATGGCGCCCGTATGTCCTCCAACACAAGAATGCTCTCGTCGCCCGGTTCAGAGAAGACCGTCGTGGATAACACTGACACATGGGTTCTTTCGACGCATGGTTACAAAACCATATCCTTAAGAGCAAGCCCAACAATGAACAGTTGCAATGCCTGGCTCGGGGACCATCCGTTGAAATTGTGAGATGGCAGGAGTACGAGATAAATGGTTACACATTCTACACGAGATCACAAGATAACAATAGCACAAACCAGAGCAGCGGTGTCCGTATAGAAGCCGCCGACAATAGAGGCAGGGTGGACACATATTATGGATTCATAGAAGAGATATGGGAGCTCGACTATGGGCCTTTGAAGGTCCCATTGTTTAAGTGCCAATGGGTAAAACTAAACGCAGCGGCGTGAATGTCGATAACACGGCATGACTACCGTCGACCTCCAAGAAGTCGGCTACTTGAGAGAACCATTTGTTCTCATGAACGAGTGAGACAGGTCTTCTACGTATTGGACATGTCAAGCGGACCAAGAAGAATCAAATCAAAGACAAGGAGCGACCAAAGCGACATGTGGTTCTCCAAGGCAAGCGAAGGATTGTTTGAGTAGAGGGCGTTCTTGACGAGGAAGAATACGATCGTTCGATGAGATCCTCCATTTGCGATAGATGTCGACATAAGCATCCTGGATGACACAGGCATGGATGCTCCGCACATACGCCGCGATCACGATGAAGGAAGAATTGTAAAGACAAAAAATGTAAATGATTCGGTTGACCTTTATTATGTGGTCATACTAAATATATTATGTGGTTGTATGAACTATGTTATCATGTAATGTCAAAGATTGTCCCTACATTTTGTCCCTACATTTTCCCAAAGATTGTGTAGAATCTAGCCGAAATGTTTTGATGGCCACTATTCCCACTATTCATACTCTCCAATGCTCAAACCCCAAGCTCGGCAATTACCAAAACTAATTATTACCAGAAAGCCAATCAAATCATTACTCCTTTTCTGTAACTCCCGATCCATTTAGCCACTCTTTGCATTAATCCGCTGCATGATTTTTAATAGTAGCCGTTTCATTGTGCACGATCTTGGCGATGCCTTCCATCCACTCCATATATTTGCGGTAGTCCACCATTTCGATCTCTCTAGACTAAGCTAAGAATGAAGCCTCTAACCAAAGCGTAGGTAAAGCTCATTTGTTCTTCGTCATGCGTATCTAATGGTTGGCCATACTAGTAGTAGAAGCGTAGAAGTACTAGATTTTTGCGGTATGTAAAGATTTTTTAGTTTTTGGAAAAAAATAATGGGCTAAAGTACATATTTAGAAATGAAAGTAATACCAAAAAAGATTTTTTAGTATTTTTGAAAAGAATAATGGGTTAAGCACATATTTAGAAATGAAAGTAATAACAAAAATATTTTTAGTACTTTTGGAACAAAATAATGGGCTCGATAAATATTTGTAAAAAATAAAAGGCAATGGGGCATGGTTGGCTCGAACCAGCGACCCGACGGGAGCCCGCACTTAAACACCCACGCTAGCCAAGTGAGAGGAAGTTTCAATTCAGCAGAACAAGGCGCAATACCTTCTTAAGCGTTACCGTTAGAGTGGTGCGCCCAAGCCTCGCCACGTGTGATGGCGCCACTTCAAGCGGTTCGTTCTACCAAACGCTTGTAGAAGTAACTTCTAGCGGTTTGTATCACCAACCGCTTAAAAACCTCTTTCATGCAAGCTGAAATTCGAATTTAATGCATGTTGCCCGGCTTCTACAAGCGGTTCGTTCTACCAACCGCTTGTAAAAGTATTCTCTACAGGCGGTTAAAACTACGAACCGCTTGTAGAGGTATTTCCACAAGCGGTCCGTAATACAAACCGTTTGTAGAGGCCTTTCCTATATAAGGTAGAGGGTTCGCGGCCGAAATTTTGTCTAAGTCCTTTGCCCCTGTCTCCCTCAACCGTTCCGTCGCAATCTTGTCGCGCCCCACCGCCACCACCCTCGCCGCCGTCTAGCACCGCACGGTCGTACCTCGCCGTCGTCGAGCACCGCACGGTGGCCGCCTCGACACTCCACCTCGCTGGTCGTCGAGCACTGCAAGAGACTCGCGACATCGACCCTTGTCTTGCAGCGACTAGCTTCCGCCACGCTGCCGGCGAGCACCTTCGCCGGTGAGCCTCCTCGCTCCCGTTCGCCGTGGACCTCCTCCCCGCCACTTTGAGCCCCCTTCCTTACCCTGCCCCCATTGCTCTGTGATGCACTTGTAGTGTTCGGACGGAATCTTGTGTGAGTGGAGATGCTCCTATTGCTCCCTCTGTCATGCTCCCATTGCTCCTCTCTCCTTCCCTCACTCCCATCTGTGGTGCTCCCATTTATTCTTGCTCATTTGGCCAAGTTTGGTCTTGCTCTTGCTCTATGATGATTGCTACAACTTGTTTGGTAACGCTCATTGCCCAAATTTTGGTCTTGCTCTGTGAAATGTATGATGATTTCTAGATGTGGCTTGTTAACTCCTTAATCCTATGTGCATGGTCTTATACTTCTTGAACTTAGAATCCTTTATTTGTTCAATGGCAAATCTTTGAACTAGAGTTTTAAGTCCTAATTTCAGATTATACAATATGAGGTTTAAAGGCAATTAACAGTTGGATGGCTAATTAACTTTAGCAACCCTTTAATTGCAAGTCGAGAGCAATAGTCCTTTATAACATTGATCTTGTCTTTGGCTTACAAATTGAACTTGAGCTATGTGGTCATTGAAGTGTTGCCAAGTTTGGTCTCGCTCATTGTATTTTATGTGATTTTCCTTGGTTTGACCATGCACATGTGGTAGGATTAATTGAGTACAAATCGAGAGCAATAGTCCTTTGTAACATTGATCTTGTCTTTGGCTTACAAACTAAACTTGAGCTTGTCTTTGGTTTATAAAGCGAGCATTAGTCAATTTCTCTATCTTTGCTCTATGTGGAGATGTTGTCGGTTGGGGATTAGTGATCTTTGGTCTTCTTTGGATTTAATGCCAATGCGGTGGATTTGGGGACCTTGCTCAATTGAGCAAAGAGGCTAATACACCTCAATTGAGCAAATTGCTTGATGATGATTGCATAATTTTTAGCTTTAATAAGCGGTGATGCAATAATTGCTCAAATTGGAGTTGGATGGCTAACTAAGTTTAGCAACCCTTTAATTGCAATCGAGAGCAATTTATAATCTTTCTAATCTGAGCTTTAAAGTTTGTTTTGGTTGGATTAGTGGTCGCCATCTAACAACTTGCTACCTTTTGAGAGTGCAATTAAGAACCGCTTGGCCCCGGATGCTTCGGCTCCCAGATGCTTCGGATGTTCGTAATTGGGGGATGTAATTGTATATTCCCCATTTGAAGATAATCTGGAATTGGTTCCTATAGCTCGAACGATCGAATCATTTTTTTGTATCGTTTGTATGAATTATTTTGTATCGTTTTGTATCGAATCGAGCTTTTTGTATCGTTTGTATGAATTATTTTGTATCGTTTTGTATCGAATCGGTTTTTGTATCGTTTGTATCAATTAATCTAGAATGTAAGTTGTTGGACCGTAAATCATGGTTCGTAATGTTGTATTCAAATATTGCAAAACAAATATTGTATTTTTCATGTGGGCGAATGCATTAAATGCTCTATTATTTAGCGTTCATGCACGATGATAGATGGCGCGACTCGGACGTGACCTTGATTTCAAGCGGAGATGAGTTTCTACTAAGCGAAATCGCGATGGGCACCTTGATAAGCTACGTAGAGGCCAACCCGATGGATCCGGCCGTCCGGCTCAAGCCGTTGATCGCCGCCCTGACTCAAGCCGATGATCCAACCGGCGGTCAAGTCGGTGATCACGCCATTCGGGCCGAAGTCGATGAAACTAATGTCGACGGTACCGTGAGGTATATATAGCCCGCCGCTAAAATGATCGTTTCTTATCATATTACTTCACGACAATAAACCTCGACACGTGTTCCTCTTATTTTTCAAGCCGCAGCGTCCAACGGTACCAATCCAATCAAATCGAGGGCCTAACAAAAGCCGTCGACAAAATGCGTGATTACTCAAGTTTCAACCATCGCAAAGCCGAAGCCCTATGTCGGCACTTCCTCCTTCAACAACGCTGCGGAGTCATTGTGAGGATTCGCCCCTATTAGCATCAAGACATGGCCCATGGTTCCTCTGACCACGAAAGAGTCGCTCTGGAAGGATATAAAGGAAAACTTCACGATTAGGCGGCTCACGAAAACAAGTGCAAGAAATTTACTCGAGCAAGATGGCGTTGTGCTTTCAATCGTGGAAGAAGCGAGCTCGATAAAAAATGCGTGGAGACGGAACAACCCGAACTTCAATAAGTATCCGAAGTTAGCGGATCACGGTAAGCATTCGAGGAGTACAAGGCGTAAATTTGAAGGCAAGGCAGCGAGTGAAGCGTAACAAGGCCAATGCGGAAGAAAAATACCACCACCATCTCGGTCCGGTGGTTACATCAAAACTATGCCAAAATGGGAGAAGCGGGAAGAAGAGCTTAGAAAAAGGGTATAGTACACAAGCAGAAGCGGGAGCTCCGCCTCGCGAAGCTGGACCTTGGGCCACGGAGGAGGTGAAGGATGATGGCAAAATTTGGAGATGGCACTACAAGTGCAACTCGTGAAAGAAAGGATTGTGGAAGCCATCGAGAAGCAACATGCGGGATCCTTGGTGGTAGGCGGGGAGAATGAGCGAGCTTACGTCGCACTTGGCAGCAGAGCATCGAGAAAGGACACGAGGACTTGGCAGCGGTGCAGTGGATGGTGGCTTCTCAAATGATCAAGCCACATCTGGGAGCCGGAAAGAAGGAAAGTAAGAGAACACAACAGAGTCAACAAAATCGAGCAGGGAGCTCAAGGAGCATAAGGAAAACATGGCTGAAATGCTAAAGCGGGAAGTGCATCTTTGCAATCGCCCGATCTTCAAAGACCGGTGGGGTTATCGTCATGCCTCAGGACAATGTGGTTAGTCCCCTGCTCCGGTCGTGAAGCGACTACGCGTCAAACAACGTGCCGACCGATGAATTGCAGGCCGTTATCCGTGGGCGACATCACGATGCCCGCCAATGTGAGCTACGCGTCCAAGCGCACAACCTCACCTCAAGGTGGCTTACGCTGGCCTTCCCTTTGAGTCGGGCGGACATTCCATCAGTAACCCTATACCCGCGGGTTACTTCAAGGTCACGGTGGACGAGGTGGTGGTCGGTTGAGGATATGGAGCTCGATATTCTTTGGAGAGCGATGTGACCAAGCTTGGAAAGGTCGTCCATAACATCATCCTCTGGCGGAAGAAGTACATCGTGTTTCCTAATGGTGCGGAGGTGACTTCTATCGAGGCGAGAACACTCCACCGAGGCAGAGCTCACCTCCTCCACCAAGACAAAGCACGCCACCACGCAACGCCGCCGATGAGACAAAGCACTCCACCACCCGCTAGCGCTATCTTGTGAGAACCCAACACCGCCGCTTGACCCTCAAAGCAAAGGAAGCAAGACCTCGAGGGAAACAACGAGCCAGCATCTCCCCAAGAAGAAGCTTGCTAGCAAAGGAGCATTCTGCGACTAGAACGACACCAAGCGACAAGGCGGCGGTTTCCCATTCGGATAGAGAATGAAGGAACCGAAAAAACACCTTATGAGATGACGCCTGAGGAGCTAAAGAAGCGAGTCGAGAAAGTCGTGGGCGCATGGATACGATGGTATAAAGCTAAAACAAATCCACCGCCAAAGGCGAATTGATCCAAAGATCGCGGACTTCATCGCGACAACCGTGACAAAGACCGATCTCTCTCAGACGGACTACCAAAGAACTATCAGAAAGCACGTCTTCAAGCGTAAACAACCTCCGGGCACATACATGGGCAAGGAAGATCAGGAGGAGGCAAAACGTCTACAGATGGAGTATGACTTCATGAGGGAAGCTGGCGTTGACAACATAGAAGCCGCCCGTGGATTAACTGATGATCTTCCAACGACACAAGTCAGGTGGCCACTTAAGCTGGGCCAGTTGTTGCTAGACCCTAAGGACATACGGAAACTACCGGTCAAGATGCGACGCGCGCCTGAATGGTACAAACACAGGTCTGCCAGGGGATATGCTCATTGCTATGTCTCGTTTTAAGAAGAACATTTACATCGAGGGAATGATCAATTGATAAATCTGGAATTTGAAGACTGGTTGTCGGGGATAAAATTACGGCCTATTGCCATGGCCCACTCCCTGACGGCCCAATCAAACAGCCTACCAGGGCCCAGCTCCCTGGAAGGTTCTATCTGGCCCGTATGCATCCTGCCGAACAGCTTCCTAGCTGTCATGGTGCGTAGTAGCCAAGGAATTGTGTTTGAGTCCGACTCGAACAAAAGTTCTGCACGGCTACGTGAAGACCCGGACGATGGTTTTCCGGATTGGAATAGAAGTCGTGATCCCCAAGAATTGGAGTTTACCTTATCTACCTCGGGATGTATTTGGCACGTTGAGTTCGTTACGGTCTCGGAGTTAGCCCGACCCGATTATCTCTTGGTAGGTCGGTTCATCAACACTATATAAACGAGGCCCTACGGCGTATAGAGGGGACGACTTAGACGCATCTGGCATCTAAGATTACTTTGTCGCATACTACTCACCTGTACACCCATAATCTCGCCGAGACTTGTTCGTCTCGCCGAGCCACCTCTTTTATTCATCCCCGATATATAAGAAAATTTGGACGAGGGCTATTATCTCTCGAGAGGCTGAACCAGATAAAACCCTTGTCTCCTCGCTCGTCATTTGGTTCTTTGTTCGTGTTGTTCGGCGTGTCTCCTATGTCCCTCTTTAAAGAACCTTAATCGACTTGGGATCGATATCTCAACCGTCGACAGTTGGCGCCGACCGTGGGGAGACGCAGATCGAACATGTCGAACTCTATCAGCGAGCAGGAGATTCTTCCTGAGGACTACGACTCAGAAGGGCAGGATGCCATATCCCCTGTTAGATCGGATCGATCCTTTCGATCTTGATCGCCTTCAAGATCTGGTTCCCGCCGCGTGCTCGGGGCGGGATCAACTTCACGCCGAAGCTCTTCGCTCGGGCGCTGTCGTCCTCGCGACGAGCTCCGTGCTCGGGCTAGATCCACCAGCCGGGCAGCTCTTCGCCGGCGCGTGCCTCGCCCCCGCTGACGAGCTCCGTGTTCGGAAATTTGGATCAACCGGCAGGGCGACTCTTCGCCGGGCGCGTCTCGTCCTCACGACGAGCTCCGTGCTCGGGATGGATCAACTCAGGCGAGGCAGCCTCTCCGAGGCGCTGGCGTCGATCCCCGCGACGAGCTCCGTGCTAGGGGATGGATCAAAATTCCTTCGGATCCGGCTACTGTCGCTGGCGATGGATGGCGGGAGAGAGTCGACCAAAGACTTGGAACATCGACCCGGCCGTGAGTTCCTCGTGTAGGTCTTTTCGTTTCCTAGCTTCACGCTTTTCTCAAATTCGCACCTTAGTTCGTCCAAGTCTCTCGATGCGCCATGTAAAATTCAACCCATTGAGCGGTGAATGCTCGTGGTCAGCTCTGATCCTCCTCACCACTTGTCTTCTCGGACTACTCTTTCTCTGGTAACACTTGATGGTCATCGGTCTTGCGAACTCTTGGCTCCGCAATCTTAAGGGTTTTCCTGCGCCAGATCTGGTTTCAACAAGTTCCTAAACTTCGAGTTGCGTAACACGGCATCCGGCCTCGCGGCTAAGCTCGCTCGTAAGCCCTCATGGCAGAGGCACTTACCGCTCACGGCACAACCATTTGGCAAAGCTCGCTCTCGTAAGCCCTCATGGCGGAGGCACTTTCCTTGTTCGGTTACCTTCGAATCGCTTAACTTACGTTAACGGCGGTTCAGAACGAGTCGATCAGATACGGTGTCGCTCTAACTCTCTACGCACGTGCTTGTAATCGCAAGTTCAGTCTTCATGCATCGTCCGTGCAGGGAGCTAGAGCGTCGCTCTTTCTCTTGTGCACTGCTCGAGTTCGCAAACTCAGTCCTCGAGCGGTACAACGGAGGTGGGAGTTAGGCTAAGCGTTCTAGGTTTTCTTAAAACTTTCTAGCTATTTGCTTGCTTTGCTCTTGGTTTCTGTTCGTCCTTGTCTTTTCTTTGCTCTTTTTTGTAGGAAAAGTCGCTCGACTTTCGCTTTGATTCAAGCGCCTTTCGGCGGTCTTGTTTATTCGCCGGCTCCTCGGGGTGCCTCTTCTCGGTCGATTGGGACTTGAGCTGAATTTCGCAACCCCATGCGCTTTCGATTTCCAGTTCCTTTCCTTAGCGTTGGTTTTCAAAACCTCGTTGGTCTTCGCTCCGTGAGCGCCCCAGCGTCTGAGCATATCTTTTATCCGGCGACGACCAGATAGCTCCGGTTAACGGCGGTGCACCACCGATGGGGTTACGCCCACCGTAGTCGATTCTCATCATGAACGGGCATGCCCACCGTAGTCGATTCTCATCGCCACGAGCACTTCTAGCGGCGGTTCCGCACCCGCCGAGGCGACACTAACGCCGCGACGGGTCCATGCCGGATAAGATTTCGCGCACGCGTCTTACTGCGGCAAAGGTCCCGATCGCCTTCCACCGTTAGCGATCTTAGCCCGCAGCGGGCTGCACTTGTCCGCGACACGTCTTTTTTATCCATGCTACGTCCTTCCAGCACGGTAATCCGGAACAATACACCACCAACGGAGTCCCGCCCTGATGAAGTCGATTCTCATCATAACGGGCACTCCTTGCGTCGGTTCGCGATTCGCCGAGGTGACACTAACGCTATCGGGGGGAATAGCGGAAAAAATTTCGCCTCGTGCGGGTAGGTCGTCCTTGTCGTGTTTTTCTAAAAACTCGCTTTGCTCTTCTTAGAGCCTGCCTTGCTCTTTTTTTTCCTTTGCCGCTCGTTTTTGTTTGTCTTCGCGGAAATACTGAACGGAAACATCGGACTCGGTGATGGTCGCGCGAGGTTCGTGCTTCCCCACCAAAACCGATATTCGCATCCCTCTCTTCCGGGTTTGCTCGCGCATGCCTGTGGATTGATTCACTACCACAGATGATTTCTTGCCTTTGCCCGATCGACCTTCGCGGTTCGGCTAAGTCAAGGTAGTGTGCCACCAACGGAGTCCCGCCCACCGTAGTCGATTCTCGCCGCGAACGGGCAAGCCCATCGTAAGTCGATTCTCATCGCGATGGGCACTCCAAGCGTCGGTTACGACTTGCCAAGACAACGCTATCACCGCCGCAAGGAATACGTCATGGGTAAAGCGTTGATTTCACACGTTCTCTTGCGGCTCTGACTGCATCGGGATGTGATTCACCTCGCACCGGGCAGCTCTTCACCCGGAGCGCGCATCTGGTCCCCGTGATGAGCTCCGTGCTCGGGTGGATCACCGCGACCGGCGACTCTTCGCGGGAGCGCGGGCTCCTACCGGGTATGTCTTCGCCTGGTCGCACTTTCTGGTCCTTATAACGAGCTCCGTGCTCTGGGACTGGACCTCTTTACCTGGTTCCTTCGACGAGCTCCGTGCTCTGGGATTGGGTCACCTTTCCCATTCGTATGCATTGTCTGCTCCTAGCACACGATCTACGTCTGGAGGCACATCACCTTCGCTCTTGAGCACGCGTATGCTCGAGAGCGCGATCTCTATTTTCTCGGGCAAGCTCTAGCCCGAGAGGTGGTTCCCCTATCTTTTCCTAGGCATCCGAATGCACGGATGCGGCAAAGACGAGTCCGTCTCGTGACTCGCTATGTTCATTCTCCTAAGAACCGATCTTACGGATGCGGTGGTACGCTCTTCACTACTAAGAATCCAATCCTCCTTGATGACGTTGACCTCAAGAAGATGATTCACCTCTCATCGGCGACTCTTCGCCGGAAGGCAGATCCGTCCCCGCGACGAGCTCTGCGCTTGGGGACTGGATTTCCGATTTATGCATTGAAGGCTGAGTGCTCTGTTCGGACAGATGTTGTTTCCTGTTCGACGCGACAGAGTTGCTCAGCGCTGGTCGGGTCTGCTCGGTCTCGAACAAGTCTTGTTCGGCTGAACCATGACCTGTTCGGTCGCTTGTTACACGTCTTTGTAGCAGCAAAATTTCCCTCTTCGTGACTTGGAGTCTCAAGAGGACGACCCCCTCTGGTGAGATATTCCACTTGAGTCTCGGGGCTAGCTGTCGGGGATAAAATTACGGCCCATTGCCATGACCCACTCCCTGACGGCCCAATCGAACAGCCTACCAGGGCCCAGCTCCCTGGAAGGTTCTATCTGGCCCGTATGCATCCTGCCGAACAGCTTCCTAGCTGGCATGGTACGTAATGGCCAAGGAATCGTGTTTGAGTCCGACTCGAACAAAAGTTCTGCACGGCTACGTGAAGACCCGGACGATGGTTTCCCGGATTGGAATAGAAGTCGTGATCCCCAAGAATTGGAGTTTACCTTAACTACCTCGGGATGTATTTGGCACGTTGAGTTCGTTACGGTCTCGGAGTTAGCCCGGCCCGATTATCCCTTGGTAGGTCGGTTCATCAACACTATACAAACGAGCCCCTACGGCGTATAGAGGGGACGACTTAGACGCATCTGGCATCTAAGATTATTTTGTCGCATACTACTCACCTGTACACCCATAATCTCGCCGAGACTTGTTCGTCTCGCCGAGCCACCTCTTGTATTCATCCCTGATATATAAGAAAGGCTGGACGTAGGGCTATTATCTCTCCCGAGAGGCCCGAACCAGATAAAACCCTTGTCTCCTGTTTCGTCATTGGTTCTTTCGTTGTTGTTCGGCGTGTCTCCTATCTCCCTCTTTAAAGAACCTTAATCGACTTGGAATCGATATCTCAACCGTCGACACTGGTACAGTGTGTACCATGCAGACGCCGTCAACGTGTCCTTCATGACCTGCTGGTGCCTGTGAGTGTCGACTCCACAAGATATGTATATATATCTATATATGCTACTTACCGAGAACCCTAATTAATTAACTCAATTAACCCATTTTTCTGTAGAATGGAGATACAAAGACTTAGAAAGCATAAGCCGAACTCGATTGGCTTCCTTGACCCTTGGTTGATCAACGAGGAAGTCGGGCAATACCCTGGAAAACCAAGAAAATCCACGATTACTTTGTACATGCACTAGTACAACCACACTACAAGCCATACATACTTCTGCCATTCAACTTTAAGTACGTGCTGTTGTCCTCACTAACATCTCGTTCTTACATTGCTTAAAACACCTGATGGCACACTATATATTGTTTAATTATATGTAATAACTGTTGCAATATATAAATAGGTTCCACTGGATCCTTATAATCATAAAGTTTGACCAAAGCATGATCATCGTACAAGACTCATGGAGAAAACCGCAAAAGGAATACCAAAGGATAATTAACCTCCTTAACAAAGGCGTTCTCGAGCTTTCAAGAGATTTGAAAGGACGCGTTTTAAGAAGGAATTCGATGTCAAGCTAAGCTTAATCGGGTACGCTTAAAACGACGAATTGCCCTTTGTCAATTAATATTTCTTGTTATTATCGATCCGTAATTGCCCGCATTGACCATAGGTAAAACAACAATCATGGAAACAACCTATGTGGCTACCGTGGTGTTCCACTATATCCAAATGATGTGCCACAGCGAGCTTGAGCCTCAAACTCTCAAGAGGTTCAGATATATATGCACGCAACCATGCATCTAGCAACAACTTAATAACGTTTTATGTGCTCCATTAATTTACATTATGGGTGCACGTATTTATTTATTTTTCACTTTAATTGAATTGGCAGCCCGACATGGATAAACATACTGAAGTGTTACCACATCATCGGGTGCTCGCATTATGAGAACAACCACTCGGCTTCATTCTCGATGAGGTCATTAACCCCTAGGGCGAGTTCCATTATCGAGATCCATATTCCAACACGAACAAACTAGGGACGACTTCTACTTCGTCAAAGAGCGTCAAGAAGAGTATTGCAAGAAAAAAATGAACTGTTTTGTCCATTTTGCACAACGTATATTAATTATAAACTTTGTAAATTTGGTCGGTGGATATAAAGTGTACATTATTACATGTATTATCTAATATATTTAAGCTTGTTTGATCGCTAATTATATGCTCATCCTATATGTATTTAAATTTAAACGACAAATAAAAAATCTCTGCCGAAATATATATTTAAATATCTATTTTGCTACCGTAAATGAATTAACCAGATGGCCATTAAATTGCGCTTATGCTAAGCGTTACTCAACCGCTATGAGATGCTCTCGCAAGCGGTTCGTGGCTCCAACCGCTTGCAGAGAGCCCCACGTGGCTTCCACGCCGCTCGCGCCATCGCCCGCTGAACCGCTTAGAGGGCTTCACTAGCGGCTCTTGAGCCGCCAGATGCCCTCGAGCATCGTCATGATTGCACAAGCGGTTCTAAAACAGCTTGCACAGGCCTTACGAGCCGATTGGCCTACCCCGATCCGCAGTAGTGTACTTCTAACCCTAGTGAAATTGTTTATCATTTATCATGGTGTCACTAAGATGATACGTATATACTTTGTCATCCCTTGCCATGCATGAAATGTGAGTGGATTCCACGGGTGGAATTGCTAGAATCAACGAATTTGTTTTCAGTTACTAACAAGATCAAATATTCAGATGGTCAGAGGTTGGATGCTTTGATAGGTATTGGATTGTCTAACATAATACACCGGACTATTTGATACATATTAAACTATTTGATCTCTTTTCATCGGATCATCCGATATTTTTTATAACCTAGTTTAAATTCTGAACTCCTTGTTCAATCCCTTTGTAATCAAACTCACTTTAAGTCACATTGCCTCTATCATTTTAGTCCTAGGTAACGGAAACCAAACAGGGTAGTGGAAGTGGTAGTGGAAGGAGAGAAAAGATGACTCTGACCAAATTTTATGAAAGAAGAAAGAAAGCCCATTCAAAATCTTTGTCTGAACCTTGTCCCTATCATGGAGTGCTTAGGATGAGTGTGGACTACATGGGCCCCGGGTATCCTCTAGAAGGCCCATAAGGGAGCAGATGGGGAATGACCCAAGTCGGCAAATTAGGGATAAAGACCACAAGGATTACACACGCCTTGAACTCCAAGGAAGTTCCCGAGGATATGATCTAGCTCCATGTAATTAGGAGATCAGCACATGCATAACATGTAACGGCATAACAAGATTAGGTACCGTATATCATGTGTTACCTTGTAACTCTATCTTCCCCTACACTATATAAAGGGAGGGGGTAGAGGCCATAGGCGGAATTGTCTCAACATCATAGAGCATACAGTGTCATCATCTTGGTCATCTTGCATCCTGCATCTTGATCAATCATAATCCCAGAGCACAGGAAGTAGGGTATTACCTCGGCTGAGGGCCTGAACCTGTATAAACCCGGTCTTGTGCTACCATCTAGTTTGGTTCTTGTTAACGCCCCTCGTACAAATTCATTGCCGGCGGTGACCCCTAGTTAGTCACTAGTCGACAGTTGGCGAGCCAGGTATGGGGCAGCGTCAAGATCATCTCTCAAGACTAGATGGCTTCTTCAAGATCGCCGCACATCGCCATGAGGCCGGGGCAATCCCTTCGCTTCGGCATCCTGGACTTCATCGTGGACGGCGTTGGTAATCTTCATCTCTCTTCTTTAGGAGAGATCTCTTCGCAAGAAGGTATGCGCAATCAACGGGACCCATTGCCCTTTGGCTCAGAGAATTTGGCAAGTACCTTCAGCGGATTGACCTGCTCGCTGTTCGATCTAGCACCTCTCCCCGAGGAAGACAAAAAAGGACTCGACGGGCTTGACCGCACAGGCATGAATCCTATCCTGCCTGACAACAACTCAACGCCACTGCCTGGATTTCCCTTCGAACTCGAAAATTCTGCTGCGACCTTCACACGGACTTCTTCCGAGATTTGGACGGGAGATAACCAGTCGGGGTGTGCATCAGATCCAATCAAATTTATCCGATCAGATCCAGCTATATTCGTGGGTGTTGACGGCGTGTTCTCCGCTCAACCACCGCGGATCACACCCCTAGTCAGATTTCTATCTTGCTAGCCGATCAGCCGTGCTCGGTTAGATTTGAGCGTGGGACGCAGCGAGGAGCGACTCACAGAGATTACCCAGGTTCGGACCCCCCTGCGGGTAATAATCCTATTCCTGCTGAGCCTTAGCTCTTTTCTTGTTGTGGTTGAATGGAATGTGGTTACAGAATGCTTGCGAACTGTGTGAAAAAAACACCCGTCCCCCCTCCCCTCTCTCTCCGCTCCTTTTATACAAGCCTCGAACCGGCGGAGAGAGCCGAGGTGGTAGGCAAGATCAAGATTTCAAGATAATCGACAAGACATGCGAGACACGATAGGAGAGACGAAAACGTGATACTGCTCACGCCGAGCGACGCCGCCCTCGCGTGCTTCGCAAGTGGCCTCTGACCCGCATGCACACACCGGTGAGATCGGGTGGGACCCAACCTGCCCTCCCGACGCTGGTCGCTATCTTAAGCAAACCCTCCTCTCACGGCCAATTCGGCTGCGCCATAGTGATGTACCGCCAGACCGCAGGGTCACTATAGCGTAATCATCTCCTCGCCTATCTATCCACGCGTGATGTCGCGACAATGCGCCGCCCTTCGCAGCAGCAGGAGAGGCTTCGCCGTAATACTCCTTCCGCCACGCCTCGCCACGCTGGCCACGCTGACGATGGGAGGTCTTACACGCGCTGCCATGGGCTCGCCCACACGCCCGCCGACGATGGGCCTCGCCGGCTGGCCGACGGTTTCGCCCGCACGTTGGGCTCGACGCTTCGCCGACGTGGGGCCTCGCTTTGTCTTCGAGGGGCTCGCCACGCGTTGGGGCTCGACGCTCGCCGACGACGGGCCCGCTTTGACGCTACCTGAGGGTTTCACGCGCCGGGCATTGATCGCCGCCGACGCTGGCGCTTTGCGCGCTGCCTGTTGAGGGCTCGCCACGCCACGGGCCTTGATCGCTTCGCCGACGCGCTGGGCCCGCTGAAGCGCCGAGGGCTCGCCAGCGCGCCGAGGCCTTGATCGCTCGCCAGACGCGCGTGGAGCCCGCTTGAAGCGCCGAGGGCTCACCCACGCCGGGTTTTGATCGCCCGCCGACGCGCTGGGCTCTGCTCAAGCGCCGAGGGTTTCGCCACGCCATTGGGCCTAATCGCTCACCGACGTGGGGCCCACTTGGTCTTCTCAGACTCTTCGTACCTCGGTATTTATTACACCGACAAGAGCCCCTGTGTCCATGATACGCGAACCGTCACAGCAGACTTTTTTTCCGTTTCTCGACGGCGGAGACGAATCGTGGGGCCCACCTTCGCGGTGGTCAGACGCCGATTCTACACTCGCAGCGCGATCTTCCTTGGGAACCGCCGCCATGGAAATCGAAACTTCGCGGGTAATGATAAGCTAGCAGTAGGACGGAATCCAAACCGTCGCGACTCGCGCTTTGCTTATAACACTTCCTTGGCGCCGCGACTAATTCTTCCGCACGCTAAGTCCTCAAACCGCCTTCACCTTCTTCGCCGCCACAGAGCCTTCTCGCATTGCCACCTTCTTTTTTCGCCGACTCTTCAACCGTTTTCCATGGCGCCAAACGCAGAAGGGTCGCCGCGGTGACGCCGCTTCCAAAGCCGACGCTATCTGGCAAGCTCGCCGCCCGCCACCGACGAAGATATGGTGACGCGGCTTCAAGTGTTAAATGCCGCCAACCTCCGCCTTTGCATTGCGGCACCATTGCGCCAGCGCTTCGCTGACGGAGAGATCGTGACCTTCACTGGCGGGTCTTTGGCGGGGCTCGCCCCGCCATACTCCGAAGTTCTTCTTGGGGTGCTCGCTTTCACGAGATCCAAAGCGACCTTCCCCAACTCCGTTGTCGCTCGCTATCTTCGCCACCTCTGCGAGATGTTCGTGGGGTGATGCTAAACCTCCCGCTTAGCGCCGGCCATACAGACGCGAGTCGCAGACGAAGCGGGCTATTGGGAGTCGCTACTTTATGCTCATGGCCGCCGCTTTCATCCGGTTGCGGTCAAGTCCAACTGGAAGGATCACTAACGCCATCGGTCAGACGCTGAAGACTCCGTGGTCGCGATGACCTTGTTCTCCCGAGGGTCCCGCTGAATCCTCGCCACCGGGATCTATGCCCGGCGACTCAAATAAATCGAGGTGATCTTTGGCGCAAGATCGCTGAAGCTCCGCCAAGAACGGGCTCACTCGTAACCCACGTCATGGGCGGACTTTTTGCTGCGCGCCCGCCTCGCCGCTCCGGATGAGGACACGCTCCTTTGGTCAGTATTGCAGAACGACGATAGGTCGCGTCGCCTCGGAGGTAAGTGTTCTCATTCTCTTTTGGGTCTCTTGCTTGGCTTTTGTCTCTTTGCCAACTCGCGATTTTCATTCTTGTTCGCCCACCATTAGGAACGTCTTGGGACGACGTGTTCGGCGATGGTGGTGGGACTTCTGTCCGCGCCGTCCGGCGACACTTCTCACTGCGACCATCCGCCCTCTCGCGATCGATCCACGGGGCAAGAACCAATACTTATGGCCGCTTCCCGTGGAGGTCTCTCGTCTGTTGCTCAAGTGGCCGGGACCACTACAGATCCGCGATCCGCCTCGGCGACCGCCAAAGCTCCGCGGCATTGCTCCTCCCCTGTGGCGGCCGACCCGAAGGCTCTCGGGAAGCGCCGCCTTATCCTCTCCCCGGACGACGACGATGAGGAGGGAGAGACGAGACCAAAGAGAGCTCGCCCCTCGAGCCCTAGGCTTTTGCCGCCTCCTGCAGCCCTTCCGGTGGGGCCTCATATCGCCACCGCCGCTCGCGCCACCAAAGCGAGAGCGCTGGCGACTCTTCGGAGCTGGCGCCGCTGCGCCAGTTTTACTCCTTCAAGGCTGACGCTTCTGCACGTAAGATTTCGCCGATGCGCCGGCTTCGTTGCCACGCCGGCTTGCTACACGGCGCCACTCGTGTTAGCTCTCGCCCGACGGCCCGACCGCGATCAGGCCGCCACCGCTCGCGACCAAAGCTTGAGCGTTGCCCCTTCAACCTTCGCCGTAGCGCCACCTCCTGTAGCTTTCGCGACTTACGCACACTTTATGTTAGGGTTAGCATGTCGACGCCGCATATCCGAACCCATCTCTGCTTATCTTCATGGGATAGAGCGACGCCGGGCCTCAAGCTCCATCCCGCATGGTTCGCTAGCCCCCAGCATGCCCGCGGCTCCTTTGACGGAGATGAGGCCGCCGGAGACAAGGCCGGAGGAACCTCCGGCCGTTGCAGTACCGACGCCAACGCCGCTGGTGCTATTGCTGCCGACGCCGGACGCTCCTTCGAGGCGCTGCGTTCTTGCCCACACTGGCGGCATAGAAGGTGTTTTGCTTCAGCCGTCATGGCGTCGACGAGTCAGGCAAGCGCTGAAAGCGAGACACTACAAGAATCGATATAATTTAAATCGACCACAAACCGTGAAAATAGAGCCAAAACCGACGAATTGACTTAATTTCGCCGCTTGTTTAACTAAATTAGGCCGACGAAATATTACGCATTTAAATTACATCACTTTTCGCTTGCTGTCGATTTAAATTACAAGATTTTCATCGGTTTGAGGCCGCATTTAAATTAATCCCAATGCGCCGCGCTGGCGACGGAAGTCGACGTGGATTTTAATTTCGTCGGCCTGGTAAGCCGATTTAAATTATCCGCCACGCCATCAAAAAATACGGAAGCTTCGGTTTGATCTCGATGGCGTGGCTATTAATTTCGTCGGTTAAAATCATAATTTAAATCGGTTTTGGCCGACGAAATTACAATTTTTTTTACAAAAAAAAATACAGGGTTCTATATAAATTCATTTAAAAATCATAGAAAATCTAGAAAAATCATAGAAAAATCATAGAAAAATCACAGATATTCATATCATCGCAAACTTGTACCCAACATCACATGACCATCCACCACAAGATGCATAAGAGTATATACATACATATAATTAATACATAAGTCCATCCACAAAATTCACAAAAAATCACAAAAAATCACAGAAAATTCATTCAGTTCTTACAACTGCAAGAATCCATAATTTATTATGAAAGGGGGAAACAACTACGCATAAGCAACAAAAATGAATTGTAAGAACATTGCATATTTACACCATTCTTACAAAGTTGAGGAACAGAAAGTGTTATGTATGCATTACAAGTTGTTTGCAGTTTCTATCAACATATAGTAAAGCATCTTAGTTAATAATGCAGAATTAAACAGACATCTAAAAGTAGATGGTTAATTATGCAACGCCCCCTGATAAATGCCTCGTGTTAAATCATTTCCATTCCTTGCTGACCTTTAGTTCATGTATGTCAGTAATTTTCAGATCCAGACAATACAATCATTCCTATCCCTATTCAAACCAATAACCGCAATTTAAACAGAATTAGCATAATACTTCTCCAATCAATGGGAGCGGATTTGTACAGAATATGGCATGGCTACAAACAAGAGATGCAGGATCAGCCATAACATGTTCTCACAGGTAAAACAGATATTCCATACCTTATCTTTGCGTTCAACTCATGCATTTGGCTGATGAACTCGTCTCTGCAACAAGGCAGGCAAGGGTGATTATAAACCAACAAAATTACCCTAAAGAAATGTGTCAGTAGCTAGCAACAGGGCACTAGACAATGAATTCAACAGCTAGCAAGCATCAAGAAGCAAAACACTGATAACTTACGAGCAGATCATAAGCAAGCTGACGGAACTAGTTTGCCTTGGAGTCAATGAATAAAACATTAACATCCCAATCTGGAAGAGTGAATAATACGTGCAAATGCACATATACATCAAAGGAACAAATGCAGCGACCTGTAAACAAACAAAATAAAAATAAAAAATTTGTACACAACAAGATTGGTACTCCATACAAGAAATCATGAATGTAAAACCAGGTGAAAACATAGGGGCATTCCATTGTTCAAGAAGGAAATTTTACCCTATGCAAACTACAACTAATGGTAACAAAGTGTAGCATCTTTTTGGTGTACTAAGGCGATGAGATTTTCCAGATAATTATATTTACTTACATCAGTGTACATGTGTTCAAATATAACCAATATAAGTGACAAATGCACATGATTGCTGTGGACTATGCAAATAAATTATCTAACCTGTCATGAATAACAGTATATATTAAGCATTGCAAAAGGTAGTCAATGACTCAATGACGTTGAAACAAAAGTTCCATAGCATTTGGACGAAAGGTAGAGAAAATTTTTAAGTGCTTCTTACCTGGACTAAAACCTCTTGCTTTCCGACAGACTTTATAAGAATGGAAAATAGGGACAAATCAACACCACTTGGCAGCAAAGTAGCTTCAGCCAACAGTATGGCAGCTGACATACAACCGAGAATGACAGCAAAAGCTTGATACATATTTCCTGTTTAAGAAAAGGAAATAAATTAAATTGATACCACTTGTGGTTGGAGGATCTCTCAGCTTTTCAGATAAGTATAACAGGCTTGAAGTACATACAAAATACGGTTTTTCCCAGAAAATTACTAAAGCACTTCTACAGCTCCTATTGGCAAGCATAAGAATTGAAAATGGCAAATTGATTACTCAACCCAGCAATCAGTATTCTTGGTCAGTTACCATTCATGCAGTAGTGACCAAAGCACTATCCTAGCCAAACTTTTTTATGAAAATAACTGTCCTGTTTGTATTTTTTTATCCTTTCCCCTGTTTAACCAGCCCATTAAACCTCCTTCAATTTGATGATATACCACTTAGAAAAATCACCGCAATAACAGATTTATCTCATAAAAACAAAACTGAATGGGACAAAAGGATTCATTACAGTTGCTATAGGATACTTCAGTAAAGTTGTAGCTGTTATTTTGTCAAGAATTACAAAAACCCTTGTTTACATAATATTTTCACAACAATGAAACTGCAGAATTGATTTCTAGTAACTAAAAAAACAATGAACTCACCATCCATTTGCATCACGCCGTTCATAATTTTTAATAGTGTCTTCTAGTTCGAGAGCCTCCATAACATAAGTCATATATTCACTGTGCGAAAAGAGAGAGAAAGTTTAGATAGCAGTCAAATAGCGCAGCGACAGCAACAGCTTCAATTTTCAGTGCCTATTTGCTCTATTTGGGACTCTGCAATATAAGACTCTTACAGCATGATAGAAACGGGGATTAGATCTGACCCGTAAATCAACTAAATACTCTTCAACCAAACCCCGTCTCAGTTGAAATCAACTGCGAGCAGGGAGGAGTTCAAATCAACGGCGAGCAGGGAGGAGGTCACCGGGGCAGCCGTGGATGGATGGCAGCCACGGAGGTGCCGATTTGATGATGCAGGGAGGCGGCGAGCGATGCAGCGGGGGACACCGTGGGAGAACAGGGCGCAGGATAGGAAGGGGTGGGGCGGGGGGTCGCAGCGGCGCAGGGCGGGTCGTGGCGGCAACGCGGGGCGGCGGCAGGGTAGCGTAGTGCTGGGCGGGTCGGCGGCCGTGGCGGATAGGGCCGGCGGCGCGGCAGCTAGGTCAGAGTGGGCGGACCGGCGGCGGCGTGGATTTTGGCGTGGTAATTTCCCCAAACTGCATGTGGGGGTAATAGAGGAACAACGCAGGTCACAGCGGTTTCGTCGGCTCGCCTAGACCGACGAAATTAATTGTACGATTTCGTCGGTTTTTTGCAAACCGACGAAATTAATGGTACAATTTCGTCGGTTTTTGCGTCGACGAAATTAATGATGTAATTTCGCCGGTTGTTTCGAGCCGATTTAATTTAGTTGAGGCCGATTTAAAAATCACAGATTCTCGTAGCGAGACCGCCGCGAGGAAATCGCGACGCTATACGCCGAGCGGCGCAAGCCGCCGCCGCCGCCGCCAAAGACGTCGAAGATCTTCGCGCGAGCACTCGAGCGCTTCGGTCCTCGCCGACATGTCGCCTACGCTTACCACACTTCCGGACGCCCTGTACCAGCTGGGTGTCACTTGTACTCACGGAGAGACCGCCGGCGATATCTTTGGGGCCGTGGGCACGCCGCCGAGGCCTCGCGCGATCCGCCGGTGGTGATGCGGCGCTGGCGATCGAAGATGGTCGCCACGGCGCTCTTGAAGCAATAAGGTTCGCTTGGCAACCGTTTTGCCCAAAACGCCGCTGTCGACTCGACGCCGCCATCGGGAACCTTTCGCGCCACCGACCGGATCGAGATCGCTGGTTGACACCGCCGCCAACCGCGTCTCTATGATGGGCGGCGCTGCGCCTGCAGAAGATGATGACGACGAGGAGTAGATGAACTCCCTTGCTTGTTTCGTCTTGTAAATAAAACCTGTTAATGCAAACTTTTTGCTTTTCTGTCGTGAATCTCGATTAAACTTTTGCGCAAACTCTTACTTGCGAAAAGAACTGGGGCACTGCAAACGCAAAAAGTTTTAGACAGAGCGTTCTATTGAAAGTGAGCGCTTTTTCCTTAGGCATCTGGTTACTTCAACCCTTATGGCCTCTTGGCAAACCGACCTTAAACGTTGCGTGGCGAGAGCTTAGCTTTCGGAAGTGGTCTAGTCGCTGGTGCCGCGCTGGCGCGTTGCCTAGACCGAAGTGACACACCAAAGCTAGAACCCGCCCGTCGCCTCGCCTCGCCCACCAAGAAGTTCAAGCGTGCTCGCCTTGCAACAAAGGGGCCATCACCTTAAGTACTTTTTTTCGCTACCGACTTTCAATGTATGTTTTCTAACATGACTTTAAGGCGAAAAAGAACGAGATGCCTATAGGAGACGTAACTTATCTTTATATTGAAGATGACTTTGTACAATGTACTTCGAGGCGAAGCTGGAATGAGGAAGACCTCACCGCCGGCTCCAAAGGAAGGCCAAAAGCTCTTGGAACAAACTACCCACGGTAGAACTTCCTCACCGCCGACGTTCCAAGTGTTCGCTAACTCGCGACCATCCTCGGCGAGCCCGACCGAGCTCGAAGGGAGATCGAGACCACCTTGAAGGGCCCTCCTTGGGGGAGCAGTTTGTTGCGCCCACCCACGCTTGATTTTGCGCAGAAGCGAGGTCACCCATCGCCGTTGTTCTCACACATCCGCCTTTGCTTGATAACGGCGAAGGTTCGCCGATACTGGCGCCCGGATCGCGCTTCGCCTCTCGATCTCCTCCAGAGATTTACTTTATCCAGACGCCGGTCGTGGTCTCTGCTACCGAACGCCGCCACTCTTGGGGACCCAAAGGCGAGCTCGATGGGAGCACCGCTTCGAGCCATACACCAGAAAAAGGGTCTCGCCGGTGGCTATGTTGGGAGTTGTCCAAAGGCCCACAACACGTTGGGGACTTCTTCGCCTGGCGCTTGTCGCGCTTCTCCAGACGGTCGAAAAGCCCTTATCTTGAGCCCTTTGAGTACTTCTGCGTTTGCCCGCTCCACTTGCCCATTGCTCTACAGATGTGCAACGGAGGCGGCTGACGCTTGGTACCTAGCTCTTCGCACCAGTCTTGAAATCGGCGCTCTTGAATCGAGCGCCGTTGTCGGTGATGATCTGTATGGCGCCGAATCGACGTAAGATGCTCTTCATAAACTTATGGCTGCAATGACGTGATCGCCGGACCGCAATGCCTCCACCCACTTGGTGAACTTGTCGACGGCGACGAACAGTCGTGTAACCTCCGCCGCCGTGTAGAACAGCACCTAAGATGTCAAATTTCTGCACCGCGAACGGCGGAGAGCGGAATGGTTTGCTGGCGCTGGGCGGTCGGTGGATCTCGCTTAGCATGAAATTGGCACGCTTCGATCTCCTCACCACTCGAAGGCATCCCGAGGGTCAGAGGCCTGTGGCCGTGGCGAGCTTTCCGACCAACCGCCGGCTCCCGAATGGCTCCCGCACATGCCTCCATGGATCTCGAGA
The DNA here is from genome assembly GCA_036346415.1 of Raddia guianensis. Classification (NCBI taxonomy): domain Eukaryota; kingdom Viridiplantae; phylum Streptophyta; class Magnoliopsida; order Poales; family Poaceae; genus Raddia; species Raddia guianensis. The sequence continues at coordinate 41,079,743 of CM070538.1, read as the reverse complement.
GAATTGCACTCCCCGCTTCCGAAAGTGACGACTTCAGAGAACTCGCTTGCGCCCGGCGTCTGAGTCCCCACCTACTGTATGTAGCGCTTGGCCTTGCACGCTATCTTCTCCGACGATCATCGCTTGGGATCACTCAAATCCCGCGGTAGGCTAGGATCTCGATCCATCCATCGACCTTCCCGGACGAAAGCGTGACGACGTTAGCATTGTCGCCGACGATACTCGCTCGGCTCGGCATTTCCGCCTCAACCACCTCGGCAGCTTCTTCGCCGCCTCCCTCCAACCGGGAGTCGTGGCAGATTGGTGACGTCTCCTCTAGATGTGGGGCTGCGTGGAAAGCGCCGTCCCGCTTAGGATTGGGGCTCATGATCGACGGTCGCGTGAGTCTTTCTTCAAAAACCCCAACCGAACAGTGCCTTTGACGAGGCAATGCGGGACATTCATCTGCCATATAGTTGTCGCGGAGGGGCGCGCAAGCCCAAACCCTCAAAGTGCCGCTCAACCGGCAAGACCTCCGCTGTAGGCCCCCAAGACGGATCCGGCGGTGAAATCCTTCCACGCTGGTTGATGACCAGAGAGAGTCGCCTTTTTACTTGCAACCGCCGGATGCCGAGGGTCGAAGCCACCCTGAGCCCGGCGAGCAGCCCTTCATACTCCACGACGTTGTTGGTAGCGCAGAACTCCAAAGACCACCAGTGTGCGGATAATGTCGCCGGTGGAGACACCGAGCGACACCCGCCCCGCCCCTCAGCGAGAACGAACCGTCGAAGAAGAGAGTCCACGGCGAGGGTACTGGGACGTCTTCAGCTTCTATGTCCGCCGGAGTCCACTCGCTGACGAACTCCGCCAGAGCTTGCCCTTTAATGGCCGTTCGGGGAGCGAATTTGAGGTCGAATTCTGCCAGCTCCATGGCCCACTTGGCGATGCGGCCCGTCGTCTCGCGGTTGAAGAGAATATCCCGCAAGGGGTACTTGGTCAAGACAGTGATTTCTCGCCCCTGAAAGTAGTGACGCAACTTCCGGGACGCCGTCAGCACGGCGTAGAGCATCTTATGGTGCTGTGAATACCTCGTTTCGGCGTCGTGGAGTACTTTGCTGATGTAGTAAATGGGCACTGAACACCTTCTCTTTCGCCACCAAAGACTGCTACGACCACTTAGGGGTTCGCCGCGACATAAAGGATCAGCGGCTCGCTCGGGTCCGGGGCGACCTGCACGGGCGGGGAAGTGAGATACTTCTTCATCCCGTCGAACGCCTCCTGCGCCTCCGCCGTCTACTCGAATTGGTTGGTCTTCTTCAGGAGCTTGAGTAGTAGGAGACTTTTATCCCCCAGGCGAGCTATAAAGCGGCCCAGGGAGGTCAAGCAGCCCACCAAGCTTTCGTGATCCGCCAAGTCGCGTCGGGGGCTTCATGTTCTCGATCACCGCGATCTTGTCAGGGTTCGCCTCAATCCCCCTCTAGGAGATGAGGAAACCTAGCAGTTTGCCCGACGGAACGGCGGATACACACTTCTCAGGATTGAGCTTGATGCAGTACTTCCTCAGGTTGGCGAAGGTTTCTTCCAGGTCGCCGATCAACTCCTCCGCCTTCTTGGACTTCACCACTAGGTCGTCGACATACACCTCCAGGTTCCGCCCTATTTGAGGACGATGAGCGATGTGCATGGCCCTCTGATAGGTTGGGCCTGCATTCTTCAATCCGAACGCCATCCTTGTGTAGCAGTAGACGCCCATGGGCGTCACGAAGGCGGTCTTGTCTTTATCTTCTTCGGCCGTGCTAATTTGGTAGTACCCGGAGTACGCATCCAGAAAGCGCAGCTGCTCGCACCCCGCTGTAGAATCGACGATGAGATCAATGCGGGCGTGGTCTGGATCCTTCGGCACGCATACTGCTGAGATCGGTGAAGTCCACGCACATCCTCCACCGCCCGTTGGATTTCTTGACGAGGATGGGGTTCGCGAGCCACCTGGGATGGGTGACACTGCGAACTACCCCTGCCCTTAAAAGCTTGTCCATCTCCTGGCGGATAACTTCCTGGCGCTCCACCGATTGCTTCCGGACCTTTTGCATGACCGGTTGTGCGCCGGGGAACGTTGCCAACTTGTGCTCAATCACCTCCCTGGGGACCCCAGCCATGTCGGACGGTTGCCATGCAAACACGTCTGCGTTAGACTGGAGGAAGGAGACGAGCGCGCCTTCCTATTTGGCGCCGAGAGAGGCGCCCACCCGAATGGTCTTCGCGGGTCGACTCACTCGGGAGATCGCCTTAACCTCCCGGACCAGCTGGGAGGCTGAGATCTTCACGGAGGAGCTCCCGAGTCGGTTTGACCTTCTGGCGCCGATTGCCCCGCCAAAGCGAGAGCGTCCTTGTCGCAGCGGGCGCCTCCGGCGGTCCACTTTCAAGACGATGGGGCCACCGCCTGGAATCTTCACCACCATGTACGATAGTGGCAAGCCGCCATGAACTTGGTCGGCGCCGCCCGACCCAAGATGGCGTTGTACGGAGGTCGAAGTCCGCCACCTCGAACTCGAGCATCTCGGTGCGGAAGTTGTCGAACCTCAAACGCCACCGAGGCTGACGCCCAGCGGAATGGACTCAGCCCCCGGCGCGATGGCGAAGAACGGGAGCGCCGGTCGAAGCTCCTGCTGCTGGATATGGAGCGCCTTGACGACCCGGGCGTATAGGAGGTTGAGGGAGCTCCCTCCGTCTATCAGCATTCCGAACCGTGGGCGCAACCATGATCGGGAGATGTCTGGGCGTGATATCGGGCCGGGTGATCGGCCGCCCAACGCGATCGGCTATTCGACCACGCCAAACCGCTTTGTCGACCTAAAGCCGACACGGCGGCACACACCTCCCTCATAGCACGCTTAAAGCTAGCGTGGGACGGATAGGTGGCCGATCCGCCGTGGATGACGGCGACTTCGCGCTCCGCCTGCTGAAAACCAAGCGAAGCCGCTTCCTTGCCGTTGTTGCCGCCGGACGCCATCGCTGCCGTGGACGACTTGTCCACCAACTTGTTGATGACATGGCAATCTGCCAAGTCGTGGGAGCTGTTGCGGTGGATGGGACAGTAAGCCCCTCCGCTCCACTCGCGGGGACGGCGGTCTCGCCCCTCATCGCTGCCGGGCTGCCGCGGCCACGGCGATCGCCATGGACGCCGCGCGGCTGCCCTGCGGGGCGCTCCGCCGGCGCCGTGACCTCCTCCTTTTTTACACGCCGCGCCCATCGCTGCCGGCCATTGTCGTTGTAAATCGTCATCGTCAGCCGCTCGGCGGCCATGACCTGCCGGTCTCGGCCGCCTTGCGCTTCTTCTTGTCCTTGCCGCTGGATTTTGAAGTCCGGCCTCGCCTTCCATGTTGTCCCCCATGCGGTAGGCGAGGCGAAGCGAAGCACTTTGAAGGCGCATTTGTGCGCCAGGGTGAAGAGCTCTTCCGTCGTCTTGATCTTGCGGGTGGCCATCTTCTCCTTAACCCTGGGGTCTCGGGCACCTCTCCTGAATGCCGTGACCACGGCGTCGATGGAGATGTCAGGGATGGTGTTGCGGATTTGGCTGAAGCGCCGGATGTAGTCGCGCAGCAACTCTCCCTTCTTCTGCTCCACGTTGTGGAGGTCGTTCTCGACTCCGGGCTGCTCAAACGTGCCCCGGAAGTTGGTGATGAAGAGCTCCAAGAGCTCCTTCCACGACCCCACGGACTCCGGGGGCAGGTTCATAAGCCAGGAGCGGGCTCCGCCGGTGAGCACTGCAGGGAAGTAGTTCGTTAGAACCTTCCCCGACCCTCCAGCCGGCAGCATCACCGTAGTGTAGACCTGCAAAAACTCGTCGGGGTTGGTGGAGCCATCGTACTTCTCGATGGGGTGGTAGGAACCTCTTGACATCAGACTCGACGCAGCGACTCCTTGAAAAGCGGCGGCCGACCTTGGAGCCTCTGCTCTCGACACGCACTCCGTCCGTCGTGCCCGCCGTCCGGACGGCGCCAAGATGCACCTCCTTCCCGGCGAAGGCGGCGCTGGAACCCTCTGGTCCTGGACGGGCGTGGCGTCAGTAGCGATCGCGCACCAGTCGTGCCGCCTGCGGAGCTTGTCGCGCAGGTCTTCTCCGTGTCGCAGATGGCGGTCCTCCAAGTGGGACCGGAGATCCCGCCCACCAGACGCCTGCTGGCGAACCCCGTAGGAGTCGCTCGCTCTCGTAAATCTGGCCCGGCTCCCTCACGCCGGAGATCTGCGAGGAATGCGAGGAGCAGAAGGAACAGGAAGAAGCGGAAGCGCCGGTTCCAGCGCCCCGAATCTTACACCACGCCAGCGCGGATCGACGAAGGGCCAAATCGCCGGCCACGGAGCCGCCGGAGTCCGAGTCACCGGCACCGGTGGGTTGTCAGCGAGGCCTCGCCGCATGGAGGTTCTGTCTTTGAGTGCACTCCTCCAAGGCCAGCGCCGCCTACTTGGCGGGCGGTCGCTTCCGCCAGGTTCCGAACCCTCGTGGCGGCTACCGCCGAGTGATCTATCGCCATCGCCCTTGGCCGACGCCATGGCAGCTGCTCAGCGGCTATACGCATCCATCGCGGATGGCGATCCGCCATTGATGAAGTCGAAAAGCACGAATCGATGCTAAGCGCCCCTACAGCGCGCCAGCGACAGCGTGTTCTCCGTGACAACCACCATGGTCACACCCCTAGTCGATTTCTATCTTGCTAGCCGATAAGCCGTGCTCGGTTCGATTTGGCGTGGGGCCGGCGAGGCGACTCACGAGATTACCTGAGTTCGGACCTCCTGCGGGTAATAGTCCTACTCTGCTTGAGCCTTAGCTCTTTTCTTGTTTTGGTTGAATGGAATGTGGTTCTGAGAATGCTTGCGAAGCGTGCGAAAAACACCGTCCCCTCTCCCTCTCTCTCGCTCCTTTTATACAAGCCTCGAACCGGCGGAGAGAGCGAGGGGTAGGCGATCTGATACTCTCGATAATCGACAAGACATCGAGACACGACAGAGAGAGGCAACGTCTTTGCTTTGCCACGCCGAAGCGGCGCCTCAGGCGTGCCAAGCGGCCTCGACCCGACAGACACACCGGTGAGGCTGCGGGTGGGACCCAAACCTTCTCCTCCCGCACGCGGCTATCTTAAGCAAACCTCTCTCTGCCGGTCAATTCCATTGCACATAAAGGATGTACCGCTTTCAGACCTGTAGGGTCATCAGAAGCGGTAATCATCTCTTGACTATCTATCCACGCGTGATGTCGCGACAATGCGCTCGTCTTTGCGGCAGGGAGAGCCTTCGCCCGAAGACTCCTTCCGCAGCGCCTCGCCACGCTGGCCCCGCTGCGATGGGAGGCCCTCGTGCACCGGAGGGCTCGCCCACACGCCTTTGGCGTGTGGGGGCCTCGCCCGTCTTGTTGACGGCTCGCCCGCCTGCACAGGCCACTGATCGCCCGCTCACCGTCACGGGGCCCTCGCTTTGTCTTCGAGGGCTTGCCCGCGCTAGAACTCGATCGCTCACCGACGCGTGGGGCCCGCTTGACGCTGCTGAGGGGCTCGCCAGCACTGGGCCTTGATCGCTTCGCCGACGTGCGTGGGGCCGCTGGCCGAGGTCTCGCCAGCTGGCTGGGCTCGATCGCCCGCCGACGCGTGGGGCCTCCTGAAGCGGCTGAGGGCTCGCCACGCCTGGGCCTTGATCGCCCTCGCCGCGTGGGGCCGCTTGAAGCCGAGGGCTCGCCACGCTACTGGAGCCTTGATCGCCCGCCGGCGTGGGGCCCTTTGAAGGCTGAGGGCTCGCCACGTATTTGGGGCCTTGATCGCCCGCCTAACACGTGGGGCCCGCCTTGAAGGCTGAGGCTCGCCACGCCACTGGGGCCTTGATCGCCCGCTCGACGATCGTGGGCCCCTTTGAAAGCCGAGTGCTCGCCCACGCTGGGCTCGATCGCCACGCGACGCGTGGGGCCCGCTTGGTCTTCTCAGGACTCTTCGTACCCCGGTATTTATTACACCAACAGGTGTCATCAGTGCTGGCCAACCCATTGGACCGAGCGAAAAAGTCAGCCTCTCTCTCTTTCTCTCTCTGACTCTGAGTCTGATGAGAGCTCTGAGGTCCATAGCTATCACGAAGTTTTCGTCCTTGGTGCGGGAGATCATCACTCAGCCTCTCCACTAGTCGGATACAAGGAGACCGCCACTGTCGCGGGGGACCCGGACCAGCGCCGAGTGGAGGATCAAGACCGCATACGTCAGCTTCGCATCCGCGGCCGCGACATCCAGAAGCTATGGGATCAGGACGTCTATACAACACCCCAGGCAAACATCGTCGTCTCGAAGACTCTTCTCGAGACCATCGCGCCGCAACTTCTGGAAGGCAGCCCGCTCGTCCAGACCCTGGCTCGAGCAACGACCATGGTGGAGATGGCTGCCATTCAACAAAACGAGGCGCGTCCAGCTCCAACCGCTTCGGCTCGTAGCCGGTCTACGCGCAAACGGAGCAGGGCTCAGCCCTCCGCGACCGGAAATTCTCGCCAGACGACCGGCCATGACCTTCGTCAGGACATAGAAGCTAAACGGCGGGAGCGCGCTGACGGCGAGCTAAACTCTCGAAGCAATCAAAGCCGACGCGTTGATGAGCAAGCCGAGAGCACCGCCATGAGCAACCACCGTCATGAGCATCGTCAAGACCCGCCGCGTGGACATCGTAGCATATCCCCAAGGCAGAGGCGGCCTGCACGACCGTTGGAGGGGATTTGGGCCTTCACCCCGTATCTTCGCCGAGTGGTTTGGCCGGATGGTTTTAACCTCAAAGGCATCGACAAGTTCGATGGCGAGAGGGACCCAAAGAACTGGCTGCAGGTTTATGCCCTAGCAGTCAGCGCGGCAGAAGGTGATAAGAATGTCATGGTAAACTATTTGCTAGTCTCTTTGACCCCAACCGCCCAGATCTGGCTAACAGGACTCCCGGAGAACTCGATCGAGTCTTGGGACGACCTCCAGGAACAATTCATCGCCAATTTCCAAGGGACCTATGAAAGTTCTGCGGGGAGATGGGAGATTGGATAGCTACATCGGCGCAAGAACGAGACTCTTCGTGAGTTCATCAAGCACTTTACCAAGAAAAAGAACGAGATCCGGGACGTTTCGGAGCAAACGGTCATCAATGCCTTCTTTGCCGGATGCAAATCCGAGGAGTTAATTAGGCAGATGACTCGGGACCCCCGCGTAATCTCAAGTCCACGTTCACAATGGCGGACCAGGAGGCCAACGCCGAGGAGGCCATCATGAATCATCACGGTGACAACGACGGAGGCTCCAAGAAAAAGCCTAACGATGAGCATGGCAAGCCCAAGGACAAAAAGAGCAAGGGGGATGAGATGGTTGCCAATGTGGAGCGCAATCGGCCTAAGCCCCCCAACGACAACGACTTCAACAAGGTTATGGACTCGGTATGTCCCTTTCATCCATGAGAAAAACATTCTACCAAGGACTGGCTCATTCTGCAGAAATTCGTTGAAAACTCGAAGCAGTCGGCGGCCAAGGGCGGTCATGGCAAGAAGCCAGACGGAGACTACCAAGATACTGAACGCGAGATCAGCTACATATTCGGGGGCTCCGACGCATAGGAGTCCATGCGGAAGCAAAAGCTTACCACTCGGGAGATCAATGCGATCGTGCCTGCAACCCCCAAGTACTTACGCTGGTCTGAGGTGCCCATCACCTTTGATCGATCGGACCACCCAGATCGGATTGCCTTCCCCGGGAGGTACCCACTAGTTTTGGATCCGGTCGTTCGGGGAGGCAAGTTGAAGAGGGTTTTGGTCGACGGCGGGAGTGGGATTAACGTCCATTACGTTCGGGACCAAGGATAATTATCGGACTGAGGGTCTAAGCTTTGAAGTGGCTGATTTCAAGACGGCATATCATGCCATCTTGGGAAGGCCGGGGATTGCCAAATTCATGGCTGTCCCCACCTACACTTACCTCGTCTTTAAGATGCCAGGTCCCAACGGTGTAATCACCATCCCTGGTGACGTTAAACAGTCCCTGCTTTGTGACAACGAAAGCTGCGAGGTGGCGCAAGCATTGGACTCATCTGCAGAGATGGAAAAGATCCGACTGGAGGTTGCATCCCTTCAGGAGGAACGGGATATCCCCGCCAAGAAGCAGGCCAAAACCTCCATCCAAGCAGCCGAAAAAACTAAGAAGATTTTGTTGGACCCGTCTGATCCTGCCAAGACAGCCGTGATTGGGACAGGGCTCGACAAAAAATAGGAAGACGCGCTCGTCACTTTCCTCCGGGCAAACCAGGACGTGTTTGCTTGGAAGCCTTCGGACATGCCTGGTGTTCGGATGGAGGTGATCGAGCACTCTCTCCACGTCGACGAACAGGCGAAGCCAATTAAACAGCGCCTGCGAAGATTTGCACCGGATCGAAAGGACGCCATACGGGAAGAGATCACCAAATTGTTGGCAGCACGGTTCGTCAAGGAGGTGTACATCCTGAGCGGCTTGCGAATCCAGTCCTGCTGTAGAAAAAGCACAAGACATGGCGGATGTGTGTCGACTATACCAACCTCAAAAAAGCGTGTCCTAAGGATCCTTTTGGGCTCCCCTGCATCGACCAAGTGGTGGACTCCACCGTCGGATGTGAGCCCTTGAGTTTTCTGGACGCCTACTCGGGCTATCATCAGATTAGTCTGAAGGAGGAAGACTGCATCAAGACGTCGTTTATTACGCCTTTTGGTGCTTTCTGCTATATCACAATGCCATTCGGGCTGAAAACGCTGGCGCAACTTATCAGCGCACCATACAGCAGTGTTTTCATACTTAGCTCAGACGCAATGTGGAGGCCTATGTCGATGGCGTCGTCATAAAAACAAAATACAGATAGGATTTCATAACAGATCTGACCAAGACATTCGAGAGCCTAAGGGCATACCGGATAAAGCTAAACCCCGAGAAGTGCGTTTTCGGGGTCCTGTCTGGTAAATTACTCGGATTCATCATCTCTCATCGGGGGATCGAAGCCAATCTAGAGAAGGTCAACGCCATCATCAAGATGAAGCCCCCGACCAGTCAGAAGAACATGCAGAAGCTCGCTGGATGCATCGTGGCACTCAGCCGATTCGTTTCCCGACTCAGGGAGCGAGGCATGCCATTCTTTAGGCTCTTACGCCGACAAGATGACTTTCAGTGGACAGCAGAAGCACAAGAAGCCTTCAAAGACTTAAAGAGGTTCCTCACCACGCCTCCGGTGTTGGTCCCACCCATGCCCCAGGACCCCTCTTACTCTACATCGGTGCCACAACTCATGTTATAAGCAGCGCTCTGGTGGTCGAACGAGACAAGCAGGACTCCTTCCAGAAGGTACAGCGTCCGGTCTACTTTGTCAGTGAGGTATTGGGCGATTCCAAGATAAGGTACCCACAAGTTCAAAAGTTTCTATATGCTGTGTTACTCACATCACGGAAGCTCAAGCATTATTTTCAAGAGCATGAAATTTCAGTGGTTACTTCTTCCCACTTGGAGACATACTTCATAATCGGAAAGCCACCGGAAGGATTGCAAAGTGGGCAGCGAGCTTGGAGCCTTTGAAATGAAGTTCAGGCCTCGATTAGCCATCAAATCTCAAGTATTAGCCGATTTAAATCGCGAGAATGGAATGAGGCTCGAGACTCTATGAGAAAAGAAGAATCTCGAGTACTGGACAATGTATTTTGATGGTTCCCTCATGCTCAGCGGCGCGGGGGCTAGGATTTTGCTCATATCGCCGACCCGAAAGAAGCTACGCTATGTCCTCCAGATACTGTTTCCCGTCAGCAACAACGCCGCCGAGTACGAGGCACTCATCCACAGGCTACGCGTCGCCATATCGCTCGGTATGAGGTGGTTAATGGTGTGCGGGGATTCCCGGCTCGTGGTTAACCAAGTTCAAAAAAGAGTGGTCTTGTATTGGCGACAACATGGCGGCTTACTGTCAGGAGGTACGAAAATTGGAAGACAAGTTTGACGGTTTGGAGCTAACACACGTGCTCCGCCGAGATAACGAAGCAGCAGACAAGTTCGACTGGTGTTTTCGTCCAAGAACTGCGCAAGCCGTCCATCAAGCCACCACCTGCACCGGGAGAAGATCAAGAGAAGCAGCCAGAGCTCGATGCAGAGGTATTAACAATTAATCCCGAGTGGACTCAGCCTTACTTAGATTACCTTCTTCGTGATGAGTGCACGAGAGGTGAAGCCTCACCGAGTGCATTCTGGCGAAGCAAGAGCTATAAGGTAGTCGGGGACGAGCTTTTCAGAAAAAGCAGTTCCGGGGTACTAAGGCGTTGCATATCTGAGTATGAAGGTAGGGATCTACTCAGTGATATCCACTCGGGAGAGTGTGGGCACCTGTGACGACCAAAGACTGGTAGGAAAAGCCTATCGGCGAGGATTCTTACGGTCATTGCAAGCACGGATGCAAAAGATATAGGCTCTGTTTCTTTGACTTATAATCAGTTATAAGGCTGCGACTTAAATTATCATTTTGTACGGTTATATTTTGAAATATTTTATAGTTATTTTTCAAGACTTTGCACAATTTGTCTCAAAGATCTCAAAAATATTTTTCATAATTTTTTTTGCTCTTTAAATCTTCTATAAAAACACTACAATCTTTTCAGATTATAATCTAACCGCTCAAAGAAACATAGCCATAGTACACAGATGCGATGGGTGTCAATTCTTTGCGCGGCAAATCCACATGCCGGCTCAGGATCTACATACAATTCCAATCTCTTGGCCCTTCGCCATCTGGAATCTACACATGGTGGGCCCCCTCAAGTGAGCGCAAGGCGGATTTACTCATCCCTTTGTCGCCATCGACAAATTTACAAAGTGGATCGAAGCCAAGCCGGTTGCTGTAATTACGGCGGCCAAAGCATGCGAGTTCTTCCGGGACATCATCGTACGTTTTGGCGTAACCAATCGCATCATCACCGACAATGGCGTTCAGTTCAAAAGCAGCGAATTCCAAGATTGGGGCGAAGAGCGGGGCATCAAGATTGTTAAGGAACCACACCCAGCAAACCGGCTTTGGGCCTGGCTCGGCTAAGGGGTGGGGCCCACTTGGATGGACCAGTCAAAACCCTAGCACCCAAGCATAAATAGGAGAGGTTTCAATCTATTATGTATCCCTGAGAAAAGCAATAAAGAATCATTCCTCTTCTACATATCTATGTTCTTCTGTGATTGTTCTTCGTCGTCTACGATTTACGCATTGCTAGACAACCTCGGACTACACCCGGTAGCGTGGTTGTCTAACAAAGATATGCTACACTTCGGTGGCCCATCCAAGAAGCCAGAATCTTTGATCACCTAAAGCCGTATGCCACGCGCTGGGTTAAGGAGTTGCCTTCGGTGCTCTGAGGGCTAAGAACAACCCCAAGTCGGGCGGCCGGGCAGGCACCCTTTTTCCTAGTCTATGGCTTAGAGGCGGTCCTCCCGACTGAATTGAAGTTCTGGTCCCCTCGGGTTGTCGGTTTCGACGATAATCAGTCGGATGAAAGAAGATGCGAAGACCTCGATCGGCTCGAGGAAGCCAGGAAAGCAGCAATGATCCAGTCGAAAAAGTACCAACAGGGCTTGCGTCGCTATCGTTAGCGCAACGTATGGGGCCGTGCGTTCTCTACCGGAGATCTGGTCCTCCGAAGGAATCAAAAGCACGAGCATAAACTCTCCCTACTCTGGGAAGACCCCTATGTGATCGATGAAGTGACTTGCCCGGGGGCTCACCGGCTAAAGCGCGAAGATGGATCTGAAGTGCCTAACACCTGGAACATCGAGCAGCCACGTTGTTTTTACTCTTAAATTCTTGTATTCAAGCATCGTGTAATTAGTCTTCTTTTTTGACTTGCTACTTAGCCGTAAACGATTAAGCGATGAAAGTCGGGCTACACTAAATAGTGTGTGGAGTCAACGCACTTTAATCTTATCAATAAAAGTTGTTTTCTCTTTACATGTGTTGATCAAATTTGGGTACTATAGAATTTATTGATTAATGGCATTCACATTTGTCGAGGACAACATTTAGCCACTTAGCATGTGCACAGGGAGAAAGCCAAGTGCTTATTCCTGGCACTCGGGGGCTGGATCGGTCGGCAAACGTGTTACATGAAAGAGGATAAAATTAAGTACTCAGATAAACAAGATCAGAAGTATTGAGGATCACTTAAACGTTTGGGCGTCAAGTACATCTACAAATTCAAATGCTTCGCTAGATTGGCAGCAGTCGGGTGAACTTCCTTCATCGAGGTGCATGCCTCTTCCTCAGTGCATGCAAATCCTACTTTCACGGCCTCGAGGTCCAGTCGGGGGAAGTTTGACTTTGCGATAGCAAGGCCTTGGCTGGTGCACGTCGTCGCTGCCTCCCGCAAGAAGGCCTTGATTTGTGCAGGAATATCATCAAGACGGGCCACGAGGATATCGGCGTCAGACGGCAAGTCTTCTTGAGGTAAAAATCTTTGGGCGTTGGAGCTATTCTGTCAAAAGCAGTTCTGCTGACTTCGTGGCGGACTTCACTTTTTTTTCTCAAAAACTTGGAATTGTGCCCTGGTCTTCTGCCGGTACTCTGAACAACCAATCGGACGTCACAAATCACTCGGATAATGGGGCTGAGTCAGGAAGAGTCAGTGGCGGAAAGTTACCTTCAGTTCTTTAGCCAACCTTTTGGCTTGAGTGCTGGCTTGGAACACCTCTTCCTCCATGGCTTTCTGCCTCGCCTCCGATATTTCCTGCAGAGCCTTCTGCCTCGCCTCCAATGCTACATTCAAAGGCAAGCCTTAGAGACTATCATCCAAGGAGCATTCTTTTTATAAAAGTTTAGTACTGTTTGGGGATATGTACCTCGGACGGTATTGGACTCTGCTACGTGGCGGAATGAGTTCAGTGTTCTCTTGTTGAAGCTCCTCGATCCTGTCGCGGTCCTGCGACATAATCGCGTATAACGCGTTGTCGAACTCGTCGTGAGACTTTAGCTCGCCCACCGCTCTCTGCATTCACAGGGTCTTTTGCTTTGACCTCTCTTTCATGCGTTGCATGGGAAAAGGGGGAGATCAGTGGGATTCCCTTGTGCAAAGCGGGGAAAAAGGCGTGAAGGGGCTTTACCCTGAACATCTCAGCCTGAGCCCTTGCCATGTTCTCCAATAAATCCCATTCTTCGGCCTCCTTCTCATCGTCAAGTTCACAGCCTTCCATCTCTTTCCTCCATTTTAATCGGAGTGGTGGAGCGCTGGCTTTGGTGGAGGGATGAGCAATTTCCTCGATTTTCGGTTCCGAGCTCTCTGGAGCTGGGGCCGGGATTTTCTTCTTCGCCGGCAAGGATTGATGGGTTGCAAGAGATGGACCGAAATCCTGGTGAGGTGTTGCATGCCGAGTCAAGTCTTCTGTTGATTTGGGCTCAGCTTGGTGATCGCACTCGGGAGGTGCTGAGGTCAGCACTTTGGTGCCGTGTGAGCTCGGTGTGTCATTCATGACGGGTTTCCTATAAGCATTTGAAGACCTTTCAAGACGTTGTTTTTCCTTTACAAATCATGAAGAGACAGAATTGTGAGGGAATACCTTCGTGACGGAATAAACTTGATTCCAATTCTGGTGCCCGAATCACTCGGGCTGGAGCCAGAGGGCTTCTCCGCCCCTGATGCGGCCTCTGGGTTAGCGGATTGGGGAGACGGAGGGCTTGGTTGCCGCTTGGCTGGAGCCGGAGACGACCTCAGCGTTGGGCGGCGGCGGCGCAGGAGCGGGATGTTGTCTTCATCGTCGTCTTCGTCCAAGTCCCCCAAAACAACCCCCCTTTCCTTTCTTGGCTGGAGGAGCATCAGCCGAGTCCCATGCGGGACGCTTGCGCGGTGCCTCCTTATGACTCAGGGCTTCTGGAACTGGATAGGTGGAGAAGAATATCGCGCGTCCCTGCATATGTGTCGGATTAGATCAATTGCAGTGCCGTTCCAAAAAAAAAAACCACGGTTGAGTTGAGAAGAATCTTTCGCTTACCGCTGGAGGAGGATATGACAGGCGATAGGTACTCAGGCAATCTGAGTGGACTATTTCTGAGCCTGGGGCGAAGAGCTCGGCCACTCGGCTGGCCACTTCCTTCTGTGAAATCGGTTCATCACTTTCCCGAGTGGCATCTTGCGGCCCCGAGTACTCGAAGGCGAGATGCACCCTCTCCTTGATGGGCTGGACACGGCGCTGAGTGTAGTTCCAGACTATGCCAATGCCGGTCACTCTAGCAATTTCAATCTGTTGAGGAGAACGAGAAGTTCCTTTACTTGGCTTCCTTCGCCATCGGCGAGAGGAGAAGACCAGGAGGGATGGATTGTGGGGCATTCTCCGAAAATGAAGGAAGGACTGGAGGAGAATTGGCACAGTAAAACCACTCCGAGTGCCAACCTTTGTTGGAGGTTCTCAAGGGAAGATCGAAATAGAATTTCCGGACCCCTTCCCGCAGCTGAAATCCCGCACCGCCTGCGGCTTTGGGAGAATTCTTGTTGCGGAAGGGTTTAAGAAGATAGAGATATCTGAAGAGGTCGAAGTGAGGGGCGATCCCATGATAAGCCTCATAGATGTGGATAAAAATCTCAATTTGAAAGAAGGAATTGGGGTTCAGATGGGAGACCTCAATCTCGTAAAAGTGCAGCAATCCTCGGAAGAAAGGAGAGCAAGGAAGGCCGAAGCCGCGAAGGAAGAAGGACTCGAAGACCACTACCTCGTCGGAGCGAGGGGTGGGGCAGGACTCGCCGGCGGCGGCGCGCCATGAGGCGAATTCTTCAGAGGGGAGCACGCCGATGGAGACCAGCTTCTATAACCTCCGCTCGGTCGTTATGGATTTCATCCACTCTTTGCCGCTCTTGACTACCTTCGGGGCGGCAGGAGATGATGGAGCCATGGCGGATCGGAGACGGTGGCGGTGGAGGATGCGACGGAGAAGAACCCTAATGGCGGAGTTCTCTTGGAGAGACTAAAAGACTGGCGCAAAAAGTGGGCGAGGAGAACTAATTTTGTTCCCCCGTTCCTAATTTATCATAGCAGGCTGCGTTTACGTGTTACAGGCAGACCTTTATGCAGCGCTAGATGCTACCTTTTCGGGGAGGCTCGGAAAACCATTCGGGTGGTTGAGTGGTTCTTCCCGAGAGGTTCGCATACGCGTCGGGCGCCGGTTTGGGAGCGTGCAGTCCTAACTACTTGGATGAAGCAATGTCAGTTGCGGATTGGAGATCAAAACCAGAAGATCGATGTGGATTTCTCAAAAGACTTCCGTTAAAGAGGCTCTTAGGCCTAATTACATATTTCCGCGGCACAACACAGTGAGCTAGGGCTCGTCGCTGGCTCGTGGGGAAACGAAAGAAGGGGAAATTACTCCGATGGCCACTTTACATCCTTTAATGGAGTGCGCACTGGATAGAGCCGCGGATGGCCGCTGATCAGGATCCTGATGGCTCTCTGGGCTGTATTTTCCACGAAATCCCTCCGCCAGTGTTGCCATTCGATGGCTCTGGCGGCCGTTGCGGCGGTGATGTGGGCGTGCTCCTCGGCGCAACCGATTTCCCAGAGATCCATTGCTCTCGAAGAAGAGAAGGTGGAGGTTTTTTGGGTTTCGCCGAAAAGGAGAGACTTGAAGAACTCGCAGGCTGGGTGTGGAGGAGTACATTACCCCTGGATTTCTTTTATACACAGAGGAGTTCAAAGGGCTCCTTGTAATCCGTTTCGAATAAGTAAAACCATCATGACGATGGGATGGAAGTGGATACGGCTACGTTTCCCGACGGAAGCGCGTGTCCCTTTGACTGTGTGTGAAAAGGCGCGGAAACGCTTCGCCTTCCCTTAATGGGCTTGGGCTAAAACTGCAAAGGGCGATCCCCTTAACAGGCTTTCTTAACACGCCGCTAACGGTGGCAATGTGTTAACATCGAGCCTAATCCGGCCTCGGTACACCCTAGAGGGCATATGACCGGAAGCGCCAAAATAAAAAATATTTCACGGCATACCCCATGTTAGGTCACTGACCAACCTCGCATGTTCGAGGTTGGGTGTTGGTGAAATTTGAGTACAGTTTCGGAGGTATGCCTTTTCTAAGGTCGCCGGTTGTATACCGCTACCCGGATACAACTACCTCTTGGCCAAACTGTATCCAATCAGTACGCCCCTAGGGGCCCATGGCTGATCCGTTCTCTGGTTGGGACAGGTACCACTCGGCTGAAAGGTGCGCCCCATGTTGGGCCGAGTGCTGGCTCTTACAAGTTAAGGCCAGACGCCTGATGCTGATATACTTTGAAATGCTTAATTTATAGCATGCTGCAAGACAGAAGCTGTAATTGCGTGGCTTAAGGCATGCCCCATGATGGGTCACTTGTTGCTTTCACAAGGCGAGGGTAAATGTCAAGTAGCCGAATTTGTCTGTTGAGGTGACGTGCCCAACGGACCGAAAGAAGCTAGAGTTTGGCACTACCAATCCAGGCATTGCTTTAACACAAAAACTTAAGATTTCTTGAGTTCTTTACAATCTCTTTTCAGATTACAAGAGTTATTGGTGAAACCAGTCAGCCGGACTTCTGATTCGATCGTAAAGCACTCGGGGGCTACTGTGGACTACATGGGCCCCGGGTATCCTCTAGAAGGCCCATAAGGGAGCAGATGGGGGACGACCCAAGTCGGCTGATTAGGGATAAAGATCACTCGGGTTACACGCGCCTTGAGCTCCAAGGAAGTTCCCGAGGATATGATCTAGCTCCATGTAATTAGGAGATCAGTACATGCATGACATGTAACGGCATAACAAGATTAGGTACCGTATATCACGTGTTACCTTGTAACTCTATCTCCCCCTACACTATATAAAGGGAGGGGGTAGAGGCCATAGGCAGAATCGTCTCAACATCATAGAGCATACACTATCATCATCTTTGTTATCTTGTATCCCGCATCTTGATCAATCATAATCCTAGAGCACAAGAAGTAGGGTATTATCTCGGCTGAGGGCCCAAACCTGTATAAACCCGGTTTTGTGCTACCATCTAGTTTGATTCTTGCTAACGCCCCCTCGTACAAATTCATTGCCGGCGGTGACCCCCCAGTTAGTCACCAGTCGACAATGAGGCCTGCCTCCCACCTGCATTTCCTCCTCCCCATCAATCAGATGAAGAAATAAGGGGGGCTCAGGATGAAGGAATGGAAGGACAATGAGCTGCACAAAAATTCCCCTTCAACTTGAGAAAGCCTACCAAAAATCCTTAGTATTCCAGAAATGTGGTCAACTGCAGAATGAAGATTGCCGATGTCAGGAAAAAGAGATGCAAAAACTCTTGTGAGCATGAAAAGGAAGAGTACACGTACTACCGGTTATGGAACTTCTTTCAACAAGACTATTATGAGTATGTGATCTATGAGAAGAAGACACCCATGGTGCTCATGCAGTCGATAGACTAGAAGTAATGGAGCAAGCGGACGACTTAGTATTCAATGAAGTTAGCAAGTGCTGTGAGTAGCACGAGATAAAGAACATCATAGGCTTCGAGTACTCATGGAGTGATGAAATTATTGCTCAGTTCTATGCCACCCTGTATGTTGAAAACAATATCCATTTCACCATGAATTGGATGACTAAAGAGATGTGATGTGATAGTCAAGAAGGACTTCGCCAGAATCTTGTATTTCTCTCCTAAGTTGAAATGAGACAAAGAGGAGATCCACAATGAAGGCGTTCTCCACACCAAGTCCTTGAACTTTCTTTATGAAGATGGTGTTAACTTAAACCATGGCAAGACAATAAACTTAGCTCCATTTTATGACGTGCTCAGCAAATTGTTCAAGAAAACCCTTGCCCTTAAAGAAGGAGATGCATCAAACATAATGTCATATTCTAGAACCTTGCTGCACAGAGTTGGTGAAAACCATCGGAAGTTTTTTCTGTTTTACATTGTCTAGAAAGAGATTCATTCTATCTCGATGGAGCCCAAGAGTAGTTGTGGATATGCCCCCTACATTATGTGCATGATCGATAAGGTCGTGGACTCACTTTCCATCTAGATGTTCATCACACGTGCTACCAAGTCAGGACTATCATGACTCCAGACTATGGAGCAGCAATAGCAGCTATTGCACCTCGCCCTCCTCTAGCAGTCGATGCCGCCTCTTCCTCCTCCGTCATTTAAGTTTTGAGGGCTATCTTCAAATTGAGCAAGAAAGAAAAGGCCGAAAGGAAGAAGAACACTCGAAGGAGAAATGAGATCCATCATGATCTCAACATCCTGTCTCTATGCTCTTCAGATCCTTCTATAGATGAATCAAGTGATGATGCTCGAGTAGATGAGATCTTTGGAGCTCCGTAGGTGGTCGACAATGACGATAGTGGAGACAAGGACTACGACGTGTCCTATTGGTGCCTTGATGCCCAAGGGGGATAGAAAAGCTTATCTATTTTTATATCTTATTTATCTTGCTTGCTGGCTCTTAATTTGGTTGGTTTGGATGGTAATGGCTGTGTTAAACTTGGTATCTTCTTGTGTGTCCTGCAATTGGTAAACTTTGTTGATCGTTGAAACTTGTTTAAACTTGGTGGTCTGTAATAACTTTGGTTATGCTCATGTGATGATGTTATTTAAATCTTAGTGTGTTGGATGCTATCATTCTTAAATTTGTTGCTATATACCTTATATGCCCCCATGCCGTGATATATGCATCTTTATTTGCAATTTTTCTTATTGTACTACTACTCAATTGCACATATGTATGGGGGCTCTTGCAAATTTTTTTGTTAAATATGTGCATTTGATTTCCAATCAAAGTATCAAACTCATCAAATGCACACATCTAGGGGAAGCTCACTCTATATAAGAGTTTGTTAATGTTTTATTAAGCGTTTTTGGGTTGCCATCAATCACCAAAAAGGGGAAGATTCTGTAATAAATGCCATGTTGGCTGATACATTTTTGTAATACTGCCTTAATTGCTATGGTTATGATCCAAGTAATGTAAATCTGTGCGTTCTAGCTAATTGATCCAGGGACTAGAACAGATAAAGCACAGAGGGGATTCGATTCCATTTTCGGTTCCCTACACAAACTGGAGGTAATCACCACCTCCCCAGAAGATGGCAAGCGGTTGGACAGAGACCTTGCTACACCTCCAAGAGGGAAACACCGCCACCGAGAAGAAGTGACAAAAAGATCCTGCATCTCTGACCCCGCAAAACAACCTCCACCATGGATACCTTAGATTTGCCGACGGGAAGCCTAAGCTCCAGTGACAATCTCGAACCAGTGCATCGCAAATGCCACATATCCTTGATCCACCATCGAGAACAACAAAAAAACCATCATCGAGAGACCACTCAGGCGCAGGAACACAACTCTAACATCAGTTCCGTCCACTAGCTCCAACCGCTAGTCATAGCAACGACGCTAGAAAACAAAACCCCCAGTGGATCTAAAGAGAAATACGGTGACGACCACTACCACTAACCCCTACACTACCATAGCTAGAAAATAAGCCAAACCTAACCACTGATCGACATACATCTACCATCCCCTCCCTCCGTCAATGCCCCAAAGGCCACCGACAATAAGGGGAGCAACTAGATCGACGTTGGCAATGGAGATCGCCAGTCGGTTGCCCTTCTAGCCATAATAGAGAAGAAAGGGGATCAATAAGCTTTGAGACAACAACCGCCGATGCCGAGTTAGACATAGTAGGTTCTGGTGGAGGATTATGAGTCCGTGTTACTGTTTTGAAAGAAACAAATGGTAGGGTACAGTGTTTAAGGGTGTGTTTGGTTAGTAGTACTAGGTATGATAGAACGAAATGAATAGGACAGGGTAAAATTGTATGGAACAAAAGTTGTAGCGGGTCATTAAACAAACGAAAAGGCTTCACCTTGGACACCCCGATGCTCCAAGGCCCATTCATGTGCTACGCCTTATCTCTTTGAGTACCGTTGCTACTCTATTTCTTCTCACATTCCCCTCCTCTCTCTCTCTAAGTAAGCTATGAGGTCACCAGCGAACTAGCCTTCAGCAATCTCCTTCTCCGACTAGCCCTCCAAATATGAGCACTCCTCCGCTCTCCATATCTTTTCCTCTACCCATCCTTTTTCCATGACATCCAGATTTGAGCACCTCACTGTATCTGCGGAAGCATACCTCTCCTCCTCCTCCTCCCACACATCAAGCTCTCTTCGAACTACCGATGCCCTTCATGCTGAGATTGCCATGATTGCTGATGTCGATGCTAAGTAGGAAGATGGGGAAAACACTAGAGCTTGATGAAGAAGGGAATTTTTTATTTGGAATATGATTTGGTATGTTCATACATGGGTTTTGATGTGGTGAAACATTGGGTTTTGCATGCCAAAACATTTGTTCTACTTGCTGAAACATGCCAAAACATGTAATTTTTGGGTTTGAATACTTCGACATTTGGTGCGGGCCCTACATGACTCGGTAACGGATATTCCTGAGATGCCGGAGTATTCAAGGGGAATATGCCTAGGTGTGGGCTGAGGATGTCCGGTGTATGTACCATGGGGCGACGGTGTTGGGACGCAAACTGGATGTTTGGGAGTTCGGAACGGTAGGATGTCGCGGAACGGTCGTATGCAGACGAGGCTAGATATCGTGGTGAGGCTAAGGACTATGACTAGGCTTGGAGGGCTAAGGTGTAGTCTTGTGCCGAATAAGTTTAAGGCTGTGGAGTTGTTGTGACGGTATGGACGAGGTAGCACTGTGAGCTTTTACAGTGTAAGGTTGAATTTGTAGTTGTGAATTGAATTTGGATTATTGACAACCCCAAACCAAGTGTGGTAAGACTTGGGTTCGAGATCACTGGTTTACTGAGTCTGTTGATTCATAGGTGGTGTCGATGGTGCGGACCGATTGTTATCTTGGTCGGAAGGAGTCCGGATGTCACGAGGCAAGGTGGGTCCGCTCGAGGGCCTGTGACATAGCGGATGCTTCAATCGATGGAAACTCATCGGATGGTGCCGGTGGTGGGCCGAAGCTTCGTTGGGAGTCAAGACGGTTTGGTGGGACCCAGACGCGTGAGACGAGGCGATAAGGTTCGAGACCAGGGCATGTCGTTACGGATGCGTAGATGCTTCGAGGCGAAAGGATCGTTGGAGACGGTCAGCATTCACTCGAAGATTCACGCATAATTAGGTTTTGGGTCAGCGAGTGTTGGCGGTCGTTAAAGTCCAAAATTATGCGCCGACATATGCCAACATTCTTGTAATTTGGGGGAAATCACGGTTTATGTATGAATTTTATTTAAACTAATTAAATTCCACAGGTTTTGGTGAGTTTGTGTCTTTAGGAGCAAAATGGGAAAAACCGGAGCTGAATCAGAAGACAAAGTCTGTCGGCCGACCTACCCTAGGTTGGCCGACCTACTTTTGTCGTCAAACCGGTTGAATTTTTTCTGGTGATCGAAGAAGCACACAAGGGAAACATTTGAGCCATCGGCATATGTCGGTTTGATTGTGCGGCAGAGATTACTTTGGGATGAATCCATGGGTCCACTTGGAAGGAGAATTTACCGGTCCAACTTTCAGAACCGACGTGGAAGATCATCTACACCATCAAAGAAGCATTTAGGAGTAATCGACGGCTGGGAGGTGCCAAAGGTAGGTCGGTGGACCCACCCTAGGCTGGCCGACCCTATTGGATTCCCTCTCAGATTCTCCTCTGACTGGTGGCTTGGTGACAAATGTCCCCTAAGGTGGCTGCACCTGCATGGCTTCGGTTTCCATTTGGAGCTTTGTTACACACAGACCATTTGGAGCTTTACTTTGTCATTTGCTAGAGTAGTACTTAGTTTGGAAGTCAGAGTCAAGTTGATCTACGGCTCGGAGTTCCATTGAATTTTTTTAACCATTAAAATTTGAAATAATTTTTTTTCAAAACTTTATATTTCAACACTAACAACGTAACACGCATTCCATCTAGTTACCCGGAGGTATATTATCAACATCCTTGGTATATTATCAACGTCCTCACTAGGAAGATTAGATTTAAAACCTTTGTGTCGATTGGTGGCTAATTGAGGGTCACTGTCAGCAATGAATTTGTTGCGGGGCTATGCGCTAGAACAAAACTAGATGGTAACACAAGACAAGGATTTATACAGGTTCAGGCCCTCAATTCAAAGATAATACCTTAGTCATGTGCTCTAGGATTGTGTGTCTACGTAAATTCGCAGACATGGATGTAGATGATGAAGATGATTCTATGACACTATCCCTCCCTTTATATAGTGTAGGGGGGACAAGGTTACATGGCTCTATCCAGTACATGATACAAGATTTTGTTATATCTGCACATGATATGCACCGACATTTACAGGTATGAATCTCCTAATTACATGGAGCTAAACTCTATCCTTGGGAACATCCTTGGCGACCAAGTTATGCGTAGCCCGAGTGGTCTTCATCCTATCCAGTCAGCTTGGACCGC
The DNA here is from genome assembly GCA_036346415.1 of Raddia guianensis. Lineage (NCBI taxonomy): Eukaryota > Viridiplantae > Streptophyta > Magnoliopsida > Poales > Poaceae > Raddia > Raddia guianensis. Next base: position 41,057,296 of record CM070538.1, on the reverse strand, counting down.
CCCCCACTTGCTACCTCATGGACCTTCTAGAGGATACGCGGAGCCCATGTAGTCCATAGTAGCCCCCGAGTGCTTTACGATCGATTTAGATGTCTGGCCGACTAGTTTGATGGAAGGCTCTAGTGATCTGAAAAAAGATTGTAAAAAAACTCAAGAAATCTTAAGTTGTTGTGTTGAAAGCAACGCCCGACTCGGCAATACCGAAACTCTGGCTTTCGGCCTATTTGGCACGTCACTTCAACTGATGAATTTGGCTACTTGGCACCCATTCTCACGTTGTGAAAATAGCAATCGGCTCATCATGGAGCGCCCCTAAAGCCACGCAATCACATCTTCCATCTTGTGGCATGCTATGTATTATGCGTTTAATGTATGTAAGCATCAGGCGCCTTGCCCTGTCATGCAGGAACTAGCAATCAGCCCAACATGGGGCGCATCATTCAGCCGGGTGGTACATGTCCCAACCAAAGAAGGGATCAGCTGGTGGCCCACTTAAGGGCGTACCGATTGGATAAAGTTTAGCCGAGAGGTATCCGTACCTAGGTAACGGTATACAACTGGCGACCTATAAAAGGCATACCTTCGAAACAATATCCAAGCTTCATCAACACTCAACCTTGAACAGGCAAAGTTGGCTAGTGACCCAACATGTGGTATGCCATGAAACATGTCGGTACAATAAATACCGGGGTATGAAGAGTCCTAAGGAAGGCCAAGAATGCATCAGGCGGGCCCCACGTGTCGGGTGGGCGACCAGGCCCCAGCGCATGGGCGAGCCCCTCAGTGCATCCGGCGGGCCCCACGCGTCGGGTGGGCGACCGAGCCCAATGGCGTGGGCGAGCCCTCTCGGCGTGGCAGGGGCCCCCGCCGCAGCAGGGCCAGCGTGGCGTGGAGCGACAAAAGGAGACTTCTGGGCGAAGGCTCCCCCTGCTGCGAAGGACGGGCGCATTCAATGCGACATTACGCGCGGATAGACAGATGAAGAGATGATTACCGCCACAGTGACCCCTGTAGGTCTGATCAACTGTCACTGTGGCGCAGCGGAATTAACTGGCAGAGAGAGAGTGCACCGTCGTCAGGGTGGCCGCCCGTGTCAGAAGGAGCAAGCTGGGCCCCGCCCGCAATCTCACTAGCGTGTTCACACGGGTCAGAGGCCACTTGCGAAGCACGCGTGGGCGGCACCATCTGGCAAAGATAGCGACACGTTTGCGTCTCTCTGTCCGTCCTTACGTCTTATCGATTATCTTGAGAATCTTGTACTACCTACCCCCTCGGCTCTCTCCGCCAGTCCGAGACTTATATAAAAGGGGAGGAGAGAGAAGGGAGAGGGGGGTTCGAAACATTCTGTAATCACATTCCACACAACCACAACACGAAAAGAGCTAAGGCTCGGTAGGAGTAGGACTGTTACCCGAGAGAAGTCCGAACAGAGGTAAACTACGTGTGTCGCTCCTCGCATGCGTCCGACGCTCAAATCGAACTGAGCTCGAGCTGATAGGCTAGCAAGATAGAAATCTGATAGGGGTGTGATCCGCAGTGGTTGAGTGGAGAGCACGCCGTTAGTGGCGCGCCAGGTAGGGGAGCGCTAGAATCAGTTCGAGTTCTTCGACCTCTCTCCAGGCGGTGATGGCAGATGAGCAGTCCGCGATGGACCAGGAAGCGGCCGCTAGAGTCATGATGTGGCGTCGATTGCGGCAATGGCGGTGGATTAGCCGGCGGTAGCCGTCCGTAGAGGTTGGCGCCTTGGCGGCGGCCGTCCTAATGCGCTAGGCGGCCCAGCCTTGGAGAGTGCACTCGGCGCCAAAACCTCCATGCGGCGAGGCCTGTTTGGACAACCCGCCGGTTCCGGTAAGTCCGGTCTCTCCGGCGGCGCCGTGGCTGGCCAGCTTGGCCCGCTATGTTGAAGCCGCCGTGGTGGTAGTGCAAGTTGCGGGGGGCGCGGGAACTGGTGTTTCCGCTTCCTCCCGCTCTTTGGTTTCTCCGCATTCCTCCCACGGATCTCCTGGCGAGAGGGAGCGGGGCGATCTGACAGAGCCGAGCAACTCCTAAGGGGTTCGACCGAGCAGCGTCAAAGGGCGCGGGATCTCCGGTCCCACTTGGAGGACCGCCATCTACGACACGGAGAAGACCTGCGCGACAAGCTCCGGAGGCGACACGATCGAGAGCGCGACCACGCTATTGCTGCCGTTCACGGGGGTCAGCAGGAGGACTCCCGTGGGGCCGCCTCCGTCGGAGAGGGCGGCGCCTCTTCGGCGCCGTCCGGACGGCGGGCGCGGCGGGAGGAAGGGCGCATACAGGAGCAGGAGGCTCCAGAAGTCGGTTGTTGAGCCTTTTCGAAGGAGATGCGCCGAGTGCAGATGGGTCTACCAACCCTGACGTGTTTGTGCAGATCTACACCACGGTGATGCAGCCGACTGGAGGGTCGGGGAAGGTTCTGGCGAATTACTACCCCGCGGTCCTCACCGGCGGAGCCCGCTCGTGGCTCATGAACCTACCCCCGGAGTCAGTGGGGTCGTGGAAGGAGCTCTCCGAGCTCTCCATCACCAACTTCCAGGGCACGTTCGAGCAGCCCGGAGTTGAAGACGATCTCCACAATGTGGAAGCGAGAAGAAGGAGAGTCATGTGGCGACTACATTCGGCGCTTCAGTCAGGTTCGCAACACCATCCCTAACATCTCCATCAACGCCGTTGTCACGGCCTTCAGGAGGGGCGCCCGAGATCCCAAGGTCAAGGAGAAGATGGCCACCCGCAAGATCAAGACGACGGAAGAACTCTTCACCCTGGCCCATAAGTGCGCCCTTCAGGCGGAGGCGCGCTTCCGCCTGGCTGCAAGGGCAGGGGCCGTTGCGGGCGGCGAGGCCGGGACCTCGAAAAATCTCGGCGGCAAGGACAAGAAGAAACATAAGGCGGCTGAGACCGGGTAGGTCCTGGCCGCCGAGCGCGATGACGACGACGACAACGGCCGGCCGAGCGGTGAGCGCGGCGGGCAGAGAAAAGGAGGAGGTGGCGGCGGCGGCGGCGGCAGGAACGGTCCCCGCAGGGGCGCCCACGACGAGGGCCGAGACCGCCGTCCCCGTGAGTGGGGCGGAAGGACTTACTATCCATTCACGCAACAATTCCACGATTTGGCTGATTGCCATGTCGTCGACAAGTTAATTGGAACAATGGCGTCCACGAGCAAAGCGAGCGTCCGGCAGCGGCAAGGGCAAGGAACCGGCTTCGCTTGGTTTTCAGCTGGCGGAGCGCGAAGTCGCCGTTATCCACGGTGGATCGGCCACCTATCCATCCCACGCTAGTTTCAAGCGTGCGGCGAGAGGAAGTGTCGCCGCCGCGTGCCGGTGTTGGGTCAGCAAGGCAACCTGGTGTGGTCGGGCGACCGATCACATTCGATCGAGCCGATCACCCCTTGATACCGCCCGGCGGGGCATCTCCCGTTCGTGGTTGCGCCCACGGTCCGGAATGTCAAGCTGGGGCTGGTGCTGGTAGACGGAGGAAGCTCTCTCAACCTCCTATCCGCCCGAGTCGCCACGGCACTCCAGATCCAGCCGCAGGAGCTTCGACCGGCGCTCCCATTCTTCGGCATCGCGCCAGGGGCTGAGTCCGTCCCTCTGGGGCGCGTCAGCCTTCCGGTGACGTTTGGAGGCTCCGACAACTTCCGCACGGAGATGCTCGAGTTCGAGGTGGCTGACTTCAACCTCCCGTACAACGCCATACTGGGTCGGCCGGCGCTGACCAAGTTCATGGAGGCCTGCCACTATGCGTACATGGTGGTGAAGATTCCGGGGCCAGCCGGCCCCATCATCGTGAAAGTGGACCGCCCGGAGGCCGGAGGCGCTCCGCTGTGACAAGGATGCCCTCGCTTTGGCGGGGCGGTCGGCGCCAGGTGAAGCCGACTCAGGGAGCTCCTCCGCGAAGATCCGTGCCTCCCGGTTCGTCGCGGAGGTCATGGCGATCTCCCCGAGTGAGTCGAGACCCGCGAAACCGTTTCGGGCGCCTCTCGGCGCCAAATAGGAAGCGCTCGGCTCCTTCCTCGATCCTAACGCAGCGTGTTTGCTTGGCAACCGTCGACATGGCCGGGTCCCTGTGGAGGTGATTGAGCATAAGTTGGCAGCGTTCCCGTATGACCGATTATGCGAAAGTTGAGCGATCGGTGGAGCGTCAGGCCGTTATCCGCCAGGAGGTGGACAAGCTTCTGAGGGCCGGGGTCGTTCGGAGCGTCGCCCATCCCAGGTGGCTCGCGAACCCCGTCCTCGTCAAGAAATCCAACGGGCGGTGGAGGATGTGCGTCGACTTCACCGACCTCAACAGGGCATGCCCGAAGGATCCGTACCCGCTGCCCCACATCGACCTCATCGTCGACTCCACGGCGAGTGCGGCGGTATGCTTTACGGATCGCACTCTGGATACCACCAGATTAGCATGGCTGAGGAAGATGAAGACAAGACAGCCTTTGTGACGCCCATGGGCGTCTACTGCTACACGAGGATGGCGTTCGGATTGAAGAATGCAGGCCCAACCTACCAGAAGGCCATGCACATCGCTCACCGCCCCCAAATAGGGCGGAACATGGAGGTGTACGTCGACGACCTGGTGGTGAAGTCCAAGAAGGCGGAGGAGTTGATCGGTGACCTAGAGGAAACCTTCGCCAACCTGAGAAAGTACTGCATCAAGCTCAATCCTGAGAAGTGTGTATTCGCCGTTCCGTTGGGCAAGCTGTTGGGTTTCCTCATCTCCTAGAGGGGGATTGAGGCGAACCCTGACAAGATCGCGGCGATCGAGAACATGAAGCCTTCGACGCGACTTGGCGGATCACGATGCTAGGTGGGTGCTCGACTTCCTGGGCCGCTTTATAGCTTGCCTGGGGGATAAGAGTCTTCCTCTACTCAAGCTCCTGAAGAAGACCAACCAATTCGAATGGACCACGGAGGCGCAGGAGGCGTTCGACGGGCTGAAGAAGTACCTCACTTCCCGCCCGTCTTTGGTCGCCCGGACCAGGCGAGCCACTGATCCTTTATGTCGCGGCGAACCCCAGTGGTCAGCAGTCTTTGGTGGCGGAAAGAGAAGGTGTTCAGCGCCCCATCTACTACGTCAGCAAAGTCCTCCACGACGCCGAAACAAAGTATTCGCAATACCATAAGATGCTCTACGCCGTGCTGACGGCGTCCCGGAGGCTGCGTCACTACTTCCAGGGGCGAGAAATTACAATATTGACCAAGTACCCCTTGCGGGAGATCCTCTTCAACCGCGAGGCGACGGGCCGGATCTCCAAGTGGGCCATGGAGCTGGCAGAGTTCGACCTCAAGTTCGCTCCCCGAACGGCCATCAAAGGGCAAGCTCTGGCGGAGTTCATCAGCGAGTGGACTCCGGCGGACGTAGAAGCTGAAAGCACCCCAGGACTCTCTTCTTTGACGGTTCGTTCCGGCTTGAGGGGGCTGGGGCTAGTATCGTCCTGGTGTCTCCCACCGGCGACATCGTCCGACACCTGGTGGTGCTGGAGTTCCGTGCTACCAACAATGTCGCGGAGTACGAAGGGCTACTCGCCGGGCTCAGGGTGGCCTCAACGCTGGGCATCCGGCGGCCGCAAGTCAAGGGCGACTCTCTCCTGGTCATCAACCAGGCGAGGAAGGAATTCACCTGTTCGGATCCCGTCATGGTGGCCTACCTGGCGGAGGTGCGTCGGTTGGAGCGGCATTTCGAGGGTTTGGGCTTCGCGCACATCCCTCGCAACGACAACTATATGGCGGATGAGTTATCCCAGATTGCCTCGTCGAGGGCACCTGTTTCGGCCGGGGTCTTTGAAGAAAGACTCACGCGGCCGTCTGTCGCAGCCCCCGATTCTGGTGGGGACGGCATGATGCTCGACGCAGCTCCCGCGACTGGAGGAGACGTCGATGTCCCCGTAGTAGCTCCCCGGTTGGAGGGAGGATGCGGAAGAACTGCCGAGGCGGTTGAGGCGGAAATGCCAGGCCAGGCAGAGTACGTCGGCGACAATGCTAACGTTGTCATGCTCGTCCGGGAAGGTCAGTGGATGGACCCGATCCTAGCCTACCTGCGGGACGGAGTGATCCCCGACGATGATGCGTCGGCTGAGAAGATAGCGCGCAAGGCCAAGCGCCACATACAGTAGGTGGGGACAGACGCGCGTGGCACAAACGGAGTTCTACTGAAGTGCATCACTCGGGAAGCGGGGAGTGAGATACTCTCTGAGATCCATGGAGGCATGTGCGGGAGCCATTCAGGGAGCCGGGCGTTGGTCGGAAAGGTCTTCCGCCACGGCTTCTATTGGCCTACAGCCCTCCAGAATGCCTTCGAGTTGGTGAGGAGATGTGAAGCGTGCCAGTTTCATGCTAAGCAGATCCACCGACCGGCCCAGGCGCTGCAAACCATTCCGCTCTCCTAGCCGTTCATGATGCCGGGGCGAGACATTACAGGCCCGTTCCGGGCGACCGGAGGCTACACGCATCTGTTCGTCGCCGTCGACAAGTTCACCAAGTCGGTTGAGGCCTCACCAGTCCTGGCGATCACGTCCGCTGCAGCCATAAAGTTCATGAAAAGCATCTTCGTCCGGTTCGGCGTCGCCAGCAGAATCATCACCGACAACGGCGCTCAGTCCAAAAGTGCCAATTTCCAAGATTGGTGCGAAGGGCGGGGCACCAAGCTGTGCTTCGCCTCCATCGCGCATCCGAAGAGCAATGGGCAAGTGGAGCGGGCAAATGCAGAGGTACTCAAAGGACTCAAGACAAGGGCATTCGACCGCCTGGAGAAGCGTGGCAAGCGCTGGGCGGAAGAAGTTCCCACTGTGTTGTGGGCACTGCGGACAACTCCCAACAGAGCCACCGGCGAGACCCCTTTCTTCCTGGTGTATGGCTCTAAAGCGGTGCTCCCATCGGAGCTCACCTTTGGGTCCCTGAGGGTGGCGGCGTTCAGCGAAGACAGAGACCCTGACCGGCGTCAGGATGAAGTAAATCTCCTCGAGGAGATCAGAGACAGGGCGGCGATCCGAGCCGCCAGATATCAGCAGGCACTGCGCCGTTATCAAGCAAGGCGGGTGTGTGAGAGAACACTGGCAGTGGGCGATCTCGTTCTACGCAGAATTCAAAGCGCAGTGTGCCGCAACAAAACTGTCTTCCCCGTGGAGGGCCCTTCAAGGTGGTCTCGCCTCGCCTGATCTCGGTCGGGCTCAGATTCGAGGATGGTCGCGAATTGGCGAACACTTGGAACGTCGAGCAGCTGAGGAAGTTCTACCCGTAGGTAGCTGTTCCAGGAGCTTTTTTGGCCTCCCTTTGAAGCCGAGCGGCGAGGTCTTCCTCCTTCCCCGCTCGCCTCGGGGGCTACGATGTATAAAGCCATCTACAAAATAAAGATAAGTCCTGTCTCTCTATGGGCATTTGTTCTTTTTCGCCTCCAAAAGTCTGTTAGAAAACTTTCTGTTGAAAGCTGGAAGCGAAAAAGTACTTAAGGCTGATGGCCCCTTAGTCGCAAAGGTGAACGCTTAAACTTGCGGCTCGGCGGGGTGAGGCGGACGGAAGGCGGGCTCTAGCCTGGTGTGTCTGCTCGGTCTGGGCAATGCGCCAACGACGGCACCAGCGTCTAGACCACTTCCGGAAGCTAAGTTCTCGCCACGCAACGTTTAAGTCGGTTTCCGAGAGGCCATAAGGGTTGAAGTAACCGGATGCCTAGGAAAGCGCTCACTTTCAGCGTTACATCTAAAACTTTTGGCGGTCAGTTGCTTAGCCTCAAAAAGTCTGTTAGAAAACTTTCTGTTGAAAGCTGGTAGCGAAAAAGTACTTAAGGCTGATGGCCCCTTAGATGCAAAGGCGAACGCTTGCGGCTAGGCGGGGCGAGGCGGACGGAAGGCGGGTTCTAGCCTGGTGTGTCTACTCGGTCTGGGCAATGCGCCAACGACGGCACCAGCGTCTAGACCACTTCCGAAAGCTAAGTTCTCGCCACGCAATGTTTAAGTCGGTTTCCGAGAGGCCATAAGGGTTGAAGTAACCAGATGCCTAAGGAAAAAGCGCTCACTTGCAGCAGAACGTTCTGTCTAAAGATTTTGGCGGTCAGGTGCCTCAGTTCTTCTTTTTGCAAGTGAGATATTGCGTAAAGTTTAATCGAGACTTATGGCAAAAAGAGCAAAAGTTTGCATTGACAGGTTCTATGTACAAGACGAAACAAACAAGGGAGTTCAGCTACTCCTCGTCATCATCGTCTTCTGCCGGAGCGGCGCCGCCCATCATGGATACGCGGCCGGAGGCGACCTCGACCTGAGATTGTTCGCCCGGGTCCAGCTGGCGCGAAGGTTCCCCGGTGGCGGCGTCGAGGTCGAACGCAGCGTTTCGGGTAAGGTAGTTGCCCAAGACAAACCGCGCTGCTTCGAAAGCACCGTGGCGACCATCTTCGATCGCCAGCGCAAGATCACCACCGGCGGCGGTCGCTGGCCTCGGCGCCACGCCCCATCTGCGCCAAAGATATCGCGCTTGTGACCGTCTCCTCCGGTAGGCGTCTGAGGTAACCCGGTGGGTACAGGACCCGAGGCGCTTCGAGTGCGCCCGCAAGGTCTTCAAGATCTTTGGTGGCGAGGCGGCAGCTGCTTGTGCCGCCGCTTGACCTCGCTGGTCGCCGCTTCCATCGCGCCGCAACTCGCCGGCGGCTCGCTCCGCCGAGGCCAGGGCGCCTTCCCGCGCCACCCAAGTGTGGGCGAGGACGCGAAGCGCTTCGAAGGAGCGCCCGACGTCGGCGGCAATGGCAGAGATGGTGTTGGTACCGGCTGAGGCAGTGGCCGGAAGGTCCTCCAGCCTCGACGCCGGCGCACTCTCCGCAGCTGGAGGAGCCGTCTCCGTCGAAGGGGCCGCGGGCAAGCTGAGGGCTGGCGGATCGCGCAGGACGGAGCCTGAGGCCCCAGCGTCCGCTCTATCCCGCGAAGAAAAGCCAAAAGGGTTCAGGTATGCGAAAAACGTTTGGCATATTAACCCTAACGCGAAATGTACATGAACGCAGAAAAAGTTACCTGAAGCGGCGCCCCCCAAAAGCGAAGGAAGAGGGGGGCAGTGTCAGACCGCTTGGTCGCGTAGCAGGCGCCGCCGCCCCTCCTCCCGTTGTAGGAGGCGGAGGGGGCGGCGGAATCACCGCAGCCAGCGCCGTCGAAGCAAGCGCCGGCACGGGAGGTGTCAGTAGAAGAGGAGCTGCAAGGCGAGAGGTGCTTGCTGAAGAAGCCGGCGCAGGAGGCGCCGATTCCGCAAGAGTCGCCGCGCTCTCGCCAGGCGGCAGAGCGGGGGCCAAAGGTGGCGGCTCAGGACTCGAAGGGCGGAGCCTTTTTGGGCTCGCCTCTCCCTCTTCATCATCATCGTGTTGGGAGAGGATGAGGCGGCGCTTCCCAAGAGTGCGGTCGGAGTCGGCCGCCACGATAGGAGGAGCGGCGGCCGCAGGAGCTTGGGCGGTCGTCGGCGGAGGATCGCAGATTTGCAGAGGTCCCCGGGCCACTTGGACCGCGGGACCGAAAACCACCATGGGAGGAAGCACGCGCAAGTACAAGTTGCGCTCCTTTGGGGGCTAGTCACGAGAGGCGGATGCTCATGCAAAGCGGAGAATGTCGCCACCGGGCGCAGACAAAGAATCCCGCTAGCCATCGCCGAGCACATCCTCCCAAGCACGTTCCTCAAGTTGGACGCACAAAAAGAAGAAGCCACGAGTTGGCGAACAACCAAAAAGAAGAGGAAAGGACGTTCTGCGGAGCTAGAAGACCCGAAAGAATAAAAGAACACTTACCTCCAGGGGCAACGCGGATTCTATCATCATCGCCATAGTACTGCCAGGTGGGGCGCGCCCTCATGCGAAGCGGGCAGAGGCGGCGTCGCAAAAAGTCCGCCGCCACATGGGTTCCGGTGAGCCCATTGCGGTGGAGCTCAGCAATGCGCGCCAGCATCGCCTCCATTTCCGCTGAGTCATCGGGCGGAGACCCCCAGCTGGCGAGGGATTCCGCAGGACCCTCGGGGAAGGCGAGATCATCGCAGCCGCTGGAATCCTCCACGTACAGCCACTGTCGCGCCCAGTCCTTCCAGTTGGACTTGACCGCGACTGGGATGAAGGCGGCGGCGTCGCGAAGCGTGAAGTAGCAGCTTCCAACAGCCCCGCTCGAGCGCGAGCACACGTGCAGCGTGAAGAGCCGGCGCCAGAGCGGGAGACTTGGCATCGCCCCCACGAACATTTCGCAGAGGTGGGCGAAGATGGCCAGCATCACGATGGAGTTTGGAGGAAGGTGCGCCGCCTGGATCTCGTAGAAGGCGAGCACCCCCAGGAAGAATTCAGAGTATGGCGGAACGAGGCCAGCCAGCACCGCCCAGGTGAAGGTAATGATCTCCCCGTCCCGGGGGCTTGGCGCCATGGTGCCGGCGCGGAACTGGGCGGAGGCTGGCGGCACGAACACTCGGAGCCGCGCCACCATATCCTCGTCGGCGGCGGAGGCGGGCAAAGCTGGACCAGATGGCGGCGCGGCCGGAGTGGCGTCCCCGCGGCGACCCTTGCTGCACTTAGGAGCCATTGGAAGATGGCGGAAGTACGGTGGCGGGAGCTAAGGGGTGAAGAAACTTGGTGGCAGTGGTGAAGGAAAGCAGGTGGCAGCACAAAGCACTTTGGCGCGCGGCAGGATTCGTCGTGGCGCCAAGGGACGAAGCATTTATATGCAAGGGGCGCGAGCGCGACAGTTCGGATTCCGTCCCCACTTCAAGCGCTGCCGGGCGCCATCATTGCCCCGCGGCGGTTCCCGAAAAGCGGTACGGTTCCCCAAGGAAGATCGTGCGCAGGTGGAGGATCGCGACGTCGGCGCTGCGAGGTGGGCCCCCACGATTCGCCTCCGCCGCACAAAAACGGCAGAGTAATCGGGCGCGACGGTTCGTATCATGGTGGACCCGGGGGCTACTGTCGGTACAATAAATACCAGGGTATGAAGAGTCCTAAGGAAGGCCAAGAATGCTCAGGGCGCCTGGCGAGGGCCCCACGCGTCGCGGGCGCCTGTGAGCCCAATGGCTGGCGAGCCCCTCGACGCGTAGGGGGCCCTGTCAAGTGGGGCCAGCGTGGCGAGGAGCGACCGAAGGAGTCTTCGGCGAAGGCCCCTAACTGCGAAGGGACGGGCGCATTCAATGCGACATTACGCGCGGATAGGCAGATGAAGAGATGATTACCGCCACGGTGACACTGCAGTCGATCAATCGCCACCGTGGCGCAGCGGAATTGACCGGCAGAGAGAGAGTGCACCGTTGTCAGGGTGGCCGCCCGTGTCAGAAGAGCAAGCTGGGCCCCGCCCGCAATCTCACCGCATTCACACGGGTCGAGGCCACGGCGGCACGCGGGCGGCACCATACTGGTGTGATAGCAAGACGTTTGTCTCTCTGTCCGCCCTTACGCCTTATCGATTGTCTTGAGTATCTTGATCGCCTACCCCTCGGCTCTCTCCGCCAGTCCGAGACTTATATAAAAGGGGAGGAGGGAGAAGGGAGAGGGGGGTTCGAAACATTCTGTAATCACATTCCACACAACCACAACACGAAAAGAGCTAAGGCTCAGCAGGAGTAGGACTGTTACCCGCGAGGGGGTCCGAACCTGGGTAAACTCTGCGTGTCGCTCCTCACCGCGTCCGACGCTCGAATCGAACTGAGCTCGAGCTGATAGGCTAGCAAGATAGAAATCTGATAGGGGTGTGATCCGCAGTGGTTGAGCGGAGAGCACGCCGTCAAAATATTTTTCAATGTGTAGCGCTTCCAGTCATATGCCCTCAATGGTGTACCGAGGCCAAATTAGGTTCGATGTTAACATATCACCACCATCGTTAGTGTGTTGTTATGAAAGCCTGTTACAGGGCTTTCCCTTTGCTTAACCGGATTTGGCCCATGCCCATTTTAGGGAAGGCGAAGAGTTTTCACGCCCTTCCTTCCCAGTCGAAACATCACGTGTTTTCGCCGAGAAACGTAACCGCAACCACCCCCGTCCCATTGCCATGATGGTTTCACTGTGTTCAGAACAAGTTGCGAGGAGCGTCTCTTGAACTTCTCCATGTATAAAAGTGCCCAGATACAACGTATTGCTTCGCATCCAGTCTTCAAGCCTCTCTTCTACCCTTTTTCGAAAAACTCCAAACCTCTTCTTTCCTCTTCTCCCCTTGTAATGGAGGGCCTGGAAGAGATAATTGACGAATTGGTCGTGGCCGCCGCTAAACAAGCCGCCGCCAATGCCGCCACCCAAGCCGCCCTAGACGACATTTGGAGGCAGTTCAGTGAGGTAACCACAGAAATACGCGCTGAAGAATCCATTAGGGTTCTAATCCACGAGTTTCCTCAACTGTACTAGGTGCGAATCCAATTGAAGGATGCATTGGTGGCCACTTTGCTAGCGGAAGGATGCTACTACAAGTGCCCTCCTCATCCTTGCCAGGAAGAGTGATCCTTTCTTTGTCTCCCTTTGCAAGCCAGCGACGGGCCCTAGCTCTTTGTGCTGTGCTGCAATGTTACCCAGTAATTTGGCCTAAGAGCCATAATGAAAATCTTTTAGGCAAACTTCAATAGTCTCTGCTTCGATCTTTTCTTGTGATTGCCAAACCTTGAATTTCTGACTGATATTGTCTTCATTCGTGTAGTCAAATCAACGCGTTCCTCGAGCCAGCACCCGACACCTCAGCGAACCTCTCAGGGAGCATCACTCGGCAAACCCGAGTGGTTAATCGGGCACCCACCGGAAAGGCCGCATTTCAGCGTCTAATAAGGCCCAGCCCAAAATACGCTCCGTGGCCCCTTAAATATGTGGGACAGGGGAACGAATCGCTCCACTCCGCCCATTTCACACGCTAGCAGTTTCATCTGCTCCAATGAACTCCGTCGCTAGGGTTCCCTTCCTTCGCACTCTCCGCCACCACCGATCCTGAACCGGCAATGGCTCCTCCATCTCCCGCCGCCTCGAAGGCAGCCAAGAGCTCCAAGGAGTGGATGAAGTCCATCACCACGGACTGGCGGCTGCAAAGGCTTGTGCCCGCCGGCGTGCTCCCTTCGAGGAGCTGATCTCGTGGCGCGTCACCACCGATGAGTCCTCCCCCACCCCACGCTCTGACGAGGTAGTGGATTTCATGTCCTTCCTCCACGGCTTCGGCCTTCTTTGTTCCTCCTACAGGGGGCTATCTCAATTCCAATTCCATTTTTCAAATTGCCGTCTTTATCCACGTCTGTGAGGCGTATCTCAGGATCGCATCTCATTTTGACCTTTTCAGACCCCTCTTTCTTCTCAAGCCCTTCCTTAGCAAAACATCCCCCAGGGCCGTGGTTTAGGGGGCAAGAAGTTTTACTTCGATCTTCCCATGAAAACATCAAACAAGGGCTGACATTCTGAGTGATTCTATTGTGCCAACCTTCCTCCAGTCCTTCCATCGTTCACGGGAGATTGTCCCACAGTCTGCACTTCCTCGTCCTCCCCTCTCGCCGAGAGCGAAGACAGCCAGGTTAGAGAACTGCTTCCCCTCCTTGGGGATTTGAAGGCTAAGGGGCTAACCGACGTTGGCGTAGTCACAAACTACAACTTCCATCGTGTCTAACCCCTGAAAGAGAGTGTACACCTTAGATTTGAATATTTGGGGTCTACAGACGCCACTCGGGAGAGCGAAGATAAGATCTCCCGGAAGTCTTTTGTTGACCGAGTGGCTGACCTCTTCTCCCCAAGCACACTCAAAGAGAATGAAGACTGCCTAGGTCCATATTGCCTATCAAACTCACCTCCTGCGGTAAGCAAAGAATCTCTTCCCTTCAACCTTGATTGATATTAAGAAATCCTATCATAACTGACTGAGCTTGACTCCTTTGTAGGAACGTGCCACATTCTTCTCCATCCATCCAGTCCCCGAAGCCCCCAGCCACAAGGATGCATCACTCAAGAATAATGCAGAGGACTCGGCTGATGCTCCTCCAGCCAAGAAGGGCAAGGGAATCGTCTTAAAAGACTCGGATGAGGACGAAGATGAAGATGGTGTCCCACTCCTACACCAACGTCGTCAAAACCCGAAGTCTGGCCCCGCTTCTGCTGAGCGAGCTCCAAGCCCTCCATCCCCCAATTATCAGCCCGGAGGCCGCATGAGGGACAAGAGGGCCCTCCGGTTCTATTCCAAGTGGTCAAACCAACCGGAAAGGCATGGGAGTTAAATTCACAACGTCACAAAGGTTTCCCCTCGCAACTTTTTCTTTTAATTATCTGCAGGGAAATCGCCTTCTTGAAATATACTGTCACTCGCAGGAAGCCCACCTCGGGCAGCTATAGGAGCAAACCCAGCGCTAAGGCAACAACTCCCGCTCCTTCTGCTCCTCCGCCGCCAACTCCTTAGGCAAAACCTACTCCTGTCAAGGAGTCGGCCCAACAGGCAGCGCCTGAACCTACCGCTCCACCACCCCTAGACGCCCATCAATCCTCGAAGGCTAAAGAGAGCAACCTAGCCCCGGCTCCAGAGAGCTCGGAGCCAGAAATCGAGGACATTCATGCCCTGCCACCACAGCTAACGTTCCTCCTCTAAATGGAGAAAGGAAATGGAAGGCTACGAGGTTGATGATGAATTGGAGATCGAAGAATGGGAGATGTGGCAAAACGTAGTGAAATTCAGCGTCAACATGCTCGAGGTAGACCTTCTTCATATCTTAAACTTTTATCTTAATCAAAGCATACATGATCGCTACTTTTGCCTCCACCCAGGGGATGAGTGTCGACTGGTGGCTGATCGGGGTTCACTGTCGGCAATGAATTTTTTATGGGGGCTCGCTCGAGAACCAAACCAGATGGTAGCAGAAGACAGGGATTTTTACAGGTTCAGGCCCTCAACTCGAAGGTAATACCCTACTTCCTGTGCTCTGGGATTATGATCGTGGAATACGATGATGTAATGTAGATGATTGTGGATGTATGATGTCGTCTGTTTGCATATGGCCTCCACCCCTCCCTTTATATAGTGCAGGGGGATAGAGTTACATGGTGGCACGCAGTACATGGTACCAGATTCAGTTATACCGATGCATAATATGCAAGTATTGATCTCCTAATTACATAGAGCTTGGCTATATCCTCAGGAACATCCTTGGCGCCTAAGTTATGCGTAACCCGAGTGGTCTCTATCCTAATCGGCCGACCTGGGTCGTCCCCCATCTGCTTCTTTATGGGCCTTCTAGAGGATACCTAGGGCCCATATAGTCCACAGTAGCCCCGAGTGCTTTACGATCGAGTCAGATGTCCGGCCAACTGGTTTCGCTAATATCTCCTGCGATCTGAAAAGAGATTGTAAAGAAATCAAGAAATCTCAAGTCGTGCGTGTTGAAAGCAACGCCTGGATCGGCAATACCAAAACTCTAGCCTTTTTGGCACATTGGGCACGTCACCTCAACAGATGAATTCGGCTACTTGGCATCTACCCTCGCATTTGAAGCGAGAATTGACCCAAAGATGGGCATGCCTTAAGCCATGCAATCACAGCTTCCGTCTTGTAGCATGCTGTAAATTATGCGTTTAAAGAATAACATCATCAAATGCCTAGCCTTAACTTGTAAGAACCAGCACTCGGCCCAACATGGGGCGCACCTTTCAGCCGAGTGGTACCTGTCCCAACCAAAGAAGGGATCAGCTGTCGACCCTTAAGGACGTACCAATTGGATGCAGTTTGGCCAAGAAGTATTAGTATCCGGGTAGCAGTATACAACTGGCGATCTTAAAAAGGCATACCTCCGAAACTGTACCCAAATTTCACCAACACCCAACCTTGAACATGCAAAGATGGCTACTGACCCAACATGGGGTATGCCGTGAAATATTTTTAATGTGGCGCTTCCGGTCATATGCCCTCCAGGGTGTACCGAGGTCGAATTAGGCTCAATGTTTAACACAGTATCACCGTTAGCGGCGTGTTAAGAAAGCCTGTTAAGGGATCGCCGTTTGCTTATTTGGCCCAAGCCCATTTTAGGGAAGGTAAAGATTTTCGCGCCATTCTGCCGAAGTGTCACGACCTTCTGCCGGGAAGCGCAACAGCACCCACTTTCGTCCCATCGTCATGATGGTTTCACTGTGTTCAGAACGGATAGCAAGGCAAGAAAGGCAAGCGAGTCGTCCTAAAGGACTCGGACTCGGATGATGATGAAGATGACGTCCTGCTCCAGCACCTTCGTCGCCTAGCTCCGGAGCCTAGCCCAGCTCCCTCTAGGCGATCTCCAAGCCCTCCAACTCCAACTGTCGGCCCAGAGGCCACACCAGAGGCTAGAAGGCCTTCTGGCTCCCCCCGAGTGGTCAATCCACTTGGGTGGGAGCCAAATTTATTCCATCACGAAGGTTTCCCCTTACAACTTCATTCTTCATTATTTGTAAAGAAACCAGGGTCTCAAAATCTTCAAATACTTGTAGGAGTCTTGGGCACCTTGCGAAGCAAACATAGCACGAAGGCGCCAGCTCCTGCCCCTCCAAGGTCTGACCGCCAAACTGAGCCTTCTCTAGATGAGGGCCCAGCTCAGCGCACAGCACCTCAACCTGCTTCTCCACCATCCCCTACTGCTCACCAATCCTCATCGGCAAAAGGTAAGATCCCAGCCCCGGCTCCAGAGAGCTCAGAGCCGGAAATCGAGGAGATCCCTCGCCCTGTTGCCTGTGCCAATCCCGCTCCCCTCCGAGTGATGTGGAGGAAAGAGATGGAAGGCTATTAGATTGATGACGAGCAGGAGGCCGAGGAGTGGGAGATGCTGCAGAACATATCAAAATTTAGCACCAACATACTTGAGGTGAAAATCCCTTCATGTCTCAAACTCTCGTTTTACGCAAAGAATACGACTGATCTTCTATCCTGTCCCCACGCAGCGCATCAGCAAGAGGTCCAAACAGAAGTCTCTGTGCTTGCAGAGAGCCGTAGGCCAACTGAAGTCTCGTGACGAATTTGACAATGCGCTGTAGGCGCTCAAGTCGCAGTTTCATGGCGAGATCGAGGAGCTTCGAAGAGAAAACACTGAGCTCCGACTCAGCCACGTAGAAGAACCAAACACCATCCAAGGTGAGATCCGCCAAATGGCGTCAAACCCGTGGTGATCAGAGAACACTCTTTTAAGATCAGTCCTTCAAGTGTGCCTTCGTACACAGTTTTGAAGAAAAACCAGCAGGTGATGGAGGCGAGGCAGAAGGCCATGGAGGGAGAAGTCTTCCAATCCAGCACTCAGGCCATCAAATTGGCCAAAGAACTAGAGGGTAACTCTCTACCTCTAGTTCTCTGTGGACTACATGGGCCCCGAGTATCCTCTAGAAGGCCCATGAGGGAGTAGATGGGGGACGACCCAAGTCGGCTGATTAGGATAGAGACCACTTGGGTTACACGGATAGAGGCCACTCGGGTTACGTGTAACTTGAGCGCCAAGGAAGTTCCCGAGGATATTGCCAAGCTCCATGTAATTAGGAGATCAATACTTGCATATCATGCATCGGTACAACCGAACTCGTTACCATGTACTGCGTACCACCATGTAACTCTATCTTCCCCTACACAATATAAAGGGAGGGGGTAGAGGGCCATAGGCATAAGATACAACCATCCACAGCATCATACGCAATCATATGCGATTATCATCATATTCCCAGAGCACAGGAAGCAGGGTATTACCTTCGAAGTTGAGGGCCTGAACCTGGATAAATCACTGTCTTGTGCTACCATTTAGTTTGGATCTTGAGCGTGCCCCCGGACAAATTCAATGCCGACGGTGACCCCCGATCAGCTACCCTATCTTCATCGCCACTGGCATTGGCAATCTTCATCTCTCCCCTACTGGAGAGATCCCCCAACAAGAAGGTATGCGCGATCAATGTGACCCATTGCCCTTTGGCTTGGTGAATTCTGCATGTACCTTCGGCAGATTGATCCACCTACGGTCCAGCTTGGCTCCTCTTCCCGAAGAGGGCGAAGAAGGATTCGGCGGAATCACCCCCTCGGGCACGGAATCAATCCAGCCGAATGACGACTCAGTACCCCCGGTTGGATCTCCCACCGATCTTAGAAATCTTGCCACAACATGTGCGCTGGCGGATCCCGAGACTGGGCTAGGAAGTGATCACTAGAGCAATCGATCTACAGATCCAGTTGGACTCAACCGATCAGATCCAACCATGTTCATGGGTGTCATTAACACTAGCAACCCATTGGACAAAGTGAGCAGGTTAGCCTCTCCCTCTCTAACTCAAAGTCTGATGGGAGCACAGAGATCTGCAATTACCGGGAAATCTTCGTCCTTGGCGCGGACGACCATCAGCCTGCCTCCCAACCAGCCGGGAATGAGGCAGCCGCCACTGAGGTGGTCGACGTGGACCCATGCTGCGCTGAGGATCAAGATCGTCTACGACAACTTCGCATCTGCGGACGCAATGTCCAGAACGAGTTGCGCGCGGTGAAATTGAGGGATCAGGACGTCTACACCACCCCCCAAGAAAACATCGTCGCATCAAAGACTCTTCTTGAGACTATCGCACCATAGCTGGCTGAGAACAGCCTGCTGGTCTAGACCCTGGTGCGTGCAACGGCCATGGTTGAGATGGCGGCCATTCAGCAAAACGCGGCGCACCCCGCTCCCACCGCAACGGCTCACAGCCGCTCTAGGCATAACCGGAGCAAGGCGCACGCCTCTTGTGCCGCTGGATCTCATCCATCGGCGGATCACGATCTCCTCCACGATATTGAAGCTAAAAGGAGGGAACGCGTCGAAGAAGATCAGCACTCCCATAGCTACCGTAGTCGGCGCTACGATGACCACGCTGTAAGCACTGCCAGTCGGCGCGACCATCGCCAAGTTCACCATCGCCAAGACCCGCGGCGAGAGCATCGCAACAGATCCCCGTGGCGGCCTCGACCCTTGGAGGGGATTCGGGCCTTCACCCCGGACCTCCGCCAAGTGGTTTGGCCGGACGGCTTCAACCTCCAAAGCATCGACAAGTTTGATGGCGAGAGGGATCCAAAGAACTAGCTGCAGGTTTACGCCTTAGCAGTCAACGTAGCAGGAGGCGATCAGAACGTGATGGCAAATTATCTGCTAGTCGCTCTGACCCCAACCGCTCAAACTTGGCATATGGGACTCCCGGAGAACCCTATCGAGTCTTGGGACGACCTCCAGGAACAGTTCATTGTCAATTTCCAGGGGACCTATGAAAGGCCCGCTGGGAGATAGGAGATCGAACAGTTACACCGGCGCAAGAACGAGACTCTCTGTGAGTTTATCGAGCGCTTCACCAATAAGAAGAACGAGATCCGGGACGTTTCGGAGAAAACGGCCATCGATGCCTTTTTCGCCGGATGTAAATCCGTGGAGTTAATCAGGCAGATAACTCGGGACCCCGCGGAATCTCAAGGCCATGTTCACAATGGAGGACTAGGAGGCCAACGCCGAGGAGGCCATTATGAACCATCACAGTGGCAACGTCGGAGGCCCCAAGAAGAAGTCAAACGATGAATAGAACAAACCCAAGGACAAGAAGCGCAAAGGGGACGAGATGGTCGCCAACATGGAGCATTATCGACCAAAGCCCCCCAGCGACAACGACTACAACAAGGTCATGGAACCGGTATGTCCCTTTCACCCCGTGGAAAACATGCTGCCAAAGACTGCCTCATTCTATAGAAGTTCATCGATATCATGAAGCAACCGGCGGTAAAGGGAGGACACGGCAAGAAGCCCGACGGAGACTGCCAAGACGCCAAGCGCGTGATCAACTACATATTCGGGGGCTCGGATGCGTATGAGTCTAGGCGGAAGCAGAAGCTAACCACTCGGGAGGTCAGCGCAATCATGCCTGTGGTCCCCAAGTATCTGCGCTGGTCGGAGGTACCCATCACCTTCGATCGATCGGACCACACGGATCGGATCGCTTTCCCCAGGAGGTATCCTTTGGTGTTGGATCTGGTCATTCGAGGAAACAAATTAAAGAGAGTCCTGGTCGATGGCGGGAGCGGGATTAGCGTCCTCTTCATCAAGACTCTGGATCAGATGAAGATTCCTCGCTCCGAGCTACGGCAGGGGTCATCACCTTTCCATGGTGTGATTCCCGGAACGTCTGTGATACACCTCGGGCAGGTCTCGTTGCCTGTCACGTTTGGGACCAAAGACAACTATCGGACCAAGAGCCTCAGCTTCGAAGTGGCCGATTTTGAGACGGCATATCTGTTGACGCGGAAAAGTGGTTTCCGGCACCAACTACCTCCGAACAACAGGGGATCGGGCTTTCCGAGGACGTGCCAGCCGATTTGACCTTTTGCAATCAGCAAGGTTACCGATAGGCAAGATACCGGCGAAGCAATGAAGATTTACCGATAGCTTGGGAAATAAACCGATTATCGGCTTAACGACGAGACGTAGAGCCGATAGAGCAAACAAGCCGCCGGCGAAGCGATGGGCACTTTACCGATAACTTGGACGATAATCCGATGACCGGCTTAACGATGAGACGTCGAGCCGATGGAGCGAGATGGAACCTAACACCTCCGACGGACGGCGATGCGCAGCAATGCCGCCGAGAGATAGTATTCCGGGCGAAACCTAACTCATCCTGGCGGACGGCGATGCGCAGCAATGCCACCAGGAGATAGTATTCCGATGCCGACGGTTAGGAGATCGGACTGAACCGAGACAGTCCCTACCGATGGAGTCGACGGTGAGGAGATCGAACTTAATCGAGACAGTAGACGCCGGCGTGTACTTTGAATACCGATACGAGAGGATCGATCGGATTCATAGCACAAGGGTAACAGATAGACGAAATAGTAGATGTATTATTGATTGATAGATTTTTTACACGCCGCACCGCGGCTCTTATTTATACTAAAGACGCACCGGCTAATCCGATAACTTGACTTGGACTCTATCTCTTAGTTTCCTAAAATAACTAAACCGACTAGACTTGAAGTGCAAGGCACGGATACAAACTGACTCAATAATATTACTAATAAATATATAATAGCCGACGTGAATCTTCAGGCCTCGTCGGTTTCAATCGTGATGGACTAGTTCTCCACGCGCATAGCAGCCATGCATGGCTTGGTTGACCTTCCATCTTGATACGTGATTAGCACCAATCCTTTTCCATGATTGCTAATTATTACCTTATGTAGATTAGCCACGAGTAACACACTCGGCTATTAACCATCCATATGGCCATGTATAGAATATAAGCCGATTCTTCCATCTGTGTTTAGCTATTCACATACTTCTCTAATATGATCGGCTATCTAGCTTCCCGTATGTACATAGGCGTATGCATATAATCCTTGTAGCTTGCCACGTACCAATCTTTCCATATATATAAATATGCCGATTACTTCACCCAGCTTTAAACATAATCGGCTATCATGCATGATCGGCTTATTGACTTGTCATTAATTACCAGATAATCTTGATCGGCCATCATTCCTTCCATGTATATATGCATGTATAAAAGCCGATTATTGTCTTCCAAATATTATCCGATCAACCGATAATGATGTCCAAGTATATGCCGATCTAGCTCCTTTTTTGGCCAAATATGCTATTTTTCACCCTCTTTTTGGCACCAAAATAACCGTAAAATCGTGCCAAATTTGGGTGTCAACAATATCATGCCATCTTGGGAAGGCCGGGGATCACCAAGTTCATGGCCGTCCCTAACTACACTTACCTCGTCATGAAGATTTTGGGTCCCAATGGTGTAATCACCATCCCTGGCGACGTGAAGCAATCTCTCGTCTGTGATAGCGAAAGATGTGAGATGGCACAGGCATTGGATACATCAGCCGAGATGAAAAGGATTAAACAAGACGTTGCATCCCTTCAGGAGGGAGACATACTAGCAAAGAAGCAGGCCAAGAATTCCATCCAAGCTACCGAAGAAACCAAGAAGATACTATTGGACCCGTCTGACCCGGCCAAAACAGTCGTGATCAGGACAGGGCTCGATAGCAAATAGGAAGACGCGCTCGTCACTTTCCTCCGGGCAAACCAGGACGTGTTTGCTTGGAAGCCCTCGGACATGCCTGGTGTTCCGAGGGAGATGATCGAGCACTCTCTCCACGTCGACGAAAAGGCGTGGCCAATCAAGCAACGCCTGAGAAGATTCGCACCAGATCAGAAGGACGCCATTCGAGAAGATATCACGTAGCTGCTAGCTGCACGATTCATCAAAGAGGTGTATCATCCCGTGTGGTTGGCGAACCCGGTCATGGTGCAGAAGAAGAACAAGACATGGCGAATGTGCGTCGACTATACCAACCTCAACAAAGCTTGTCCCAATGATCCTCTTAGGCTCCCCAGTATTGATCAAGTGGTGGATTCCACCGCCGGGTGCGAGCTCCTAATCTTTCTGGACGCTTACTCAGGCTATCATCAAATTAGCCTGAAAGAGGAGGCCAGGACTGCATCAAGACGTCATTTATTACGCCTTTTGGTGCTTTCTGCTATATCACAATGCCGTTCGGGCTGAAAAACGTTGGTGCGACTTATCAGTGCACCATACAGCGGTGTTTTCACACTCAGCTCGGCCGCAACGTGAAGGCCTACGTCGACGACGTCGTGGTGAAGACGCGAACAAAGTCAGATCTCATAACAGATCTGACCGAAACATTCGAAAGCCAAAGGGCATATCGGATGAAATTGAATCCAGAGAAGTGTGTTTTCGGGGTTCCATCCGATAAATTACTCGGATTTATCGTATCTCACCGGGGGATCGAGGCCAATCCTGAAAAGGTTAGTGCCATCATGAAGATGAAGCCCCCGACCAATCAGAAGGGCGTGCAGAAGCTCACTAGATGCATCGTGGCACTCAGTTGATTCGTTTCCCGACTTGGGGAGCGCGGCATGCCATTCAAGCTCTTACGCCGACAAGACAGTTTTCAGTGGATGGCAGAAGCACAAGAAGCATTCGAAGACTTCAAGAAATTCCTTACTACACCGCTGGTATTGGTTCCGCCCATGCCCCAGGAGCCTCTCCTACTTTACATCGGTGCAACGACTCATGTAGTTAGCAGTGCGCTGGTGGTGGAACGAGATGAACAATGCTCCCTCCAGAAGGTACAACGCCCGGTCTACTTCGTAAGCGAGGTATTGGGAGATTCTAAGATAAGGTACCCTCATATTCAAAAGCTTTTGTATGCTGTAATAATCATGTCGCCGAAACTTAAGCATTTATTTCCAAGATCATGAGATTTTTATGGTCACTTCCTTCCCGCTTGGAGATATCCTTCACAATCGGGAAGCCACCGGGAGAATTGCAAAGTGGGCAGTCGAGCTTGGAGCCTTTGAACTAAAGTTCAAGCCTCGGCTAGCCATTAAATCTCAAGCAGTTGTCGATTTCGTCGCATAGTGGACAGAAAATCAAACCCCAGCAGCAAAGGAGAATCTCGAGTACTAGACGACGTACTTTGACAGTTCCCTCATGCTCAGTGGCGCGGGGGCAGGGATTTTGCTCATATCTCCGACTAGAAGGAAGCTACGACACATCCTCCAGATCCTATTTTCAGTCAGCAACAACGCCGCCGAGTACAAGGCACTCATCCACGGGTTATGCATGGCCATATCGCTAGGCATACAACGGTTAATGGTACGTGGGGATTCCTAGCTTGTGGTCAATCAAGTTCAAAAGGAGTGGTCTTGCATCGTCAACAGCATGGAGGCATATTGCCAGAAGGTTCGGAAATTGGAGGACAAATTCGACGGGCTGGAGTTAACTCACGTACTCCAACGAGACAATGAAGCAGCAGATGGACTGGCGAGGATGGGATCCAGTTGAGCGCAAGTTCCGACTGATGTTTTCGTTGAGGAATTGCACAAGCCTTCCATCAAGTTACCAACCCCGCCGGACGATCAGAAATAGAGCAAATGGAGTAGTAAACAACCATATTTAAACTATCTCCTCCATGATGAGTTGCCGGAAGATCACAGCCTCACCGAGTGATTTACACGCCGTAGTAAAAACTACAAGGTAATCGGGGACGTGCTTTTCACAAAAAGCAGTTCCAGAGTACTAAGGTGTTGCATATTGTTGGCGATTCTTACGCTTAAAGAAATTACAAGCGGACGGATATCGCTTGTAGTTTTCACCAGGAGTATTCCTAGAGTTATCGAATCCACAGGGAACGAGGGTTTCAAAGAGATAATCCTCTATATCTTAATTATTTAAAATACCAGCCAGTCTAGGTAACAGGGGCTAGGATAAATGGAAAGACCATGACACACACACACACGATAAATATTCACACAAAGAGATAACTACACTAGCTAGATAGATAGTTGGGAGGACAACGAGACAAGTTTAATAAGTTCACAAAGTAGTGTGATTCAGTTTAATTGAGCGAGCTTAGGATAATCAACTATTGGTCCACTTGATATTCGTCGTCGGAGCTTGGGTACTCACTACCACCCGCTATCCTGAATTGGAATCCCGAATGGTTATGATCGTTCCGATTTGGCTCTACTGGTTCAAGCCGGAATGACTGTGGGTTACGCACGAGATACTAAGTATCTACGGATGGATAGGGTTGTCACCACCTATCACCTACCACATATACGTGGGCCCGGGTGTAAACCGAGTTAGTCCTAGCCTCAGACACCATGTCTGCGACTATTCCTAATCAATCTTCCTCAGTACTAAAAGAAGTTGATCTAGGTTCAATACCTGGCTCTAACAATATATGAGTGAGAACCTAAACTGATTCCAGACGAGTATAAGCTACCAGTAAAGCGAATCCGCACAACTCATTTATGCAGATATACCCAGCTCAAATAAAGTTCAACACTATAGCAATGAATGAAGTAGTCTTACTAATTGAAACAATTAGGAAAGGATACAAGAGCAATTACCCGAATTCCCGAAGACTCTTCCGGAACTCCGAGCGTAGCTCGACTTGACTCTAACTCCCAACTTCTACTAACTAAGAGCTACTCTACAAAGTGGAATAAACAGGTGAAAGTGTTGTGGTTGTTGAACAAGTGAGGAGAGGGGGTCTATTTATAGTGTTCTTGCGCAACCAACCGGGATGCTCCACGTGTAGGGACACGTGTCATCCGACCCTCCTCCGAAGGGGAACCGAGGGCTCACTCACTGGTCGGCCGGCCTAGGTGGGTCGGCCGACCCACCTCCCAAATCTCCGGCCGTGGATTTTGCATGGGATGCTCCATTGATGGTGTAGATCTTCTCCCAGAGTCGGTTTGGCAGTTGGAGACCGGTAACATTGGGTTCCTTTGGAATCATATGCTTAACTTGAGGACTACTCCTCTTTCTGGATGAAACCGACTGAAATCAACGGCTTGGATGTACTCTAGAATCTTTTGTGGATGTCTCGGTGCAATCCTGGCCCGACTGGGTGAAGGAGCTGGGTCGGCCGGGCTAGGGTGGGTCGGCCGACCCACTCTTTTGTTCGGCTTGGTCCCATTTTCGCTCAGTAAGTTCCTGCATGCAAAATACTACCACAACTCGTGGAACTTTATTAGAATAATTAAAATACTAGTATAAACCTTGATTTTCCCTCGAAAAGGCGGAATTCTGGAATATGTTGACTTATAAAATTGGCGTTTATTTGACGTCAACAGACCCCCCAACTTGAACTTTTGCTCGTCCTCGAGCAAAGAGCTCAACTGAGAACTCGGTTGATCAGGATTGCATCAATATCATTGTTCAATAAATACTGAGCATACAAAGTTGTACCCCATTATTTGTTGACAAAAACTCGTACAAGTGTACCCAACTTTTATCAAACTCACGAGGTTTTCAAAATCTCCCCTTTTCTTTTAGCGGTTGAAAGATAGAATAACTTTGATAGAACTTTATTAGCTCAGCCCTTTTCAAGCTATGTCTCGAAGTTTTTCTTTTCCAAATGCTTGTTCCACATTATTACTCTCAGATCTCTCAGTGGTATTTAATCCTCACCTAAGCCTTTTATTGATAGCCTTCTTTCCTCCTATTCTAAGGTTTATGTGGAGCTCATAGGTATCGAAATGGGGCCTACTTAGGTTGAATAATTTGGTACTACCTCGCATTCTGGTCATTTGGAATAATAACATCCAGGGATGAGGGAGAGAATGAACTCACACCAAAGGAATGAAGAAACACAAGTACAAGTGATGAAGGGCACTAATGAGTCCGCTCCATCGGATCTTGTGTTTATGGAATGGTCTATTTGACTTCTTTATTTGATTCGATATCATTCCTCACTCTAGAATTTTGAGAGGCTTTCTTTTTTTTTTTGAATGAAGATAGAAGGGGATGATGGTTCTCTCTTCCTCTTTTCTTTTTGTTTGAATGCCTCAATTTTCTACAATTGTGAGGAATGAATCTTTTATTATTTTGGAAGTCTTTTGGGAGACCAAATAGGTATGTATAAGGTGGACTCACGAAAAAGAACTTGGCTTATTTTGTAGGGAGGAATATCTGGCGAGATGGATGCTCATATCCCAATGTGGAATTTAGCATTACCAGATACAAAGGCTAGCAATCAAAGGGTACGCGAAGGAAATGACCAGCTTTGAAGAGCACTAATTCCTAAGGATTTACTTTTGACAAAACTCAACACAACCAAAGTGGCTAAATGAAGGCTTTGAATTTATTTAGCATTTTTGGCTCTGGTAGGATGAAGAAGTCTAATGAGGAATTTCAAAACAATTTTCTTGTTTTAAAATAAATTCCGAGACTATGCCTTAGTAGGGGCATAAGTAACTAGGTTCATATCTCCATTATATCATAACTATCAACAACTTAGAATTGGTTCAATAATGTCAACTCCCGATGAGCAAGATTAAGCAGGATGACTACTCATACCAATAGTTGTCAAATTTAGATGAGAGTACTAAATTGTATACTCAGCATTTATATCACAATAATAGAGCAATGTTCATCATATCCTTTCTAGGTAAAATCAACATTTATACATTTTGTCCAAAGGGAAATATTTTTGGTATTTTTCTAGATTATGCAAATTTTTATAGCTTTTGAATGTTTCATTTTTTTTAAGGGGCATACTATTAACTAAGAATGAAGCTAAAATTATACACTAATGGGGCAAAAACAATGCGGGATTTTTTTTTGGCAGGGCAGGTCAGGAAAGAATTACTGGGAATTAATCTGGCAGAGTACTAGCAAGGCATAGTAGGAAAGTAGGCAGAGTGGCCACAGCAAGCAGCGACAGAGAGCAGAACACACCTATTGAGCTGGAGGGTCAAAACCAATGTGCTGGAACCATGCCGCTAGGGCATCGTTCGTGGCTTGTGTTGTAGTGGTATTGGCTCTCAGGTCACGGGGAATGTCCTCCTGGTACCTAGTGTGGTGGGCCAACGTTTGGTGAACGTGACCCATATCATCAACTAAAGTATCCATTCTCTGTCCCAGTGCGTGGATGTCCTGTGCGAAGGGCTCGAAGTAGGAAGGGTAACGGGCCGACGACGGTCCTCCCCGTCCTATCTCGGGTCCTTGCTCATGATGTGTGTGGGTCCATCCGGCATCATGCTGCTGTGAGCTACCGGCCTCAAAATTGTGTGTGCCCCAACCTCCGTACTCATGTGGAGCAAAGGCGGATGGGTTCCATTGATCCCAACCCGCGCTATATTCGGAGTGATGAGGGGCTTAGGTTGCTCTTGCTGCTGGCGTGCGCGGCTGCGGGTCACATGGCCAGAGACATTATACCTATGGGGCTCCAGAGCTCTAAAATCGATGGTCAGAGTTCGGGCTCTGTAGATTCCAAACCTTGGATTAGGCAAACGAATCTCAGCAGATGTGCCTGGAAATCTCATAAAATGAGCATCCGACTCATCAACCCGAAGGATGTGGCCTTGGATGAAATGGTCCGTTCCTAGTGTTTGGAATGGTGTGTCTAGAAAGGCCAATTCACAATGATCTAATAATCCCATACCTTCCGCAATGCGGGTGATTAAGGATGTGCAGTCAATATCCCCCTTATAGCTAATCATCTCTACCCAGTGAGCTACCATATTTGCGGTTGGATTGACGGACTTTCTATTGACCATTGCAAACAGGTATTGTAGCTCATCAAGGCGCACAGTACGCATGTTTGACCTTGAGTTAACTACCATTGCCAGCCACCTATGCATCAACCAAAGAGTGGGGTTGTGAATATCGTTCATGCGGGGTTTGCTATTGTTGCTATATTCTTTGCCAGAAATAGATTCCCAGAATTCATCGCGCCTAAAGCCAGCTAACCTATCAGGAGTAACTCTACACAAGATGGAAAAGCCTAGATAACTAGTTAGGGTCTCTAAAGAGCAGTCAAATTCTTCATTAAAGAGCCTAAAATAGAATCTACTCCCACCATCTAAAATGCGTAAAGTACTGAGAAATTCAAGGGTTAGAAGGCACGAACCTTTTTCGACAATGGGCGCAAAATTTTGCCATCCAACGGCTTGAAAGGCCTCGTTGAATTCGTCCAGAAGGCCGGTCTTGATCAGCAGCATTGGATCGTAAGTCCGTGTGTGCTGAAAAGAACGACGCCTCAGCGCTTCGAAGACTTGCCGCTCTCGGTCGGTATAGAGCTCGATTTGCTCCTCCGGCACCAAAATCCGAGTTCCCGGAGCTGGGCCAGCCCCGGAGGTTGTTGGGGTTCCTGAATATGCTCCGTGGTACCCCGAAAATCGGGAATCCACAGATATTGTATCCCCAGATTGGCTCTCCACGACCTCGGTCGGAGTATGAGTCCGATCCGAGCTGGATGAGCTGAAGCGTTTGTGCACGCCCTTCGCTCCCTTAGTGATGGTGCGGCCAAACTTACCATACCATAACGACATTTTTCCTGCAGAGGTTAGGACGAACAAATACCCGACGGATATACAGAAGTATTTACGGGTTAGTCGTCCAAAATTAGTCGTCACGATTAGCAGTCCTTTTTGCCTCCATAGAAATTATTATTTTGCTTGATTTTTAGTTGACAGTATGCGTGCAGTTGAAAGCAAATATGCAGTGTAGAGGAGAGCTGCAGGTGAGATCATGCAATCACCGCAGAGGTGTGATCTCAACCTGCTGCATACCTCCCTATTTATAGTGATTCCTAGATGCAAGATTAGTGAAATTATGAGGTTAAATGCATGGTTAAGTGGGACAAAGTACCCTACCTAATGCCTAAATGCTTAGGGTGGTGGGTGTAGTGGGAAATGAATGGATGCAAGTGGTGCAGCCACCCACCAAATTTGGTAGCATTCTGATGGAGGGAGTGGGCCGGCCGGCCTAGGTGGGGTCGGCCGGCCCCACTTTTCCACCAAAACAATTTTTTTTATGATTTTTATATTTTTATATGGAGGGCAAGTGTCCAGTAAAAAGTAAATATGCTCTGGTGAAATGCACGAAATAATTATGAATGCAAGATAACTTTCCAAACACCTCCGGTGAGAATCAATTTTGTTTCTGCGGTCGACGAGTTGAACCGCATTCAACCTTCAGTTGTCTTGAATCAGCTTCTCAGCCGAAGCTGCTGCGGCAGGTTGACTTTCTTTCTTACGCCACACTCATTTGATCTGAGGTTTTTGAGTGGCGTTGATCTTCCCTTGCGGCTCCGATTTCTCGACCGCATGTTTCTTCCGACGGGGCTTGGATTTCCCCTTGTTCTCCTTCCCCTTCCAATATGGACGATGTAGTGGCTCGTCCAACAATCGGAGGGTACTCATCATCGCAGCAATAAGGCTATCCACCTGAGGTTTTGGTACAGCCCGCGTTTCCTCCTGCACAGGTGTAAGTTCAAGCCTCCCATGCGCTAATTGATTTTGGTAATTGATGGCAACTGGATCGCCAAGATTAAGGACATTTGTTTCCTAGTTCTTTTGATTTCTTGCGTGTGTGTAGCATAGGACAACATGCCTGCAGATCGTCGTCTCTCTGGTTGCAGGGTTCCACTGGGCACAGGTACGGAAACATCAGCCGTGGGTTCCATGGGGTTCTAAGAGTGCCAGGTGTTAGTCTTGAGCGAATCATCTAGAGTTAGGCTACCTGTCTAGGTTCGAGAGAGTTCGGGGGAGCGACAGCTGTCGGGGTTTTGTAGCCTCTAAGCAACCCAAGCCAGATATTTGTTCTAGGCGCGAAACTTCCCGCCCAAGTGATCTAAACCTCCCGCCGATTTCACAAGATGATAAGGTAGGCCCACAACCCTAGGTGTGATGTCGGGCAAAGTCGGTAGAGCCAAAATCCAATTGGGGCAAAATTTTCAGCCCCATCGGACGGCGTCCGACCACTGTCGGACGGCGTCCGATGAACCAATGAAAAAATTTGGCTAAGTCCCAATTGCAACCCCTCCGTCGGACGGTGTCCGACGCCCTTCGGACGGGGTCCGACAGCGCCAAAATTCCCAGTGAGTGAGCTCGAAACGACTAAGTCCTAGATGGCCCGGGTTGCACTGTCACTGTCGGACGGTGTCCGATAGTGACCGGACGGCGTCCGATGAAGAAGAAGAAATCGGCAGTAAGGAGCATCGGACGGCGTCTGATATGAGTCCGATGGCGTCCGATGGAGCGACACATGCACAGTCAACCTTACTGTTGGACGCGTCCGACGAGTCACCGGACGGCGTGCGATGCTGGCTGCGACCGCGAGCAAACACGTGGCGTGCACTATTTGTGTGTGCGTCAGCACTTCATCGGACGCGTCCGATGAACTTATCGGACGGCGTCCGATAGAGTACAAAAATTGGTCTGACCTCACCTGACGGCGTCCGATGGGAACCGGACGGCGTCCGGTGGATTGATCTGGATCTTGCGAAAACGAATCTGAGCCGTCCATTCCTAGGGCTTTGCTTTTTGCCTATAAATAGGGGCTTGGAGCACGGGAGAAATTTGAGAGAGCCACCATTAGCATCCACCCCTTGCACTAACCACCCATGAGAGCTCCTCCCATGGATCCCACCTCCTCCTAGGGTTCTCAGAGCATCTAGGTTCTTCGGTATTAGCTTCACCGCTAGGAGATGGATCAAGAGGGGGCCTAGGATAGAAATTGGAAAAGCTCCTATCTTTGATGGAACAAATTACAACTATTGGAGAATTAGGATGCAATGTTACTTAGAGGCACTTAGCTATGATGTGTGGGTTGCTTGTGAGCCCGGCTATCCGGACCCTCCGGCCGGAACTATTGCTCTTGATGAAGTTCATGCTAAGTACAAACGCTTCAATGCCATTGCTAGAAATGCTTTACTTTCTAGTGTATCTTCCGAAGTTTTTGATAGCATTGGCAATCTCACTAAAGCTTATGACATTTGGAAGCATCTTAGAGAAATTCATGTTGGTAGTGTCGAGATGCTTGAGGAGAAGCTATCTAGAGCTAGAAAAAGATTTGATCAATTCAAGATGCTCCCTAATGAAAGTGTAAATGAAATGTTTCTTAGGTTGAACCCCATCGTCAATGAAATTGCCGGATGTTCGGAGAAGAAGGTCTTGGAAGACATTGACATTTGTCGGAAGATGCTTGATGTTGTGCCATTTAGTTTCAATCCACTTGTGACATTAATTCGAGCTTCCAAGTCAAAACTCAAGAAAATGACACCGACAAAGCTCCTCGGACAACTCAACTCTTACGAGATGCGGCTTCTTGAAAGTGAAGAGTCTCCGCTCAACAAGAAGTCAATTGCTCTCCCCGCCAAAGCCAAAAGTGGGAAGAAGAAGATTGAAATTGAAGAAGATGATGATGACTCCGATGATGCAATTCCGGAGATTGAAGAATTGGCCCTCCTTGTCAAGCGATCAAGAAAGTTGATCAAGAAGATGAGCTTCCGCTGTGGATCATCCTCTTCAAGGCGAAGACCCATCTCCGAAATGCGTTACTATGAATGCGGAGAGAAGGGTCACTTGGCAGCGGATTGCCCAAAAAGCAAAAAGAACAAGCACAAGGCAAGGAATTAAGAGGAAGATGAGGATGACGACAAGAAGAAGTACCGTCACTACCGTAAGAGCGATCACAAATCAAAGGATAAGAAGAAAGCTCTTGCCGGTCAAAAGACCAAAAAGGAAGATAGCTCAAGTTCATCATCCTCCCAATCCTCCGCCGAAGAAGAAGATACTAGAGCTCATGGGCTAGCCGGACTTCCGATCAAGAAAAATGCTCCTCCGGCTCTTCCCAAGCAAAAGCTATGTCTCACCGCCAACATACAAGAAGAGGTGATTGGGGAATGGATCACCGACGATGAAAACTCTTGGGCGGACTCCTCCGACAATGAAAGCACCAAGGTGTCCGGAGTCGCCATCGATAACCCTACACCTCCCATGTGTCTCATGGCACTAGAGGAGAAGGTAACAAATGAGCACCTCTCTAAAAGTGAGCTTAAGCTTTTGATTGATGAATTGAATAATGCTCTAGAGAAGAAAAAATCTAAGAGGAAGAAGTTAATGAAAGTGCATAAAGAGCTTGCGAATGAGTTTGAGAATTTTCTTGAAAAATATGAAACTCTAGAAGATGATTATGAAGCTCTAAATTTGCAAGTTGAAATTGTAGAGAACAAACTAGCTAGCCCAAATGTTGAAGAAACTTCTCTTGATTGCTCGATTGAAAAATGCAATGTTGGTGTGACTTGTGACTTGATTGACACTGTTAATGGTTCACTTAGCTTATCTCATGACTCATCTTTGAACTTGTCACCCACTATCACACCTAATGCTAGCTCATCTTCACCCACTAGTGCTAGTACTTTAAATGAAAATGCTTGTTCTATTGGTACTTGTCGTGTTGCCAAATGTGCTAATGAGCTAGTTAAGGAAAATTTGCTTCTTAAGGATAGAATTGAGCAACTAGACTCTAGCTTGGCTAAATTGCTCGTGGGAAACAACTCTCTTAACAAGGTGCTTCGGGAGCAAAGGTACACCTTGGGTAAGCATGGTTTGGGATTTCATCCCGAGGATTTGCCCAAGGGCGGTTGGGGTAAGCCCAGGCTAACTTTTGTTAAGGGAGGGACCCGTTGCCATATTTGCAAAAATGATAAACACAAAGCCATTGCTTGTCCTCTTGCAAAATCATCTCAATTCATGTCTAAAACTCAAGTGCTTAATGCTAGTTACATGCTTATGAGGAAGAATGGCTCTACTTATGCAAAATATGTTGGTGCACCCAATGAAAAGAAAGATGTGAAGACTATTTGGGTGCCCAAATGTCTGATGACTAACTCGAAAGGACCCAAGAAGAAGTCTTGGGTATCTAAAACCCATGCTTGAATTTGTGTGTGCAAGTGAACTACAAGAGCGGTGGCCGGCATTGGATATTTGATAGCGGTTGCACCCAACACATGACCGGTAGCTCAAGTATGTTCACCTCACTAGAGGAGGAGAAGGACCCCGAACACAAGATCACATTTGGGGATAACTCCAAGCGAAAGGTAAAAGGTATAGGTAAAATTGCAATATCCAATGACCTATCCATCTCTAATGTGCTCTTGGTGGAAGCTTGCAACTTTAATCTCCTCTCCGTTGCTCAAGTGTGCGATTTAGGTTTTGATTGCTTCTTTTCGGTCAACGGAGTTCGTTTTGTTTCCATTAAGGATCAAAGTGTTGTATTTGAAGGCACCCGGTTTCAAAACTTATATTTGGTTGATTTTTTAAACCGTGAATTTTCTCAAATCAAGACTTGTCTTATTGCTCAAACCACTCTTGGTTGGTTGTGGCATAGACGTCTTCGACATGTTGGATTGGGCACTTTGAAAAAGGTTTTTAAAGACAACTTGGTTGTTGGAGTGAAGGATGTCAAATTCAAGAAAAATCGTTTATGTAGCTTATGCCAAGCCGACAAGCAAGTGGCTAATTCTCATCCGACTAAGACATTCATGTCTACATCCCGACCACTTAAACTTTTGCATATGGATTTATTTGGCACAACCACCTATGCGAGCATAGGCGGTAATTCTTATTGTCATGTGATTGTCGATGATTTCTCTCGCTTCACTTGGGTATTTTTCCTTACAAATAAATCACTAGCCGGTGATGTGTTTAAAAGATTTGCTTTGAAAGCTCAAAAGGAATTTGACTCTTTTATTAAAAAGGTGAGGAGTGATAACGGCACCGAGTTCACTAACACAAATGTTGAGGAATTTTGTGATGAGTTAGGTGTCAAGCACGAATTCTCGGCGGCATACACTCCTCAACAAAATGGAGTGGTGGAGAGGAAGCACCGTACTTTGATAGAGATGGCAAGATCAATGCTTGACGAGTACAACACGCCGCATGCCTTTTGGGCGGAAGCCATCAACACGGCGTGCCATGCCATCAACCGCTTCTACCTTCACCGACTCCTTCACAAGACCTCATATGAACTACTAGTGGGACGAAGGCCAACATCTCGTACTTTCGAGTCTTTGGTTGCAAGGTATATATCTATAAGAAAAGGACTCATTTGGGTAAGTTCCAAAAGAGGTGTGACGCTGGTATCATGTTAGGGTACTCCTCTCGCTCAAAAGCTTTTCGAGTTTTTAATAATTCTACCGGGCTAGTTGAGAAAGCCTATGATGTCAAGTTTGATGAAACTAATGGCTCACAAAATGAGCAAGATTTGACAAGAAATGTAGGTGATGAGCTACCACATGAAGCCATGGAGTTGGGGGAAATTCGACCCTCACCGGAGGTGCCAAAAGATGAAGTCGTCTCTCCCACCACCTCCATCGATAATCAAGCTCAAGACACCTCTCCAACAACTCAAGATCAAGCGGTGGACGGAGATGCAAACTTTGAAGTTGATCAAGCTCAAGGGGGAGGCATTGATCTACAAGTACCCGTCCAACAACACCGCTCTCTCTCTCCAAGGATCATCCCCTAGATCAAGTCATTGGCAATCTCAATCAAGACGTAAGAACCCGTTCTCATACCGCTAATTATTGTGAGCATCACGCCTTTGTGTCTATTGTTGAGCCTAGGACCATTGATGAGGCATTGGCGGATGCGGATTGGGTGAACGCCATGCATGAAGAACTAAACAACTTCACCCGCAATGAAGTTTGGGAGCTTGTGGAAAGAGCGAAGGACCACAATGTCATTGGAACCAAATGGGTCTTCCGCAACAAACAAGATGAGAATGGTGAACTG
This sequence comes from Raddia guianensis, assembly GCA_036346415.1. Lineage (NCBI taxonomy): Eukaryota > Viridiplantae > Streptophyta > Magnoliopsida > Poales > Poaceae > Raddia > Raddia guianensis. The sequence continues at coordinate 41,022,275 of CM070538.1, read as the reverse complement.
GTGCGAAACAAAGCAAGATTGGTCGCGCAAGGTTTCACACAAATCGAAGGACTTGACTATGGAGAAATCTACGCCCCCGTTGCTCGACTTGAAGCTATAAGGTTACTCTTGGCATTCGCTTCTCTCTATAACATAACTCTCTTTCAAATGGATGTTAAGAGTGCTTTTCTAAATGGTTTTATTGATGAACTCGTTTATGTCGAGCAACCGCCCGGTTTTGAAAACCTCAAACACCCAAACCATGTCTATAAGCTCACTAAGGCGCTATACGGTCTCAAGCAAGCTCCTAGAGCTTGGTATGAGCGTCTTAGGGACTTCCTCTTAGAACAGGGATTTAAAACCGGAGCGATTGATTCCACATTGTTTTTAAAACCTATTGAAAATGACTTATTTATTTGTCAAATATATGTGGATGATATTATATTTGGATGCACTAACAAATCTAAATGCAAGGACTTTGGAGAAATGATGTCCAAGGAATTTGAAATGTCGATGATTGGAGAACTCACTTTCTTCCTTGGATTTCAAATCAAGCAACTTCGGGAAGGGACTTTCATTTGTCAAGAGAAATACACAAAGGACCTTCTCAAACGGTTTTCAATGGACGATTGCAAATCGATCAAAACACCAATGGCCACTAATGGGCATCTTGATTTGAATGAAGATGAAAAGCCTGTGGACCAAAAGCTCTATCGCTCCATGATCGGTTCGCTTCTCTATCTTACCGCTTCTCGACCCGATATTATATTTAGTGTGTGCATGTGTGCTCGTTTTCAAGCATCCCCTAAAGAAGTGCATCTTATTGCCGTAAAACGCATTTTGAGATATCTAAAAATCACTACTAGCCTAGGTCTTTGGTACCCCAAGGGAGCACGTGTTGAGCTTCTTGGCTATTCCGACTCGGATTATGCCGGTTGCAAAATTGATCGCAAAAGCACTTCGGGGGGTTGTCACTTGCTAGGACGCTCACTCGTGTCATGGACTTCGAGGAAGCAAAACTCCGTGGCGCTATCTACCGCGGAAGCGGAATATGTAGCAGCGGGGAGTTGTTGAGCTCAACTCTTGTACATGACACGGATGCTTAGTGACTTTGGGCTAAAATTTGAAAAAGTGCCACTTCTATGCGATAATGAAAGTGCGGTGAAAATAGCCAACAATCCGGTTCAACATTCCCGTACAAAGCACATCGACATCCGACATCACTTTATTCGTGACCATGTTGCAAAGGGTGACGTTGTGCTTGCCTACGTGCGAACGGAAGACCAATTGGCGGATATTTTCACCAAACCCTTAGATGAGGCACGGTTTTGCAAATTAAGGAATGAACTCAACATACTAGATAGATCAAATGCGTGTTGATTGGTTTTTGTGTTTTTTGGGTCTTATTTGAATCTTTCCATTTGCGTTTGACCCTTGTCACATTTAGGGGGAGTATAGTTTCAACTCATGATCTCAAAACTCCCTCTAGTGGTGAAAAGATAAATTTGATTTTGGGTTAGCACATTCTTGTCCTATATTTCAAGCCAAAACAAATTTGAACTTAATAGACTATCCTTATCGTCTTATCACTTCAAACTTCTAATTTGAAAATCTTATCCCCTTTGAAAAAATTTGCTCCATATGCATATTTCTTCTCTTGAAAATCATATGGCATCAAAATTGTTGAAAATATTTGAAAAGGAGCCAAAATTCAACAACATGTGCTTAAACTCTAAAGTGAACCCCTATGCTCGATTTTCATGCCTATATGAGAAATCAAGGCAAAATTTGGGTTCACACATTTTCTTGGTCTCTAAGATCAAAATTTAGGTTTTTGAATTTAATTTGGTTTCATTTGTCAACTTAGTATCTTATCCCTTCAAAATTAAAAATTTTAAAATCACTTCAAATTGCTCACATTTGAATCTTCCTTTGAATTTTGAGCAAAAATGGAGAATATCACTTCAAAACATTATTTTTATAAAATTCTTGCCTTTGGTGGGGCCTTTGGTCGGAAGAGCAGCATTGCGAAATCCGCCTTCTTCGGAAGCCGTCTGGATACTCTCGGACGCCGTCCGACAGGGTCTTGTGTGGGCTGAATTCGTACTGTCGGATGCCGTCCGGTCACCACCGGACGCCGTCCGACCATGTTCAATTCGCGCCACAATACTTCCGTCGGACGCCGTCTGGCCTCTCCGCGACCCCGTCCGACGAAGCTCCTCTGCGCTGCACCCTTACTGTCGGACGCCGTCCGATAACCGTCGGACGCCGTCCGACAGGGCCCAACCGTGTGGATCGCCTTATAATTTACCTCTCCGCCTCCCTCTCTCCTCACTCGTTTTTCCTCCTCTCTCCAAACCAGCGCCGCCCCTGCTCCTTCTCCTCACCGGGAAAGGCCCTCCGGCGACCTCCGGCGGCATCCACCTCCACCGGCGGCCTCCCCTCGTCCTCCTCTTCGATTCCCACTGCGGGGATTGAAGGTGGACGGCCCGTTCGTGCGCCTCGTCTCCGTCGAGCTCCCTTCCTTTCCTCTACCGGGAAGGGCCTAGGGGACGATCTCCTCGCGCACGGCGACTTCCTCCTTCCCTCCTAGGGCTCGGTAACGGCTTCCCGCCTCTCTTCCCGGCAAATTCTTTGTTTACCGAGTTCTAGGTTTTGAATAGGTTTTTCCCGCGCTTGTATTCAAGGTTGGCTCGTGGTGTGGTTGGCACGTGTGGTTGGCACCTTGGTCAGTGGCATTTGGCAGTGAGGTTGTTTCGTCAGTGGACTCTTTGTCAGAGGGGTTAATTCGGAGATATCTCGCTCGTTGAAGAAGTTTGGAAAGGCTCTGAGCAGGACCCTCAGTGGTCGTCGTGACAGTGGCAGTAAGGGTGATCCTGATTATATTGATGAGGCGGCTAGCGATGCGCTCCTCCTCGCCCAAGAAAAGCTACTAGAGGGATATCTGAGCGACCGGATCAAGGATTACATTGGACTCAAAGTTGCGGGGTCTTCTTTTGCGACCGCCGAGGATGCTGACGATGACACCTATCGCTGAGGACCCGATTGATGAGGATGTCACTGAGACAGTGGTCGCTGAGGACGACCCCGTGGATGATATGGTCCTAAAGCTATCTATGGAAACTTTGAGGAAGAAGAGGTCTGTCACTTATGCAAGATGGTTCCCTCAGCGGCGAGAGGACACCAAAGACTTCAGGTTTTACACCAAGTTCCAGAAGCAGCTTTACATGTGTTTTTCTGCTCCCAAGGGTGGTCTGAGAGACCCCCATTGTGTCGATTGGATGGAGATATCAGCAGTGGCAGGGCCTGAGGTACACACCATATTCAGTTCCACTCCAGGCCTGGCAGAATTGATCTCAAACAAGAAGTTGACCTGGAGCAAAGAAAGGGTCTGTGAGTTCTTTGCTACTCTTCTAGTCGCCGAAGATGAGACGGAAGCTAATTATTATCACTCAGTTGATGGTCAGGTTCAGGGCATCACAGTGGCAGAGATGAACTTTGTTTTGGGCACCGCTGACTCTGGAACAGACTTAAACGAGATGGCCTCTGGAGGGGCAAATATCCTCCTTTGGATGAAGTCAGATTTATGTATCTGGATCTTGATGATGAAGAAATCAGCATTGATAAGGCAAATCAGTTGCGACAGGAGCCTGCCCTTATCAATCTTATACTCAAAAGCGCGTTGTTTGTTCGAGGTGGAAATCGCGACAGAATCCTTCCCATTTGCAGCTGGTTCATGTTATTTCTTCTGACAGGCAGGACCATCAATATTGGAGCCACCCTCATGGGAGAATTCGATGACGCCATCTTCAGAGAGGTCAATAGGGCACTACCTCTAGCTCCCTATATTGGCCTATTGCTTTCCAGGACTCAGCGCGTATCACATGATGAAGTCAGGGGTTGGGACAACAGGATCAAAAAGCATCAGATGAAGAATTTCTTGAACTCACTTGGGAGCAAGCCCAAATTGGATAAATCTGGCGATGATGCTCCTCCTCCGGCTCCAGCTCCTGCTTGCTCCAATGACCGTTTGTGCCAGCGCCTAGTGCGGGTTATTTTGTGGCTGCCCTCCTCCTTGGTATGACGCTTTGATAGGTGAGATGAAATTGCATGCACGGAAATGAGAAGTTTTCACACCGAGGAGAAAGAAGAGCTATGACCACCCAGGAGATGACAGATCTGGCAGGGCAGCAGATGTATTTAAATGATGAATTTGCAGAGTTCAAGTCAGCTGTACAGTACATGAGTGCTATGTTCATGCCAGTTCCAGAAGGAGCCAATCCTTACTCATGGTACTCTCATGCTCATACCAGCTACCAGGCCTACCAGCAGAATCAGGGTTTTCCTCGCCCACCTGCCTACCCACCACCGGTTCACCCTTGGGTATATCCTCCCTCAGGGCCTGCTCCTTCCTTTGTGCCTCCACCACAGTCATATCCTCCTCCTGGTAAGATTCATTTTACTGGTGGAGAAATCTGTCGCCATCTCAACTTTTCTTTGCCAAACCCTCAACCGACCCAGCTTTTCGATGATCCATCCTCACCTCGGTCGGTACCCTCTGCAACTCATATGCCTTTATTCAAGCGTCCCAGAGGTCAGGGCTCCTCTTCCGGCGGCCAAGGAGATGGCGGAGGCGACGACATGGATCAAGACCAGCAAGATTATGACCTTCTCTCCTTTGTGTCACTTGGTGACAAAGGGGGAGAAGTTAGAGGGTTAGTGAGGGGTAGTGAGATCGAGGTCTTGTTTTACCTGTAATTTTGTTTATTGCCTCGATACTTGTTTAAACTTGTGCTTGATACTCTAGTTTGTTTTATGTCATTGGAACCTCGTTGGCTTGTGTTTTCAAATCTATGCAAGGATTTAGGGGGAGCTTCTCTTGTTTGCACACCTTTGTGGTCGAGTTGTGGTTGTCTTATTGTTTTGTATTTGCTCGCATATTTGTATTGCACTAACCCTTTTGCAGCTCAAAATTTTATTTTATCTTGGGTTGCCATCAAGTGCCACAAAGGGGGAGATTGTGAGCATCGTTGAGCCCTAATTTTTATTAGTGGCATTGATGACAAAATTAATTAATATTAAGTGCTAGGGGGTCTTTTGGACTTCTCGGAACCTTAGCGAAGACTCGGCGTTTTTGATAAACCCTAATTTAAAGCGTGGACAAATTTCTGAGCTGCTCCAAGGTCTCAAGTGTGTGACCGGGCGAGAGAAGAGGTCACGTATAGATTAGGAGTAGTTAGGTTTATTTTCTGTTTTTTGTCGGATTTCAAAAGGGGTTTGAATTTCTCGGATCTTGCCTGCGAATTCTCGAAAAACTCGGTATCCGTTGTCCACCACTTCTAAAAATACCCAAATATCCCTTTGTGAGATTTCTAGAGAGAAGATATACCCTAAACTCTCCCACATACTATCTCAGGCCTTTTACCCGAAAACCCTCTCTGTCGGACGACGTCCGGGCGCCGCCGGACAGCGTCCAACCAGCCAAATCAGCCTGCAATGCGCACTGTCGGATGGCGTCCGGTGGTTACCGGACGGCGTCCGATGAAGTTCATTTTCTGGCTTTTTCGCCATCGAACTGCGTCTGGGAGAGGGCTGAGAGCGTCCGGTAGTTCTAGCGCTTCGGCATTCCTTGCTGTCGGACGGCGTCCGGTGGGGACCGGACGGCGTCCGACAAGCCGCTTTCTGTGAGCAGTAGGCTCTGTCGGACGGCGTCCGGTGCCCGTAGGACGGCGTCCGGTAGAGGCTAACGGCTAGTCTTTTTGTCCTTTTCCGAGGGACAACGGCTAGTTTGCTCTTGGGGCTATATATAGACGTCTAGTGGCTGGCTTCTTTGAGGTTTGCTGCTCCACTTCACCTTCCACATTCATAGCTCATCAATTGGGTGTTCTAGAGCCATTCCTCCACTCACAAAGCATCCAAAGCCACAAATCATTAAACCCCAACACCGAGCTTCATGGAAGTCCTTCGATCTGGCATGATCGGGGCGTTTCGGGCTTGCTACTTTTGAAGACATCCTTCGTGGAGGCGAGGGCTTGGGAGTAGGCCTTGTCGTGTGGCTACTCTCGAGTCGGTGTACGAGTGACGGAGTCCACCTCGCCGGAGTGGTGGAACGACTACCGGGAGTAAGTGAGGCGTTAGGCTCGAGAGCGAGCCGGTCCTTGTGTGCAAAGGGTAGCCTCAACGGAGAGTAGGAGTTGCGGCTCCGAACTTCGGTCAAACAAATACCGTGTCACTCTCTCTTATTTACTTTCCGCACTTACTACCGTTGCCTTGTTTGTGATGAATTGTGATGCTATGTCTTTGTTGCGATGTGACTTGTTTGTTGCTTCCGCTTACTTAATAATTGCAACTAGGATTGGGTAATTCTTAATATGATGCTTAATTGAGAATAATCAAAAGAAATTAAAATTGCATATTCACCCCCCCCCTCTAGGCCTTAGGATCCTCTTTCACTCATTAGTAAAATTTTGTATACTTTTGACCGTCAACATATCTACAAAATGAAGGAATTCAAACTACATTGAGGCTAACATTAATGAGTTCCACGAGTTTTGGTGTAGTCTCGTGTTTTGCAGGCATGCACAAGAAAAGACGATTTATCGGCCGTATGCAAATCGGACGAAAGATGGAGTTTAAATTAAACATATTTTGAAAATTCATCAAATGACAAAATGAAACTGCACCATGATGAAGAGCTCGTCGAGACGATCGAAACGCATATATTATTTGCTATATTTGGAGCTCAGATGAGGGAGAAAAGAGTTCTGGAAGAAGTCGAGCCAGACCGGACCAGACCAGGCAGGTCGGCCGACCCAAGCCAGGTCGGCCGGCCCCTTCTTTTGGTCAATTTGCCTTGGTTTTTCTCCCACACTCCAAGAAACACACCTAGAGGCCATCCCAACCATCCATGTAAGTCGGTTTGATCCAGAAACAAGGAGTGCTTCACAAGTCATGCATAGGATTCTAAAGGAACCCAATGTTACCGGTCTCCAACTACCAAACCGACATGAACAGATGATCTACACCATTGATGAAGCATCCCAGGAAAAATTGGCGGCCAGATGATGAAAAGGGTGCGCCGGCCGACCCACCCTAGGCCGGCCGACCCACCTCGGATGCCGATTGGATTCTCCTTCGGAGGGTGGCAAGATGACAAGTGTCCCATGCCGTGGCACTCTCCCATTGGCTCGGGAACACTATAAAAGGACCCCCTCACCTCACTTTCACACATAACACCACACTTTACTTCATCCACTTCACTTAGAGTTGCTCTTTAGTTAGAGTAGATTAGTTGGACTTAGAGTCGAGTCGAGCTGAAGCCTCGGAGTTCTGGAAGTGTCTTTAGGAATTTGGGTAACAGTTCTTGTACCCTTTCCTAATTATTTATTTAATTAGTGGGATCACTTCATTCATTTTATATTGCGTTGAGCTTTATTTGAGATTGAGCATATCTACTAAATGAGTTGTGTGGATTAACCTTACCGGTAGCTTGTAATCGTCTGGAATCAGTTTAGGTTCTCACTCATATACTGAAAGAGCCCAAGTATTGAACCTAGATCATCTTCCTAGGATCCGAGGAAGGTTGATTAGAAATAGTAGCAGACGTGGTGTCTGAGCAGACGTGGTGTCTGAGACTATTACTAACTACTTTTACACCGGGCCCACGTATATGTGGTAGGTGGTAGGTGGTGACAGCCCTATCCATCCGTAGATATTAATTATCTCGTGCGTAACCCACAGCGTCCGGCTTTGGATCAGTAGAGCCCTATCGGAACGATCATGACCATTCGGGATTCCAATTCAGGATAGCGGGTGGTAGTGAGTGTCCGAGCTCCAACGACGAATATTAAGTGAACCACTGATCGTTATTGCCCAAGCTCTTGCAATAAACTGAACCACACAACATTTACGAACTTACTAAACTCGTTGTCCTCCCAACTGTCTGCCTAATTATTGCAGCACTCTACTTTGTGTGTGTGTAGGTGTGTGTCACCGGTCTATTTATCGTATCGTATTTACCCCTTAGCTAGCTGGTTGGTATCTTAATAATATAGATATTAGAATTATCTTTCTCCCTTGTTCCCTATGGATTCGATACCTTGGAATACTCCTAGGTGAAAACTACAAGCGATATCCGTCCACTTGCGGATTAATTTATAAGAGCGTAAGAATCACCAACACAAATGTGGAAGATATAGTACGTAGATGCGAAGGCTACCAGTTTTTTGCCAGGCAAATTCATATGCCGGCCCAAGATTTACAAACGATCCCAATCTCTTAGTCATTCGCCGTCTAGAATCTGGACATGGTGGGCCCCTCAAGCGAGCGCAAGGTGGATTCACTCACCTCTTCGTCGCCATCGACAAGTTTACAAAGTGGATTGAAGCCAAGCCGGTTGTTGACATCACGACTGCCAAGGCCCGCGAGTTCTTCCGGGACATCGTCGTACGCTTTGGCGTGCCAAATCGTATCATCACCAATAATGGCATTCAGTTCAAGAGCAGCGAATTCCTGGACTGGGGCGAGGAGCTGGGCATCAAAATCTGCTTTGCCTCAGTGGCTCATCCAAGGAGTAACGGGCAGGTTGAACGCGCCAACGGATTAATTCTACAAGGACTCAAAGCAAGGATCTTCGACCATCTAAAGCCGTATGCCACGCGCTGGGTAAAGGAGTTGCCTTCGGTTCTCAGGAGGTTCAGAACAACCCCAAGTAGCGCTCCTTAGGCCCGGTGAGCACTTCGCTCATGTAATATATGGGCTGTTACTTCCCTTCTCGTTCCACTACCAACACCGCACTTGCGGCGTTCGGTGTTACTGAGAGGTACAGTAGGAGGACTTTCCCAAGCTTGGGAGTGGTGAGGATGGGTGGCAAGGCGAGGTACTGTTTGAGCTGCTGAAACGCGGCCTCGGCCCCCTCTGTCCGCTCGAAACTATCGTGCTTGTGGAGAAGCTTGCAGAAAGGGGCGCTTCGCTCTCCAAGGCGGGACATGAAACGACTTAAGGCCGCCATTTTGCCTGTGAGGGACTGGATATCCTTAACGCAGGTCGGCGACTGCATCTTTTCGATGGCCTCAATCTTTTCAGGGTTCGCACCGATGCTTTGCCCCGCCGATTACGTAGCTAAGGAGCATGCCACCGAATGATGAGGACATCACTTCTACCGATGCGTCCACTCTGCCACCACCTATCCTGCAAGGACCAATAACAAGGGCACGTGCGCGACAACTAAACCACCAGGTGGGCTCGTTCCTTACCACACAAGAGAGTACCCATAAGAGCGAGTTACTACCCAATAATGTTGTCCTTGTACTTAGGAATTATGGTGTTGATCAGCGAGGATGGAACTCTGCACCAAGACAATCGGGAACCAAGTCTACCACGAGTTGGAGTCCGGTTCGGTCACGGCGGAGTAGTCTATCTTCAAACAGGCGTAGCAGATGCATATCAATTCCGTTTGGGGTGTTCAAGTACATTATGGATAAGCCCTCGACGATACCTTTCCAATGGATCCGGTCGCACATCCAAATTCCTTCTAAGTTGATCACAATCGTCGAAACAAGAGGCGACCAGATTCTGTTGGGCCGCCTGGTGCTGCGTCACCTTGTTTTTGGGCTTCGGCCCGTGTATCCTGCGCAAGAGGGGGCGTCCCGAACCCTAGCTGCCGCCCTTCTGCCTATTAAAACTTTGTAGCCGCCATTGTTAGACTTGGGTTTTGCTTAGATTGCTCTGCCGTTGCAACTTCGCCATTTACCGGTTTGCGGAACCACAACTTGTGTGCTTAATCGGTAATCTGTAATTTGAGATTGCATCTACCGCATTCTTGCTTGTGTTCTCGATTTACTTGCAGGAATTAACCTTCATGGTGAGGTCAACCGTGTCTTGTCGTGGTTGATAACGAACGGAGACAGTGGTGTAGCGATTGCAAGTTTAGATCTATTCTGATTGAAAGTCGGATCATCAAAGTCGAGTTCTCCACCAATCGAGTTTATCCTACCTGTCGGAAGAACAGGACCCCGTCCCCCATCAAGTGGTATCAGAGCTTCGATTGCCCGTCAGGTATACTTGTATCCCCTCTGTTTTATCTTCCACCTAGAGTCCAAAAAACTGCCCCATCAAAATAAATTTTGTGTACGTCATCCGTTCCACTGTCCAAACCACATCGATCCCTCGCAATTTCTGTTTTCAGTGTGCATTGTTGAGTTAGTGTCCTTAGTCCGTGATTTGGTTGCTAGTTTACATTTTGTTTGTAGTCCTGTTGAACCTTTTCACTGCATCACCCATCCTACCACCGCCATACATCCCACAACCAAATCGAGTCCTACTCGGTTTGCCTCGCTAGCCGCCTTGTGCTACTGTCCCGCCGTCGCAAACCATAGATAGGTAGCAAACCGCCTTGTATCAACTGCCCTGCATCGCTACCCCTCTGTTTTGTCGACTTGCATGCCCACTGTTCACCATTCCAAAGCCAAAAAAACGAAAATTTCCCCACCGAGAAACCCTGATCCGGAGACCCTTCGAAAAAACAGCCCTAACTTTCTCAAACAAACTCCGATTTGGGTCCACGACCACTCGTTGGAAAGACCTCAACGAGATACATCCAACCAAAACTCACTTCATATGTTTTGGTCAAATTTAAAGCCTGAAAATCCATCAGGAAGACCACCTATCCGGCCCCCGAAGTTTCCGCACGCTTTTCAGAGCACCCTCCAGAAATTGAATCGGCCACTTCTAAGCTCCAAATTGAGGGGGAAACACCTCTGTATCCATGTTTCTGTGTTGCTGAGGTTGAAAAAAATATCAGAAAAATCATACCAAAAAAATTTGAAAAGAAAAAGGCAGCGCACAGAAAAAAAGTCGTGCTGTATAAAAAAAAGGTGCCATAAACCATCGGGTCCGAATTGTTTACATCCTCTTTGTCCCTGCTTCTACCTTGCTTTGTTTGCTTGCTATAACAATTCTATAAACACATTTAAGCCAGCAACCCTAGTTAGGTACTTGGACATATATTCAACTTTGCTTACTAGATTCAATTATTGCTGATCTTTGCTACCATAACTGCCTTCCAAGCTACACAAACTCCTTGTCAGCACAGGATCATACCTTGCAATCGCTTCACTCACCGTTCATCTGCCATCATCACCACCAAGCAACCGGGTGAACCCACTGCAGCATTGGTAAGAACCTTGCAAGAGCGAGGTAAGATGCATGAGAGTTCCAGCCTGACTGAGATTAGTAGTCGATAGGAGTAATATTTTTGTGTTATCTTCTGTTTTATTACTAACAATGATAGGCCCCCAAACAAGAGCTGGAACTGCGGGCGATGATGATGATTTCCGAAAGCTTTTCTAAAATCTTACTGACGATCTAGCACGGAGGGATAAGGAACTCAAGGATGCTCTCTCCAAAACAACCAAAGAAGTGACCAAGGCAAACAGAGAGTTCAGGGAAGACGTTGCGAAGGTTCGGCTAGACAACCACGAGGGCATCGAGAGGCTTGATCGTCGCATCTCAGACCTTGCCAATAGGGTTGAGATCGTGGAGAACCAGCAGCCTCCAACCGGAACCACTGTAGATGAACAGAATGAAATCGATGAAGAGTCACATGCCCATGCTGACCGTCACCCCAATGAAGCTGCCATGCATCGCATGGAGCGAGACGTTCGACAAGAGGTGCGCTTCCATCCCTGACGACCAGGTATGAGAGGTAATAATGGTCAAAATTTTAATAATAACCGTGATGATGAACAATTTGCCAAAGTTAAGTTTACCATACCTCCTTTCTCTGAATCTTATGATGCTGAGGCGTACCTAGATTGAGAAATGACTGTTGAGCAAAAGTTTAACTCATACCTTGTCCCTTAAATCTATAGAGTTAAACAAGCCACTAGTGAGTTCAAGGATTTTGCTATAATTTGATGGAATGAACTAGTAAAGTCTAACATACAACCTGAAACTTGGGATGCACTGAAGAGACAAATGTGTTACCGATTTGTGCCACCTTCCTTTAAACGTGATTTGCGCAAGAAATTGCAGCGCTTAGATCAGGGTAACAAGTCGATAGAGGAATACTACCGAGAGCATCAAATTGGAATGTTGCATTGTGAGGTAGAGGAAACTAAGAAGGATAAAATTGCTCGTTTCTATGGGGGTTAAGACAAGACATATAAAATATTGTTGATTACAAGGATTATCATGATGTCAATAGATTGTTACAGATTGTTGTTTTGGTAGAAAAAGAATTGCAGGGGCGACAACAGCGACCACGGAGCAATTTTGCTGGTACTTTCCCTCCAAGGCAGGCAACAACTTCATCCAAATCCGCGCCACATCCTGCCGCTCGGTCTACTGCCCGCTCAATGAGTAAGGCGCGTTTAGTAGCACCGCCACCACCGCAACGTACACCCAAGGTAAGTAAGACGTCTAACCTGCAGGCTCTAGTGAAGACGTCTTCATCGGTTGCCTCCACGGGACTACCACAGGAATTATATGCCATCAATGCAAGGGAATGGGCCATGTCATGAAGGACTACCCAAGCCAGAGAGCCTACACCGCGACTGACGACGGTGGGTACATTAGTGTTTCTGGTGTAGAAGATGAATATGCCCTTGCAACTAACTTGGCAGGTGATGAGGACGACGCAACCGGCCAAGATGATGACGATGAGGAAGCCTTGGGTACGGTAGCCACAGAAGAATATCGTACCATCATTGTCCAACGGGTTCTAAGCACTCAAATGAAGCAAGCCGAGCGAGTACAACGCCACAACCTGTTTCAAATGTTCCTCGTTGTCAACAATCGTCGTGTTCGAACCATCATTGATGGAGGTAGCTGCAACAACTTGGTGAGTTCTGACCTGGTCAGGAAGCTTGGCTTGACCACGAAACCCCTCCTCAACCATATCATGTTCAATGGTTCAACAACAGTGGTAAGGTTCGGGTTGCCCAAATAGCAAGAATGTCTTTCTTTATTGGTTTATACCATGATGATGCTGATTTTGATGTGCCTATGCAAGCTTGTTCACTTTTGTTAGGCCAACCTTGGGAATATGATACTAATGCCACTCATCATGGTAGGGATAATACTTACACTTTGATGCACAAAGGGAAGAAAATCATTTTGTTTCCCATGACCCCTTCTGAAATTGTGCAATTTGATAGGGAGAGACTAGAAAATAAAAAGAAAGACCACACCCTAGAATCTGAAAATCAGCAAGTAGCTAAAAATATTTTTCCACAAAAGAAAGACAAGAATTAACTTGCTATTAAGACCGAGGGTATTAAATTGAAGGGTGGTGTTTTGCTTGCAACAAAGTCAGATCTTGCTGATCCATCATGCTATGCTTTAATATGAAAAGAGACCTTATTCTCATTCAATGAAATATCCATCTCTTTTCCGCCTGTTGTTACTAACCTTTTGCAGGAGTATGATGATGTGCTTCCTGCTGAGGTGCCACCGGGACTACCCCCTGTTCGAGGGATTGAGCACCAAATCGACTTGGTCATGGGAGCGACATTGCCAAACTATGCTGCCTGTAGGACCAATCCGAAGGAGACTAAGGAAATTGAATGACAAGTCCAAGAACTTTTGGATTTGTGGGTGCGATCTTGACCAAGCCTTAGTCCTGTCTTTGTTCTGATACTGTTGGTACCTAAGAAAGACGGTAGCTGGCGCACGTGCGTGGATTGTAGAGCCATTAATAATATCGCAATAAGGTATCGTCATCCTATTCCTAGGTTAGACGACATGCTTGATGAATAAGTGGTTCTACTGTTTTCTCCAAGATTGACTTGCGTAGTGGGTACCACCAAATCAGAATAAAATTGGGAGATGAATGGAAAACTGCTTTTAAGGCTAAGTTCGGGCTATATGAGTTGTTAGTCATGCCTTTTGGATTGTAATGCACCTAGTACTTTCATGCGGTTAATTAACGAGGTTTTACGTCCTTTCATTGGTAAATTTGTGGTGGTATATTTTGATGATATCTTGATATATAGCAAGTCACTTTCTGAACATCTCGAGCATCTACGTGTTGTTTTCAATGCTTTGAGAGAGGCACGTTTGTTTGGTAACTTCGAGAAGTGCACCTTTTGCACCGATCGAGTCTCGTTTCTTGGTTATGTTGTGACTCCGCAGGGAATTGAGGTCGATGAAACCAAGATTGAGGCGATCAAGAGTTGGCCGACTCCTAAAACGATAACACAAGTGCGAATTTTCCATGGACTTGCCGGTTTCTACCGCCGCTTTGTGAAAGATTTCAGCACCCTTGCCGCACCATTGAATGAGCTGATAAAGAAGGGCGTTGCTTTCCATTGGGGACAATCGCACGAGGACGCCTTCAATTTGTTGAAAAGAATGTTAACAACAGCACCTTTGCTCCAATTTTCAGATTTTGGTAAGACTTTTGAACTTGAATGTCATGCCAGTGGGATTGGAATTGGCGGCGTCCTCATGTAAGAAGGTAAACCAGTTGCTTATTTCAGCGAGAAATTGAGTGGGCCTGCTTTAAATTATTTCACATATGATAAAGAGATGTATGCTCTTATGCGCACTTTATAGACGTGGCAACATTATTTATGGTCTAAAGAATTTGTTATTCACTCTAAGCATGAAATGCTGAAACATATTCGCAGTCAAAACAAACTGAACCGTAGACATGCCAAGTGGGTAGAATTTATTGAATCTTTTCCTTACATCATTAAACACAAGAAAGGGAAATAAAATGTAATTGCTGATGATTTGTCTCGGAGATATGTTATGTTGTCCCAACTTGACTGTCGAATTTTTGGACTTGATACAATTAAAGAACAATATGCTCAACATGCTGATTTTCAAGATGCTTTGATTATTTGCAAGGACGGGAGGGCTTGGAATAAAATTATACTCAATGATGGGTTTTTGTTTAGAGCTAACCGCCTATGCACTCCAGTTGGATATGTCCGTCTTTTGTTGTTGCATGAGGCTCATGGAGGAGGCCTGATGGACTTCACGGACGAAGCCGGCCCGGAGCAGCTTACCGACCTGGTCTTGGATGATCTTGGCCTTCCAATCAGAAACACGCCTCTGACACTGCCTTACCATTTTTTGTCAGGCCGGACAGCTAGCCTGTGCTCGATCACCTCCCTTGGGACACCAGGCATATCGGATGGTTCCCATGCGATCGTGTCCATATTAGCCCGAAGGAAGGTAATGAGCTCGAGTTCCTATTGGGCCTCGAGGTTTGTCCCCACGTGGACCATCTTGGAGGGGTCTGTCTCCGTGAGGACGATGGTTTTGGTGGGCTCCTGCAGCTGCAGTACCACCGTTGGGCGTGTGTAGAACGCTCCCTGTTGCTGAGACCACGGGTATGGAGCTGGCCTACCATGGCCAACGCGGTCTCGTCGCAGTCCAGGGCTATCTTGTGGTTCCCCCGGACGGTGATGACTCCCCTCGGCGCCGGTATCTTTAGGCAATGGTAGGCGTGGTGGGAAACCGCCATGAACTTGGAAAGCGCGGGGCGGCCCAAGATGGCGTTGTAGGGGAGGTCGATTTCCACCACCTCGAAGGTGATTGTTGATGTCAAATAAACACCAATTTTATACATCAACAAATTCCGGAATTCCGGCATTTCGGTGGAAAAATCAAGTTTTATACTAACATTTTATTTATTCTAATAAAGTTCCACAAGTTTTGATGAGTTTTGGTCTACAGGTACAAAAGGGGAAGAACCAGAGCCGAACCGGGCAAATGGCCAGGCCGGTCGACCCACCCTAGGCCGGCTGGCCCAGCCACGTCACCGATCCAGCTCCAATTTCTCCCAAGTGGCTTAGAAGCACAAATTGAAGACATCTACACCCTCCATTGCAGTTGGTTTGATCAAATGGACACGGTTGCTTCACAAATGAGCATAGGATTCCCTTGGATTCCTTACTTGCGGATGTCAACTTGATCCACCGGCTTAGGGGGCTAATCTACACCATCAAAGAAGTATCCTAGAAGAATTGGACGCCCAGATGGCACCAGAGTGGGTCGGCCGACCCACCTAGGTCGGCCGACCCCCCTTTGATGCCCTTTGGATTCCCCTTTGAAGGAGGGTTTGATGACAAGTGTCCCTACACGTGGAGATCCTGGTTGGCTTCGGAGCACTATAAATAGACCCCCTCACTTACTTGTAACACAACACAACACATCACATCATTTTCATTCCACTTATTAGAGTAGCTCTTAGTCTAGTAGTAGTTGGGAGTTAGAGTCAAGTCGGGCTGAAGCTCGGAGTTTCGGAAGTGTCTTCGGAAATTCAGGTAATAGCTCTTATACCCTTTTCTAATTGTTTCAATTAGTGAGATCACTTCATTCATTGTTTATGTGTTGAGCTTTATTTGAGTTGAGTATATCTACATAAATGAGTTGTGTAGATTTGCCTTACCGGTAGCTTCTATTCGTCTGGAATCAGTTTAGCTTCTCACTCATATACTGTAAGAGCCAGGCATTTAACCTAAATCAACTTCTTTTTGGTACTGAGGAAGATTGATTAGACATAGTAGCAGACGTGGTGTCTGAGGCTAGGACTAACTCGGTTTACACCCAGGCCCACGTATATGGGGCAGGTGGTAGGTGGTGACAGCCCTATCATCCGTAGATATTAATTATCTCGTGCGTACCACGCGAATCGCTGAAAATCTCGACGGCTAAAGCCGTCAAGACAGGCACCAAAACCGTCGAGACAGAGTAATATCGACGGCCGGCCGTCGAGAAAGGCCGGTCGAGAGATAGTGTCTTTCTCGACGGCTCGGCCGTCGTTATTAGGATATCTCGACGGCCATACGAAAGTCGTCGAGATACTAGCACCGGACAGGCACGACGTGGTGGGGAACTTTTCTCGACGGTCGTAAGCCGTCGAGATTTTTCTTAAGCAGGCCGTAGGCCGGCCCAACCCACCTGTTAGTCACGACGGCCAGATGCCGTCGAGATAGATGCAACAAAGGAAAGGACGGCGCTGACACGTGGGCCATGTATGTTAGTCACGACGTCTTATGGCCGTCGACATAGATCCTCCTCTGATCCTGGAGAGCTCGACCTGGCATGTGGGCCACAGGATCTTTCTCGACGGCCGAGATTCTACCGTCGAGAATATATAAAACAGCAAAAAGAATTTTAAAATTTGCAAAAATCACAATAATTTTGCGGTAAGTATCGCACCCAAAGAAGAAGAATTGCAACTCGCAAACCCAAAATAGCTCCCACATTCAAATTTCCCACAGTTTCACAAATACAGCTACCACAAACATCGCATCACATATATCACAAACATCGCATAACATACAACGTATCACATAGCTCACAAACATCGCATAACATACAACGTATCACATAGCTCACAAACATAAAATCCACAATCACAAACATCTAATAAGCATTCACAAAATCGTAATGACAGTATCAACGTCATGAACACAAAACAAACACCGATCATGGCTGTCGTGGTGGCGTTCCGAAGAGCTGCTCCGCGAGGTTGGCGGCCATGTTCCCTGAGCCGCCGTCGCCCTGCTGCGTGTCGTCCAGAGGAGGTGGCACAAAGGACGGAGGCGTAGACATCGCAGAACCCGAACCCTTTGAGATTTTCAATTAGTAAGTTGACATATATGTATTATGCGATAGTGTATTGATTTTGCATATAAAACTTACCGTTGGATCACGAAACCAGGGACGCTCGATGTTCGGGTAGTTGGGCGTGGGGGCGTGGGCGGTGGGTCCGAGGTCCCGGTGGTGCCGTCTGTCTGACAGGTAGCCGCCCTGCCCAACATAGGAGCCTGGAGGGGCTGGGTGGCTACCGTACACGGCGGCCCCACCTGTGTAGGGACCCGCAGTCCCCACCTGGCTTGAGGAGCTGCCCGCAAGTCCCGCGTGACCACTCGGACCGGCCTACACATATATTTGATTTCGTTAGAACAAATGATAAGATTTGCATCTATAAAAAGAATTGAAGTGCGAATGCGTTACCCCAGCGACGAACGCCTCGAGCTGTCGAAGCCTTCTGTCGTAGTCCTCCTGCGCAGCTCTCAGACTCTCTTGCATTGCCCTTAACATTTCTCTATCATGAGCCCGCTCCTCCTCGTGTCTCTTCTGCTGCTGCTCCCTCTCTCTCTGCAGGCGCTCCTCGACTGGCGACGGGTCTCACCGCCGCTCTGGCTAGCCCGTACATCGGGCATATACTCTGAAGGCCTGCAACATGTATAATATAGCAGCCAGTTCTGTAAGCATAATATACGAGTGTACTAAAGAGATCTTACCGTAAGTGGTCGCCACCGATCGCCAGGCGCCCGTGAGCCTTGCCTCCCATGTGCTTATGAATCACATGAGGATCGAGAGGAGCCTCCTCTGGATTGCTTTCCTCCCCGTGCTCCTCTCTATAAGCGTCCTTATAACGCTCCTACATGTCGTTGTGATAGTCAAAACCAATAAAATAACCAAACAGAGATTAAATAAAGAAACATGAACTCTTCTTTCATCAGAATTGAAGGCGGGAGGTTCAGAGGGATGCTAAAAACTGGCCAACATGAGTATGAAGCAGCCATCATATTGAAAGGCGTAAAGCCATCAGTGGCAAGTGCGAGCCGCACGTTTCTTGAATCAGCTGCGAACTCCAGATACACCATATCAAAGTGTTGCCACGCTTCTCCATCAGCCGGATGAACCATCATACTGGGTCTTACACGTTTACCCTCCTTGTGCCACCTCATTTGCTGCGCGGTCTCTTCCGTAATGAAACACCGTTGGAGTCGTTTCTTTAACGGAAAGTACCGCAATACTTTTCTCGCCACCTTAAATGCATTTCTTTTCTCCGAAGCGCCGACTATTTCAATATATCTGGACTCTCCACAATGATCACACACATTTTTTCCGGCCTCATTTTTGTAATACAACATACAATGGTTCGGACAGTAATCTATTTTCTCATAAGGCATTCCCAGACCAGCAAGCAGTTTTCTACACTCGTACCAACTTGGAGGCATCTTGTGTCCTTCTGGAAGAGCATCGCTTAAACAGCCTAACAACTCATCAAAGCAATTGATAGAGAAGTTATACTTGCATTTCAGAGCCATCATCCGTGTTACCATAGAGAGCAGGGTCACGGTGGTTTGATCATGTAAAGGCTGTTTGGAAGACACTAACAGGGTTAAAAATTCAGTCATAGTGGTAGTAGCCTGCTCATCATCAAAATCATAGCCAAAATCATCCATCAAATCTTGCATTCTGTCAACTTCATCAAATCCTTCGTCGAGAGGAGTAGGAACGGCACGAGCACAACCACTCTCACCGTGATAAACCCAACGATGATATCCGGCCTTAAACCCATTTTTGCATAAATGCATTCCCATGTCATACCGTGTTCTCTTTCTACAGTTTCCACACTCCGTACAAGGGCAATGAACGTACGCCGTGTCAGGGTTTGGAGTCACCTTGAAAGCATTATCTACAAATGCATTGGCCTTCTCATACCATTCATCTGAATGTTGTCCGTTCGATCTCCATCCATCGTACATCCACCTCCTCTCTTGGTCCATCGGTCTTGACACGGGAAGCTACACGTTAGGGTTTCAGAATAGTCTTAGGAAGGCTTCTAAACCCACCCACGAATAGCCGTTTAGGCGTGTCCATAATGGCATCGATAGAGCGAGACAAAATTTGATGACATAACCCTATAGTTCTCCTAGTGCAACGATGGCTAAAAAGCTAAACTCCAGCTTAATAGCACTTATGTTATGCACTAGGAGAACTATATGGTTAAGCTGCCGAAATTTTGTCTCGTCCCTATCGATGCCACAGCGGGACACACCTAAACTACTACTGTGAGTGTCCATGGGACGCCACACATTGGTACATCCTTTGGACAATTCGGGGTCATTTACACAAAGCGTAATAGAAATGAGCGAATCACCGTCCAATTTCTTTCTACGTTGTGTTTTACCCAAACGGGTGACGTGCGGCTAGGTTACTAGTTAGATTCGATGTAATATAAATTAATTACTGTAAATTAGACAAAGCACATGACAAATCAAAAGCACATATAGGATCATATGACAAAGCATTACAATTGCATTACCTAATTTAACTATTTTATAAATTTTGTAATTTTTTAATTATCACTAATTACAAAACTAATTAACTCATTATTATATTAAAATCTATATATAAATTGCACTTAAAATTAAATGGTAAAACAAAACAATTGCATTATCAATTTTTAATTTTTTAAATTTTTTAAATTTTAAATTATTACTAATTAGAAGACTAATTAAATTTTTGACGGTTTAAGACCGTCGAGACTACACTATGATAATTTAAAAAAAGCGCGAACAAACAACACGTCAAGTGGCGGTCGAAAGCTACTGGCTAGACTCGACGCAATAAGGCTGGAAGACGGCGGTCGGACGACGCAGAGGCGCTGTGGCCTTGGCGCCAGCTCTGGGGCGTGGGGCATGGAGGCACGGGGAGGGGTGCGGCGAGGGCTGCAAAGGCGGCGGCGGTGTGTGGCGGCGTGGGCTGGCAGCGGCGACAGCGTGGCGACGGCGCAGGTGGTGATAAGCGGCGCTGGCGGGCGGGCGGTGTGCGGCAACCTTGGGGGGGCCAGCGATGGTGGCGCTGAGGATGCGAGACGGCGGCGGCGGCGCTAGACAGCGGCGGCGGCGCGAGACGGGCGGGACTGAGGCGAAAATTGCCTAAGTCCCAGCGCGAGTTTCTTTATAAACACCAATATCGACGGCTTACAGCCGTCGAGAAAGATACCCACAAAAAAAAGAACGAACCACATAATGACACGTGTCCGTCCAATCTATCTCGACGGCCAAAAGATAAGAGGACTCCGCGCGTGACCGTTGGGTCCCAATGTTCTCGACGGCTAACTGCCGTCGAGATAGCTGTCTCGGTCAGCGGTAAAGCAGCCACGTGTCTCATTTTCACAGGACGAACGCTATCTCGACGGCTGATAGCCGTCGAGAATTAAAGATTGCGAAACGTCGCGAATCTCACATGCACGTGGCCCATTCGTTCCGTCTATTTCGACGTCCAGGAGCCGTCGATACAGATATGTTTCTGTCGGCACTTGGCTGGGCTATATCTCGACGGCTTGTTATGTCTAGCCGTCGAGACAAGTCTATTTCGACGGCTTCCGTTGACTACCGTCGTCAATTATGCTCTGTCTAACATTAATTAAAAATCAAAATTATTATAAGAATTAGTAAGCAAAAAAATAACACCTTGTAACATTATATATTTTTCCCAAAATTTGGGACTGCATTAAATTTTAATTTTTTATTTAAGTTCTTTTTATTTAAATTGCAAATTATGACAAAATATTTACAAAATGAAAAAATTCAATGGCCCAGCCCAGCATTGGAGCATGATCTATTCTCGACGACCAATCCGGGCCGTCTAGATTGACTCATTCTTATGGGCCGGCCCAGAAACTATTCACGACGGCTGAGTTCTAGCCGTCGGGATAGAGTCTTCCCGCCTCCCCGAAAACCCGAAAAACCGATCGCGCGGGGGCCAAGGACTTTATCTCGACGGCTTTGGTGTTGCCGTCGAGATTAAGTTCACTGTACCGACGGCATGACTGTGGCCGTCGAGATTAAGTTCACTGTGTCGACGGCAGTTGTTTGGCCGTCGAGATAAGTTTCGGCCGTCGAGATTTCGCGCGTTTCCTGTAGTGGCGTAACCCACAGCGTCCGGCTTTGGATCAGTATAGGAATGATCATAACCATTCGGGATTCCAATTCAGGATAGCGGGTGGTAGTGAATGTCCGAGCTCTGACAACGAATACCAAGTGAACCACAGTTTTGACGGCGTGTTCTCCGCTCAACCACTGCGGATCACACCCCTGGTCAGATTTTTAGTCTGCTAGCCAACTCGATCAAGCTCGATCCGATTTGGCGTCGGGCACAACAAGGAGCGACTCGCAGATTTACGAGTTCGGACCCCTCGCGGGTAATAGTCCTACTCCTGCTGAGCCTTAGCTCTTTTCTGATTGTGGTTGAATGGGAATGTGTTTACAGAGTGTCTCGAATGCACGAATGCTCCTCCCCCTCTTTCTCCCTCTCTCTCCCCTCCTTTTGTACAAGCTTTGGGCTTGCGGAGAAAGAGGGGGTAGGCGATCTGATGCTCTCAATGCAAACAAGACCACGACACAAGAGGCAGCGTGTCGCCGCCCACGCCACGCTGCGGCCGCCTCGCGTGCCGCAGTGGCCTCGACCCGCATAGTCACACCGGTGAATCTGCGGGTGGGGCCTACCTCCTCTCCCCGACAGGCGGCCTCCTCAAGCAAACCTTCTCTCTGCCGGTCAATTCTTCTGCGCCACAGTGACAGCCGCTCAGACCTGCAAGGGTCACTGGAGTGGTAATCATTTCTTCAGCTGTCTATCCGCGCGTGATGTCTCATTAAATGCGCTTCGTCCTTGCGATGAGGGGAGCCTTCGTCCCAAGACTCATACGCAATGCTCGCTGCCTTGGGCCCGCTGTGGCAGGGCCCTCGCTGGTCTCAGAGGGGCTCGCATGCGCACCCACTTTGGCGCGTGGGGCCTCGCCTAGCCTTGAGAGGGGCTCGCCACGCACCCCTGGCGCGTGGGGCCTCGTGGCTTCAGAGGGCTCGCCCATGGCTGAGGCCTTGCTCGCCCGCTTTGGCGCGTGGGGCCCTCCCGGCCTCTGAGGGGCTCGCCATGCCACTGGGCCTTGCTCGCCTGGCCGACGCGTGGGGCCCTCTGGCCTTCGAGGGCCGGCCCACGTGTGGGGCCTTGCTCGCCCCGCTGACGCGTGGGGCCCTCTGGCCTTCGAGGGGCTCGCCCACGCCACTGGGCCTTGCTCGCCACTTTGACGCGTGGGGCCCTCCTGGCCTTCTGAGGGGCTCGCCCACGCGCTGGGGCCTTGCTCGCCCGCCTGCCGCGTGGGGCCCTCCTGGCCTTCTGAGGTTCCTAGGGCTCTTTGTACCCCGGTATTTATTACACCGACATGTTTGATTACCCAAGCCCACTCAATAAACTGAATCACACGATTTTGTGAACTTATTCAACTTGTCTCGTTGTCCTCCCAACTGTCTATCTAGCTAGAGTAGCTTTCTCTTTATTTGTGTGAATATTTGTCTTGTGTGTGTGTCACCAGTCCTTTTATTTATCCTAACCCCTGTTACCTAGACTGGCTGGTATTTTAAATAATTACGATATAGAGGATTGTCTCTTTAAACCCTCGATCCCTGTGGATTCGATAACTCTAGGAATACTCCTGGTGAAAACTACAAGCGATATCCATCCGCTTGCGGATTAACTTATTTGAGCGTAACTATCGCCAATAGTGATGTACTCCGTCCTAAAGTTGGCGGAGGAGCCGAACGTCACGGGCAGTACGACCTACCCGACGGGGCGAAGGGACGAGCCTGGGACGATCCCATGGAAGGGGATGGTGATGTCCCTGATCTTGGAGCGCGGGACCTGCATGAGGCCTAGAACACGTGCGGTGATGATGCCCAGCGAGCCCCCACTGTCCACGAGGACGCGGTCGACACGGGTGTTGCCGATGGTTGAGCCTGACACCGGTGGAGGCGGCTGCGGCTGCGAGAGTCTGCCGGGCAGTCCGTCATCGAGAAGGTGATCGCTTGGCCGAACCACAGCAGGGACTCCATGGCGGGCTCGCCGCAGGATGATGAGGACATCGCTACATCGGGTACACCCATGGGATCAATGACCAAAGTCCTTCCAAGTGACCCGCGACCTTTGATCTTCATGCAAGGACAAAACACACGAGCCAGTGCGCGACAAGTCAATTATCAGGTAAACTCGTTTCTTGGGTTAAATAATTATACTTTGGAGAATAGACTTCTACCTAATAACAATATTATGCATAGGAAGTTGAACAAGCACCAGCTACAAGGCACCAAAGTACCAATAAAGGCAAAGCATGGTGGGAATGCAAAGGGATTCCACTCGGCCATCAATGACCAGCCTGAATTAAAAACAGCCTGGAGAATGCAAACGGACTCCGATTGGAACGTGTGAGCACTCATTGGAAAGATAACTTCGCCATCTTTCCAACGGATCCAACCGCACAATCAAATTCCAAGTGAGCTGACGGCAGCAGTCAAAAACATCTCGCGAACAGAACCAGTCTTTTGCTCTTCTTGGGTGCTGCGTCACCATTAATTTGGGCTAAGCCCCCATGTATTCCTGCTGCGTCCTAGAGTTATCTCCCTGCTCTATATATAGGACAAGCCTCTCCATTTTCTCCTTAGGTTTAGTTCATTTGTTGTTGTCTTCCAGATTGGAGAAACACTCTCCAAATCCCTAGTGTCGGTTGACCTATCGATTCCGAGCTTCAGAACCTCAGTTCGAGTGTGTGCTTTATCCTTATTCTTGCGAGTTCTTCGATTGCTTGCAAGGATAGACCTTCGTGGTCAGGTCATCCGAGCTTTGGCACGGTTGATAACAATCAGGAGTGTGGTTTAGCGATTGCGGGCGCTTATCCTTGTGTGGTTCGTAGCCGGATCGTCAAAGTCATCCTCCGCCTAAATCGAAGTTATCCTCTCACCGGAAGATCAGGAACTCGTGAGCCCATCACAGGAGATGTGGAGGACCTCGTGAGACACAGCCTTGAGCTCGCGCCGGGAGCTGTAGGCTGAAGTACCGACGAAGATGACGGCGACGTGGCCGCGGGCTTCGGGGAAGCCCTGGTCCTGGGCGCCCGATGGAGAGGGTGCCATGGCCGCGCCCTCGGGAAGCTTGGGCATGGGACCACGGCCAGCGTAGAAGCCCTCCAGCTGACGGGCCCAAGTGTGGCAGTTGCGCAGGTCGTGGCTGTGGCGCTGGTGGAGGCGGCAGAAGAGATTGCGGTCGTGGAACGGGTCCTTACCTCTACCATGCTGCTGCGGACGGGGAGGCCGGCCCTGAGGTGCCCCCTGGCCACCGCGCGGCCTGCCTCTGGCTGGGGGAGGTCGTGGCTGGCGCTATGGCATCGGACGCTGCGGCGTGGGCGGCGGAGGAGGAGGGCAGCGTGGCGAGCACTGGTGGTCGGGCTCAACAGCAGCGATGAACTTGGCGGGCTGCCCAGGCTTGCCCAGGCCGTCACCGACCTTAGCCTTCTTCTTGGCGTGGGTGCGGCCCCTCTTGCGCTCAACCTCCTTAGAGACGTTGACGTAAAGCGTGGCAGTGCGGAAGAGCTCGCTTGCGGTGTTGACCGGATGGAGCTCGAGGTCCTCGGTCTAGCGCCGGTCCCTCACTCCATCCTTGAAGGCCTTGATGATGGCCTCATCCGAGATGCAGGGGATAGTGTTGCGGGCTCTCACGAACCGGCACACAAAATCCTAGACTCTCGTCATCCTGCTGCACCACGAGCTTTAGGTCCTGGGGGCACCCGAAGCGGGCGTAACACCCCTGGAAGCTCGTGCGGAGGGCATCTGGAGCTAGGCCCAACTGCGGATGGAACTAGACCGCTGGTTAAACAGCCATGCCCCCGAGCATAGTGGGAAAATAGTTGACCAAGACGGCCTTGTCTCCCCCCATAGCTCGGATGGCGGTGGTGTAGATGGACAGGAACTCCTCAGGGTTCTTACTCCCGTCAAACTACTCAATCGGCCCGGGCTTGAACCTCGGCAGCCAAGGCGCCTCACGGAGAGCGCGGGAGAAGGCGGAGCACCCTGGCGCAGCCTTCGGGGGAGAGCCATCCCGAAGCGGGCCCAGGCGGGAGAACACTCGGCCCGAGGTGCGCGGCGAACCGCTAGTGGAGGAGACTATGTGGGCTCGGCGCGAGTGGCCACGGTTGCAGCGGGAGCGGCTTTGAGAGCCGCTGTAGCCAGAGCTGTCCGTGCGCCCGTCGTTCCGAGCCTCATGCTGGATGAGGCCGGAGGTGACATCACCAAGGCCCTCAGCAATGGCCAGGCCCAGGTCAGCCATGGAGAAATTGCGGGGGGGTCTCTATCCAGGTCCCGGACAACCTAGGCGATCACACGCACCCTCTGGTGGCTACGCTGGAGTGGGTTGCGCATGACATCGATAAAGGAATCGACCCTCTGGACGTGAGCTGGGGTGCCCGGGTTGTCCTCGCGACAGACCTCAATCATGGCGCGATGGACGGAGTCACAGAAGAAGTCCCGGGCTGCAACTCCTGGGCCTCCACATTCCCGGCGTCATCGTCGGCCGAGACGTGCGCGAGGCCGAGGAAAACGTCCCGGTGTCGCCAGCGGAGGCGGAATCGCCCAGCTGCTCGAACTCCATGGGAGTCTCCCTTACGTGGGTCAGTGAGGGATCCAGCTTGGGGAGCGACTCCTCGGGACGAAGCTCTGTCCCTAGGGCGAGAGAGGCATCAACCTCCATCTCGTCAGCCCCGGCTTCGGCGAGGTATTCCTCTCGCCAGCCCACGTACGATGGACCCAAGTCGTCCAGATCATCGCACTCATCGAACTCGAGTTCCAGGACCTCGTCGCTGCTCGGGATCTCAGGCTTGTCCGAGGGAATGGACTGCTGAGGGCTGCTCATGGGCCCCACGGGGGGCGCCAGCTATCGGTGTCTGGGAAACGCGCCTGCTGAGGGCAGCGGGTCCATGGACCGGCAGACGAATTTGTAGTTGGAGTGAGTCCCAACGACAACCCTTCCCAGCAGCCCGGGACGGCGGCCGAGCTCGCGGGGGCTCTGGCCACACGGTCTTCCCGGACTAGGACTGGTGCGATCTGGGATCCGGGTACAGATCCGTCGTACGGTGAGAAAGAGAGGGGGTGAGAGAAGAGGCGAAGGAGATACAAACCTTGAAGACAAGTGATTTTTACCCTGGTTCGAGCCCCTACTGCCGGGTAATAGCTCTACTCCAGCACTCCTTGATTATCTGTTGGAAAACAGTACAAATGTGCCGAGACCGGGGTAGAAGGCGCCGGCCCCGAGCTTATAGGGGAATGTAGGACACTGAAGTGACTAGGGACTACGGCTGCTGCTAAGGAAGCTTCGGAGGCTGGTGTCGCGTGCTCTCTAGGACTTTGTAGACTTGGTCCTTATGCTATGCGGGCCTCTAATTTTATAGGCGCGGCGGGTTGCCCGAAGCTGATACGGCAGGCCCCGCGTCTATTTCTGCTTTATCCATCTTTAGTGGCGGCGCCCCTGTCTCGTTCCGGGCTTCGTCCTGTTTGTGGCCTGCAAAGAGAAGCTGGTTTAGTTAGTACTGGACACGTGTTCGTCTTGATGTGCTTACACGGGGGAGTAGCCTGCACAGGAAGAAAGCACTTTCCCTTTATCCCCAATATAGCATTGGTGGTGAAACCCGACCCACCACCCGTTGGGGCTGGCGTCTGCGGCGGTTGCCCAAGGACAAGCAGCACGGCTGAAGCTGCTCTGCTGCTCTCTCCCGAGCTACCGAAGCCCTAGGGAGGTGCGGTCCTCTCGGTCAAGGCCGAGGAAAGCGTAGTGGGGCTCAACAGTTGTCGCCACCTGTCCAGGGGACGGGTGGGCTGTCCGCCGGATCTTCTCCCGGGCTAAGGATAGCCCGGGAGGTGCGCAACACTCTCAATTAGGATCGAGGGAGGCGCGGTTGCCTTGTTCAAGCCCGGGATGGCCCCCAGCAGGCTAGACGTTCTTTTTGGTATGGCCAAGGGTGGCCTTTCAGACTTTTTGTAAGCGCGGCAGGCCGGTACGGATCTAGCCCAAGGCCCATCTCGGGGTGGGCCGCTCACAAACCACCAACACCCTCCCTTTATATAGTGTAGGGGGATAGGGTTACCTGATCTTATCCAGTACATGGTACCGAATTCTGTTATATCAGCACATGTTATGCACCGACATTTACAGGTACAAATCTCCTAATCACATGGAGCTAAACTCTTTCATCAGGAACATCCTTGGCGTCCAAGTTGCATGTAGCCTGAGTGGTCTTCATCTCTATCCAGCCGGTCTGAGTCGCCCCCTAGTTGTGACCTCATGGGCTTTCCAGAGGATACTCGGGGCCCATGTAGTGCACATCATCTCTATCCAGCCGGCTTGGGTCGCCCCCCAATCGTTGCCTCATGGGCCTTCTATGAGGATACTCGGGGCCCATGTAGTCCACAACCCACCAAGTCAGGAACATTGAAATCAAAGTAAATTAAGCAGATGAAGAGCAAGTGTGATTCACATAAAGTTTTAATGGATACTAACCCTGCTCATCATGCTAAAGGGTATAGGTGTCTAACACGAGGTGGTCAAGAGAATGACGGCTGTCACTCAACCATGAGGAGCTCCTGTTATGGGGTGAACACACCCACCCCCTTTGACATAGGAAGCAAGGGTGAATTTAGCTATAACAAAGGGCATCCCCAACTACAGCCCTCGGAGGTACACGAGACGGGCACGATGCGGACATGACTCAGAGTTGGCGCACTTTGGCTAGGTGAAGGGAGGAAATTGACGTGGCAACCAAGAAAGTTGGGGAATAGGATGTAGTAGGGGCTCGCTACGCATTAGGAGAAGCACCATTAGGCGCTTAATTTCATTAGAGAACAACAAATGACAACCTCACAATTGTAATTCTCCTTGTAACCCTACTTTAGTAAAACGATGAAGCGGCACATCGGTCACCCACCTCACACCGTACCATGAAAAAACCAATCTTCCCTACTAAAGCCTATAAAATCATGGGTAATATGGTCAAAATAATGGAAATGGCCTTCTTGCCCCT
This sequence comes from Raddia guianensis, assembly GCA_036346415.1. Taxonomy (NCBI): domain Eukaryota; kingdom Viridiplantae; phylum Streptophyta; class Magnoliopsida; order Poales; family Poaceae; genus Raddia; species Raddia guianensis. The sequence continues at coordinate 40,993,642 of CM070538.1, read as the reverse complement.
TAGGAACTCCATTTTCCAAGGAACAAATGTACTTGTAAGACTAAGCATCTCCCTCTTATGAAAGAAAGAGTGATCCCCCTTATATGGGCAAGAAAAATCATATTGCAAAAAAGAATCTCTCTAGTATCTTCTCTCATGAAGAGGGAACACCCATTCCTGGTTCACTCCTCGCCGCACAGGCCTGAGATGAAGGAGGGGGGATGCTTCAAAATGGGCTTGCCAAGCTTAGGCTGACGACTCCAATGCTCATGGAGAGACTGACAAAGATGGGCCATGCTAACTAATAGAAGTTGACGTCAAGGGTGATGCAATGCAACCAATCATGGAAGAGGTTGATGACTTGGCCAACCATAGTGGAGGACGATGCCATTGTAGAGGAAGTCAACGGTACTAAGCATGAAGGAGGACGACGCCATCGAGCACAGAGGAGGTCGCGGCATCGCCGAGCATGGAGGAGAATGCCAGATCCACGATCCGTGGAGAAGGTTGATGTCATTAGCTAGAGCAGTCGGTAGAGAGGGGGTGAGGGCGTTGAGGAGGGGAGGTAGGGAAAGTAGATAAGAAGTTGCCGGTGAAAGAGGTGAGGGTGTCAACGGGGCCATCTATGGAGTAAACGAGTAAGAGGGGCAGGATTGGTGGTGGCAGTAGCCAGACCACGGTTTTGTTTTTTGGTTTGGAAACAAAAGATGGGGAGTGGAAATTAACTTTTACCAAAAATAAATAATTTGGCTATTTTTGGTCTAATTTTTAAAATTTTAAAATTTTAATTAAACTAATAATAAAAAAGTTTAGCAAAATTAGTTTGTGGGGTTTCGAGAATATGCAATTTATATCCGGACCACCAAGGTATGCTCGCCTTTTTAGTATATAGATGCTTTCCAAATTTTTTATGTGTTCATACATGATTTATCAAGGCCAATTTTGTTTGCCCGAGTCGATATAAAAGTCAGTCCAACCCGAGAAACTTAACTTTCACCAAAAATCTGTTTTCTCGAACAGAAAACATAAACCTGGGTCAAACTAGATGGCAGGGTTGTGGCCTCGTGAAATGACCAACGAATAGGGTTGCTAGGAATTGTGAGTCCATCTGGTTCCTTGATTTGAAATCGAATGGTTTAGTTACTTTATGTTAGGTCAAATCAGGCAAGGATTGACCTGAACTCGACCCATGCATGACCGTTGTGTAGACTGGTTGTTCCAACTAGTAAAAATAGAAAAAACTGTCTTAGCCCGATCAAGTCGGTGGGTATCTAGTAGGTTAGGAGGATAACTTGATGTTTAGAAGAACGAAATAAACTCAATCACATCTCCCGCATATGGATTCCTTTATTTGTAGATGGAAGCACCCATCAAAAAAATGATACCTTACACGGTTACACCATGAGAACTAATGATAGGAAGATAGGTTGCGGTCTTGGAATAGAAATACCCATTGACGGGCCAAAATGAATGCGCATATCTCCAACACGGATCCCTTCATTAATGACCAAATGAAAGGAAACCATTGAATAGCGAGCCCTTGCACCTTCGGAGCTAAAAACAAATAGAGAACTCCAGGACACGTCTTAAAGCTAGATTTACGTCATGGACTGCACAACCAAGCAACACTTGTACCGCCAGGTAGGCGCCCGAGCAACAGTTGTACAATCGGGTAGGCACTAGAGCAACAGCTGTACAATCAGGTAGACACCGAAGTAACACATGTAACATCATATACACATATGCGAGACATAAATTAAGGTTCATACATTTAATAGCCACACCTACTTACCCGCAAATCTCTTTACATCTGCGAAAAAAAATGAGAAAACATTAATACACGATTAATTCGCCCACCTACCAAAATCTCACTATAAAACCTCTCCTCATAAGTCTCAAGACACCACGTCTTGGCCGGCTGGCCGGCTTCTTTAGGAAGTCAGGCAGAAACCTGAGAGCCCGGGCCCCACCACTCCGAGTAGGAGCACAAGCACAACTTCTCCTGGGCCCTCGGGTGCGAGGTCGTTACCCCTGTAAAACCAAAGCCGCGACGCAGACTTCTCCTTTCCGCGACGCGATGGCCTCGCACCAACAAATCTCGCCCATGGTTTCCTCCTCCTCCTCCCTCCAGGAGGAGCACGGCAGCCGCGCCAGGCCCCCGCGCCGCGGCGAGAAGAGGGGAATGCGCGGCCGCACCGCCTCGCCGGAGTCGGGCTCCACGGCCGCCGCGTCGCTGTCGCAGGTACGGGTACATGTAGATCAGGGACCCTGTTTTATCCGCATGCCATGGATGGGATTCCTTTCCTTCTCCTTCCGTCTTCGTCTCTGTGCAAGAACCGCTGTGTTTGGCAGGCGGCTGTGTATGTAGGGAATCTCTCTTTTGCGTTAGGAAGCAGTGGGCGCGGTTCTGCGTCCTTGGTTCTGGATTGGCGTGATGTAATCGCGTTGTATCTGGCGCCTCCGGTTTCTTGCTGTGAACTCTGTTGGGGGGTTGAATTCTTTATTGTATTTTCTAAATGTCTCGGTGACAATTGAATTTTAAGGCAATGTTTGGTCGTTGGATCGCTGGTAATGGGATGCGAATTCCTTTTTACAAAAGCATAATGGGATGAGAATTTGGGAGGGAATGTGCATCCTTCTGGTTCTTGCGGGCTGTTGAGATTGGGATTGGAGAATTTTAGCTCGACCAATGAATGTGCCTTAGAATTGTGCATGGCTGAGATGAGAATTAGTACGGTTGAAAATTGGTGTTTAATTCAGGTGAACCAACCGATGGGCATCTGTTCCTAAATAATAGTGGTTTCTGTTGATGTGCTTAATTTGCAAGGAAAAGGCCAAAATTTCCCTTAGATATCGTATTGAATTGTAATTTGGTGGTGCAAACATATGAGCAATCCCAGTGGATCTGGCTAGCTCAGAGTGGCTATTGGCATATTCAGACAAAAAATACAGTACGCCTGTTTCAATTGTGTACTGCACCTGTGAATTTGAATTGGTGAATCCCTGGATGAATTATACAAAGATAGTATTAATGTTGATCTATGGGCAAACTGTACTAGGTCGAGATCAACAGTTCTCATCCAATTCTGCCATCAATAGATCAACAAATTTTGAACCCAAATGCAAATTGAGATATCGATATGTGGACAAATTACAATGAACTGAATTGTGTCATATGGAATTATTTATTTTCCGTTATTAACATTAAATTGACAATTGGTGTAGACATTTCTTCAATATATAAGCACATCCTATGATGTAGTGCTTTCCAAACAAGCAATATATTCAATCTAGAAAGTTAATCTCACAATAACCGCTCGTTTTCAGGATCTATGCTCATCAAGAAGTTGTGAGGGAAATGCTGGTGGAGCTACAACTGTAAGCACTCGAAAAGTTTCAGTTTTATTATCGCAGAGCTGTCAATTCTGATTACCCATAGTTATATGATTATTATGTGCCTAATTTATTCTTCTCTTTCTCTGTCATTTTATGAACAGACATATGGAAAGTGGCATCCAGATGAATCACACAGGCCTGAAATTGATGATGCTCCTGTTTTCACTCCAACTGAAGAGGTTTGTGGACTACATTTCATTAGCAAAACTAAGCCACCTATGGATATAATTTTTTAGATAGTAGTATACAATTTTATTTTACCTCAGGAATTCAAAGATGCAATTGGGTACATAGCTAGAATTCGCCCTCAAGCAGAAAAATTTGGAATTTGTCGTATCATTCCACCAACTTCTTGGAGGCCCCCATGCCCTCTAAAGGATAAGAGTTTCTGGGAATGTACTGAGTTCAATACCCGACTTCAACAAGTTGATAAGCTTCAAAATCGCGAACCCTCCAAGAAAAAAACACAACATCGAGGCCAGAAGAAAAGAAAGAGAAGAAAGAGATTAAGGTTTGGGATGACTCACAGGCGTCCTGGTGCAAATACTTCAGAAAGCACTGACTGTGCAGATTCAGAAGATAAGTTTGGATTCCAATCTGGCTCAGATTTCACACTAGAGGAGTTTCAGAAGTATGCGGATGAGTTCAAGCAGCAGTATTTTGGAATGAAGGGAAGTGATGAAATTCCCCTTTCTGAAATTAAAAGGCATAAAAAAACATGGCAACCATCGGTTGAGGAAATCGAGGGAGAATATTGGCGGATAGTTGTATGCCCTAATGATGAAGTTGAGGTACTCTAATTTCTTATATGTAGATTATCTTGTTATTTCATATTAATTTGTATTGATAGGCTCATGGGCAGCAAACTTTCTTTGGATAGGTGGATTATGGTGCTGATTTGGACACTGCAATGTTTAGTAGTGGGTTTTCAAAATCATCTTCATCCGATGGAAATAAGCAAGATCCATATGCTGTGTCTTGTTGGAATTTGAATAATCTGCCACGGTTCCCTGGGTCTGTTCTTTCATTTGAATATGATGATATATCTGGTGTTGTAGTCCCTTGGCTTTATGTAGGGATGTGCTTCTCATCATTCTGCTGGGTAAGATTTTTCATACATCTTTTTCACATTCATCTCATGAAATGTGGATAGTACTAATACTCTCATTAAATAACTTTTACTTAAGTATGGAACTTTTAGTATTGTTGTGTATGATTGAAAGATGCTAGTAGCCTACTAATGTCCTAATCTTAGAGTGCTTTTAAGTTTCATTTGGTTCAGAGTTAGAATAAGTGAATAACCAGGTTAGCTGGCCTTAAGCTAGTTACATTTGGTGCAGAGTTAGAATAACCAGGTTAGCTAACTTTAAACTATATAGTTTATTTTAAACCAATTTTGATGTTTTTCAACTAACCTAGTCGATCTGAAATAGTATTTAGCTGAGTTAATTGAGTTAATTTGGCTAAATATTTTCTAAGTCCTGTGATCCATCTGTTTAGTGGGGAATAACTTATTCCACCTTTTTGGTTGGTTAGCTTAATCCTGGGTTATGGGGGTTAGAAGTCTTTGCCTGGGTTAATTTAATCATACTTAACTCATGGTTGTTTGGTGTCTAAACCCCTAAACCAATAAACCCAATCATTAACTCCAATATTTTTTTGGTGGATTAGCTCAAGATCATAGTTTTAATAGATATATATTTGATTATGCTATCTATTGTCTCATATATCTATGCTCTATCTTTGCTGTAGCATGTTGAAGACCACTTCCTTTATTCTCTAAATTACATGCATTTTGGGGAACCAAAAATATGGTATGGTGTTCCGGGAGGTGATGCAGTGAAGATGGAGGAAGCTATGAAAAGGAACTTGCCGAAATTGTTTGATGAACAGCCTGATCTCCTACATGAGCTGGTAAAATCTTTATGTTGTGTAGTGACCATGTGATTTTGATACCTTAACTCATTGTTTTAATGTTTGCTTAGTAACCTAGTCAATATACTGTGGAACTAAGCTTTCGTGCAAAATGGAAACTACTTAACATCCTTAAAATTCAAAGCAAGATGCCATGTTATTTCATGAATGCAATACTTTATTCAGTACCATGGCCTGATTTCAGCATAATTTGCAGGATTTATAATTAGATTATTATTTACTAGTTTGGTAGCCTTACTTTGCCAATTGCTAATTTCTGCCACCAAGCAGCATAATGGTTCATGTGAGAACAGTTCTTTTTCATGCATCATACAAATATATGCATCTTCATCAATTTTTAGTCCTGAATTTTATTGGTGCAGGTTACGCAGTTATCACCTTCTGTTCTAAAATCAGAAGGAGTTCCTGTTTACCGTGCTGTCCAGAATCCTGGTGAGTTTGTTCTGACACTACCACGAGCTTATCATTCTGGGTTCAACTCTGGCTTCAACTGTGCGGAGGCAGTAAATGTCGCTCCTGTGGATTGGCTACCCCATGGACAATGTGCTGTTGAGCTCTACAGAGAGCAGCGCCGCAAAACATCAATATCTCATGACAAGTTATTACTAAAAACTGCGAAAGAAGCTGTCAGGCAGCTTTGGATGCATCTCTACAGTTTCACGAGTGACCAGGGCAGATATCGGTGGCCGGATACATGTGGAAAGAATGGAATGCTGACAAGTGCAATTAAGGTACTACTCCCTACTATAGGCCTTTTTTGTAAGTTGCACTCAAATAAATAGCTTATATTTTTGTTGCACTATTTCAGACAAGAGTTGAAATGGAAGCTGCGGCACGGCAGGCAAATGCTCCTTTGCAATGCAAAACGATGGACATGGATTATGATTCAACTGACCGGGAATGCTTTGCATGCTTTTATGATCTCCATTTGTCTGCTATCAGTTGCCATTGCTCAGCAAACCGTTTTGCTTGCTTAAACCATGCAAATCTTCTATGCTCATGTGAAATGGACAGTAAATTTGCAGTCTTCCGATACAGCATAGAGGAGCTGAATACTCTTGTTGCAGCTCTGGAGGGTGATCCAGTTGCAGTGTTTCAGTGGGGGCACGATCATCTAGGCTTACGTCGCTCTTCTGGTTCTATGCAGCACAAGAAGGTGGACCTGTGTAAAAGCATGGAATTCCCAGGATCAACTATTGGTATCAGCATTGGTTGTGGCTTTCATTACAACCAAGATCACTGCCATGATCTTGACAAGCCATTACTATATCAGAATGAGAAGGGAAACCAGAATAGAAATGCTGATCTGAACACACAAGATCCACCAAGTAGTCCTAAACTAAAAGATGAGCTAGTCTGTATTTCTGGGACATCAAATGCAGCATGTTTCTCAAGCTCTACAAATATTTCTGTGGATAAGCATGACAAGGACAAGATAGTCAAGGATTATGACTCTTTAGGGATAACAAATAATCCAAATAAGTCAAATACTGATTACAGTTTCTCACTGTCCTTGAATCATTCATCTGAGTTACTATCTGCTTCAAGAACTTCTACTGACAATTCTACTTTGGCTTCCAAAACTACCAAGAAACTGTTTGGTGTTGATATTGAATGCGATTTAGCCAAGCTTTCTGATGACAAGGCTAGCCAACTGACCAAGTCTTCTTCAAGCCAATCTGATAAATTCTTGCATCCAGTTGAGCTAATTGAACATGGAACAGTGATGGTTGGCAAAAAATGGTGCAACCATCAAGCAATCTTTCCCAAAGGTACATACTATTAAGTAGTACAATGAGTATTTTTGCAGTAAGTTTTTACTGTCATTCAGAATGTTACAGATTTACAGCTACAGAAAATGGCATCTTTGCAGGATTTATGAGCCGAGTTACATTTTACCATGTACTAGATCCAACAAGGATATGCTGCTATATTTCAGAAGTTCTTGATGCTGGATTTATGGGACCACTGTTTAAGGTATGTTCAATTCTAAATGCTTCCTATTTTCACGTTTAATCCCCTTTTCTTTCTTGTGGGTCAATATAGCTACTGATTGAATCACAGGTGAAGGTAGAGCTGATTCCTGAGGTTTCTTTCATTCATACTTCACCAATGCAATGCTGGGACAGTATTAGAGACAGGATAAATGAAGAAATAATAAAGCAGCAAAGGGCTGGAGGATCTGACCTTCCTGATTTGTTATCCTCCGATTCTGTGAATGGCCTTGAAATGTTTGGTTTCTTGTTCCCACCAATCAAACAGGTAGATTTTGAAAAGAAGTATTGTTCCGTTTCCGTTTTTTTTTTAAGTTGTTCTTTTTAATAGTGGCAACTTGTTGAATATGACCAAAATCCTATATTTCTCTACAGGAAATCGAGGCTCTGGATCCCCATCACCAGTGCTTAGATTATTGGTTGTCAAAGGGTTCATCTCCTGTAAAAGAAACCCATCCTTCAGAATCTGCTGTGGAAGCAAAGATTAATGAGACCAATAATTTCCCTACAAGGTTACAAGGGGCTGGGATTACCAGGAAGCAATCTGAACAACTAAGTTGTTTTAATGATTCTTTTGCTGAGGATGTCAAGCTTGGTATGTTTCTGAAGAAGGCCACACTCCCTGATGGTCCAGAATTAATGACAACGAATAAAGCAATCAACAGCAGAGCAGATACCAGCGGCAGTAACATCTGGAACGGTAGTCGCCATTCTGCCGGATGAGACGAAGAATATTGTAGATAAATAGTGCCTTGAATAGATAAATTATTCCAAATAACTCATCTTAGAAGCTCCCCTAGGGAACCATTAGAATTGAACTAGCACCAAAATTGATTGGCATTCATAGAAGGCCTTCATAGAAATTGCATTTCGTGATCCTCTTTTGAGCTTACATAATCCCAATTCATTGTAACTTTGATGGCAGCTTTTTTTTATCTCAGTATTTCCTGATTAGTCTGTTTCATGATAACCAATGTAACAAATGGATCATGTCCTAAAGTTTACATGTACAAAACATGGTTCCAAATGAAGAAAAAAGCTTCATGGTTTAATACTTCTGCTTCCTGTGAGATGACGCCTTGAATAATTGTTCATTGACCGACATTGTTAGTTCATTGTGAATTATTGATTATTTCACTGTTAATTGGATGCTATTTTTTTCAGCAACTTGATATTCTAGTTATCCTGTTGCTCTGTTCGGATGAAGAGGCCAAGTGCAGTGGGCAGTGGCGCAACTTCCCACCACCACCCCGCCTCCCGACGTCACGGCCACCCCCTCAACGGCTCGACACCGCTGCCCGCCACCAAGCGATCTCAGGCACTCATAACTCATAAATTGTAAAATCAAGCAATGCCTCAAGCATTATAATTTTGACATTATCATTAAGAAAATAATAGAAATCGCACAACTTAGCTAGCCAAAACTGGCAACAATCCTTTGTCCAGAAAATATGGCATTTAACTCAGCCAACCATCTGCTTGCTTGCAAGAACTAGAATTTCATATTCGGTTTATGACATAATTGACATATTTGTTACAAACAATTCGAAGGGAAAGTGGCGATTAATTGTATCCATTTGTATGTACACAAATCATTGTCTAACCGTTATCATTAGTAAGCTATTTATATTAGATTCTTTATCATTAGAGCATGCCCAGCTCTCCCCCTATCACCCGCCCGCATCAGTACTAAGCATTTTTGCCCAGCCGCTCGCCTAGATTCGTGTGTCTGTGAATTCAAAATCTAAAGCCCGCGCTCTCCCCCTGGTGATGCCGGCCGCCGGTGATAGCGAGCCACCTGGGATGCTCTTATAGATTTCTTTATGCTAAAAGATATAAAAAAAATTATTAGTCAAAATTATTATTTACGGATTACAATCTAATAAAGAGAGCTTTAAGAAGACATATTCTTATTGTTCACCTTGTTTTGGGGAGCGGCTTTGCGATTTTTCAAAAATGGCTTCAAGAAACCGCTAGACATTACGAGCTATGGTGAACCCCGATCATTTTACTCTAGCTCCGCCCCTGCTTAGACTTGGTCCCGATCTTTACTAAATCCTGGTTCCATCAATGGTTGATACCTTCTTAGTTGTGTCCCCTACGATACAGTTTAGAATTTCCATCAAATACTGATGGTTGTTCATTTTCAATTGTTTCCTATGGTACGAGTCAATCAATTGCATATTTGCATTATGTTGTTGGAGACATCCGAAGGTCCCATTCCCCTCCCTTGAGTGATACAGTAAATTTCGGACATTTGCAGCTCCGACGGTCTCATGTCTGTCGGCAATATAGTAGATTTTGGTGTATCTAGGTCTGTTGCCAGCATCTTCATGTCCCTCTCATGGTCGGCAATGGCGACAAGGTGCTATCTACGGATTTGGTTTCCTTGCCATAAGCTCCAGCTCAGTTTGGCTCTTAGGGTGGATGATCCGCTGGTGACGGAGACTTCCCCACCATTGCAGTTCAACCATTCTCTAAAACAAGTTTAGGTTTTTAATTTCTTTAAATATCACCAAAAGTTGTTGTGGTAGTTTTCTTTCCATTCCATCTACATTCAATTGAGAATTTGCCTTTTTTTGCAAAAAAAAACAATGTGAAGTACTGAATTACACCCGCTGTACTCTCTTAAGGTATGTAGTATGGACAATAATTGTCTATGGCACACTACCATGCCATCTATCGATAATATTATAAACAACCCACACAACAAGTCATGTATATAGCTGTCTCTATGACCTACAGAATCTTGATACATTCATCATTATATCTACGCTTGTGACAATCTTTATATTGGGGATACAAGATAAAAGAGAATTGAATTGATAATGTACAATAATGATCGCTACTCTAAAGTCGTTACACATCTACTAACAGAAGCTTGTAGGCATGCAACTAACCTTTCTTGTTTACATTTTTAGTATACGAACTAAAGGGCTTAATCTATCAAATCCAAGAGTTCTGCGTCCAAATTCCAAATACGTTGATATCAATATTCCATGTTGTCACTTGCAAATGATCAATCAACAAAAAAAACTGAGGACAGCGAGGAGAATGGGTCGCGACTGCAATTCCGACCATCTCCATCAATTCTCGCTGCCTCATGGTTGCCGGTGGTGGGTGTCGATGGCCAGCGCATGTGTAGGTGTGTATAGGCATAGCTATAGGCCTAGTTTGTGTAGCTAGGGTTTGCCGTCGGCATCTTCGTGTTCCACGGTGGCACTGTGGCAATAGGTGACGACGATAACATTGACTACGTCACGGGATATCGACGGATTTGGTTTCCTCACGCTAACTAATATTTACCACAGTTTGGCTCTTAGGATGGTGAGCTTGCTCTGCTAGGGATGGAGACTTCCCCACTGTTTTAGTTCAACCATTCCATTTGGATGTGCTCAAAATGCAATTAGTTTTAGGGCAAGTTTCTTTCCATACATCTTCATGTCTGAACTAGTAATGTTGCTACAGAGAATAAAATGGTTCTCTGAAACCAAAAGAACACCCATTTTACCTTTTACCATTGAAGTTCTTGGTACACTTAAGTATGAGTGAAGTTATCATAGTTTCTTTTCTTACATTCCATCCCACTTCTGTTAAGAATTTTCCAATTTTCTTCTTTTGCAAAAACTATGATAGAAATGAATGGCCCACTACCTTCTCTTGCCCACTCATAGTTTCCACCCATCTCTATCCCATAAGGCCAGAGCTCCTCACGGCCATGTTGAGCCGCCTATCTTGTCATGCTGCCCTTCGCCTGAGTGCCTTTCGCCTCTGTTTGAACCGACCTCATTGTGTCACCCTTTGCCCCCCAAGCCCCCTCAATTGACCATATCGCACAACCCTCCCCCTTAGTAGACCTGGCCGTGTCACATCATCGTATGCATCCTCTTGAGCCAACCTTGCAACACCAACCTCTTGTGTTGTGCTCCCCCTATTTGAAGGGAAACGGGTAGGCTACGCTAGCAACAATTTCAAAAAATTCTACCACGATTCACCCAAGATCACATTCAACTAGGGGAGCACAGATCGTTACCCTTGACGCGCAGGTGCATCAGAAGCAGACTCACGCGGGTAGAGGAAGTAGACGTACACGTACCAATCACCACCGAACAGGTCGCACCGTGGTCGGGGTCAAGTACTGACTAGTCGGAGAGGTCGCCAACTTCTCGCGCGAGTGCTCGCCGAAGATCGAACCGAGTTAAACAGTTCTAACCCGTTAAGTGTGTGACCTGTTAGGTTCAGTGCAAGTCGGCAGTGGATCCAATCCAACGATCAACATAGGCACCTAGCAGTACGTATTGACCCCCCCTCGAATGCACAGAATCAATTTTCGGCTGAACCTTTGATACATCCACGTATACCGATCCCTTTGCCACATGATATCAGTTAAACTCAAGGCGAGATGCTCGCCATCCTTGTTAATAGCTCAACCACCTCACTCGACAGCGTGATGGTGTTGAGACCCATGTGGAGGGTACCCTGGTTTGATGATGAATATATGTTGACAAAATGGAATTTGAAGTGTTTTGAATAATTATTAAATAGTTCATTTGTGGAAATTGCCGTGGAATTGGAACCGAGCCATTGTGCTGAGCTTGCACAAAGTTTTGATCGGACGTGATCCGGTGGAATTTGTTAAGCTGACACGTGGTGTGTTAGGACGTGCTAATTGTGGTGTCACGAATAGATTATGATATTGGTAATTTTGTGATGGACTAACCTTGCAGGTGAGATAAGGTGTGTTGGTTTCGTCTGTGTTCACCTCAGTGATGCAGGTATTGGCAGGTACGTGGTTGACGCTTCTCGGGGACAGCTGGAGGCTAGTGCGTCCGGAGATGTGCAGGCGACCGGGTTCGATGACCTGGCGGTCATATAAGGTGGTGTACTCGAGAAGCTTAACCATGACAAGGAATCCAAGGCAGCTGGACGCTACGGCGTCAGTAACCTGATGGCGATGTTGATTTAACCGATGGGCCCAGGCTTAGGTTGGCAACCAAGGAAGCTGCGAAGATATTCCCCAAAGAAATATGTGGAGAATATTCCATCTTGAGAGTGTGTCTTGTAGTGTGTGAGTTGTACACCACTCATCCTCAAATAAAGGGTGGAGATGGGCTTTAGGGTTTAGGGCATCTCACCCTTGGGCTATAAATAGAGGGGGAGGGGAGCACCTCCTCCTCATCCCTTTAGAGCTGAAAATTTCAGAAATAGAGAGGGTGAGTTGAGTGTGTTTTGGGTGGCACTTAGAGTGTTTGTGACCACATAGAGTGTGATTTGTAATCACCCAACTTCTATGCAATGAAATTTTTTCTTCTCCATGAGTATCTTCCATTGATTTGCTCCTAGTTTTTCTTATTTTCGTTTTCCCTTTTGAAGCTCTTATTTTGAGAAGAACTTTCATAATTTATTGCTGGTTATTGGTGGTCTATGATGCCTTTAGGATGCTAATATGATTTGATACACACTTTGTAACCATATGAGAGGTAAGAGATCAAGTTTTTGAATTGTTGCTAATCTGTCCAGAAACCTTCATACGCGCAGCAGTCAGTAAAAGATTTTTAGAAAAATCTATAAAATTCATTTTGGGATGATTCCACTGGTTTTTCTATTTGGGAGCTATGAGGTCAAAACCGACCCCAAACTTTCTGCTCGAAGTTCTTGACAGCTCGTTATTTTTTATTTTTCATATTTTCTGTGCAAGGAGTATTGAGGATATTTTTGGTGGAGTGCTTCATGACTCATGGTTTCATAGAGATAAAAATTCTCACATTTTTTGGAGCCACAGAAAGCCACCATCCCTCTGCTTCAATTGAGAACAAATTCTGAAGAATCTGCTTTTACTTTTATGAAATTGGCTTTGATCATTTGGTCTGGTCTTCTTTCCTAAAGCAAGATTTGAATTGATTACTCTCTTTTGGACACTTGACAATCAGGATTGTGAATAAAAAAATCCCACATATTACATGACTCTTAGTCATGCATGTTATGGGTACACATAATTGTCAAGGTTTTCGGGTTTTGGTTAAAACGATAACGTCGAAAATTTGTGATGTCTATTCATCCCCCTCTAGCCGCCTAGCTTGGGTATTCAGATAGATACAAATCATGACTAACACCTTAGTCACATTAGCACGGCCATGCACTTTCCCTATTTATCCACACAAGGGGCTCAGAGGTATCTCTCCCATTATCCAGAAGAGGCAAATTTCATCTTGATCATCACACCCCTGGCTATGCATCATGGCATACCCAGTAGTCATTTTTATAACTATCCAGTTACGGCGTAGCATTTGATGACACCAAAGCATACGAGTCAACATGCTAGGCATCTATGACAATCTCAGGTATAAGGACCATATAGGTGTAGCACTTGAGACTATACGTTGATGGCGCTATAAGAGATAACAACTCACAACGTCTCGGAGTAGGTCTGTCCAACTACCCATGTTCTGCAACATGTGTCTATATCTCCATATCTATGATATATGAAACATTACCATCAATCAATACGTATGTTGATGAAATCATAACCGCTCCTCATAATGATATGAATCAGGGACCCGTTTAGAATAATGTCACTTAACAATGTGTCACAATCAAGTCGTACCCTATGGACAAAGTCATGACATTTATTCAGAAAACCGATAAACAATGTTATCATAAGTACATGAACAAAGACGTGGTACAATCATCACTATAATTGATCTAGGGCATATCCCTTTTACTATTGCCATGACCACGCCCTCTGCTTCTGTTGAGTTCATCCCCGCTGACCTTTTATCTTCCATTCACCCCTACCCACCTCTTATCTCCCATGCAACGAATAGGGGAGAGAAGGGGAGAGGAAGGAGGTGGGTGAGAAGATGACATGTCAACCGCGACTTGGATGAAATGACAAGACGAAGGGTGACAGATTTTGGTGGTATTTAAGTATATCAAAATTTTTGATAGTTAACAAAAATTGTTATTCTTTCGGTGCCACAAAACCAACTTTTTCTTCTGTAAAATATTCATCAGTTTTTTTTTGCTTTCTTTAACTTTTTTGCCACACCATTATATTTAAAATGCCACTTGACAAATTTTACTCAAATAAAGGACATTTCCCATGAACTACGAGGCATCGACACATATTAGCTACTAAACTAACAAATGTTCCTTTGACCAACTGGATATTGGTTTGGCACGAGTACTTTTATATTAACGTATTTGATAAAATCTAAAATAATTCGAATCATTGAGTATCTAATAATTTTACAAGCTTAGAAAAATTGTCATGTATTTGCAACACTGTATTAAAAAAGCATTTAACATTTTCTAGTAATCTTATATTATGAGACCATGTAAAGGTCGCTCCAAATGTGATGCGTATTTGATAAAGATTTGTCCTTCAAGTCAAGGTTTTGGTAGTGATTTCAGTTTTTTTTGGTTTTATGCCTTGAATGATTTTGGCCTTGTGCCACTGGAGTGGGTACGATGGGTCTGTCTTTGGTTAGGGTTGCACCATCGTGCATGATTTTCGTGTGATCTGTTGGAAATCCATTTTTGTGTCTTGAACATGAATGATAATGGACTAACATTGCAGGTGACAAAGGTAAGTGGATGGTTTCAAGCTAATCTTTTATGGCATAGGTCTAGGTGGACTGTTGTCAGCCATAGGTTGTGGACGTGAACCGAAGGTTCAGGGGTCCTAGATGGCAACGAGGTTGCGCAAGACGGTTGGATTAGGAGTTGGGTCACAAAGATGGTGTGGAAGATAGATCACAATTGGCGAGTGGGGTTGAGACGGGACAAGCGAATTGCGGGCGACGAAAACTTGATTTAAGATGCTTAGCCACTTGATTAGTTTTTTTTTGCAAATCCTCACATTCTTGTATGAATTTTATCTATGCCATTTGCGATGCATTAAATTATTAAGTGCTCCAAGCATTTATAGTGGAGGTGGAATTTTGAGGTTCCAATTCATCCGTTCTGGTAGCTAGCTCGGTCTTTCATATATAAAGGACGAAATAGTGTTCCAGAAATTGGAGTTAATCATCGATGACCACTGACACTTCATGTGTAAATTGACACACTTCCCTTCCCCCTTCCACCTCCGGATCAATTTGTTTTCTCTTGCTTTGCTCTGCTTTGCTTCACTCGCTTGCAACGTCGACGTTGACTTATGGCTCCCGTCTAACTACTATTGACTTACCTCCTCCAGTGGATCTAGCACCAAAACAACTCCACTTCCGTTTTCTCTTTGATGTCATCTCTTTATTATTTTTTTTTTGGTTTTCACTATTTTTGAGTTCGGGTTTTATCGAGATTCCATTGAATAGATTCCAAATGTTTTAAAAACAATCATTATTTTTAGGATTTTTTAGTTTCTTCTGGTAGAAATGATTTTTTTCATTTTTTAAAATTTTTCTTGGACAAAATTGACTTGAATTTTAAACCATAAATTGCTTCATAAGAAAAATTAATGTTGCGCCCTCTCAAATTTTGCACTTCTATGATTTACCCTTGTGCCCCACAAGCATATGGACCCAAAGCTTCACATGCCCGTGGCCCAAGAAGAACGAATAATAAAAGTGTGATCGGGGCAAGGCTGGGAATCTTTGTGTTTATAGAATGTTTGAAGTGGTTAAACTGAATGAATAAGCTGTTTGATGTTAATGCTAAATTGTGTTAAGAGAGATTTTCTTTTGAATAGCCATAATTTTTGACTGGTTGCTCTAATCCACAAACTGTTTACACCAACATGTTCCTCGTATTTTTAGAACAAAGCAAGATGTATGTTGCCATATAAATCCTCAAACTTACCTGGTGAAACTTGGGTTTCACCTACTGAAACTTGGGTTTCATACTCGTTAAACTTTGCTGAACTGTCAAGTTTCAACAGGTCTCATACAATTTCTTCAAGTTTCATCAGGTCAATTCAAGTTTCATCAAGTTTCAACAGGTTTCATCCAAGTTTCATCAGGTTACATCAAAGTTTCATCAACACACGCCCAAGTTTCGCTAGTATACATGTTAGTTTCATAAGTGCCTTCTCCTAGTTTCACATCAAAAAAAATTAAAAAAGTAAAAAAAAATCCAAAAAATTTAAAAGTATTTAAAATGGGTTGCTCTCGATTTTACAAGAATTATGAAATTTATTCTACACATTTTAAACACTGTTTGAATTTTATACAAAAATCAGAAATTTAATTGAAAATTTAATCAACTGCGGGCTAACAAGCGTTCGCATCTAGATCTGGAGCGCGGGCGTTGGATGCGCGCAGTGCCGGACGGCGCTGGTCCGACACGCGCGCGTCCGTCCGGACGTCCGACACCTGGCGCTCGCCATATTTATATTTATATTATTTTTATTTATGGGTTTTTAAAGGTGGTATCATGGTTAAAAAAAAGAGAGAAAACTTGAACTTCGAAAAGCATTTGATAAGGGGGAAGAAGTCCTGAAGCATAATCGAACATGCTCCCCTGCCTGGCACCGGCACGAAGCCAAGCGGCTGTGCTCCTACTCCTCCCCGTCGGTGTCGCCTCCTGAATCCGCCCGTCTCCCTCGCCGCTTCCCCGTCCGGCCTGCGGCTTCCCTCCACGTCCACGGCTCCTCATCTCCCGGAGGCGCCGCCTCCACGCCGTCGCGTCCCTGCCTCGACGTGCCTCATGCCCTCATCCTCTCGCCATCTCTGCCTCTAGCTCCCCGCACCCCGCCAGCGCTGGCTTCGTCCGTGTCTCCAGCGTACACCGACCCTTCTAGCCTCGCTCGCCGGGCAAGCCGTCCTCAAGATCTCCGGCGACTGCAGCAGGTATCGTGATCCTCTCCTTGCACATTCGTGGGAGCCCTGGCTGCTGCCCCCACCCTGCCGGGGCAGTGGATCCGCCAATAAATTCAATAGTTCTCCTTCGTCGTGATACCTGAGAATAAGAGAAAGGGGAAAACGATAGTGGCTTGGTAGTACATAAAAAAAAAAGAGACTCAATTTAACTTGTAACAAAGATAGCTATGTGGGGAACTCTACTTTTCTGAGCTTGATTGTGAGAGGAGGTTTCCTCAGAGTTGAAATTCTGGAGTGTCAATGGCGAAGAACAATAATGGTTATCTTGGCGTCACCGAACCAATCTCACTAAGTGGGCCAACTGAGAAGGATGCCTTACAGACAGCTGAGGTCGAAAAGGTAGGGGATTCAGATATCAGATAAGCCATAAAATACCCCAATTTCTTATTCTCCGTTATTGAACATGTTTTACTTATATGATGTTTTGGTGTTGATCAGTATCTCGCTGATGCGGGCCTGTATGAGAGTCAAGAGGAGGCTGTCTCGCGAGAAGAAGTCTTAGGAAAGCTGGACCAGGTTGAACACTTTCCATTGATATAACTCTATTTTGGTTTATAATTTGTATAGACCATTTTCAAAATGACTTGTTGTGTGTTCTGTAGACTGTGAAAGCTTGGATTAAGAAGGCCACTAGGGTTAGTGGTTATGGTGAGCAATTTGTGCAAGAAGCAAATGCAAAAATTTTCACTTTCGGTTCATACCGCCTTGGGGTACTCTGTTCATCTGTTGCACTGTTTCATTTGCAACTCTGTTTGCTACCAAATTGTCATTTGGTACTGCATGTAGTATAAGATGATGGAAGTGCATGGTTTGTGCTTGCTTTTGTATGTTGCTATTGAACGATGGAAGTACACCAGTCATTATGGATAT
The DNA here is from genome assembly GCA_036346415.1 of Raddia guianensis. Classification (NCBI taxonomy): domain Eukaryota; kingdom Viridiplantae; phylum Streptophyta; class Magnoliopsida; order Poales; family Poaceae; genus Raddia; species Raddia guianensis. Next base: position 40,975,650 of record CM070538.1, on the reverse strand, counting down.
GAATTTTTTATTATACTTTTGCTATGTAGGATCTTATTCTGATGGTTTCAGCTAGGTAATAGATACAGAGTTTTTGCTTTAAAGAAATTATCTCTCTGTTACGAAAGTAAATTGTGCATTTTTCCTCATTTTGTTACTTATTGCCTAGGTGCATGGTCCTGGTGCAGATATTGACACACTATGTGTGGGTCCAAGACATGCAACTCGAAATGTAAGAGGACATATTACTAGAAGCCCAAAGGTATTGCATTGCAGTCTTATGGTGCCAAATGAGCCTTTCATTCTTTTGTAGGACTACTTCTTCCGATGGCTTCATGATATGCTCGCTGAGATGCCAGAAGTTTCTGAATTACATCCAGTACCAGATGCTCACGTGCCTGTTCTGGGATTTAAATTCAGTGGAGTGTCTATCGACCTTCTATATGCAAACCTTGCACATGTGGTGATACCCGAGGCAAGTTTTTTCACTTTTTGTAAAAAAAAATGCTGTAACAATATTTGTTTATTGGGTGCAATAATTATCTTGTATCAATTGTATAAATAACTAATATTAATTGTAAAAATGGGTAAAGGATGGAAGCAATATGCATGTTATGTTACATTTTCCCATTTCAGGATCTCGATCTATCTCAGGACTCCATACTGCATAATGTTGATGAACAGACTGTTCGTAGCTTAAATGGTTGTCGCGTTACCGATCAAATTTTACGATTGGTTCCAAACATTCCGGTTTGTCCTTACAAATGCCTATGTTTAATATAATTTATTAAACATGTCAGTAATAACATAATGGATTAAATCTATATCTTTTCCCGTATGCAGAGTTTCCGCACAACCTTAAGGTTTATGAGATATTGGGGAAAGCGGCGTGGGGTTTACTCAAATGTATGCTTATCTTTTTTTTTCCTCACTAGAAGAGTATCTTTACAATATGAGCATAAATGCATGATTACATGTTGAAATTATGGCGCATATACATATCAATATTATGAAATACTCCCTCTGTTCCAAAATATAAGGCGTAATTTGACTTCACAAAAGTCTTTAAAGGTACAGTTTGACTGTTAGATTACTCTATTATATATTATAAATTGTTACAATATAATATTGTATCAAAAAGCACTTTGAAATATGAACAATTTGGTACAACTTTGGTATACTAACGATGCATATTATTTAATTTATTTATGATCAAAATTTACTAAGTTTAATTTTACTACGGTCAAAATACGCCTTATATTTTGGAACGGAGGGAGTATGGATGTGCACTCAGAATTTCTTACATGTTTTAACAGTCTTTTTTGTTCAGGTTATGGGATTTCTGGGTGGTATAAACTGGGCAATTCTTGTTGGTCGTATATGTCAATTGTACCCAAATGCATCAACCAGCATGTTAATATCACGTTTTTTCAGAGTCTACAGCAAATGGAAGTGGCCCAATCCTGTTATGCTTTGTCATATTGAGGAGGGTTCTCTTGGCCTCCCTGTGTGGGATCCAAGAAAAAACTTTAGAGACAGGGGGCATCATATGCCTATAATTACACCTGCATATCCTTGTATGAATTCTAGCTATAATGTATCTGTTAGTACTAGGTATGTGATGGTCCAAGAATTCACGCGAGGATATGGGATCTGTCAGGTACTTACCACTTCAGAAATCCAAAGTACAGCATTCATCCTTGGATTGCTATATGATTTATGGGTCAAGTGGCTTGATTTTATATTTTTATTGCTGTCTATTAGTAACTTGTTAATCTTATTTTGTGTTTTCATAATTGCAACCTATATCCCTTAAAGGAAATTGATCTTAATGTTGCATGTGTAATGCTAGTGAAAGGACCCCATTACTGTAACTCAGTAATGTAGGACTAGGATATGTATTTGTTATCTCGAGACTCTGAGAGTGATCTTATGCCAAGTAATTCTCTTGTACAGTTATCTGATTTTATTTTATCTGAGATACATATGCAATGCCTGTGTACTCACTGTCGACTTCAACACGTACCCAGTTTCTTGAGAACGTGTGGTTAGTCAGTAGCAGATTACTTGCCCTTTTACATTTATATCTAGAACTTCACTTTTCTTAAGTAATCAGGTATGGAGCCTTTTCTAGACATATTTATTTGTAATCAATGTGTTCATAGAGAAGTTCATATTCATAGGTAAAAATGTTGACATTTAACTTTCTCAAAAAACCTTTTGTATGATTTATATCCTTTTCTATCTCTTTCACTGATTTAATTTCCTTTGATAACTAACTGTAGGCAATAGATGAAAATAAAGCAGCCTGGGATGATCTATTTGAGCCATACCCATTTTTTGAATCATATAGAAATTATCTGGAGGTTGATATCACAGCAAGAAATGAAGATGACCTCAGGAATTGGAAAGGCTGGGTGGAATCTCGCCTTCGTACACTTGTATTAAAGGTTAATAATTGGCACCTTATTAATTTTAGTAATGTATATTCCAGTTGCTGTCTTCTGATGTGTGTTTTTGATTTTTTTTAATTGCAGATTGAACGATATACACGTGAGACACTCCTTTCCCATCCTTATCCCAGACATTTCTCACACGCAACCAGGCCATTTCATTGTTTTTACTTCATGGGGCTTTGGAGAAAACAAAATGTCCAAGGACAAGAAGCTGAGCAATTTGACATCAGAGGAATCGTAAATGAGTTTAAGAGCTCAATCCGTGCATATTTACATTGGAAAGAAGGAATGGATATTGAAGTGTTCCACGTAAAAAGAAAAGACATTCCTTTATTTGTTTTTCCTGGTGGGGTGCGCCCACCTCGTTCTTCGAGAACAGTAAGCAAGAACAGTCGTCCAGTTTCTAGAAATGATGATTCTGCTGATGGTAAAGTAGGAAATCTATTGGGCACTGTAAATTTGTGCGATGCTCAATTTGCTCCATATCAGGGCAATTATATGAAGCGACGGGAGTCAGACCCTCCTGGTAGTTATCAGTCACTGGATAGTACTTCTTTGCCGGTACCTAGTTTAGCCAGTAAAGAAACCCAGAATACTTTGAATGGCCATGTGAATCTTCACACACTGTCTATTGAGCATGAACATCCAGGGCACTTTGTTGGAAGTACATCTGCTCTTGGGAAGGATGTTCTGCATGATGTAGTCAAGCAACCTAACAGTATGCCATCTAATTCAAGCAATGGTGATGCAACAAATAGGTTGGACTTCTGTTTTGATAGTTCACATAAAGAATCTGCAGAGATTGCTGCAAAAAACCATATGAGTTTCTACCCAGCTGCAATTGATGGACTTGATGAACTGGCAACACAACAAGCTAAGACTAATCAGAATGATGCAAATGATACTCTTAGATCATCTTTGGAAGGATGTTCTGAAGGTAGCCTGGAGCAAACAGGTATTCTGTGTTCCCATGGCAATAATCAGGTGAAGCGCAAGGCCGAGGAAGAGCTGGAGGTCTATCTTCTCCTTTTTTAATTTTTTTTCATGTGTCTAGGTTCTAGGATGCTGTCATGGCCTAGAAATTTAGTTTTATCATGTATTTTTCCTTTTGAATTGTGACCTTCCATAGTCCAATAGGATACTAAAATTTGCCACAATAAAATCATGATAATCAAGAAAATGATGAAATTGCTGTTTCACCTTCTATTCTTGTTTCATGTATAAATTACATGCAACAAGACTACACTTGGTAGTATTCTTAAAGAAATGCCTGTTGATGTGTTATAGCTAATTAGCTATATAATTTCTAGTATTGTTATAGATAATGCCTTTACACTGTCATGAGAAGTTCTGCTAAATAGTTCAGAAGATCATTGATGGTGTGCCTGTTAAAGAGTATATTGAAAATTTATTATGAACTATGATTCAATTTATACTATAGGAAACAATGATCTAAGAAGCCATATGAAATATCCAATATCTGATCTCGTTTTAGCACGTTAGTTTGCTGTACTTTGAGGAGTTTACTATGTTATTTTTGCTAAACTGTCTGTTACTTATCTATTGAGTTTCTTAAAACACCCAGAATGTTTTCTAAAATATATGTTTGGATTTTACTTCTTCCACTACTATTTGGCTGTGTGTTGACATTGTTTTTTTATGTGAAACAGTCATTTGAGCTTGCTGCTCCAATGGTTACTGCTGCTCCTGCATCAACAGCAACTGCCCAAAGAAAGCCCCTCAGGTACCTATATCATATCATTTGCTTTGTCATTATGTGTCACCATTGACTCAGAGAATCTTTGCATTTTTGGAAACTCATCGTCTTTGTTGGTTAGCTTTGTGCATGCCATATGATGTTATGCTTAAACAAATGATTTCTTGTTGAACTTTTTTAAGGCTAAGATTGTCGACTGTGGTGCAACCAAAACCAGCTGAAGAAAGTTCCTGAATCCAGTAGGTGCAAGTGCAAGAGCCGAGCCATTGAGTTTTTTTTTTTTTTTTTGGAGAAAGAGACAATGAGAACTTCGTTTTACATTTAGGGAAGTAAGAATCTGTCGTAGGATAGAGCGTATAGCTTATTTACTTCAGTCTGCAGCTTAACAGACGTTAGGGAAAAAGAAAGTACCGTAAGTGTAACAAACATATTTCAATTGTAGTATATTTTACTCGTTCACTCCTGTTTTTTGTGCGATGGAACTATATTTTCCTGTTATTTCTCAATATCGACGACCTTTTCAACTCTGGCACGGAACTGTTATCGGTACAACTACAAAGACTTGAAAATACGATTGATCTCTAGGATTTGCACCCTCCCAAACAAAAACCACTCTAGGATTTGCCATTTTTATCATTTTCACTCATTTCTCTCCTGGTCAATAATTTTAGCTAACTTGAAATGATAGAAATACCCTCTCTATTAAGACTCTTAGGACATGTCCAATGTCAAAACTATACTGTACTATGACATCATTGTTCATCCATTATTGAAATATTATCCTATTTTTTTTGTACATTTCCCTCATATTTTAATCTCTACACTATTGTTACGGTGTTGGGTATACTGGGCAACAAATGAATTATTTGTTATGCAAAGACCTTCGTACCGCACAAAAATGCATCCTAGCCTGACCCAAATAGGGGAGCAGCTGGTGCAAGCATCAGGGCCTCCCAATTTTATAAGACCCCCACCCATGTAGTATTAGGGAGCTCAGCGATAAACCCAATATGGCACACTAAATTAGCCTATAGCAACAATCCATCGGTATTAGTTCAGAGACTAGTTGTTAATCGCTAGCTTATGACGTTGTCCATCACCTTTTGCTTCCAATTCCACTGACACAAGTCATTAGTATATCCATCTAAATTCTCATCATCATGGTGCATCGTAGTATTCAATGCTACAACTATACGAGGCATTGGACGATGGGGGCGTTGCACGACACAACACTGGATTGCTAGATTAGCAATGTCATGTGGAGCATTGCGAGTTGTAGCGCTAGCGAGCTGTGACTTGCTAGCACTAGCGCCACCCACCGCACGGGCGTTGCTGTGGCGTCTTTGATCAATGGTAGGTTTATTCAATTTCCTCCACACGATATCTAGCCCTTCTAGAGAGTCGGATGATCGGCTCGACCTAGCTTTATATTTTGTCTCTTCACTTTTGTATAATTGTGTGTTTAGCATTGTTGGTGTAATATGTCAAAATATTTTATCTGTGTCAAAAGAAAAAAAACATGATCATGAAATAATGAACTCATAAAAAGGAGGCATAAACAAATTAATGTCAATTTAGTTCTACACTAGTGATAGCGCCACTTATTTTAGATCATCGTAGGCCCTAAAAATCTTTGGACTAGCCCTGAATTCATCGGGTGGACTACCCCTCTCTATTAAAAGATTCTTATCTTTCGATCATGCCATAATGCATCAGCTAGGTAGGTGGTGGCAGCGATTAGGATAGACGGGGGAGGCATCTGCTAGGTCGGGGAGAGGAAAGCGGTGACGGGGAGGTGGCGGCTTGGTCAGGGAAGGGAAGCAGTAGTAGAGGTGTGAAAGGACATGGGACAGGCAGGCGGTGGTGAAGCTATTAGACAGGGGCAATGACTACGCCAGGAAAGGGGAGTGGGAGGCGGTGGCTAGGTTGGGGTGGTGGTGGCAGGCAAATGTAGCGATGGCGACAAGACTAGGTCAATCAGGAGTAGGAGGTGATGAGGGTGGTAGTGTTGGGGAGGACATGATGGCGGTAGCAAGGTCGAGGAGGATGTGACGACAGGGGTGGTAGCTAGCTTAGGGAATAGTAGATGGTGGCTTGGCTTGATAGAGGCGACGACGGCAACCCAAACTGCATCGGGTTGGAGAAGTTCTTGTGGACGACATCGAGTTAGAGAGGTGGAATTTTTAGTTCTATTGAAGAGGTACTTCATTAATTTAAGTGGAAAAAAATATTTATTAGCAAAACTAAATACTTGAAATTCAACGGAACCCCAATTTCCTTCTTTTACCATAAAGCCAATTTTTTTTCCTACCTCCTTTCCTTTTCTTCTTTAACCATAAATCCAAAAAATTATACTCCCTCTATTCTTTTTTATTTGTCGTGGTCGACTTTTGGACATACCCTTTGACCATTCGTCTTATTCAAAAATTTAGTACAAATATGCAAAAATATAAGTCATGCTTAAAGTACCTTTAATCATAAAACAAAGCATAACAAAATCAATGATACTTAAATAGTTTTTAATTAATACGAATGGTCAAAGAGCATGTCTAAAAGTCAACGGCGGTAAATAAAAAAGAACGAAGGGAGTATCAGTTATTTTGAAGTTATTCTAATCTTGTACGCAGAAAAATTTGCAATTATTCATCTACTATTGGAATTTGGATTTATTTTATAGATGCAAATTGGATTTGGATAGAAGGGTACATTCTTTTCTTTTATTGATTTATTTCATTGATTTATTTATTATCATATCCAATTTATTGATACACCATTTAATTGATATCGTTTAGCAAAATGAAACACAGGATATGCACCCATCTTTCGGCTTGAGAAATTCATGGGATAGAGATATAGTATAAGAAATAGGCTATTTATTAAGTAACTCTAAATGAATTGTGGGTACATATGTATCCTCAACATACTGAAATGACTGTCATTATTCATTTCAAACCAATAGCGATTCATGCAAGCTTAATACTCTAATCAATGGTGGGCCAATAGAAAAGAAAGAAATAGTGAAAATGGTAAATCCTAAAGTGGTTTTTATTTGCGAGGGCAAATTCTAGAGTGATTCTTTAGGAAGATAAATTCTAGAGTGACATTCATTGGGATGGCTGTAACAACCCTACTGTTATTTCCAGTTAGTCATGCATAACATCTTGTTGTCCATCTGGTTTTATTATGGTTCTTTAAAACTTTTCATGAAGTTGCATACAATCCCATTTTAGATGGTAAGAACATAGAATGTTTAAACCAAAACTCCTAGAATACTACTAGCTAAGCCACTAGAATTGTCGGCGTGTACAACACCAGGGTGCCCTCTCCACCACTATCAGGTGGGACCTACAGAAGAAGGAGAACATGCGAGACTTAAGTTATGCAACTTGAGGAAGAGGGTGTGTCGACCTCGCCACTTGGTGACGAGCGGAATAGATGGCACATGGGCCCCGCTGTCAAGGATATATGACGAAGGTGCAGGGAAGCTTCCTTTCTAAGGATTTCTTCGGAATGCACCAACTCCAGGTCATTTAATGAGACGGAACAGGTCTGATGGGGTGTGTAAGGCGTATGACGGCATGGTTGCCTCGTCTCGCTCATGGCGTCAGCTACACTGTAGCCACTTCGATCGCACGAGCTACGGCGCAGCAACGGGACACTAGGGATAGGTGAGCTATTGTGTCCCATCCAACTTGTACCTCTATTAGAGCAAGTGGGACGGCTGTGCGGACTAAGAGACAGGGAGGAATTATGGCTACAGTGAACATGACAATAAATGTATTTTCCCTTTTCCTTTACCCAAGCCAATCCCTAAGTATATAACGGATGAGGGTGCATCTGTAAAAAAAAAAGAGGTCCCTGAGTTGAACAACAGACCTAAGTTAGCGAGAACTCAAGAAGGACTAGGGCTGTTACCCACTCTGGGGGCCCGAACCTAGATAATCTCTCAGTGTCCTTAAGTCTTCTTGCCTAGTTTGTCCGCTTGTGAGGAAAGGAGAGGTGATCTAACTACACAAACCCCCACTGCCGAACATCGGATTACTTCCCAGAAAAACCTGCCGGCTGAAGCCAGGTAGGGGGTAGTACGTAGTTTTTCCTTCGGCAGATCTTTTCCCCCTGTCCCGGGCTCTTCGGTTGTCGACGATGTCCAGACGGGGTTCCGGAGTGTCCGACAGTGGACCTGAAAACCAGCAGCGCAACGAGGTGTTGTCCTCACTACACAGGGAGCTGACTCCCCCCTGCCGAGGGGGCAGTCCTGATTCGGCAGCTACTAGCTCTAAGTGAGGCCTCACCAGCCCAGAATCTTCATGCAGCCCGTGTTCTCTTGGAGCATCCTTCGGTAGAGTTGGAGGGGACACCTCGGCTAGCCCGTGGCTGCGGGACATCGCGTGTCTCGTGGATGCGGCCAAGGAGCGCTGGAAGCATTCGGGCGATCAGCGGCTTTAGGAGCTATTCGATTGAGCTCACTTGCAGAGCGCACGCAAGCTTCGAGCCGCCCGAGCCGAGGGCGCTCCGGCCAGGCCGGACGGAGCAAGGGAAAGGGCATTCAGGATGCTAGCCCCTCTCGAGCTGGGAGATGTGCATCGACCCTAGTATCGTTGCGAGTGCCTCTCAGGGAGGAGAGGCGCCAAGATGACCTTAGGACTCATTTGGAGGAGCGCCGCCAATGGTGTAGCTGTGACTTGTGCGACAAGTTGCAGCGTCGCCGCGTGCATGCGCGAGATCTAGCGAAACCGACGGATTCCAGCTACGGGGGCTACTCCGGTGGCGAGGAGTGGACCTCCCCATCCTCCGTGTCTCGCCGAGTTTCTAGCAAATTGGGCGGTGCTTCAAACAACAGCCCATGCGGCCCTTTGTTGAGTACGCCCTGCGACCAAGTGGCAAGGCAGAGTGAAGCCAAGTGGAATAACAGCAATAGCTCGTTCACTTTTCTCACCTGTTTCCTTTCACAAAACCTATCATTTACATGTGGGACCTGACCCCACTTGTCTCCCACTCATGGCATCGCTATTTGAGGCCCTAACCAGCCTCCTTCCACCTCTCTACTCTCTCATTTATGCCCATTCCCTGCTGCTCAAGCTTAAGAACAACAACAACAGTTCCTCCCCCCTTTCCACCTCAAATCCACCAAAATACTTGGCAGAGCTTGTGCGTGTCAAGATCCAAGCTCTTCATCACCTGAGCTCACCACGCCTTTGACGACATTCATATGCATGAAGGATTTGGTGAGTTCTATCTCATTTTGTCACCCACCCTGTTCTGAACTTGCAGTAGTAAGAACTCACCTAGTTCTTCCTCTTGCTGCCATTTCTTGCATCCTTAAACCCAAGGGAGTACATCGGGAGCTTCTTCACCATTTGGAGTGGAGCAGCAGTAGGAGGCACATCACAAAGAAGGGGGAAGGCAAAAACAAGGAGGTGTTGAATGATATGGAAGTTGTCCCTTTTCGTGATGAGTATATTAACAAGCTTCGGTACTTAATGGAGGTTTTGAATGTGCTTCATAGTTTGAGTTGGCTGTGCGGTGGTACGTGATAGTGTGTTTGTCTATGTTGTTGCAGGACTTTGAAGCTAGGCGAGCCGTGGTGAGGCACACCTTAGACGGCTGAGGCCAAGTTCGGTGTACGTACTATGGGGTGACAGTGTCGGGATGCGAACTGGAGGTTCGATGGTCTGAAATGACAGGAAGTCGCGGGACAGTCGTACACGGACGGGGCTTGATACTGTGGTGAGGTTAATGACTATGACTAGGCTTGGAGGGCTAAGGTCTAGTCTAGTGCTGAAGATCGTTGATGATGAGTTGTTGTGACGGTATGGACGAGGTACCGAAACGAAATTTTTGCATAGGTGGATAGGTGCTGTTGATGGTCGGGAACGGTTGCTTGGGTGGTCAGGAAGGTGTCCAGATGCTCAAGAGGCAAGGTCGGTCCCGCTCGAGGGCTCACAACACTTGGTGGACGCTTCGAGACAAAGGAAACTCGTTAGGTGGCAACTGGTGGTCAAAGTCTTCGTAGGGAGTTGAGATGGTTCGATGGGACTCGGATGCGTGAGACGAGGTGGGAAGGTTCAAGACTAGGTGTTGATGCGAAAAGTTTGTTGTGAGACCAACACACACTGAACTGGGAACCTGTCTTCCTACGGAACCTCGACCAAGCGTGCCAGTCAATTTTAACCTATAAAATTAACAAAGGAAGGAAAAATTAATTAAATTTGCAATCGGCTTTATAAAGCACGATTTTCTTGAGCGTCAGTTAGTTAGCCAGATGTGTGCGATCTGTCGGCCATTATTTACGGAAACGCCGATAGAGCGATAAAAGAGTTAATCTGTTATAATATAACATTAAATCAAAGATTCTTTAAAACCTATATTGTAAACAGATTATCGAACAAAATCTTTAGCAAGACGAGTCAAACGGACTAGAATTGATATACCGAGACAGCCATATCATAGCAGAGTGATTAAGCCAAACTAACGGTTTCTTTTAGCCATCGGTTTTAGGAAATTAGGTTTTCCTGATGCAAGTAATTTGCAAATTGATACCAAATTATGCCCTGCAAACCCCATCTAAATTATGCGTTAAATAATAGATTTGATTTATCAAGACAGTTTTACTCGATTTATAATAGAAGTACTATTAGAATATGATTTAGTAAAAATCTGCTAAGATAAACATGAGCAAATCATTAGGTGAAACTAGTAACAAGTTCTTAGATTAATACAAATAGATCGTCTTTTCGAGACAGTTCTATTAGAAGCAATCTTTAAACTTGTGATCAGAAACACCAAGAGATCAACTCATGAGATAAGTACATGCTATAGACTGGAAAACCACGACAGCATAACATGTGATTGTAAACAAAGAATCGGCATTTGCCAATATAGCCGTGCCTACTGTACAAGCAAAGAGTAAAACTAGGAAAGCATAAAAAAAAATATAATACAAATCCGACGGTCACAAACCAATATTAATGCAAATTATACCATCAGATTCCTTATGCTAGCAGGACGATCCAATCTCAATTTAGCCCAATAATCTTCCAAATCTCAATCGACCATTTTTGGGTGTAAACATATGCCTCCTAGATTTTCACTATACTCTGTATGGGGAAAATTTCTTTACTTAACTCTTCATAATATTGATCGTTGCGAAGTCCAACCGTTAGAAACTTGTGTGCTTCGAGAAACCTACTCTAGTCAAATCATCCGCTGTAGCCCTTTCGTTTTCGAGGCAGACTCGTTTTCACTTGACCCTTCACCTTCTCGTCCTCTTTAAAAGGCCACGCCCAGCCATAGGGTTGATTTCAAATCCGGTTTGCTCCCATCCTTGTTTTCCTTTTAACACTCCAGCTTCAGCCATGGATCCTCTTGCAATCGACGCAGAGCTCATCGCCGGCGAGGATCTTGCCTCTCTCGGAGATGAAGGGGAAACTATTTCTCAAGCCATCCATGAAGAAGCTGAGCTAGAAGAGCTCTGGCACCAATTCGACCTAGCCATGGCGGAATCTCACGCCTAGGACAAGGTCGTGACTCTTCTAGAGGTGGCTCCTGCCCTGGCGGAAGTTGACGATCTTGTCATCGAGATCTTGATCCCCAAACTTCTGTAGACATTACGCCGCTTAAACTACTCAAGTATAGGCTAGCTTTTGTTAATCGGCTTTATAAATCGATAAGTTGCTCTCAAACTCTCTGTTTCGGCTTATAAACTGATTTATATTTTATGAAGTAGATGTGGAAGCAAAATGTTACTAGTCCAATGGTACGTCGCGTAAAACTTGATGCGCCCTCGTTGAAACCCAAACCAACACTTCAAGTTTGCCTTGAGATTCGTGCTAGTCAAAGGATTATATCGCGACATTTTCACACCTTCTCATCTTTTTGCAATATTCCGTTTTAATTGAAAACCGAACTATACGGTGGAAACCTAACCATCATGGTCCTATATATATACCCCAAATCACCCGTCACCTGTCACACTGCTTCCTCATTCCTGCCTTGTTATGCGATTTCACAGCGTCAAGCTTTTGGCGTCCTCTTCATCGCAAGATCAATCCTCATCATGTCTTATGAGGTACTGACCCCAATTCCTGATTTAGAGGATGGGTACAGCTTAGGTCCAATAGGAAATCTTAACCCATCGGCTTTTATTGATAAAGTTGTAGCAAGACTCCCCCTTTTTCTTCCTCCTTTTCAATAGATAGCTGGAAATCTAGTTTCCGAGCTTTGCCAACTCCCATCAAAAGTTGGAAAGATTGGTTCATCAGGATATATACGAGCACAAGAAAACACAATGGGAGGAGCAATACATAGCCAAATTGGAGAAATCGAACAAAATCATTTCCTTTGGAGAAATCCAAGTCGATGAACCGATGTTACGCGCGGCCTCGTACTTCTGATGCGATACTTTAAATGCCTTTTGTTTTCCCATCGGCCCAACACTTTTGGATGTTGCCTTGATCATCGGCTTAAATTTTGATGGCTCGTACAAATCAACCTTCGATCGTCCTGTACAATACAACTTTAAATCCAAAAAGAACGTCGATTGGCGAGAGTACATAAGGAAACCTAATCAACCGGAGAGGTCTCTGATAAAGAGCATGCCACATTCCTCAACATGTGGCTTGATCGGTTTGTTTCCTGCGGTTTCTCTCTTGGTCCAAGCAAGATGCACCAAGGCCTAGCCGAAGCCCTAGCTAAAGAAGAAAAACTTGCCATGGGCAAATATATATTAGGTGCCACTTTCAGAATGATGCATAATATTCGCCAAGGACTTTGCACTGGTCTAGGCAGTTAAAACTGAAACTGAACAATGCCATCAAGTATGATGCTCAATTTACCGATGAAGGATCGCCCGAGAACAATCCAATGACTCGCCCTTCCAGATCTTATGGCGAAGCTTTATCTATAAGTGGACGTAGATGCTGATTAAGTGCCAGCGAGATATCCTTTGCACTCAGCTTCTTCTATACTCTCTCCTTAGATTTTTATGGACGAGAAGAGTATATGAGCTATGCTGAAGCCAATAGATTCCTTGTTCCCTCTTTCTTTCGGATGCAACCAATCCTTACAGGGAGTTCATTATTAGCTTTAAAAGAGTCCATCTCTCCACACATCCTATTTGCTATCTTGAGTACTAGAGGTCATCATAAGGATCCTTACTTCGAATTTACTATCTGTCAGTTTATGCCCAACAACTTAGTCTTGATCAAAACATTCCAGATCTTTTCATGGACAGAGAACTCATTGCCAGAGATAAGTTGGACATTTCTTCAGCATATCACGTATCAGATCTCCAAATAGTGCATATCAACTTTGATATGCCAGATAAAATTCGACTCTACGCTTGGAGATCTACAAACTTCCGCAAGTGGTGGGCAGCCATATCTAATAGCATTCATTCTGATGACAGTGGCGTCAACGGTTTGATAGAAAAATTCTTCCCTGGGCAAATAGACTTCCATTTCTCTTCCAACCGACCGACCGACTATGGAAGCACTAATTGAAGAAAATGACAAGCCGATGGACTTTGAACTCGTGCAAAACCTTGTGAAAGAAAACTCAAATCGGCATGAATCCTCTAGGAGTTCATCTTTAAGAAATTCCGATTCTGACAAGTGCACTGAATCTTCCAATTACACATCAACTTCAGATTCTAATGATGAAGGTAGCTCTCTGGTCGTCCAATATTATTGCTTCCAACCTCCATACATATGCTGATTCTAAATTCTACTTTCCTCTTCAGAGTGACAAATCCAGGAGGCCGTGCTCCGCCTTGGTGGGAGAAGCATCAGCCTCTATGTTTTTTTGACAATGAAAGCTTTATTGATCTTAGACAATTACATCGAGAAGATACAATCACACTAAGACCACAACCGGTCTTTGCATAGCTAGGATGCACACAGCCTAAAAAAAAAACAACATGACAACAAATATCACGCCGAAGCAAACTACACCACAACGAAGTCTTCAAAATCAAGCCCTATCATAGCAACACTTAGATCACGAGAGAGTCCTCCAAAAGCAACGCCTCCAAGAAGGAAATGAAACGCAAGCGTGCCACCGCTGCCATAATCCAACCAGCAAAGGCCAGAGCATAGGTTTTCACCTTGTAGAGAAATTCGTCGAACTCCAGACAATGCCTTCAACAAGAGGAGACAAACATTGTCAACATTGCCAGATACAACCAACTAAGGCCAGATCTAGGGATTTCTCCCTGGAGTTGACGAACTGGTACCAAAAAGCACCACCCAAATGAAGTCCCCAGTGCTACCTCCCCAACTTTCCAAGCCAGTTGCCGCCATACCTCCCAACCTTGGCCAACTGCAAACAGCCACTTTGCTAGCCCAAACACCGACACCTCCAAGCGAAAAGGAGGTAACTCCTTATTCGTCTATCCAGTTTTTATTCTGAACTTACCGATGTTCTCTTACCACCAGGTAAATCCAACGCTGCTGGTGTTAGAAAACCACCAATAAGGTGCGCAAATAGGTGCGTACCTCTAGCACCGAATTCATGACGGGGGTTGTAAGTACCACATCATAATCAGCTTTGCTAATTTTGATTTCACTGGCCACATAACTAAAAGCGATTATTTTTAGAAAAAAGTCGGCGAATTAGGATCTCCTTCTGAAACCATCAAAATCACGAGAATGACTCCTCAAGCCCCTCAACCGTTGCAAAGCCCCCAAGCCGTAGAATTTGTTCCCCAAGTAGGTTTTCACTATAATTTTTAAAAAATCATTCATTAAAACCTGGCCATATCCCATCTCAACATCTTCTTCCAATGCCGGCCTCCAAGATCGTTCACACATCATTAGTAACATATCATTATGATGGTCCTTCAAAGGGTCTCGATTTTGATATATCGGCTCTTATGAACGATGATGAAGACGATGAGATAGCAATTACTGGTACTATGGTCTCTCCACCAGCAATCAGCTCAAACAACCCGCTTGCTCCAAATACGATAAAAAAAAACTGAGGAAACTTCTAGACGCAATCGGATTAATCTCCGATATACTCAATGATTCATCTCCCATCCGAGAAGCATATGAAGCTATCGAGGAAACTCTTCCTGTAGAGGTGAATACAACCATCCAAGCAGCCTGCGCCCTAGGAGACATGAAAGCCGATGTTGATGGAGACTGTTAGAGTATATGGGCCTCGGGAGAGGCCCATCTCCTGTACTCTATATATTTCACCCCTGATCAAGGTTTTAAATAGCGGGGTATGACATTTAGCGGTGACTTCATCTAAAAGCTATAGAAAGCTATAGCGGGCTATAGCGAAAGCTATTTTATTTAGCGGTTTTGTAAAAAACATGAAAAACTTCAATTATATGCATAGAAACATTGAAGTAAGAAAAATTTATGACCACAAATACTCAAATATATGGCTAGGGATACATGAGAACATGTATCTTGGTCCATTACTTCACAGTCATTTGATCAATTAACATACCCATGGCTATAATCAACATTCATATTCATTCAACATCCAATAATTAACAACTCAACAATTATTCAATTGTTTATTACAACATTCACTGAAGTAAAGAAAACAACAAAGAGGCATAGATTCTACTTATCTAGAGTGAGTAATGAATATATGCCTCAATCAGGATTAGCGGTGCTAAATAAATTTCGTGGCTAAACCAAATAGCGGTATTTAGCGGAGCTAAAGCATCATTAGCTGCAATAGCAGAAAAATTAGCAATAACGTAGCGGCAGGCCTTCTAAAAGGCTATAGCGGGCTATTTAAAACCATGCCCCTGATCAATACAACACATCTATTCCGCAATCCTCTCTTTCTAACATGGTATCAGAGCCTTCTCTTTTCTGACCTAACCCTAATTTCTCCGGCCGCCGTCGCCGGCCTCTTCTCCACCGCAGCAGGTCTCCCCTGTCTGCGTCCTCTTCTCCTACCTCGTCGTTGCCCGGCCGGTCAATCGATCTTACTACCTGATTGACAGAAGTGGCTAGCGCCATTCGTTGCCATCAGGCAGGCCGCTCCAGATCCAATCGTGGCCGTGCTAGTGCTCGGATTTCCCATGGGATGGAGCACCGGCGTCGGCGCCACACCCTTCTCCGACGCAGGCCCGGTCGCCGCCGCCAATAAATGGTGCCCTGGATCCACCGCCGCCACTAAATGGTGCCCTGGATCCACCACCGCCACTCTCGGGTGGCCTGGATCCACCGCTGCCACCCATGTGAACCCCGCCGCCGCTGGCTTCCCTGGCTCCCACGCGTCCGACGCGCCCTTGCCGTGGCCCTCCGCCGCTCTCGCCCGCGGCGCCGCCGCCTCCACTCGCGTGGGCGCGGCGCGCCGCCTCTCTCGCACGACGGTGTCGCCGCATGTGATCGCGGCGCCGCCACCGCCTCCACTCGGCGCGGGCGCGGACGCCGCAGCCTCACCTCGCTGGCGGCGCGACGCCTCCCCTCGCGACGGGTGCCGCCGCTGCAGCCCTTCACACGAGCTGCCCGCCCGGCCCGACACCTCATCGCTGGGCCGGCTTGGGCCATGGCTTGGGGTCAGCTCAAATAGCCCATGGCTCGAGGGGCATGAGCCATGACTTTGGGGTTGGCTCGTCTGGCTTGGCTCCGCATGGCTCGGCTCCTTCTCCTCACTTCGGCCTGGGTGGGCCGCCCTATTTTACTGCCTCTGTTTATGGCCATCCTGCTGCCCCTTCTTCTAGTTTTGGCCCCGGGGTTGGTGGACCAATCGGAGTCTACCTCGGCTACTCTTCGACGGGACCCCTTGTCGCCATTCCCGAGATTGGTATCGGTACCAGCACTCCTGTCAAAGACCATGGTTCGGTCGCTGCACTTCATACGCAGACCATGGCCTCGCTTGGCTCCTCACCCCGGCTCCCCTATTCCCCTACTGTTGAGGGAGCGACCCCAGTGCCGCAGGTGTCGTGCTGCTCCCGGTGTCTCCTTCGCTACGACGACCAGGGGCACGCACTTCTCCAATGCGGCCACGGCCTCTGCCACGAGTGCCTTGCGGGCATGCTCGGCGCAGGCACCGTACTTACCTGCCTGCGATGTCGCCGTCCTCCAACGGTCACACGCCCCATGCCGTCTCCTCTGGCTGCGGCGTCCCGCCTTGACGGACACATCGGCACCACAGCGTCGTCAATCTTCGCTCTAATCGCGTCCACCGCCCCTACACCTTCGCGGGCCCCTGTTCGTGCGGAGTGGTACATGGACTCCAGGGCTACCTCGCATATGACTGCCGATGCTGGTAACCTCGCTTCTTCCCATCTACCCTACCCTCCTTCCCCGACCAACATCATTGTTGGCAACGGGTCTCACCTACCAGTCACCTCCATTGGTCATCTTTCTTTTTCCCTAGGTGATAGGGATCTCACTCTTCGTAATATACTTTTCACCCCTCACATAATAAAAAACCTCATTTCTGTTCGTCAGTTCACCATAGATAACCAGTGCTCTGTTGAGTTCGACCCGATAGGCCTGTCTGTCAAGGATCTTCGTACCGGACGTATCATTGTTAGGTGCAATAGCTCCGGGGACCTTTACTCCTTCCACCCCTCCACCCCAGGCGTTTATTACCAGCACCTCCACCACATCTCTCTGGCATCGTCATCTTGGTCACACAGGCCATGCGACTCTCTCCCGTTTAGCTAGCTCGTCTGCTATCCCCTGCCCTAAGGATCCTCCTGACCACCTCTGTCATGCCTGTCAGCTTGGTCATCATGTCCATCTTCCTTTTGTGTCTTCCACCTCTCGAGCTGCTCACAACTTTGATTTAATCCATTGTGACCTGTGGACATCTCCTGTTCTTAGTGTCTCTGGTTACAAGTATTATCTCATCATTGTCAATGACTGCTCTCATTACATGTGGACCTTTCCGCTCCGCTTGAAGTCTGACACCTTCACCACCATCTCCCATTTCTTTGCCCATGTTCGAACTCAATTTGGCACCACCGTCAAGTGTGTCCAATCTGATAACGGTCGCGAGTTTGACAACTCCACTTCTCCCTCCTTCTTTCTCACCAACGGCGTTGTCTTCCGCATGTCCTGTCCCTACACTTCCCCTCAGAACGGTAAGGCTGAACGCGCCATTCGCACCACTAATGATGTGATGCGTTCCCTTATGTTCCAAGCGAGCCTCCCCCCTTCCTTCTGGGTCGAGGCCCTCCACGCAGCCACCTACCTCATCAATATTCGTCCCACTTCCACCCTATCCCACCCTACTCCTCACTTCGCCCTTTACCACATCCACCCTTCCTACGACGACCTCCGCGTGTTTGGCTGTGCATGCTACCCTAACCTCTCTAGCACTACCCCGCACAAACTCGCCTCTCGCTCTACCCTTTGTGTCTTCCTCAGTTATCCATCCGATCACAAAGGTTGGCGTTGTATGGATCTCTCGTCCAACCGCATCGTAATTTCTCGACATGTGACTTTTGACGAGTCGAGCTTCCCCTTCGCCTCTGGCACCTCCACCCCGTCCACCCCTTCTGATCTCGACTTTCTCCTAGAGCCCGACAGCCTTACTCCTCTGCCTATAGGGGTCCGTCGCTCGACCTCCTTTGCAGGTACTTCTGCCCCGCCGGTGGTCACGTCGGCCACTCCTGCGTCGACAGTTGTCTCTGCCCCACCAGTGGTTACGTTGGCCACTACTGCTACGCCAGTACGACTGCCAGCCGTCACCACTACCCCTGCTGGATCCCCTCCGCAGGTTGTTGCCAGCGGTGCCACCTGGTCGGTTTCTGCTGCCCCTGTTGGTTCCCCGCCACAGGTGGTTGCCAGCGGGCCCGCCCCTGCTGCCCCTGTTGGCTTTACGCCCCAGGTTGTTGCTAGCAGGGCCTCCTCGACGTCCTCTCCGGTCACCGCTCGGGTGCCCTTAGCTACCTCGTCACCCCTGCATATCACTGCCCCTGTTGGACTTGCTCCACAGGCTGTTGCCAGTGATGTGCTCCCTCCCGCGGTGACCAATGCTCATCATATGGTCACCCGTCGGAAGGCCGGACTCTCCGTTCGGCCCCGGGAGCGTCTCAACCTTCACGCCACCGTATTGTCTCCTGTCCCGAAGACATACCGTGGCGCGGTGTCAGATCACAATTGGTGCGACGCTATGAGCCAGGAATTCGATGCTCTCCAGGCCAACCGCACGTGGGACCTTGTTCCACGTCCCCCTAGCGCCAATGTTGTCACCGGCAAGTGGATCTTCAAGCACAAGCTACATGCAGATGGTTCTCTCGATCGGTACAAGGCTCGTTGGGTTCTTCGCGGGTTCACCCAATATACGGTGTTGACGGCGAGACCATCAGCCCAGTTGTCAAACCGGCCACTATCAGGACTGTTCTCACACTGGCTCTCTCTCGCGGCTGGTCTATCCGTCAGTTGGATGTCAACAATGCATTTTTGCATGGCACCCTTACAGAGATAGTGTACTGTGTTCAACCATCCGGTTTTGTTGATCCATCCCTTCCAGATCATGCGTGTCGACTCAACAAATCCTTATATGGTCTGAAGCAGGCACCCCGAGCTTGGTACAGCAGGATTGCTTCTCATCTGCTCTCTCTGGGCTTTGTTGAAGCAAAGGCCGACACATCACTGTTTGTCTTTCACCGTGGCGCCGACACCGTCTATCTTCTGCTCTATGTGGATGACATTGTCATGACCGCCTCCTCGACTACTCTCCTGGACAGGACCGTTGCTGCCCTTCAGCGTGAGTTCTCTCTCAAGGATCTGGGGCCCCTGCATCACTTCTTGGGAGTCTCAGTTCAGTCAGAGTCTGGTGGCATGCATCTCTCACAGCGACAATACACTCTGGATATTCTGGACCGTGCCGGCATGTCAAATTGCAAGCCCTGCAACACTCCAGTGGACACTCAGTCTAAGCTCTCTGCTGATGGAGCTCCTGTCTCCGACGCGACTCTCTACCGCAGTTTAGCAGGTGCTCTTCAGTATCTCACATTCACCCGGCCAGATATCACTTATGCTGTCCAGCAGGTCTGCCTCTTCATGCATGATCCCCGGGAGCCTCACTTTGCTGCCCTGAAGCGCATCCTTCACTACCTTCAGGGCACACTTTAGCTTGGTGCATTCTGCATCGCACCGAGGTGTTGATCTCACTTGTCTACTTAGATCTTGATTGGGGTGATGTCCCGACACTCGTAAGTCCACCTCAGTTACTGGCGTCTTCCTCGGCGACAACTTGGTCTCTGGTCCTCTAAGCGCCAAAGACACTGTCTCCCGCCCGGCCTGAGGCGAGAATACATGTGATCGCCAATGGTGTGGCTGAGGCGTGCTGGCTACGATAGCTTCTCCAGGAGCTTCACAGTCCCCTTCGTTGGGCTACCGTTGTATACTGCGACAACGTCAGCGCGGTCTACCTCTCCACCAACCCAAAGGCAGACCACCAAGACCCAAAGATGTCGAGATCGACCTACACTTCGTCCGAGAGCGGGTGGCTCTTGGTCAGTCCGCGTTCTCCATGTCCCGACGTCATCGCGAAGACGGCGACATCTTCACCAAGGGCTGCCCACCGGTCTTCACGAGTTTCGGTCCGGCTGAATGTCCGTAAGCACTCTGCCGTTCATTGCGGGGAGTGATGGACACTTTGTTTTGACTGCGGGGGAGTGTGTGTTTGCTTTGTATCAGTCTAGACCGCTTAGTGCCGTTCAGACTGCGAGGGAGTGTTAGAGTATATGGGCCTTGGGGGAGGCCCATCTCCGGTACTCTATATATATTCCACCCCTGATCAATACAACACATCTGTTCCGCAATCCTCTCTTTCTAACAGAGACAAAGATCGTATTGCTAGGGGAATGACTCAACAAGGACTTCAAGATGAGCTGACCGCGCTCCATGTGGATGCGAATGCCCAGCAAGAAAATTTTCAAAAATTGCAAGGATCCATAAAATTGGTAAAAGAGATGGCTGCCACATCACAAGCTAAAGTTGATCAACTGAGGAAAGCTCTCCAAGAAGCCGAAGCCGAAGCAGACAAATCAGACTATCGGCCAGACCTACACCAGCAAGATCATAGAGCACGAATCATTCTGAAGCAATGTGGCGAAGCCATCACTGCCCAACGTACAAAAATTGCAGACATTCTTGGCCCGGCAATAGAAGATGAAAAGATCCTTGATAAAGTGCAAGTCGTCCTGGCTAAAGCCGATCTCGTTGTGAGGGGCCTTCTGCATTGAACTTTAATTATTTGTCTTGACCTGGCCTGCGTGCTGTGAAACTTCATTGCCTTCAAACCAAAAAACTGTAAACTCTATTTAATTCTCCTTTAGTGTACTTTGATCTAAAGGCGACTCTTTGTGTCGGCTTTTGTTATCCAATCGGCGATGAACTCACAATCATCGAATTCGATTTAACAATGGACTTTTTACGAAATGATTCTGTCGACTGGTATCTAATTGGGGGTTATCGTCAGTAATGATTATATATGGGGCGATGCACAAGATCAAACTCGATGGTAGCACAAGACAGGGGTCTTTTTTATACAGGTTCAGGCCCTCACGGTGTAGGTAATACACTAGTCCTATGCTCTGGGATTATATGGGGTATATGTGTATAAGATGATCGGGAGATCTCTCGTATGTTGTGTTCTCGGCCTCAAGTTGTGTTATGATGCGAGAGTATTGAATTGGATGCCGAACTATGGCCCCCTACCTCCCTTTATATAGTGGAGGGGGTGGGGTTACAAGGAGAAGTCCTGGTCGGTTACAAGGTAGGATTTCTATCTCTATCCTCTAGCCAGATACGTAGTTATCCGGGATTACAAATGTATCTTCCCTATTAGGGATAGACTTCTATCTTTATGTCTTTCCTTGCCGAGCAAGTCTTCTTGAGTCCGAGTGGTACCCGTGCTCATTCACCCGACTTGGTCCATCCCCTGTCGGGTGGTCTCTTAGACCCGCCTTGTGGGTACTCGCGTAGGTGTGTAGCCGAGTAGCTTGTCGCCGAGCCGTAGACTTGGAGCCGTATGCTAGCCGAGTAGCATGTCACTGAGCGATAGACTTGGAAGCGTAGGCGTATAGCCGTACTGGGCGCTCATGTCCCGCGATGGCGTACAACTAAGCTGAATACTTGGGCGCTCGTGGCGCGGGCGTAGGCGTGTAGCCGAGTAGCTTGTCGCCGAGCCGTAGACTTGCAAGTGTAGACGTGTAGCCGTACTTGTTAGACTATATTTAGTAGGTTTCTCTCTCCCGGTTGGTTGAGATTGTTTCCTATTTCTTAGCGCCATCACTGGCCGTGATTTGCTCCTATCCCACCGGTGTTATTCCATAAACCGGGTTGGTTGATTTGGTATGCCTCCGGCTATATATGTAACGTGTGTACCACCGTTTAATACATTGCGATTATTTGCGCTATCATGGTATCAGATTCGTTTCGCTCCTGCGACCTAACCCTAACCTCACCCACCTAAACCAGCCGCCGCCACCCACCATGCCCGCCACCAACGCTGCTATGGAGACGGCCAACCGCGCTTCGCTGGAGGAGGCCGCACGCGCTGCTGCGGAGGCAGCCGCACGCGCTGCCGCGGAGGAAGCCGCACACGCCGCCGATCCTGATGCCGCCGCAAGTCTGCGTGCTGCCAAGGCCGAACGCCTCCGCGCCGCCGACCTTGCGCGCCAGAACGACGAGCTACGACAGGCTTACGCCGCTCAGGACCGTGCCGCCCTCCATGCGCAGGCGATCGCCATTCCCAACATCAAGGCGCTTGTTCCTATCGTCCTCGACCAAGCTTCGACAAAATACAGCACGTGGCGTGGTCTCGTCCTCAATACGCTCGGCAAGTACGAGCTGGATGATCATGTTCGATCTGACGAAGACCCCGACCTCGACGATGCTACCTGGAAGCGGATGGATTGCACTGTGCGGTCGTGGCTCTACGACACCATATCCCCTGACCTTCTCGAGATGGTCATGACGCCCGACTGCACCGCTCGCTCTGTCTGGACGGGCCTTGAGCAACACTTCCTCGGCAACAAGGAAACGCGCGCACTGTACCTCGACGCCCAATTCCGTAACTTTGTGCAAGGTGATCTTTCAATTTCAGATTATTGTCGTAAACTCAAGGCAATGGCCGATGCCCTCGGAGATCTTGGCGAGAAAGTGGCGGATCGCACGCTCGTCCTCTCCGTCCTTCGCGACCTCAACGACAAGTTCGCCCACATGTCCGCCATCCTCCGACGCCAGAAGCCGCTCCCGTCGTTCGCCAACGTCCGCTCCGACCTTCTGCTTGAGGAACTCACTATGGCCTCCAAGCCGGAGTCCCCGTCAACTGCCCTCGCTGCCATCAAGTCCGCCATCAGCCCCGCGCCCCCCGCTCCTCCAAGCGGCAGCAGCGCCAGCCCGGGCTTTGGCACTGGCACGGGCCGCACGGTGAGCACCGCTCCAGGTGGCCAGGGCGCCTCCCACGGCTCTGCCCCGAGCGGCCAGAATTCCCGTGGCCGCAATCGGTGTCGCGGCCGACGCCCGGACGGCTACCACTCCTGGGCGACGACGTACAATCCCTGGACGGGAACTTTTCAGGTGTGGTCTAGTGCTCCTCGTCCGCGGGCGCCGGGACAGCAGCAACCGCAGCCAGGCCAGCAGCCGCAGCAGCATCGCCAACCTCCGCACATGCTGTACGCTGCGCCTGGCATGCCGGGTCTGCCGCCCACTTCACCAGCCTTCACGTCCGGTGGCATGCAGCCCTGGATGCCGCTGCAGCCTCCGGCGCCATGGGCGCCGACGCCACCGACTGCCATGCAGTGGGATCAAAACGCGTTGGCCAACGCGTTCAGTACTATGACGCTCACGCCGCCGGCAACCAATGAGTGGTATATGGACACGGGTGCTACAGCTCACATGACGTCGAACTCCGGTACTCTCCTTGTTTCCCAACCACCCACGTCATCTGTTCCTTCTAGCATTGTTGTTGGCAATGGTGCTTCCCTTCCAGTTACTGCCACTGGCTCCGTTTCCTTTAATGCTCCTCACGGCTCACTCCACCTTAATCACGTTCTGGTTGCACCTCACATCATTAAAAACTTAATTTCTGTTCGTCAGTTCACTATTGATAATAATTGTTCCGTTGAATTTGATCCTTATGGCCACTCTGTGAAGGATCTCGGACCAAACGTGATCGCCGGTGCAATAGTTCCGCCGACTTTACCGCTCCACGCGTCCCGGCTTGACCTCATGCTCTTCTTGCCGGCACTCCTCTTCCACCCTTTGGCATCGGCGTCTCGGTCATTTAGGTCATGAAGCTTTGTCTAAGTTAGTCGCTACCTCAGCCATTGCTTGTAATAAAAATATAGTCGACTCTCTTTGTCATGCATGTCAACTTGGACGTCATACACGACTTCCTTTTGAGTCTTCTAGTTCTCGTGCTTCACAGATTTTTGATTTAATTCACTGTGATTTGTGGACATCTCCGGTGCTTAGTGTGTCTGGCTATAAATATTATCTGGTCATTCTTGATGACTACTCACACTACCTTTGGACATTCCCTCTTCGTCTTAAGTCGGACACCTTTTCAACACTGGCTAATTTTTTCTCCTATGTTTCCACTCAGTTTGGCCGCATCATAAAAAGCGTTCAATGTGATAATGGTCGTGAATTTGATAACTGTCGGGGATTAGATCACGGCCCATTGCCATGGCCCACTCCTTGACGGCCCAAACGAACAGCCTACCAGGGCCCAGCTCCCTGGAAGGTTCTATCTGGCCCATATACATCCTGCCGAACAGCTTCCTAGCTGGCATGGTGCGTAATGGCCAAGGAATCGTGTTTGAGTCCGACTCGAACAAAGGTTCTGCACGGCTACGTGAAGACCCGGACGTTGGTTTCCCGGATTGGATTAGGAGTCGTGATCCCCAACACTAGGAGTATACCTTATTTGCTGAGAGATGTATTTGGCATGTACGAGTTAAATTCTGCCAGAGTTAGTCGGCCCGATATTCCTCCGGTAGATCGGTTCATCAACACTATATAAACGAGCCCCTACGGCGTATAGAGGGGGACGACTTAGACGCATCTGGCATCTAAGATTACTTTGTCGCATACTACTCACCTGTACACCCATAATCTTGCCGAGACCTGCTGATCTCGCCGAGCCACCTCTTGTATTCATCTCTGATATATAAGAAATTTGCCGGACGTAGGGCTATTATCTCTCGAGAGGCTGAATCGGGATAAAAACCCCGTCTCCTGTTCGTTCTTTGTTCGTGGTTGTTCGGCGTGTCTCTATCTCAATTTCAAAGAACCTTAGCGACTTGAGATCGTTATCTCAACCGTCGGCAACCGGGCGCCGTCCGTGGGGATCGTGGATCGAGCATGTCGAACTCTATCGGCGATCAGAGATTCTTCACGAGGACTACGACTCGGAAAGGCGGGATGTCTCTTCCCTGCCGGATCGGATCGATCCTTCGATCTTGATCGCCTTCCAGATCTGGTTCCCAGCTCGTGCTCGGGATGGATCTCTTCGCGCGGCAGCTCTTCGCCGGGCGCTGTCTGGTCCCCGCGACGAGCTCCGTGCTCGGGATGGATCTCTTCGCGCCGGGCAGCTCTTCGCCGGCGCGTCTGATCCCCATGGCGAGCTCCGTGCTCGGGGGCTGGATCAAACTCCTTCCGGATCCCGGGGCTGTTCGTCTGGCGGTGGG
Source organism: Raddia guianensis (assembly GCA_036346415.1). NCBI lineage: Eukaryota > Viridiplantae > Streptophyta > Magnoliopsida > Poales > Poaceae > Raddia > Raddia guianensis. The sequence goes on along the minus strand of CM070538.1, from coordinate 40,949,867 downwards.
TGGCGGAGAGAGTGACAAAGACTTGGAACATCGACCAGCCGTGAGTTCCTCGTGTAGGTCTTTCGTTTCCTAACCCGCTTTTTCTCAAATTTGCGACTTAGTTCGTCCAAGTCTCTCGGTACGCCATGTAAAGTTCAACCCATTGGCGGTGAATGCTCGCGGCCCCTGCGGTCCTTCTCACCACTCGTCTTCTCGGACTACTCTTTCTCTCTGGTAACACTTGATGGCTGCCCGGTCTTGCGAACTCTTGGCTCCGCAGTTTTTAGGGTTTTCCCTGCCCGTATCTAGCTTCAACAAGTTCCTAAACTCAGAGTTGCGTAACACCGCATCCAGCCTTGCGGCTAAGCCTGCTCTCGTAAGCCCTCCGCGGCAGAGGCACTTACCGCTCACGGCACAACCACTTGGCAAAGCTGCTCTAGTAAGCCTTCATGGCAGAGGCACTTTCCTTGTTGGTTACCTTCGAATCGCCTAACTTACGTTAACGGCAGTTCACGAGGCGAGTCGATCAGATACTGGTGTCGCTCTAAATCTCTACGCACGTGCTTGAAATCGCAAGTTCAGGTCTTCATGCATCGTCCGCATCAAGGGCTAGGGGCGTTGCTCTTTCTCTTGTGCACTGTTCGAGTTCGCAAACTTCGAGTCCTCGGCGGTACTGACAACGGGTAGTAGTTAGGCTAAGCGTTCTACGGTTTTCTTAAAACTTTCTAGCTTGTTGCCTTGCTCTTGGTTTCTGTCCGTCCTTGTCTTTCTTTGCTCTTTTTGTAGGAAAAGCTGCTCGGTCGACTCTCGCCTCGATTCAAGCGCTTTCGGCGGTCTTGAGTCGCTCGACCGGCTCCTCGGAGGCGCCTCTTCTCGGTCGGTTGGGACTTGAGCTGAATTTCGCAACCCGATGCGTTTTCAGTTTTCCGGTTCCTTTCCTTAGCGTTGGTTTTCCAAAACCTCGTTGGTCTTCGCTCCTTAGCGCTCCCAGCGTCTGAGCATGTCTTTTTATCTGGTGACGACACATGCGGCTCCGGTTAACCTAAAGCGGTGCACCACCGATGGTGTTACGCCCACCGTAGCGATTCTCGCCATAGCGGGCATGCCCACCGTAAGTCGATTCTCATCGCAAGCGGGCACTCTGGCGCTGGTTCCGCACCACGAGGCGACACCAACGCTACCTTGGTCCATGCCGGATAAGATTTCGCCTCGACGTCTTACTGCGGCTCAGTCGTCGCCGCCACGGTTAGCGGTCTTAGCCACAATGGGCTGCACTTGTCCGCTGCGTCTTTTTATCCATGCTCGTCCTTCACAGCACGGTAATCCGGAGCAATGCACCACCTACGGAGTCCTGCTCACCGTAAGCCGATTCTCATCGCAACGGGCACTCCTAGCGTCGGTTCCGCATTCGCCGAGGTGACACTAACGCTATTGGGGGATGTACTCGGAAAAAATTTGTGCCTTGTGCGGATAGGTCGTCTTTTGCGTGTTTTCAAAACTCGTTTTTCTCTTCTTAGAGCCTGTTCTTGCTCTCTTTTTTTCCCTTGCTGGCTCGTTTCTTGTTTGTCTTCTGCAGGAAATACAGGAGCGGGGAAACGTCAGACTCCGGTGATGGTCGCGGCGAGGTTCCAGACTTCCCCACCAAAACCGATGTCTGCATCCCTCTCTTCCCGGGTTTGCTCCGCGCATGCCTAGAGACTGATTCACTTCACCCGCGTATGATTTCTTGCCTTTGCCCGGTACTGACCTTCACAGTTCGGCTAAGTCAAGGTAGTGCGCCACCAACGGAGTCCTGCCCACCGTAAGCCGATTCTCATCGCAACGGGCATGCCCACTGTAAGCCGATTCTCATCGCAACGGGCACTCCAAGCGTCGGTTCTGCACTTGCCAAGACAACGCTTACACTGTCGCAAGGAATACATCATGGGTAAAGCGTAGATTTCACACGTTCTCTTGCGGCTCTGGCTGCATCGGGTTGTGTTTCACCTCGCACCGGGCAGCCCTTCGCCCGGAGCGGGCGTCTGGTCCCCGCGACGAGCTCCGTGCTCGGGGGCTGGATCACCTCGCACCAGGCAGCTCTTCGCCCGGAGCGCGGGCTTCTACTGGGTACGTCTTCGCCTGGTTGCACTTTCTGGTTCCTTTAATGAGCTCCGTGCTCGGGGACTGGATCGCTTTACCTGGTTCCTTTGGCGAGCTCTATGCTCGGGGATTGGGTCACCTTTCCCCTCGTATGCATTGTCTGCTCCTGGCACACGATCTACGTCTGGGGCACATCACCTTCGCTCCTGAGTACGACATTCGCTCGAGAGCGCAATCTCTATTTTCTCGGGCAAGCTCTAGCCCGAGAGGTGGTTCCCCTATCTTTTCCTAGGCATCTGAATGCCTGGATGCAGCAGCACGAGTCCGTCTCGCGACTTACTATGTTCATTCTCCGGAAGATCTGATCTTACGGATGCGGTGTACGCTCTTCACTACTAAGAATCAATCCCTCCTTGATGACGTTCGGCCTCAAGGAGATGATTCACCTCACTTCTTCCGATTTACGTATCGAGGGTGGGTACTCTGCTCGGGACGGATGTCGTTCCTGATTCGGCAGAGTTGCTCGGCACCGGTGAGTTTGTTAGGTCCCGAACAAGTCTTGTTCGGTTGAACCGTGAACTTTGTTCGATGCTTTGTTGCGTCTTTGTAGCGAAATATACCCTCTTCGTGACTTGGAGTCTCAAGAGGATGACCCCACTCTAGTGAGTCCTTCCACTTGAGTCTCGGGGGCTAGCTGTCGGGGATTAGATCACGGCCCATTGCCATGGCCCACTCCTTGACGGCCCAAACGAACAGCCTACCAGGGCCCAGCTCCCTGGAAGGTTCTATCTGGCCCATATACATCCTACCGAACAGCTTCCTAGCTGGCATGGTGCGTAATGGCCAAGGAATCGTGTTTGAGTCCGACTCGAACAAAGGTTCTGCACGGCTACGTGAAGACCCGGACGTTGGTTTCCCGGATTGGATTAGGAGTCGTGATCCCCAACACTAGGAGTATACCTTATCTGCCGAGAGATGTATTTGGCATGTCTGAGTTAAATTCATAGCCAGAGTTAGCCTGCCCAATATTCCTCCGGTAGATCGGTTCATCAACACTATATAAACGAGCCCCTACGGCGTATAGAGGGGACGACTTAGACGCATCTGGCATCTAAGATTACTTTGTCGCATACTACTCACCTGTACACCCATAATCTCGCCGAGACCTGCTGATCTCGCCGAGCCACCTCTTGTATTCATCTCTGATATATAAGAAAGGCTGGACGTAGGGCTATTATCTCTCCCGAGAGGCCTGAACCAGGATAAAAACCCCTGTCTCCTATTCGTTGCTGTTCGTGGTTGTTCGGCGTGTCTCCTATCTCAATTTCAAGAACCTTAGCGACTTGAGATCGTTATCTCAACCGTCGACAATAACGCTTCAGCACGCCTGTTTTTTCTTACTCATGGTGTAACTCTGCGCATGTCTTGCCCGTACACCTCTTGTCAAAATGGCCGCGCTGAACACATCATTCGCACCACTAATAACATTATTCGCTCACTCCTGTTCCAAGCCAGCTTGCCCCCTAGTTATTGGGTTGAGGCATTACACACCGCCACTTATCTCCTTAATCGTCGCCCTATCAAAACCATAGGTTTCTCCACACCCCACTTTGCCTTGTTCGGTGTTCAGCCCTCTTACTCCCATCTTCGTGTTTTTGGGTGCACTTGTTATCCCAACCTATCTGCCACCTCGCCCCATAAACTTGCACCGCGGTCTACCCTTTGTGTGTTCCTTGGATACTCTTCCGACCACAAGGGTTATCGCTGCCTCGATTTGTCCACCAACCGTGTCCTTATTTCTCGTCATGTGGTTTTCGACGAATTATCTTTTCCCTTCGCTAACAGGGTTCCCACTCCTTCTTCCTCTGACTTAGATTTCCTCTCGGAGTTCGACCATGCACCTCTTGCTGTTGGCACTCGTTGTTTTGTAGGTACCCCTCACGCGGCCTCCTGGCTTGGCCCTGCTGCCCCCGTCGGTCCATTACCGCGGGTAGTTGCAAGCGGACCCCATCTGGCTCCTGCCGTGCCTGCCCTCGACGCTAGTCCCGTGCATGGCGTTCTGCCCGTGCATGGCACTATGCCGATCGGGTCTCCAAGCGCAGGCCCAGTTGCGCCCGGTGGATCTCCCGTGCCTCGCTTGGCGCCGGCTTCCTCCCCGTGTGCTGGCGCGCATGCGGGATCAGCGCCGGCTAACTCCGTGCGTGCTGGCGTGCATGCAGCGGCGGTCCGCACCGCTGGGACACCTGACGCCTCGACGCCTGACGCGTGAGCACCTGGGTGCACACCTGGGTCGGCTACGTGCCTGTCGCCCCCCAAGGGCGCCATCCCCATTGCACCGGTCTTCAATGAACATACTATGGTCACCCGGGGCAAAGCTGGTTACAGCACCCAGTCAAGGCTTTCAATCTTCATGCAACACCGGTCTCTCCGCTGCCCAAGAGCTATCGTGGAGCTCTTGCAGACACAAATTGGCGCACCGCTATGAACGAGGAGTTTTCAGCTTTGCAGGCCAACAACACATGGGACCTTGTTCCCGTCCCTCGGTGCTAATCTGGTCTTTGGCAAATGGGTTTTTCGTCACAAGTTCAATCCGGACGGGTCCCTTGGCGGTATAAGGCGCGTTGGGTTCTACGAGGGTTCACACAGCGTCCTGGCATTGATTTTGGGGAGACATTCAGTCCAGTCGTTAAGCCGGCAACCATCCGTACTGTGCTCACCATTGCTCACTCTCAGGGCTGGCCTATTCATCAGCTTGATGTCAAGAATGCATTTCTGCATGGCACTTTGTGAAGCGTATATTGTGATCAGCCCTCGGGCTTTGTTGACTCTGCTCATCCAGATTATATCGTAAATGCGAACAAGTCCCTTTATGGTTTGAAACAAGCGCCCGAGCATGGTTCGGTCGGTTTGCATCTCATATCCTCTCTCTTGGTTTCTACAAATGACCGTCGACTCCTCCTGTTTATATATCATCGGCGATGCTCTGACTTATTTATTGCTATATGTTGATGACATTATTTTGACTGCCTCTTCAGTGAGCTTACTTCGCCATGTCATCTCCGCACTGCAGCAGGAATTTTCCATGAAAGATCTGGGATCTTTGCATCATTTTCTTGGTGTCTCAGTGTCTACTGCGGGCTCTAGTTTGTTTCTCTCGCAGCGCCAGTACATCTTAGAGGTTATTGAACGTGCCGGCATGTCAAACTGCAAGCCCTGTGCTACACCTGTTGATACAAGCTCCAAGGTATCCAGTTCTGATAGTACTCCTGTGTCTGATCCCACACACTATAGAGCTCTTGCTGGCGCTCTTCAGTATCTCACTTTCACGAGGCCAGATATCACCTATGCAGTTCAACAAGTGTGTTTACATATGCATGACCCTCGGGAGCCCCATTATAACTTGGTCAAGCGCATTCTGCGCTATCTTCAGGGTACCTTGGATTATGGCTTGGTGCTTCATCGAACAGCCATCTCCTCCTTGGTTGCTTACTCCGATCTTGTTGGGCGGATGCCACGACACTCGGCGTTCTACTTCGGTTATGGAGTTTTTATTGGTGACAATTTGATCTCTGGTCTTCAAGCGCCAAAGACACTGCTCTCTCTCGTTCGGTCGGAAGCGAGTCTTGGCCGTCGCCAATGCTGTTGCTGAAACTAGTTGGCTGCGTCAGCTACTTTTGGAGCTCCACTGTCCCCTGCAGCGTGCCACACTTGTTTATTGTGACAATGTGAGTGCTGTTTATCTCTCCACCAATCCAGTGCAGCATCAGCGCACGAAGCATGTTGAGATTGATCTTCATTTTGTCCGGGAACGAGTGGCCACCGGTGCTGTCCGTGTTCTTCATGTTCCCACGATGTCACAGTATGCGGATATCTTCACCAAGGGACTTCCGTCATCTGTCTTCACTGAGTTCGAGATGCGATCGAGCGTCCGTCCTCCTCCGTTCCGGACCGAGGGGGTGTTAGACTATATTTAGTAGGTTTCTCTCTCCCGGTTGGTTGAGATTGTTTCCTATTTCTTAGCGCAATCACTGGCCATGATTTGCTCCTATCCCACCGGTGTTATTCCATAAACCGGGTTGGTTGATTTGGTATGCCTCCGGCTATATATGTAACGTGTGTACCACCGTTTAATACATTGTGATTATTTGCGCTATCAGTACTGGGTACTCGTGGCGCGCGATGGCTACTAAAGATTTCGTCGCTCGTGGCGCGGATGTAGGCATGTAGCCGAGTAGTTGAAGTAGTCGTTCAAGTCTCGATCAACACCGAGTAGCACACGCCGTGGTCGGCGTCGAACAACACATGCTCACCGAGGTCTTGCCCGTGGTCGACGGAATCGGCCGTAGTCGTAAATGATCTCCACGCTGTTGGTGTAGCTTCACGAAAGTCAATGAAAGTCCTCGCTAGTCTTCAACATCCCGCGAGATGTGGCATAGGCAATACTCACGCCATGGCGGCACTGACGAGCTTTACGAGCTTGCCGAAATTCGCGACCTCTCCGAGTAGTCTGTCTTCAAACAGGCACCACGGTCGCATCTGAACTGGGATTTCTGCGTTCTTCGATTCGTTGGAAAGATAATGGGATAAGCTTTTCAACGCATCTTATATCATCCCAAAAATCCTTCTAAGTCAACGGAAAATCGCAACACAACTTCCGTCCAGATTATTGACGAGAACAAATTGCATCTTGTTCTCACGTTTGTCTCGCGGTTGATGAAGCCAACGTCGCACGATGAACGCCATGATCGTCGAGTCCGAGTGATTTGCTGCTGATGACGGTCACCTCTTTCTCCATCGGGTCCTCGCCGTATCCGAGTTGGGAATTGAGCCCTCGGGTGCACTACTCGTCGGTAGGCGGCGGAGGCATTCCCCAACACGACCGAGAGTCCTAGTGAAGTGCTGTTGAACTCCCTCCCGGATCGGATCTTATCCGAGCCCGAAAGAGTGGATCTTGATGTGTTGGTAAAGTCTCTCCCTGATCGAATCTGAAGAGGAGTCCGGGCCAGTCGTTGCTAAAGTTGTCCTCAGATCGGATCTGGTCCGAGTCTAAAGGCATGATCTTGTCAAAGTTTGCCGGTGATGAAGGCGATGTTCCCAAAGTAAAAAGCCTTGCTGAGGATGAAGGCGATGATAAAATTGTTAATCGTTGTGGTAGTCGCAGCCACCCCCCGATAATCTTTGGTCTGAGTCTATCCGTATCCAAGTCTGGAACCAATCCATGCGTAAGTAGCGCGTTTCATAACCTGAATGGAAGCCCGAGCGAAGCGATGTCGATTCCTTCCACGGATTGGATCATTTCCGAACCCGTGAAAGTGTTGTAGAGGTCCTTGATTAAGTCATCGCCGTATTCGAGTGAGAAATTGAGCCATGCGGCACACCACTCGGGAGTAGGTGCCGGCGGCGTTCCTCAAATCGAACGGGAGTTGAATTATAGTAATGACGAAGCTCTCTTTAGATCGGATCTGGTCCAAGTCCAAAAGAGCGACTTGGTCGTCGACTACATGTGGTTTGCTGCTAAAGGCATCCACCATCTTGAACTTGTTCTTGGTTAGGTTCTCTTCATATCCGAATCGAGAATTGAGCCCCGGCATACCACTCGGGAGTAGGTGGCGGTGGCGTTCCTTGACCTGACTGAGAGTACAGACGAAGCAATTTCGATGTACTCCTCAGACTGGATTGGATCCGAATTCGGAAGAAGTGTTGATCGTTGATTGTTTGGAGAAGCTCCTTGCTGATCCTTTATGTTCTTGGAGGTGTACCACAGCCTCTTCACATGCCGTAGCATCCGCAGATGGGTTTTACGAGCTTCCTGAGATTCGCGACCTTCCCGCGCAGTCCGCCTTCAAACAGACGCCACGGACACATCCAGACTCCATTTTGGGCGTTCTTGGGCTTCACGGAAAGCTGACGAAATTATCTTTCCAACGCATCCAGTCTCATGCTGAAGTTCCTTCTGGATCAATGGAAATTGAAGAAACAAGATGACGTACAAAATCTGTTTTCGAGCCATCGCCGTATCCGAGTCAGGAAGTGAGCCCTTGGCGTACTACTCAGGAGTAGATGACCGTGGCGTTCCACAACCCGAGTGGGAGGTGTTGTTGTAGTTTCCCCAGATTGGATCTGATCCGAATCCAAGAGATGTATTTCGCCGAAGTCGTTGATGAAGCAGTCGGCTCCCGAAGCGGTAAGCCTGGCTGGGGGCGAAAATGACAGTGACTCCGTTGATCGAAGCCATCGAGCTTGACGAGATTGATCTTGACGCTGCCTTTACCTGGTGCGCCAACTGTCGACTGGTAGCTAACCGGGGGTTATCGTCGGCAATGATTATATATGGGGTGATGCACAAGATCCAAACTCGATGGCAGCATAAGACAAGGGGTCTTTTTTATACAGGTTCAGGCCCTCGCGGTGGAGGTAATGCCCTAGTCCTATGCTCTGGGATTATAGGGGTATATGTGTACAAGATGATCGGGAGATCTCTCGTATGTTGTGTTCTCGGCCTCAAGTTGTGTTATGAGGCGAGGGTATTGGATTGGATGCCGAACTATGGCCCCCTACCCCCCTTTGTATAGTGGAGGGGGTGGGGTTACCAGGAGGAGTCCTGGTCGGTTACGAGGTAGGATTCCTATCTCTATCCTCTAGCCAGATACGTAGTTATCCGGGATGACAAATGTATCTTTCCTATTAGGGATAGACTTCCATCTTTGTGTCTTTCCTTGCCGAGCAAGTCTTCTTGAGTCCAAGTGCTACCCGTCCTCATCCACCCGACTTGGTCTATCCCCTGTCGGGTGGTCCCTTAGGCCCGCCGTGTGGGTACCCGGGGTCTATGTTATCCATAGATTCATGCCTCAATCCACACGCTAGGATAATACTTCTTGAAATATGTTGCATTGAGCGCCTTTCCGAACACCTCGCCTTCCAATGTTTCCAGAATATACGCATTTCCAGGCATAATCCAATTGATCCTATACGGTCCTTCCTAGTTAGGCGATCACTTCCCATATTTCGGATCTTGAGAACCAATCGGTAAAAAGGTATTTCATACCAATTCTCCTTCTTGGAAAGTTTTAAGCACTACTTTCTTGTTATGGGACCTCGCAACCCTTTGCTTCTCTCTCAATATATTCCAATGCTTTAGGCCGATTAAACACTAAATCATCAACACGATCAAACATTCAACGGTTATAGTCATCAGCTTTAATATTATCCTATTCACTTACTCTGGTTGAACCAATGATCAACTCCATTGGCAACACAGCTTCTTGGCCATAAACAAGTTCAAACGAAGAAATTTTGGCCGTCCCATGCTTAGTGATCCGATAAGCCCATAACGCATATGCCAAAGTGTTATGCCAATCTCACGGCCTTTCATCAATCTTTCGCTTGATAAGATTAATTATACCTTGTGTCAGAAGATTATGCCTGATCGTTTGCTTGGGCATAATATGGCGACGAATTAAGCAATGTAATACCAAGACCTCTTGCATATTCTTGAAAATTGGCAGACATAACTACTGACCCTTGATCTGTAGTGATACTTCGTGGAATTCCAAACCGATGTATGATATGTTCCCTTACAAAACTAAACACTTCCACAGAAGTCACTTTCTTAAGTAGTATCGCCTCAACCCACTTTGTGAAATAATCAGTAACCACCAAAACAAATTTTTCCCCCTTCGAAGATGCAGGAAATATTTTTCCAATCACATCCATGCTCCACCCTATAAACGACCACGACTTTATAATGGGGTGTAAAGCCGATGCCGGGGCCCGCTAGATATTACCAAATTTCTAGCAACCTTGGCATCCTTTGTAATACTTGAATCAGTCCTCCAGCATGATTGGCCAAAAATATCTAATTCTCCTCAAAAGCCATTTCATTTTGTGTACAGATTGATGCGTTCCACAAAAACCTTCATGAATTTCTCCCATAACAACTTTGGCCTGTTCATTAGTCAAACATTTCTGATCCTACTCACCGTTAGGGAAGGCACAAAGCCCGGATTACCAAGACCCTAATCCCCTTACCAGCGAAGCACAAAGCACTCACTGGCGATCACTAGTTGAATCCTTTTCCTTGCGGAGGTAGATTCGCACCTTCACAAACTCCGGAGGCACGCCACACGAAGATCGGCGACTCACCGGCGACACCTAGTAGTCTAGGAGCCCTTTAAGCCTCCAAGAGTAACTAATGCGATGTAGAAAGTAGGATCGCTAAGTGCTCAAGAATTTGGATCTCTAATTCATGGAGCACTTGGGTGCCTTGATCTCTCTAGATCTAGATCTCACAAGATGAACAAGAGAGAGGCAAAGGCTAGTGTTCTTGAGAAAGATGATGGAGAATATGAATTAGGCTCAAATCAGGTTGTAATCAAAGTGAGTAACCTTTGGTAGGTATTAGAGAGGGCTTTAAATAGGGATTCTCGAAAACTAGCCGTTGCTGCAGTTAATCACGCGTCAGATGTTCAGACCCCGTCGGATGTTCCGACCCGCGTCGGATGTTCCGACCGAAATTCCGATGGACCCTTTACTGGATGGCATGAAAAACTGGCAGACTGGATTACCATCGGATGTTCCGACCCTCGTCGGATGTTCTGATGTCATAGGTTCTGTATAGGGTGTATTTTGGGTGGAAAACTCACACGAACTTCGAGATACCTATTTTTGAGCACTTAGGAACCTTTATATGCTTCTCCATTGCATCCCTCTTTATAGTACGACATCCCTACGACTCAATAAATAAAGATTTACACGTAAATACTAGTCTTGATGCCTTCTTGCAATATATCCACTTTTGAGGGGTACACCATCACATGTAAACATGTACCTTATGGAATTAACCTGTATAACACCTGTGCACAATTCTCCAATAGAAATATTAGCTCTATAATTGTTACTCATTAATCACCAAAATCACTTAAGGGCTTAGATGCACTTTCATCGGCGAACTTCTGCAAATAAGGCAGTCTTTGGCAGAGTGCTTTCCTCGAGGATGGAAGGGACATACCAAATCCATCACTTTTTTGTAGTCGTTGTCGTTGGGGGGCTTAGGTCGGTTGCGCTCCATGTTGGCGACCATCTCGTCCCCCTTTCGCTTCTTGTCCTTGGGTTTGCTTTGCTCATCGTTAGGCTTCTTCTTGGGGCCTCCGTCGTTGCCTCCGCGATGATTGGCGATGGCCTCCTCGGCTTCGGCCTCCTGGTGCGCCATTGTGAACATGGCCTTGAGATTACGCGGGGGGTCCCAGATCATCTGCCTGATTAACTCGGATTTGCATCCGGCGAAGAAGGCATCGATGACTGTTTGCTCCGAAACATTCCGGATCTCGTTCTTCTTCTTGGTAAAGCGCTTGATGAACTCATGAAGAGTCTCGTTCTTGTGCCGGTGCAACTGCCCAATCTCCCATCTCCCCACGGGCCTTTCATAGGTCCCTTGGAAATTGACGATGAACTGCTTCTGGAGGTTGTCCCAAGACTCGATAGAGTTCTCCAGGAGTCCCGTGAGCCAGGTCTGGGCGGTTGGGGTCAAAGCGACCGGCAAGTAGTTTGCCATGACGTTCTGATCACCTCCTGCCGCGCTGACAGCTAAAGCGTAAACTTGCAGCCAGTTCTTTGGGTCCCTCTCGCCATCGAACTTGTCGATGCCTTTCAGGTTGAAACCATCAGGCCAAACCACTCGGCGAAGATCCGGGGTGAAGGCCCGAATCCCCTCCAACGGTCGTGGCCGCCTCCGCGTTGGGGATCTACTACGACGCTCCCGCCGCGGGCCTTGGCGCTGCTCCTGACGGTGGTCGCACCGACTAGCGGTGCACTCGGCCTGGTCATCGTTGCGACAGCTATGATGGCCACGAGAGTTCCACTCGCCGTTACTGCGCTCCCGCCGCTTGGCTTCAATGTCTTGACGAAGATCGTGGGTAGGCGATTGGTGGGAATCGCCAGCCGCGGAGGCTCGAGCCCGGCTCCGATTCCGCGTAGAACGACTGCGTGTCGAAGCGGTCGGAGCGGGGATTGCCTCGTTTTGCTAAATTGCAGCCATCTCCACCTTGGCCGTCACTCGAGCGAGGGTCTAGGCGAACGGGCTGCCTTCCGGAAGTTGCGGCGCGATAGTCTCAAGAAGAGTCTTTGGCGCGATGACGTTGGCCTGGGGAGTGGTGTAGACCTCCTGATCCCTTAGCTTCACCGCGCGGAGCTCATTCTGGACGTCGCGGCCGCGGACGCGAAATTGATGTACGCGATCTTGTTTCTCTGCCTGGCGAGGATCTGGGTTCACGCCAGTGTCGGTTTCTGCGTACGCGACAAGCGGAATAGTAGAGTGGTGATCATCCGCGCCTAGGACGAAAACATCTCGGTAGTTATGAACCTCAGCGCTCCCGTCGAACTCGGAGTCAGAAGCGAAGAGGCTGACTTGTTCACTCTGTCCAATGGGTTGGCCACCGTTGATGACACCCACGAACATAGATGGATCTGATCCGAGTGGATCTGGCGCGCTCGCCGACTGGTTATCTCTCATCCAAATCCCAGATGAGATCCGTGCGGAGGCCACAGCGAAGCTCTCGAGTCCGGAGGGAAATCCAGCCGAAGGCACTATGTTGTCGTTGTTGGGCGGAATAGAATCCACGCCCATGTGGCTGAACCCGCCGAGTCCTTTTCGTCTTTCTCCGGAGGAGGTGTGAAGGCGAACAGCGAGGGGGTCAATCCGCGGAAGGCGCTCGCTAAATTCTCCAAGACAAAAGGCAATGGGTCACATTGATTGCGCGCGCCTCCTTGCAAAGGAACCTCTCCAGGGCGAGAGAGGTGAAGATTGCTGATGCCATCGGCGATGAAGTCCAGGGTGCCAAAACGAAGAGACTCTCCCAGCCTCATGGCGACGTACGGCGATCTCGAAGAAGCCATCTGACTTGAGAGATGATCTTGACGCTGCCCCCTACCTGGCGCGCCAACTATCGACTGGTGACTAACTGAGGGGGTCACCGCCGGTAATGAATTTGTACGAGGGGACGCTAATCAAGAACTAGGCCAGATGGTAACACAAGACAGGGTTAGACAGGTTCAGGCCCTCAACGGAGGAGGTAACACCCTACTTCTTGTGTTCTGGGATTATATGGTGGATCAAGATGCGAGATGCAAGATGATGCTATATGTCGTCTATATGTCCTTATCTATCTATGCCAATGGCCTCTACCCCCTCCCTTTATATAGTGTAGGGAGAGATAGAGTTACAGGATAGCACGTGGTACACGGTAGCTAATTCTGTTATGTTGTTACATGTCATGCATGTGCTGATCTCCTAATTACATGGAGATAGAACATATCCTCGGGAACTTTCTTGGAGCTCAAGGCGTGCGTAACCTTAGTGGTCTCTATCTTCAACCGGCCGACTTGGATCGCCCCCTATCTGCTCCCTTATGGGCCTTCTAGAGGATACCCGGGGCCTATATAGTCCACAGCCAAGCTTATCTTCTGGCTCCAAAGTTGCTCGTACCAAGCAACATATATGTTGAGTAACTTACTCGAGCTAGACCAATTGATCCCGACCAAGATCCACAGCAACGTACGATTAACTCCTTTGAACCACAACACGACACGTCGATAGTTACCGGGTGATCTAATGGTCTAGCATGTACATCTAAAAGGCTTCAACATGGCTTGCTGTGTCGTGTCGGTAATGTCGTACACCTCTGCAAAGTAATGAGATGTTCAAACAGTCGCGTCCGGGATTAAGGAGGAATGCTTGCAAGACGAGACACTTCTTTTATCATTTGGTTCTAGTTGCGTATGGCGGGATGGCCGGGTTATGTTTCGGAGCACCGGGTTACCGTTGGTATTCGGTCGAATAGAGACCGGGGACGGATAGAGGCCCGTTGATGACATTTTTTATGGGCGGATAGAGCCCCATGGATTGATCTTGATGGAACTAATGGTGATACATTTTGGTACTTTGGTTGGTCAATGGGTTTTCTAACATGCTTGTTCAAATGTTAATTTACAATATATCTATGCTTACATCTTACAAATGCTCTTTATACTGAAGTTGTCATACTGGCCGTCCTCTTGCTATCTATTGTGCTATCTAGTGTTGAGTACGATCTGTACTCAACCCAGTTGCTATTATTTCAGGTGATAGTGATCCCACGCTCGAATACTACTATCAAACGGGGAATGCCGACGCTAGCGCTATAAGAAGAAACCCCCTTTACCAACGCATGCATGCGTTGTTAAAAGGTCAAATAAGCATTGTTGAATTCTATACCAACAGTTTCAATATGCATTGCTATAGAGGCTGTTGCAAGGATCTACTACTACTACGCATGAATATTCGTTGGTACCTAGCCCAAAGAAGCATTGCGAGCCAACAACGCATACATTGAGAACATGACAATGCTTATATGCGTTGTTAATTTGCATCGTGGCATTGATTTAACCATTATTTTCCATGCGAATATATTTCCAATCAAAATTTTCTTATCACAGAAAATAAAAATGTCTTACATATTAAAAGAAAATCAATACACACAGCAACCATTCATTCGCAAATACCATAAAACAAATATATTTTATTAAAAAAATTGTATATTATATTACACTGGAGGTATCATAAAAATTATATACACAGTACAATGATAGTGCTTTCCAGTTGAATAACACTTTGCATAGAAAAAATTAAATAAAAACCTAAATAACTATACATCGACATTCTCTATCAATTAAAAGCATCAGCGTGTCCAAACCATCTGTTGTTTTTCTTCCTGGCCAACATAGGAAAGAAATTCAATTAGTAGACCAAGCAATCAGAAATTAAATTATTCTAGGATCAGAATGAAACAAGCAGTATCACACCCTATATTCTCGAAAAAAATGCAAGAAAGTATAATTCATGCATGATCTAGTCAAGCAAGGTACGTTTTAAAAAGGGTTACCCACATGAGGAGTATGCACATAGCAATACTGTAATAAAGCTTAAGATATACGACTTGTTGGTCAGATTTTTAATAGTCAAAATATCTCGTTAATTTACAAGAGCATCCATTATCACTTCTAAGAGAGAAATAAGTAGCTTCAGTTTTACCTAGCGCTTCTCGCTGATGGATTAAATGTGTCAAGATGTTAATTTTAGTTCAAATTGCTTTTGCAGTGCATATATTAATTTATATATGACTTATTGAAAGTGCCCAAGTAGAGATCCTTGTTCCTGGCAACTCTTCCAATCCTTGCTTGCCACCTCCCATGTTGGTGATGCCTGTAATTAAGCAGAGTTCGGATGGAACATTAGCATTTAGAATGCAATAGTTCCAGTATATTGTCATTTCTCGGATTGTTTTACTCAAAGCATATGCATGTATGACATAGATGTATGACAGATGTTTTACTCATTTCTCGATATAGACTGGTCAGCTTCTCAAAGATGCTACAAACTCCTGCCTTGTCATGTGCTCCATGTCCTCCAACTCCTTTTCACAGTTACATACCTAAAAATACAAAAATGTCCATGCCTTTAAGTACAACCTCAGGTTCTCAGTAAGCATGCAGAAACCAAACAAAAAAAAAACATGTGATCAATTGATGAAAATGTAGATGTAGTTGGATATGAACATCATGTCACTTGCCTAGATAGACTACATACATTGGAAAATAGAGTTCAATCCCACGAATCAAGATAGATCGATCCCGAAATGGTGAATGAAAATTAAGCATAATGTCAGCTATCAACAATGGGAAAAATCATTCAAATACGGTGTAGAGATTAATATGTAGAATCAGTACCTTGGCAACCCTTGCGAGTTTGGCCTTCTCTTCTGCAACTGTTGTCCCACAAATGAGCCTCATACCTCCCCGTCCATCTATGCCTAAAACCAATCGAAAACCTAAAGATTAATTTTGATGAGCTAGTATCCCACAATCATGCCCCCACATAATTTTAATTTGATTCACCAATCATGTTCCACTAATGACATCCCTATGCATCTACATTATGAAAATCATATGTATCCTAGCCTAGCTAGTATATACCATTTGTTTCAAGAAGAGTAACATCAATCAAGAAACAGCAATAGCAAACTAGAAGCAATTGACCAAATCTCCCATTCTTGATTGATGATCATTATGAGGAAGTCATTGGACAAGTTGGGGCAGCGGACGTCGATTTACTGCGGCGTGACAAGGTAGGAACTGAAGGTCTAATATCTCAATGGCAGGAGTTGGGGTTTCTTGAGTTGGGATTTCTTGAGCAAGGATAGGTGACAGCGTGGCCAAGAGACGGCGGTGTCGCGCCATAGGAGAGGGGGTAGGCAGGGGAGCGTCGGGCGGCCATCGTGGCGCGCCGCTGCCGAGCGAGAAGGAGAGGAGCCGCTGCCGCGCCGGGCCAAGGAGAAGGGGGCGCCTGCGGCCCAGTTGAGGAGGAGGCCGTGCTGCAGGCCGGGCCGAGGAGATGGGGGGCCGCCGCCGCACCAAGGTGGGAGAAGGGGCACCGCCGGCTAGATCCAGAGGCAGGGGAAGTGCGTAAAATTTGGTTTTTTGCCACTCTCAACATGTGTAGTTCGCTAAGTATGCCTCTTGTGTGTATTACATGCGGGACCATGTGTGTTTATGATAGTGGGGTAGAGTGGCATTTTTGCGAAGCCACTTGTTGAAAGTGGTAAATAACCAAATCTCTCGGGGAGTGCCGGGCCGCCGTCCTGGCTCGTGGAGGGCGGGGGCTGGGCCGCCACCGCTCGAGGAGGAGGGGAGCTGCCGGCCCCAGGCGGCGCCTGAAGGTGAGGGAGAGGATGGGGAGGGGCGGCGCCCAGGGAGCAGAGAGGAGAGAGGGTTGTTGGCAGTGGATTGTTGGCTTGTTGGGCTAATGTGCTTCGTAACAGGCTTTCGGGTACCCCGAATGTTCTAAACTATAGGATACCTGAATCCGAACCGAATCTGTTGGGTAGTTCCAATATTATATCCGATCCACACCCGTCTGAAAAATTTCGGGTATTATCGGAACCCGATCCAAGACCAGACGGTTAAAAAATTTCTTAACCCATTATCTTACCACCACGAACCGGGTCAAGTACCCGTCGGATAGTACCCGACCCATTTTCATCCCTGGTAATAGGAGGTTTTGGCGCCATAAAATGGTTCTTGCCATAGATACATATAGCAATTATATTAGTTTTGGAAATTTAGAAATATTTTTATTTTGAGTAGATCTAACAAATAAAGCAATCTAATTTGTCATATTGGCAACGCATCAATTGCAACGCATGCATTCCGTAGTTGCCTACCACAGATTAGAGTTTGCAATGGAAAAATGCGTGGGTACCATATTTTCTACAATGCATAAAGAAAACATTGTGAGGTATGTGTTGGCCAAGGGGGTTCTCCTTGTAGTGTGTTTTTGTTTTCGTATTCCTTATTTATCCACTAGGGCAATCTGGTTGGTTCTTTGCGCCGAGTTTTGGCGTAGCAGCGATATTTCGATTCATTTTCTTTTTCCAAGGATTTCATAATTGGACCTTGAACCCATTTCATATGATGGGAGTTGCCAGAGTATTAGGTGCGGCTCTGCTATGCGCTATTCATGGTGCGACCGTAGAAAACACTCTATTCGAGGACGGTGATGGTGCAAATACCTTCCGCGCTTTTAATACAACTTAAGCCGAAGAAACTTATAATTCTTCTTTTTCTTCTTTAACCATAAATCCAAAAATTTTCTACCTCCTTTCTTTTTCATGTATTTTTTTTATCAGGAAAAATATAATGTTGAGTTTTAACTTTCAGTCGGTTGCCCTTTGGTTGGGAGGCATATCATGCTGGTTTTGCTCTTCATATGATGTTCTTTCCCTGCTTTTGGATTAAGACAAACTTGTTATTCCGCTGCCCTAAAACTTTGATTATGCTAAAACTATTGTATGAACAGTTCCCTTTTGTAATATAAATTCATGTCCATTGTTGAATGTGTTGTGCTATCGATACTTATGAGGATATGTGTGCTATGGTAGCTAATTTTGGGAGCTATCACCGAGCATATACATACGGTACCCGAGTTAACTTTTATTTCAATTGAGATAGCTCGCCCGAGTTATGGTTGCCCGAGTTGAGGATTAACATGCCCGGTTGTCAACGAGCAACCCGTATGTAAACTTTCAACCCTGCCAAACAACGAGTGAGCATCGTCTCCATTGAACCAAGTGAAAAATTAGGAGGGTACCACAATGGCATAGGATCGATTTTTTTGAAATTAATCTATCTCGTGTTGTTTACACCCATAAATCTTATGATTTTGTTTGTCTGGCGTGCTCGGTAAAATTTTTGGTTTGCTAGACTGGAAACAATTAGTGGTTAACTGGACTACTGAAGATCGATACTCCCACCTAGGGGTGGAAATGGTACGGATATTATCCGACCGACCGACCGACCGAATTGATCGGATAGTGATTTGGATAGTTTTATGGATATTCCACTATTTTTACGGATAAGAATATAGATATGGATAATTTGGCGTGGATATGGATACGAATACGGAGCACTGATTATTCGGTGGATAAGGAATATTTGAGTTTTTGTTTGGATAATATCCGAATATAAAATATGAATATTATCCGAATGTAACTCTAGAATTTTTTAATGTATTTCTACAACTTTTCATTGATAGTTTCCCAACTTTTAAATTTATTTTTTGAATTTTTAAATCTAGACTAAATTAATAATATTCGTGTATAGACTTTCTAATGCTTTGTTTTTTACTAATGTTATAAATTTCCACTTTTAAATTTAAATTTTGACCATATTTTGTTAAAATTTGGAACGGATTTTTGAAAATTAATTTTAATTATTCGACTGACAATATCCGTATCCTTGTGCTATTCGATCTGTATTTGCTCCGTATTCGTAACCGATGTTATCTAGTATTATTCGAATTTGTATACATATTCGACACATCCGTATTCGAATTTGTATCCGGTAAAAAAGACAGACACGGATATGGATAGAACGATATCCGACCTTATCCAATCCGATCACATCCCTACCCCCACTAGCCTCACATGCATTGGACTCGAAAGTTTCAATTGCCATTTGCCAAGCAGAGACCAGCGTTATGCTTCACTTTAGGTCTGAAAGCAGAACCATTGAGCATTGAGCAATGCTAGCAAGGAACTTGATCATCTATGCTCATAATCTACCAAAGCACAATATATCACATTCATAAAGATATGAGCCGGCTGGATTAACTTGAAACAAAAGGCCATGTCTGACGTAGAAACATTTTCTCAAGGACTGATCACATAAGGCAATAGTTTCACTGTTTCAGTATTATAAATGGCGCGTACGTCAAAGCCTAACATTATAAATTTAGAGGGTAGCAAACCGAACGGAATTACAGTTGCCAAATCAACTAGAATATTATGCCATCAAGGCCATCTTAGGCACATCTCAAAATAAAGGAGGAATGCCTGCTTTGCTTACAGTAAATAACATGATTTGAAAATAAGTATCTGCCACACACGAAGCACGCTAACACACTTACGCAGACTGCATGCTTCCGCTGTGTTGAACCTTTCACCTTTCCTAGCTTGGCGAACCCAGAACATTCACTTCACATCACTTCACTTCTCATGTTCGTGGTGAGGATTTACTATTGCCATCCGCAACCTTTTTCCTGCAGCCTTGTTCTGGCTGCTGCTTGCTCCTTTATCATCCTCATCAGCCTCATCGTCAACCAGAGATCCAGTGCGCATTAGTTCCTTAACCTTGCAAAATTCATCATAGTGAGCACGGCGATGCTCCTTAAAAACTCAATCTGGCATTATCAGCTTCAGAGTCTACATGAACACCAACATATCACTGCATGTTATAGTGGTCTTAAAAAAATTATCCACAGGAAACATCCGAGACTAATTGTAACACCCCAATTTGGATTTTGGGGACCTTTTTAAAATTTGTGCAAATTCAAATTTGTGTTGGAAATTTCGGACCAAACTGAGTTGTGGGCCCCACCGTCAGTCCCTTTCTCTCTGTCTCTCTCTGCCCGTGGGCCGCCGCCACTTGGCCATCACCTCAGCTGTGCCTAGCTCTACCTCTCTGCCGCACCTCTCTTCGGCGCCGCGTGCCATCATCACCTGCGTCGCGCCGCGCCGTGGTCACCACGCCACGCCATATCACTCACTACCGCACCGCGCGTTGTCCAGTCCCGTCGCCGAACGCGTCTGCTGGCCATAGCCGTTGCCCCTAGCCCATAAATCCCCCGCTGCCCCCGCCGGCTCACCGTTTCCCCCTCTTTCCCCAAATTCGCGCCTCGTCAACACCGACGCAATTCTTGCAAACCGGTGAGCCACTCGTCAATTCCTTCCACCCTTAGCTTCGAGGAACCCTCCATCAACTTTCCCCTCACTCAATTGCAGCCCAGAACACCGGAGCCGCCGTGCCGTCGTGGGCCCTGTTTTGGCCACCGCCGCGTGCTTCACCGACCGCTGTCTCTGTCCATCCGCACGACTCTCCGCATCCCCTATGGCCTGAAATGGCCTGTAGCGCCGCCGCAACGCTTGCCATCGCCGCCGGGCCGCGTCACAGGCGGGAGGAAGACGATTGGCCGTCTGATCTGCGCCAGGATCTGTGGCGTGACCAATCGGGGAAGTCACTTACATGCGGGCCTCACCTGCCAGCGAAAGCTCCAGTGCGCGCGTCGGTTAGATCGGGAGCCAGTGCCTTGTGGGCCCAGGTTCCACCGGTCAGGTTTAGTGGAAACGCCTGCGTTAGGACGCATGTTCGTCTCTCGATAGCGCCCTCGTAAATGACGCCTTCGACGTTTTTCCCCTGGCCACGCGCGCACTCCCGCACGTTGGGCCATGGGCTGTATCCTTTCGCCAGGCCGCTCGTCGGTTGGATCGGCCCGGTCCAATTAAAAGGTTTTTTCCGATGATTTAATCTTTTATTTAATCCAAAAACCGATTTAGATTTAAATAAAATAGCTGGAGGCTTCCAAATATCTAGAAAAATTTAAATAAATACCAGGAACCATTTATGATTTTATAAAAAATATCATCCAGCTCTGTAATGGAAAATTTGGCATGTTAGTTTAAAAGGGTAATCTTTCATCCGTAGAATTATTTAATTAATTTCAGGATAATTGCTGAGACTATTAATTAAAGAATTTTAACCCAAATATTAATCAAAGGGTTACCCCTAATTGGATTTGGACATCCTGATGGATGATTAAGGCACGAGATGTCTAGTGCTGGGTTTAGTTAGGGCTTACCCAGGAGGAGTGCGGATGCACACGCGTAGCGGAGAGCGCTGCCATCTACGGGATGGTTCCAACACAACGCGTGGCCATCGCGCGGAGTACGAGTCTTCGATCGCCAAGTGTGAGCACTCTGCGGAGACCCTCTGGGACCATTCTCGATAGGGACCTGCATTGGTCATCACCGAGGGTAATAATAGTCACACATCCCGAGGGTGACGGTTGGCTAGTGAGGGCCGGCAACCCCACTAGACCGGGGTGATCATGTCATGGCATGTGTGGTCCACAACAGGATTTACCAAATCCTGGAATGATGGTAGAATTAGGAATGGTTGGGGGCAACCGAAAGAGAGTCTGAGAAAGTATAAGATGGTATGGTGATTGTGTAAGCTGGTTGGGTTTATGGTCGAGGAATGGTCGTGAATGGTTGATAGTTGGGTTTGGGATGCATGGTTAAGATGGAAACCTCTGATTTATATATAACATGATAAGCGCTAGTTAAATGCTAGTTAGGTTGTTTCTAAAAGTCTTGTATACTTGGATTTATGTAAATAAAATAACCCTTTCCTCCAAATAAAGCCTTCTACACTAAATGCATTAAGTGAAGTGTTAACTAGCTAGCGTTTGGATGACGCTGACTTCACCTACTTACCTTCTTTAGACGATGGAGTCGAAGATGACTCGTACGCGTGTCACGAAGACGACGGACAGGACCATGGTGGACCTGAGGAGTCTTAGGGGTCGCTGCAGTCGATGATGGATCGTAGTCGATAGGAAATTCTTTTGGATAGATATTTTGGAGACCACTGTAAACTCTGAAACTATTCTTTCGTAATCTAAGGTATGTATTGGTCGCCTTACTAAAGTCGTTTAAGGGCGCAACACTGTGATGTAATATTCAGAAATTTAATCAATCGATGTATGTTTGTATTGGCTACTTGGTCTTCCGTGCTAGCGTACTGATCCAGGGGCTAGTGCACGGGATCGTCGT
The DNA here is from genome assembly GCA_036346415.1 of Raddia guianensis. Taxonomy (NCBI): domain Eukaryota; kingdom Viridiplantae; phylum Streptophyta; class Magnoliopsida; order Poales; family Poaceae; genus Raddia; species Raddia guianensis. The sequence goes on along the minus strand of CM070538.1, from coordinate 40,927,611 downwards.
CCCTCAAGGTAAGTTAAAATTGAGGGGTGACACTAATTGATAGTCAAGAATGAGTGAAACATCTCGCTTGTATGCAGAAAAGGATGTATCAAGATTCGAGATAAAACTAATCAACGGAACATTACAAATTCTGTAAGGTTTATTATCTAAAACTATTAAATCTAGAAGAGCTATCTGAGTAGTCATTAGTTATAAGGAAGCTAATCTTATAATGTGTTACATAGCCCAACTTATGAAAATTAATTAAATTTAATTAATTACCAATTTACTCTAAAAAAAAACTAAACAGCTCCTTCAGGGTTACAAATCTGCCGATTAACCGTGCTCCGCGACCAGCCGGTTTGGAAAACCGGTGGTTCCAACCAAACGAAACTCACACAAATGAAATTTGAATTGGAAACTTGTATAAAATTTCTAAAAGTACTATTAATTATTCTAATCACTTTGACTTAAACAGAATTTAAAAATTCAATATTTTTATCATCATTTTATGTGATTTTATATTAAAAAATACAGACATAGTAAAGATCACGGGCAATATAGGCTAACCGCCAAAAACTACTGCGAACCGTGAGGAAATTTGTCAAAATTCAAATTCAGGTTTATGCCCCAAACCGCGAGAAAACCACGGTAAACCGCCTCCGCAGGATATGCGGTTTTGACACCAAAAACGGTTTTGTAATCCCTGAGCTCCTTTATGAAAAGTCATGTATTCTCAATTCGTCATTATAATCTACTGATCATTTGTGCAATTCATCAATCAAGCAAGACACCTTGAAGTTCTTGTGTTTATGTATATTCAAACTAACCAGAAACAGAGCTGTGAAAGGCGCTAGGTGCTAGTTGCCTAATCCCTCCTAGACGGCACCTAGGCAGTAAACAAATGCTACGTGGCCAAGGCAGGAGGACAGCGCCCAGCGCCGAAGTGCGGCACACTAAATAAAAAAACGTGAACAAATTATTGTAAATAGAATAAAAATATTAAAATAGCAAATATGAACTTTGCAAGAATCTAACAACCACCGTCTTGTTCCATGACATCTGTATCATCATCTGAGGATGCCCAACCATCATCCTTTGAATCACTCTTGCTCGAAGAAGCCACCCCATTTAAAGCAGTCAAAATAGCTTCTGCATTAACAGTCTCATCTAGACACTTGTCAAAAGGACGAGTTGGTGATAGAGACCCTAGAAAGCAAGAAATAATTAACAAAATATTCAACATCTGTACATTAGGGAATGGCTACAATAATGTCAGATATAATGAAATATAAGTAACAAAACTGCAACATACCATCATCGTCTACCATAGGATGATATGGTGTTTTAGGCTCAGTTTTCTTCTGCCTCACGGGTTTGTTTGATTCAATCTTACAGATTGTCCTCATTCCACTTCACACGATGAGCTAAAGAGAAAAGGTTAAATAGATGGAAACAAAATCAATTAACTGAACTCAAGATCACACTGCCCATCCATTGGTTTGCTTCAGCTGTATCTTCACAGTGCAGCATTCCACAAAAAAGAAGTAAAATAAAAAATCCAAGGAAAAAACACATGGTTTTGATGTGTATATCTAAATCCAAATAAAATATATACTGAAACAAACAATCATGTGTCAACATCTAGGATTGTCCTAAACCGTATATTCCAAGATCAAAATTCCTGAAGAAATCAACATCTAGGATTGTCCTGTTTAAGTATGAAACAAGGGCAACTCTGTATTCTAAATTCATTCCTTCAAAGCACATCAGATTCACCCAACCAGAAGCTAAATTAAGTATTTCATACTAAACATGAACCCATTGACAGAACAGCTGATCTGTTGGTCCTTCAAAATATATCAGGTTTTTAACAGAGCATGATAGCAAGAGCAACACATGCAGCATAAACCAAGGAACTATTTTTTACTAGGTGGAATCCTAAATTTGGAGTTGAAACATCAACTCCTCCATTCAAGAAAATTATTGTTATAACAAACAATTCAATATGATCATATAACTTCAATGGATAACATGCAGGCTCAAATGTAGGGGTGAAAACGGATCGTATTCGGATCATTCGGATAGAGGTTTTTGGCTCGGATAGATACATATACATTACAGTTTTTTCCCATACAACTCATATTTTGTTTTTGGAATGAAGGTTAATAAAACGGTCTAAATACTTTTTTAAAATATGTTGTCTATTTAATTCGGATAACTCGGATATCTCGAATACGGACAGAAACTTTCACCCCTACTCAAATGTAGTCTACAGAGAGTTTTTCTTAGATTAAATCCCTCTAGAACCTTCAATTTAACATGTCATGTAATGATGCAAAATATAAATGACGAGCATTTCTCAGGACTTCTCAAACATTTGTACTGATCCCTCATTTAGAAATACTTTTGAAAGTTCTTGATTGTGCCATCATTATGCTACTTCCTAAAATTAGATTAGGAACACCCAGCCTAGTCAAATACTCCAGTAAAGTAGTAACTGAGTCTTGAGACTGAATAGGTAAACCATGCATATATAAATAACAAATTACAAATATGCATCAAATATTTTAAACAGGTTGTTACTGACATTGATAGATGAAGGAACTAGCCTCATGCTTCCAGTTTGCAAGCCTCCAAGGATGGAAAATGAATAAAGCTCAAGAGATCTTTACACAGCAAATCTGTTGGAGTCAGGTAACAATGCCCACCTTCTTCAAATTTTACTATAGTAAAAATTAGGGTTTTTTTTTTGCATGGGCATTATAAAACAACGATTTCTCAGAAATTCCATTACAAAACGCAATGTTATTTAGATGTCATTACAAAACGAGGTTGATTTTATAATTGCCATTACGATCACTTCTTGCCCCATACCGCTTCAAAAAATAGTCAAAACACAGTCAATACGTCATACTCTTTTTTCCTCCTTATTCCTCCCAACCACTCCCATCTTCCCCAGCTCCGGCCATCCCACCGCCGCCCTTGGCCACACCTGTGGTAAGGTCAAAGGGAAGGTGGTGGAGTTCACTAGCGCCGAGGACCCAGGGGGAGGGGGTGGACGAGCTCACCAGAGGCGGATCCGGGGAGGGCGCCGGCGCCGGGTTGGAGGACGTCGCCACAAGGGAGCGCTCGACCGCGTCGCCAGAGGTCTCCACGGCAAAGCGTAGCATGAGGAGCGCGCTGCCGGGTCGTGTTTCGCTGGAGGAGGTCACTGCAGGACGCACGCCGCGGGAAGTCATCGTGGGTCGCGTCGCCGGAGGAGGGCACCGCGGGGAAGCGCATCACCGCGAGGAAGGTCACTGAAGGAGGGTGCTACCGTTGGGAGCTTAAAACGAGAAAATTGATTATTTGCCACTCTCAACAGGGTTTCTGGTATGAAGTGTGCTTGTGCCCAGAACGAGGTCGGCCACCTGGACCAAAGTCACTATAGAAGAAATCTGCTGAAAAGAATCATCCTTCAGGTTTAACTATGAAGATGGTTGTGGCTACTTTATTCAACAGCGAAATTAACAAAAACCATTAGCTACATGTTACTTGAGTTTATTGTTTACGGTATCTATGAGCTTCTCCCTTGATTACTCTCTCTGTCTGTCTAGTATTAATATAGCTGATGACAATGACTAATGTTAAATTAATTTGATCATGGGAACATGAAAAGGAGAGGAAAATCAAAAGTAGTGACCCGGAGCAGAAATACCAAAAGCAATTACTAACGTTAAACCAATGATACTCCTCAATATAATGTAATTTGACATCAGATTTCGTTGAAACAAAAGTTAGAAGCACAAAAGTTTATGTCCTGCTTCAATGCAATACAAAAGCATCTACACTAATGGACATAAAGACACAAAGGCTCAAGTCTTCTTCTTTCTAGGGGTCATCTTTTTCCTGTTTTGAGTCTTCTTAGGACTTGTTTTGTTTTGAGTCTTTTTAGGAATATTTTGGCTGGAGGTGGCAATGTTGGACATCTGAGATGGTTGTGAAGTTGTAGCTTCATGGTTAGCTGACTAGTTCAGTCCTAAAAGCATGCTTTAGCTGCTACATTGTTTAGGAAATTTGCATTAGAGAATGACATTTGCAGCAACTTATAATATTAAAATATTACATACCACCCCACTTCTGGACTATCATGCACAAGTGGTGCTTCCTCACTTCTGCTGCCATGCCTTTTGGTCCTAGGCTTCCTCTTCCTGCAATGATAAAATAAACAAGAAACATCACACAAAATCATAAGTATGAAAATAAAAGATTGGACTAGGGATGGCAATGGGTACCCGAAACCCGATACCCGACGGGTATTTACTCTATTAGGGTACGGGTTTGGTCCAATACTCATACCCACGGGTACGTTAATGGGGTAAAACCTTCACCCGTCGGGTATGGCGGGTATGGGTATGGGGTACCACCACCCGTACCCGTTTACCCGTAGGTAACCCACTCCCTCGGTCCCTCCCTCACCCAGGCCTAGGCCCAGCCACTCCAAGCCGGCCGATCGGCCCATCTCTCCCTCCCCTCTTCTCCAGGCCGAAGGCCCATTCCACATACCCTTCTGGCCATCTCACCTCTCTCCCCCCCGCTCTCTACCTTCCCTCACACGCTCTCCCACTCTACCGACCACCGCCGCCTGGGAAAACCCTAGCGCCCGTCGCGGCGTCGCCCCATCCTCATGCCTCCTCCCCTCGCCGGCGTCTTCTCCACCACCGCGCCCGCCATGTGGATGCGCTCCTCCGTCGCCGCCTCGCCGGCGTCTTCTCCACCACCGCGCCTCCTCCCGTCGGCGTCTCCCCCACCACCGCGTCTCCTCCCGTCATCGGCGTCTCTCCACCAGCGCGCCTCTTCCCGTCGCCAGCACCGCCTCCACCACCTCCTCCAGCCACCGCTTCCCCACCTGGCGCCCGAGACACCACACCGACGGAAGGCGGACCGCCAACACCAAGCCACACGCCGCGTTCCCACCTTGCCCGGCCACCTCTAGATCTCTGACCACCCGCCACCCTCCATCATCACCGCCAGATCCGCGGCCGCCCCTCACAGGTCTTCTCTCTCTCCCACCTCATCTCCCTCCATGTTTTGGGCTTGGGCGCTTGGCTTGGATGACGGGTACGGGTAACCCGTCGGGTGAAGAATACCCGACGGGTTCGGGTACGGGGGGAAATTGGTACCCGAGCGCGGGTACGGGTATACCCACGGGTGATTTTTTGCTAGACGGGTGCGGGTCTGGGGTATCGATACCCGGCGGGTATGGACCCGGTGCCATCCCTAGATTGGACAGTATGAAAATTGGCATGCCTTTTCTTAGTTTCATTTAATGAACACTTATAGCTTGCATGCCTATGGCCAACCTCCCCACACCTTGTGTTGATCTTCTAGTTTTAACTGTAACATTGTGGCACCAATATTTGGATTTTTTTTCTAAGAACAGGGATAACGTTATCTGCAACCCATGCTTGAGTTGCAGTAATACTACTCACTCTACTACTTGATGTGCATGTGTGCTGCCCTTGCAATACTAAGACCTGCAAAAACAGATATACAAAGCAGCATTACAAAGTTTTTTAGACATGCAACAACACATAAACAGGACTTAAAGAACATTGATTAGACGAGCACACGACCTTCATGGTTTTCATATCACTTCTCCTACGTGAAACGATTCTCCAAGGACAACCTTCAGCTTTGCAATACCCTCAAAATCTGCTAGGATCACTTTTTTCGGTGCCCAACTCAAACTCCTCGTTGATAGCAAACTGTCTGATAGCAAGTCTGAAATCTTGCATGGAGGGATACAGGGTGCCTAGTTCCATTGAGGGGTGATTCTTGTCATAATCAACAATAATATCAGCCTCTTTAGTATCATCAACACTTAACCTCTCGTCATTCTTTGTACTGTCAGCATAGCTTGTCTTTTCATCCTCATCCCTTAAACCCAAAAGAACATACATTTGGTCCTCCCTCATTTGCTCAATTCTACTTTCCTCATCTTGTGTTTCTTCAATCCTTATGTTTCTTCAATCCTTATGTTATCCCAATCAACTATCCATGGTATCAATGGCCGAAACATGACTACCCACTACATCACTACTGCCCGCTGGATCGTGACGAAGCGGAGTGCATGGAAGCCCCTAGTCTACCGTACTATCCATCCAACCTAAAAGTTCTCAACTTTTTGGAGAAAAAATAAAAGAAGATGGTTAGGGTTCATGTACAGTCTGGCTGTGCTCAAATCCAAAACAAAGCAATGAAGAAATTACCCCGAGACGTCCTTTGATGTAGGGTTAGGGATGTGAATGGTCCGGTCCGGCCCAGCGACCCACTGATCCGGCCCATACACAAAAGGAAGAATGGGTAATTGGGCCGGACCACGATGGATCCAAGGCCACGATGGAGCAATTCACTGGATCCATGGGTCTTCTGGGTCGGTCGCGTGTATTGCGTAGCAGCGACGCAGCGTAGGGCTTCTCGCCCGCCGCCTGCCGCCGCTGCCGCCGCCTACCTGGCCACCACCCACCTTCGCCGCCAGTGCCCCCATCGCCTCTCCGGCCTCCCTGGGGCGACCGGCCAAGTCGCGACGCCCTCTGCTGGCCGTGGCGGTGTCGCCTCCGTGCTCTAGGAGATGCTCACGTTGGTAGGAGTGTTCTCCGCCTGTTTCTTTTGGTTCTTTTACGAATGAATGGTCGGAGCTGTTGTTCTTTTTAATCTCGTAGAATCGTTCCATGACATGGTTGTCTTGTGAGCATCGATCTACCCGACTACTTAGTCGCGAAACCACCGAGGATGATCGACTAATTGGTTGCTGTTTTTGCCTGTAGAATACTCCATTATGAGATAGTTTCTTGATTCATGTGTTTAAGAGTGTCGGTGTAATAAATACCGGGGTACAAAGAGTCCTGAGAAGAGAAGGCGGAGCCCTCTCAAGACGAGGCGAGGCCCCGCGCCCAAGCGGAGTGCGTGGGCGAGCCCCTCTCAAGACGAGGCGAAGGCCCCAGCGCCAGCGGAGTGCGTGGGCGAGCCCCTCTCAAGACGAGGCGAAGGCCCCACGCGCCGGCGGGTGCATGGGCGAGCCCCTCTCAAGACAGGCGAGGGCCCCACGCGCCAAAGCGGGTGCGTGGGCGAGCCCCCCGAAGACCAGGCGAGGTCCCACACGTCGGGGGGGCCAGCGGCGTGGAGCGTTGCAGAAGGAGTTTTCAGGATGAAGGCTCCCCCCCTGCTGCGAAGGACGAAGCGCATTTAATGAGACATCACGCGGATGGCGGTGAAGAAATGATTACCGCTTCTGATGACCCTGCGGTCGGCGGTACATCGCTGTGGCGTAGAAGAATTGACCAGCAGAGAGAAGGTTTGCTTGAGGAGGCTGCCTGCGTCGGGAGGAGCGGCGGGCCCCCCCGCAGACTCACGGGTGGTATTGTGCGGGTCGAGGCCACTTATGGCACGCGAGGGCAGCGCCGCCCGTGGCGTGAAGCGGCCAACGCGTTTTCGTCTCTTCAGTCGTGTTGTGTCGTGTCGATTATCTTGAGTATCTTGTCTTGCCTACCCCTCGGCTCTCTCCGCCAGCCCAAAGCTTGTATAAAAGGGGAGGAGAGAGAGGGGAGGAGGCACGCGAGGTGCAAACGTTGCACAAGCATAGGTTCCAAACACACGCAGTTCACAAGCACCCTGTAAACACATTCCCATTCAACCACAATCAGAAAAGAGCTAAGGCTCAGCAGGAGTAGGACTATTACCCGAGGGGTCCGAACTGGGTAAATCATGAGTCGCTCCTTGTTGTGCCCGACGCTCAAATCGAACCGAGCTTGATCGAGTTGGTGGCGATCTAAAATCTGACCGGGGTGTGATCCGCAGATGGTTGAGCGGTGAACACGCCGTCGATGGCGCGCCAGTAGGTGCGCTAGCATCGGCTCAAGCTCTTGACCCTTCTTGAGCGGCGATGGCGGGCAGCGATCGCGATGGATGGAGCAGCGGCGGCCGCTAGAGCCGTGGCCATGGAGTCGGCCGCGGCGATGGCGGTGGATCACCCAGCGGTAGCCGCCGCCTAAGGTCGGAACCTGGCGGAAGCGGCCGCCCGGGCTTCGGTGGCGGCGTGCAGTGGCGTGATCTCCGGTCCCATCGGAGGACCGCCACTTGCTGCATGGAGAAGACTCTGCGTGACAAGCTCGCAGGGGCGCGAGCGGAAGGCGATCAGGCTGCATGCCGCCGCGCTGGGACCAGACAAGAGGGCTCTCCATGAGCTGCCCGCCGATGAGGGTGGCGCTTCTTGGCGCCGCCTAAGCGGCGGGGCGGCGGGCGAGGACGCGTCAGAGCAGGAGGCTCCGGCGTCGGGAGCCGCGCCTTTTCTAAGGCTGCGCGCGTTCGATGGCTCGGAGCGGTTTCGTCCGGCCCCATCGAAAAGTATGACGGCTCCACCAATCCCGATGAGTTTTGCAGATCTACACGACGGTGATGCGGCTGACAGAGGGTCGGGGAAGGTTACGGCGAACTACTTCCGCGGTCCTCACCGGCGAGCCCGCTCATAGCTCATGAACCCGCCCGAGTCCGTGGGGTCATGGAAGGAGCTCTCGGAGCTCTTCGTCACCAACTTCTGGGGCACCTTGAGCAGCCGGGGTAAAGGCGACCTCCTGGCGTGGAAGCGAAGAAAGGAGAGTCATTGCTGCGACTATGTTCGGCGCCGATTAGGTCCGCAACACCATCTCGACATCTCCATCGGCGCCGTGGTCACGGCATTCGGGAGAAGCGCCCGAGACCCCAAGGTCAAAGAAGATGGCCACCCGCAAGATCAAAAGCACGGAGGAGCTCTTCACCTTGGCGCAAGTCGCCCTTGATGAGCTTCGCATTCGCCCATTGCTGGCGGGGACAATGCTATGGCGGCGGCCGGACCTCGAGGAACCCCGCGGCAAGGACAAGAAGAAGCGCAAAGCGGCGAGACAGACAGGTCATGGCGCGAGGCGGCGACAACGGCAACGGCGACGACCGCGCGACCCGCTCAATGGGCGCCGCGCGAAAAAGAGGAGGAGGTCGCGGCGCCGGCGATACGGTCCCGTAGGGGCGGCGAAGCGGCGGCCATGGCGATCGCCGTGGCGCGGCGACCCCAGCTGCCGCGAACGGCGGGCGAACCGTCGCCCGTGAGTGGGACGGAAGGCCTTCTTGTCCCATTCACGCAACAACTCCCACGACTTGGCGGTGCCATGTCGTCGGCAAATATGGTGGACAAGCGAGTCCACGGCAGCAGCAGCAGCGATGGCGTCCGGCGATGGCAAGGGCAAGGAGGCGGCTTCGCTTGGCTTTCAGGCGGGCGTGAAGTTGCCGTCATCCACGGCGGTTGACCACATATCCGCCCCACGCTAGCTTTAAGCGTGCGATGAGAAGTGTCGCCGCCGTTCGCTTTGGGTCAACAAAGCGGTACCGGCATTGTCGGAGCGGCCGATCGCATTCGATCGAGCCGATCACCCGGCCCGATCCGCCGCCCTGGACATCTCGATCGTGGTTGCGCCCACGGTTGAATGTGAAGCTAGGGCGGGTGCTGGTAGACGGAGGAGTTCCTCAACCTCATCCGCCGGGTCACCACGGCGCTCCAGATCAGCGGCGGGAGCCGTCCAACGCCCCATTCTTGACATCGCGCCGAGTCTGAGTCTGTCCCGGAAGCGTCGATCTCCGTAACGTTTGGAAACTCGACAACTTCCGCACCGAGATGCTCGAGTTCGAGGCGGACTTCGACCTCCTACAACGCCATACTAGGTCGGCCGGCGCGACCAAGTTCATGGCGGTTTGCCACTATCGTACATGGTGGTGAAGATCCGGCGGTGGCCCCATCGTCTTGAAAGTGGACCGCCCGGGCGCTCCGCTGCGACAAGGACGCTCTCGCTTTGGCGAAGCGTCGGTGCCTGAAGGCGAGGCCGACTCGACTGGAGCTCCTCGGCGAACCGTGCCTCCCGGTTCGTCGCGGAGGTTAAGCGGTCTCCTGGCGAAGTCGAGACCGGCGAACCGTTCGGTGGGCGCTCTCTCGGCGCCAAATAGGAAAGCGCGCTCGTCTCCTTCCTCGATTAACGAGCGTGTTTGCGTGGCAACCGTCCGATATGGTGGGGTCCCGAGGTGATTGAGCACAAATTGGCGGCGTTCCCGAAGCGACCGGTCATCTGAAGGTCGGAAGCGATCGGTGGGCGCCGAAGTTATCCGCCGAGGTGGACAAGCTCTTAAGGCGGGTCGTCGCGATGTCGCCCATCGGTGGCTCATAAGCGCCGTCCTCGTCAAGAAATCCAACGGGCGTTGGAGGATGTGCGTGGACTTCACCGACCTCAACAAGGCGTGCCCGAAGGATCCGTACCCGCTTCCCCGCATCGATCTCATCGTTGACTCAACAGCGGGGTGCGAGCAGCTGTGCTTTCTGGATGCGTACTCCGGGTACCACCAGATTAGAATGGCGAAGAAGATGAAGACAAGGCGCCTTTGTGGCGCCCATGGCGTCATCGCTACTCTAAGGATGGCGTCGATGAAGAATGCAGGCCCAACCTATCAGCGGGCCATGCATATCGCTCACCGCCCCCAAATAGGGCGAAACCTGGAGGTGTACGTTGATGATCTGGTGGTGAAGTCCAAGAAGGCGGAGGAGTTGATCGGCGACCTGGAAGAAACCTTCACCAACCTGAGGAATCTGCATCAAGCAATCGAGAGAATGCGTGTTCGCCGTTCCGTCGAGACAAACCGCTGGGATTCCTCGTCTCCCGAGAGGATTGAGGCGAACCGACAAGATCGCGGCGATCAAGAACATGAAGCCCCGACGCGACTTGGCAGATCACGGTGCTTGGTGGGCTGCTTGACTTCTGGGCCGCTTTATAGCTCGCTGGGGATAAAGCCTCCCACCGCTCAAGCTCCTAAAGAAGACCGACCGATTCGAGTAGACGGCGGAGGCGCAGGAGGCGTTCGGCCAGTCGAAGAAGTATCTCACCTACCCGCCCGTACTGGTCGCCCCAGATCCGGGCGAGCCGCTGATCCTCTACGTCGCGGCGAACCCCCAGGTGGTCAGCGCGGTCTTTGGTAGCGAAAGGAAGGAGTTCAACGCCCATCTACTACGTCGGCAAAGGTCCTCCACGACGCTGAAACAAAGGTATTCACGACACGAGAAGATGCTCTCGCCCGTCTTGTGGCGTCGAAGCTGCGTCATTACTTCCAAGGGCGAGAAGTCACGGTGTTGACCAAGTATCCCTTGCGGAAGATCCTCTTCAACCACGAGGCGACGGGTCCCATCACCAAGTGGGCCATGGAGCTGGCAGAATTCGATCTCAAGTTCGCTCCCCGAACGGCCATCAAAGGGCAAGCTCTGGCGGAGTTCGTCAGCGAATGGACCCCGGCGGACACAGAAGCTGAAGACACCCCAGCACCCTCGCCGTGGACTCTCTTCTTCGACGGCTCGTTCCGTCTGGAGGGGGCTGGGGCTGGCGTCGTCCTGGTGTCTCCCACCGGCGATGTCGTCCGGCACCTGGTGGTGCTGGACTTCCACGCCACCAACAACGTCAGGGTGGCTTCAACCCTTGGCATCCGGCGGCTACAAGTAAAAGGCGACTCTCTCCTGGTCATCAACCAGGCGAGGAAGGATTTCTCTGCTTTCGGATCCGTCATGGCGGCCCACTGGCGAGGTGCGCGGTTGGGCGGCACTTTGAGGTTTGGGCTTCGTGCACGTCCCTCGCCGCGACAACTACATGGCGGATGAATCGCATCGCATTGCCTCGTCGAGGCACTGTTCGGTGGGGTCTTTGAAGAAAGACTTACTGTGCCGTCGTCGCAGACCCCAATCTGGCGGGGGCGGCGCTTTCCGACGCAGCTCCACCTACGGAGGAGACGTCACCGATCTCTGCCGCAGCCTCGGTTGGAGGGAGGAGGGAAGAACTGGCCGAGGCGGTTGAGGCGGAAACGCCAAAGCCAGCGGAGTCGTCGGCGACAATGTCTGAACGTCGTCACACTCGTCCGGGAAGGTCGATGGATGGATCAATCCTAGCCTACTGCGGGATGGAGTGATCTCCGAGCGATGACGCGTCGGTGAGAAGATAGCGCGCAAGGCCAAGCGCTACATACAGTAGGTGGGGACTGCATCGCTGTGGCGCAAGCGGAGTTCTTGAAGTCGTCGCTACGGGATGCGGGAGTGCAATTCTCTCGAGATCCATGGAGGCATGTCGCGGGAGCCATTGAGGCCGGGCGTTGGTTGGGAAAGCTTTCGCCACGGCTTCTATTGGCCTCTCGCCCTCCGGGATGCCTTCGAGTGGTGAGGAGATCTGGCGTGCCAATTTCATGCTAAGCAGATCCACCGACCGCCCAGCGCTGCAGACCATTCCGCTCTCTGGCCGTTCGCGATGCAGAAATTTGGACATTCAGGCCCGTTCGCGAACAGCGGAGGTTATACTCATCTGTTCGTCGCCATCGACAAGTTCACTAAGTGGGTTAAAGCCTCGCCAGTTCCGGCGATCACATCCGCAGCGGCTATCAAGTTTATGAAGAGCATCTTCGTCCGGTTGATGTCGTCAGCAGAATCATCATCGACAACGGCGCTTCGATTAAAAGCGGCGATTTCCAAGGCGGTGCGAAGAGTTGGGTACCAAGGCGTGCTTTGCCTCCGTTCGCATCCAAGAGCAATGGTCAAGTGGAGTGGGTAAGCGCGAAATCTTGAAAGGGCTCAAGACAAAGGCGTTCGATCGCTGGAGAAGCGTGTGTAGCGCTGGGCTGAAGAAGTCCCCACGGTGTTGTGGGCGCTGCGGACAACTTCCAACAGAGCCACCGGCGAGACCCCCTTCTTCCTGGTGTATGGCTCTGAGGCGGTGCTCCCATCAGAGCTCGCCTTCGGCTCCCCAAGGGTGGCGGCGTTCAGCGAACAAAGACCACGACCGGCGCCAGGGGCAAGTGAATCTCCGGAGGAGATCCGAGGCGCAGCGGCGATCCGGTCGCCAAGTACAAAGAAAGGCCTGCGCCGTTATCAAGCAAGGCGGGTGTGTGTGAGAACACTGGCAGTAGGCGACCTCGTTCTGCGCAAAATCCAAGCGCAGGCGGGGCGCAACAAACTGTCTCCCCTGTGGGAGGGCCCCTTCAAGGTGGTCTCAATCTCCTTGAGCTCGGTCGGGCTCGCATTCGAGGATGGTCGCGAATTGGCAAACACTTGGAGCGTCGGCGGTGAGGAAGTTCTACCCGAGGTAGCAGTTCGAAGCTTTTTGGCCTTCCTTTGAGCCGAGCGGCGAGGTCTTCTTCCTTCGCTTCGCCTCGGGGCGTGCATTGTACAAAGCCATCTTCAATAAGAGATAAGTTATGTGTCCTTGTGGGCATCTGTTTTTTTGCCTCAAGTCTGTTAGAAAGCATTACATTGAAAGTCGGTAGCGAAAAAAGTACTTAAGGAGATGGCCCTTAGTTGCAGAATGACGCCTCGACTTGCGGTTGGGAGGCGGCGAAGACGGAAGGCGGGTTCTAGCCTGGTGTGTCGGCTCGGTCTAGGCAATGCGCCAACAATGACACGGCGACTAGACCACTTCGGAAGCTAAGTGCTGCGCCACGCGACGTCTAAGTCGGTTCGCAAAGAGGCCATAAGGGTTGAAGTAACCGGATGCACGAGGAAAAAGCGCTCACTTTCAGCGTAAAGCTGTCTAAAGCTTTTTGGTGATCGGTGACTTAGCCTTAAAAAGGTCTGTTAGAAAGCATACATTGAAAGTTGGTAGCGAAAAAAAGTACTTAAGGCGATGGCCCCTTAGTTGCAAGGACTGACGCCTCGACTTGCGGTTAGGAGGCGAAGCGACAGACGGAAGGCGGGTCCTAGCCCTGGTGTGTCGGCTCGGTCTAGGCAATGCGCCAACAACAAGTGCACCGCGACTAGACCACTTAGGAAGCTAAGTGCTCGCCACGCGACGTCTAGGGTCGGTTCGCAAAGAGGCCATAAGGGTTGAAGTAACCAGATGCACGAGGAAAAGCGCTCACTTTCAGCGTAAAGCTACTGTCTAAAGCTTTTGGCGATCAACGGCTTAGCCTTAAAAGGTCTGTTAGAAAGCATTCGCGAAAGTCGGTAGCGAAAGTACTTATGGTGATGGCCCCAAAGTTGCAAAAACAAGCGCTTATAACTTCTGTTGGTGCGAGGCAAAAGCGACGGAAGGCGGGTTCTAGCCGGTGTGTCGGCTCGGTCTCAACAATGCGCCAACAATGACACCGCGACTAGACCACTTCAGGAAGCTAAGCGCCGCCACGTAATGTTTAAGTCGGGTTGCGAGAGGCCATAAGGGTTGAAGTATCCGGATGCCTAAGGAAATAGCGCTCACTTGCGCGAGCGTTCGATCTAAAGCCTTTGGCGATCGGTGCCCAGTTCAATTACGCAAGTTAGAATTGTGCAAAGTTCAAGTGAGACTCACAACAAGAGAGCAAAAGTTTGTTTGCATTGATAGGCAACATTTACAAGGCAAAATAGGCGGGAGTTTCGCTTACTCCTCCTCGTCTTAAATCTTCGCCGAGCGCGCGCCCATCATGGATCGTGGCGGTGGCGGTGTCAACCAGCGCTGCTCAATCCGGTCCAGTGGCGCTGAAAAGCTCCCGGTGGCGGCGTTGAGATCAAACGCAGCGTCTCGAGCAAAGCGGTTGCCCAAGATGAGCTATGGCGCTTCAAGCGCCTTGGTGATAAATCTTCGATCACCGCGTCTGAACGCCACCGAAGATCTGCGCACCGTCTCCTCAGCGAGAATACAAAATGCGCCAGTGGATGCAGGCGTCCGGGCTCATGGTAGGCGCGCGCGCAAAGATGTCGGCGAGGGTTCGGCGCTTCGAAAGTGTTCAGCGAGTCTTGATCCGCTTAGCGGCGGCAGCGGCGGTTTAGGCTGCCATGACCTCGCGGGTCATCGCCTCTTCCAGCGGCGGTTTCTTGGCCAAGGGCCCGCGCGGCTTCGCCGGCGGATCGCTCCGCCAGCAAAGGCTTCCTCGGGTTGCCCAGTGCGGGAGAGGTGCGGCGCCTCAAAGAGCGCTCTCGTCGGCGGTCACGGTCAAGATGGCGGCGACGCCAGCCGACGTGTGATGGCGAAGGTTCTCCGGCGCGGCGCGTGAACGCTCCGCCGACGCTGAAGCGACCTCCGTCGAAGCGGCGGGCGGTGAAATTTGGCGAGTCGCGTGGAGCGGAGCTCGATGCCCCAGCGTCCGCCCTGTTCCAAGAAGGACAAACAGGGTTCAGGTATGCAAAAGCGTGTGGCATACTAACCCTAATGCGAAATGTGCGTAAGCGCAGGGAAAGCCAACCTGAAGCGGTGCATACAAGCGAAAGCTGAAGGGGGGAGCTCCAGGTCGCTTGACGGCGGAGGCGATGGTGGCGCGGTCGCGGTCACCGCCGTCAGGCCGGCGCTGCACAGTGGTGCAGTCAGGAGGCACCAGCAAGGCAGCGGAGGCAGGCAGCGTCGAAGCGCCAGCGCAGAAGCGTCGGCATAGAAGGCGAAGAAAGCGGCGGCGGCGCCAGTTCTGATGAGTTGCAGCGCTCGCCCGTGGCGGAAGCGGCGGCGTAGACAGGGCCCATTGGAGGGCGGCGGTGGCGCGAAGAGATTGGAGGCGAGCCCTCTTTGGACTCGTCGCCCCCTCCTCTTCGTCGTCGTCCTGGCGAGATAAGCGGCGCTTCGAAGCGCGGTCGAATCGGCCGCCACGGCGGAGGTAGCGGCGGCGGCGGAAGCTTGGCGATCGCGCGAGGCGGATCGCGGATCTGTAGTGGCCCCGTGCCACTTGGACATGAGACGAGACCTCCATGGGAGGCAGCGCACGCAAGTGTTGGTTGCGCTCTGTGGATCGATCGCGAAGGGAGGATACTGCGCAGCGTGAAGTGTCATTGTTTGGCGGGGCGATAGTCCCGCCACCGGTCTCGAACACGTCGTCCGGCACGTTCCTGCGGTTTGGCGAGAAGAAAAAAGCCGTAAGGTCGGCAAGCAAAAGATTCCAAGAAAGACAAGAGACCCAAAAGACTAAAGAGCACTCACCGCCGAGGCGACGCGGACTCCATCGTTGTCGCCATAGTACATCCAGCGGGCGAGTCCTCGCGGAGCGGGCATAGTCGGCGCGCAAAAAATCCACCGCGACGAGGTTCCGGTGAGCCAGCGGCGGCGAATCGACGATCGCGCCAGCATCAACCCAGCTCGGCTGAATCGTCGGCGAAGCCCCGGTTAGCGGTGGGCTCGCGGGACCCTCGGGAAGAAAAAGATCGCGCAGCTACCGGAGTCCTCCACGTCTGACCATTATCGGTGCCGATCCTTCCGGTTGGACTTGGACACGACAGGGATGAAGCGGCGGTTTCGCGGGCGGAAGTAGCGACTCGAAGGCCCCCCAAGACGGGCGGCCTCGCGTGTAACCTGAAGAGCCGGCGCCAGGCGGGAGGCTTGGCATCGCCCCCACGAAAATCTCGCAGAGGTAGACAAAGATGGCTAGCGCAATGATGGAATTGGGGAAGGTGCACCGCTGGATCTCGTGAAAGCGAGCACCCCAAGAAAAATTCGAGTCTGGCGGGATGAGCCCTTGGCGCCCGCACGAAAGGTGATAATCTCCCGTTCGCGAGGGCTCGGCGCCATGGTGCGGGCGGAACCGGCGACGGTTGGCTGCACGAACACTTGAAGCCGCCTCCGAGTCTTCGTCGGCGGCGGTAGGAAAACTGGCCTTGACGGCGCGCCCCACGGCGATCCTTGCTGCGTTTGGCGCCATTGAAGCGATGGAGAAGTTGGCGAAGAGAAAGAAGGCTCTGTGGTGACAGCGAAGGAGGCAATTGGCAGTTTGTGAAGACTTAGCGTGCGGAAGGATTGACCGCGGCGCTGAGAGAAGTATTTATAGGCGTGGGGCACGAGCACGACAGTTTGGATTCCGCCCAGCGGCAGGGCGCCATCATTACCCTGCGCGTTTTGGTTTCCCGCGAGAAGCGGCGTAGTTCCCCAAGGAAGATCGTGTGCAGATGGAGAATCGGCGTCGGCGCGCGGTGGTGGGCCCCACGATTCGTCTCCGCGCGCTGAAAGCGGAAAAGTGTCTGCTGACGGTTAGCGTATCATGGTGGACCCGGGGGCTACTGTCGGTGTAATAAATACCGGGATACAAAGAGTCCTGAGAAGACAAGGCGGGCCCCACGCGTCAGGCGGGCGAGCAAGGCCCAGTAGCGTGGCGAGCCCCTCGGCGACAAAGCGGGCCCCACGCGTCGGCGGGCGAGCAAGGCCCAGTCGTGGCGAGCCCCTCTAAAGACGCAATGGCGAAGCAGCGTCGAGCGGAGTGCGTGGCGAGCCCCTCTGAAGACGAGGCAAGGGCCCCGTGCAGGCGGAGTGCGTGGGCGAGCCCCTCTCAAGACAGGCGAGGCCCCGCGCGCCAGGCGGTGCGTGGGCGAAGCCCTACGAAGACCAAGGCGAGGTCCCACACGTCGAGTGGGGCCAGCGGCGAGAGCGTTGCGAAGAGTCTTGAGACGAAGGCTCCCCTGCTGTGAAGACGAAGCGCATTTAATGAGACATCACGCGGATGGACATCTGAAGAAATGATTCTGATTCTGATGACTCGCAGGTGCGGCGGTACATCCTTTGTGGCGAAAAGAATTGACCGCAGAGAGAAGGTTTGCTTGAGGAGGCCGCCAGCGTCGGGAGGAAGCGGCGAGGCCCCACCCGCAGACTCACGGGTGTGTCGTGTGGGTCGAGGCCACTTGGCGGCTCGCGAGGCGGCGCCCTTGGCGAGGGCAGCGGCGTTTTCGTCTCTTCGCCATGTCGTGTCGAGTATCTTGAAATCAGATCTTGCCTACCCCTCGGCTCTCGCCATGACCCAAAGCTTGTATAAAGGGGAGGAGAGAGAGGGGAGGAGGCACGCGAGGTGCAGACGTTGCACAAGCATAGGTTCCAAATACACGCAGTTCACAAGCACCCTGTAAACACATTCCCATTTGTTGACACGAAAACATGAACACACGTGCAGAAGCGTCGATTCAGTGATCGCGTCGCAACTCAAACCAAGCGTGCCAATTGATTTGACCTGTAAATCAATAAGGAGAAAATTGTCAGTAATATAGGCCTAATCGGCTTCTCAGATTAGCCAGATCAGGTTATTTGCAATCGGTTCCAAATAATCCGATTAGAAGATCTATCGGCTAATAAACCGATAGAGCGAATAGATTCAAATAAGCATTTAAATATAAATCCTGTTTCTTTTTGGTATTTTTACTAATATCGGTATTAAGCCTTTAAATCAAATACTAGATCAAACCCGGAGAAATAGATCGAATAGATTGGTCGAGCCAAGGCGTATTCAAATCCAAGACCGAGATATGAACTAGCAAATCGGTTTATCAATTTAAGACTGATTGGTAGCACAATACTAATCGGCAAACATACGGACATACCGGACCACGAACAAAGAATCGCAAGATCGATTTAACGAGACGATCGCATACATCGATTCAAAGAAAAACATGCAAGACATTTGATAATTGGCATTGCAAGGTAAACACATATTACGGATCGATTAAACCGAGGCGATTGCAATATGCGAGAACATGTTAAAGATCGGTAACTCCCGAAGCGATCTAACATGGTTTGTATACATGAGATCAAATTGATCTGACCATGCACACGGGTTACAAGGAGAGAATCGATTATCCCATTGAGATAGCTCTACCTGCGTTTGAAGCCTCTCGACGAAGTCGATCGGGTTCGGAAAAGGGTTTTGTGTTTGTTGTAGATTGAATCCTTTTCTATGAAGCCCTAAAACCCTATTTATAGTGTTTACAAAGCCGATACCGATACGACCTTGATCCGATCGTATTCCTTCCAAAGTCTTCATCGTTTTCTGAATATGTATTCTTTCTTCTTCGATAAAGCCCAATTCCAATTTGGCCCAATAATTCCAACATATTCGGCCTTCTCTGAATATCCGATTTTCTGCCAAATTTGGGTGTCAACATATGCCCCTAAGTTTGGCAATGAGCTCTTCTCATTAGCTAAACTTTCAAGTGGAAATCGGATTTGTCACATTTTCCTCACGATGCTTTGTGCATGGCCCATTTGGAGAACACGTGTCACTCAGCAGACTATATGGGCGAAGCAGTACCGCGAAATCGCGGTAAAACCCTAGTTTTACCATTGCTATAAATAGGCGCCCATTCACCGTCACTTTCACACTTCCCTACTGCGGTCTCGTGCGCCGAATTCTCGGTGCTCTCGGCGATCGGTAGCGACCAACTCCTCCAACTTTCCGCCGGCATCATGTCTCGGTCTTGATTCAATGCTCGATTCGAAGCTTTGTACTCTTTGGGGCCAATAGGAGATCGGGATCCATCAGTTTCATATTCCATTCCGTGGCGGACTCCCTTATTTGCCGATAAGCTTAGTGTCAACAGTTGGAAATCGGCATTTAGGTCTTGGCCTAGCTCGATTAAAGGATATAAGGATTGGCTGATTCGGGTTTTCGCCAAAAACAAGAGCAATGGGGCGAATTAGGGATTACCGATGCCATCCTTCTCTCCTTATTTCCGCCACCGGCCGAACGAACCGTTTATGGCAGCATCGGCCTATTTACGGTGTGACACGCAAATGCTTTTCTCTTCCCAACCGGATCCATTAGTCCTACACTTCTAGATGTAGCGATGCTAACGGTCTAAGTCCCGATGGCGAAATGCTATCGGCTTTTGATCCGACCGCCACTCGAAGTCGGTCCCGAGAAAAACTTGGTACCGCAGCGATACATCGGTACTCACGTAAAACCGGTGGCGTAGAAGATGAAGAGCACATTGCCTTCCTAAACATGTGGCTCGATCGGTTTTTCTTTTGCGGGCAATCTCACGAGCCCTAGTAAGGTTTACCAAGGAATAGCGAAGCATTGGCATCGGGCCAAAATTAGCAATCAGTAAATACCTGCTAGGAGCCACCTACAGGATGATGCACGAGATCAGGGAAGGTCTCTGCTCAAAGAAAGCCGATTATTGATCGGTAACTTAGGCGGTCCTTTACGGTTTGTCGGAATGTTCTTGAAACTCCACATATACAACTCTCTCGGGCTGGATTTTAGCTTAGAATTTACGAATGAGAAAACTCCGACAATAGCTAAGCGTCCTGCGCAGATCATATGGCGAGATGATATCAATGAACTGCAGCAGGAAACGTTTGAATGGATATGACCTCTCGCATTCCATGGTCGCACTCTATACCATGTCTGAATCGGAATACGGGGCCGAGCAGTTCAACCCGTACACTGAACTAGACAGGTACCCAATCCCTTCATTTTTCCGATTCTCCAGTACACTACAGGGCGAAGCCTTATTAGCTTTCAAAGAATCCATCTCTCCGAGTATTTTCTTCGCCATACTGAGTACCAGAACCCATCTGAAGAAGCCCTCATACGAATTTTACCATCCAGCGATGGTAGCTCGGCGGTTTAACCTTGGGCAAGAAATTCCCGATCTCTTTATATACCGTCAATTTGAGCGCCGGAGATGAGTTGAACCCTCAATCGACTTATGGCATTTTGTCTGCTGCTCAATTGGACTTCGAGATGCCATCGAATTCATTATGTGGGCGATACCTCATCGGCATTTGATAAGCGGTGGGGAAGTCGCCGCCAAAGATATTTATGCGACAAAAGGTGGGCTGCAACCTTAATCGAACGCGCGTCCGCGGCGGAAGAAACTTGCGGACCCAATTGGCCAAAGATTGCCGGTATGATTTGAGCCTTCATCGACATCGGAAATAAGTAGCGATGATGATTCCAGCTCTTCCGATCTCGATGGCGAAAAAGAAGAAAATTCTTCGAATCTGGACCTTCATCGTCGATTCATACAATGAAAAACGTAATCCCAAAATCATCGTCTCCTTCTAACCGCGAGGTCATTAACCCGCATCGTTTACCAACTCACACTAGCATTTTCCGATTACTAACACATCCTTTGTTTCTCTTCAGTGGAGATAAGCGCCGAGGGCCAAGGTCATTGGAGAGGCGGTGGTCAACTCCGCATGCGACCAAGTCTCGCATCGGATTCGCACAAGGGCCTCACTCCGGCCCAAGAAAAGAGGTAAGATTGGCTCATCATTTATAATTCTTGCAGATATCCGATTCTGAATTCTTCAATTAACGGGGAGATCCGGGGCGAGGGTGGTCGGAAGAAGAAAGCGGCGGCAAGAAACCAAGGTCCCAAAAGGTCGTAGTCGATAGCACCGAAGTCGGTCTGTGATACAATAAGCACTTGATTCCTCAAATTTTAGCATCTTTTAGTCGGCTTGTCTTATCAAAATACCGATTTTCAGGACACTTCCCCATTTCCAAAAGAAAGATGGAACCCCGACTCCGCTTGACATCGCGGAACACCACCGACCTTCAACCCCAAAGATGTAATCGGTTTCTCCTCACATCTCTTTGGCAATACTCACTTTAAAATACCGATTTTATAACATCAGATTTCTTCTCTTGATATATGTTCCAACCTCGGGAACCCGCTCGGTGTGATGGTATCCACGAGTCATCGGATCTGACGGCAAGAAAACGAGCGAGCTCAACCGACCCGTCCGGCATGGGTGGCTCGATGTGAGCTTGACTTCTGTCTTCGCCGATTAAATGCATCATCACCCCGATTGCTATCATCGATTCTCCGCCCCGGACCGTCCAAGAAAAATAGTCTTTCTCCGGGCGCTGCAGGAAAACTCAAGCAAATGTGGGAATTGATCAACAACGAATCGGCTTTCTGGCCAATCCTCACGCCATCCAGGAAATAGTTGATTCCATCAAGGAGATCCTCACGAGCAAGTTGTCATGACCATCGAAAAACTGCTATCTCTTTCGGGCCGAAGTCGATTTTGGCGCAGCATTAGATCGGCTTCATCAGCGAAGCGTTAAGGGACGCAGGCCGGGCTAAAAGGATTAATCCGGGCGTAGCGCTCGAATGACAAGCTTCTCCAAGCTGAAGCGTGAGGCGAATCGGCAAAGATTGCTGCCTCCAAAGCGGTTTCAAGGTTAAATCCTTGGAACTAGAACTTGAGAAAGCAAAAGCGAAGCATTCGCCGCTTCGGTTCGAAGAAACTAAGTCGACAACCAAAGAGCAATACTGCGTGGTGAAGTCCTGCGGCTTAAGCGGTCTTTGGAGGCGAAGAAGAAAATACCAACCATCCCGGATCTGCTGAAGAGGACACGGTATCATCAATCGGATTAGGGATACCATTCTGGCCGCTGCAGCTATTCATAGATTCTGCGGTGATTGGCCTATGAGCCAAATATTCAAACATTATGTATGGATCGATTTGTACCGATCGGAAAACAATGCTTTACTCTGCCTGCTGGGCGAAAACAATCGAGGCCTGCTTGCCTTTGTAATAACTTTATTTTATGCAACTGTTTTCATTCTTTGTCTCTAGGCGATTCACTTAGAATCGGCGTTTATTCAACAGCAATGAGCAAAGTTGCATAATAATTAGATCTGTAGACGATTCATATAATCGACTTTTGCTCCACCGCAACGTTTCGAGTCAACCTTTTAATAAGTCGAATACACTATAGGCGATTCTCCCAGAATCGGCTTTCACTCAACAACAACGCGTTGGTTAAAATTGACCTCTAGGCGATTCATGTAGAATCGGCTTTTAGCAAACATCTACTCAAGCTCCAACCCAAACGCTAGGATAATACTTCTTTAGATATTTGGCATTAAGGGCTTTACCGAAAACTTCTCCTTCAAGCGTTTCCAAAATATAGGCGTTTCCAGGAATGATCCGATTGATTCTGAACGGTCCTTCCCAATTTGGCGACCATTTTCCGTATTTAGGATCCCTTGAACCAATCGGTAAAAACGTTTTCCATACTAGTTCTCCCATTTCAAAAGATTTCGGTACAACCTTCTTGTTATAATGTCGAGCCACTCTTTGTTTGTCTCGTTCCATATGCTCTAAAGCTCTTAACGGTGCTATCATATCATCCGCTTGTCCACCATCGATTTTTATAATCATCGGCTTTTACATTGTTACGTTTCTTCAACCTCGTGGATCCGGCGATAGCTTCAACCGCGAACAGACTTCTTGACCATACACCAACTCAAATGGCGATACCTTCGTAGCTCCATGTTTAGCAATCCGATCGCCCATAGTGCATCGCCAAAGTATTGTGCCAACCAGCGGCCTTTCATCGATTTTTAAGCTTGATCGGTTTATAGCACTTTTATTTGAAGACTCGACGGCGTTAGCTTGAGCATAATATGGCGAAGAATTGATCGTTGTGATCCCCAGGTTTCGGGCATAATCTTGGAATGCTTCTGACATAAATACCGATCCCTGATCTGTAGTGATCGTTTGAGGAATACCGAATCGGTAAATTATATGCTCTCTGACAAAATCGATCGCTTGATGGCGATTACCTTCCTCAATGGTACAGCTTGACCCATTTGGTAAAATAATCTGTTGCTACCAAAATATACCGATGTCCCTTGGGCGAGGCGGAAATATCTCTCGATCATATCAATTCCCCATCCTCACGAAAGGCCACGGTTTTACGATCGGATGTAACATTGATCTGGCGCATGCTGAATATTTCAAACCCGACAATCTTGGCAACCTTTGTAATATTTGAAACAATCTTCCACCATAGTTGGCCAAAAATACCCCTGCGCTTGACATCCATCTCATCTTATGTGCTGATTGATGCGTCCCGCACAATCCTTCATGAACTTCTCCGATTGCTATCTTAGCGTCTTCCTCATTCAGGCATCTAAGCAACAATCCATCAAAACTCCGATAGTATAATCTGTCACTAATCAGAACATACCTTTGAGCCCTTCTTTTCAGCTTCCTATCGGCTTTTCCCTGGGGATCTTTCAAATAACCAATAATTTTACACTGCCATCCTATCGGGCTGGATTTTCAATGAAACAATCTCCAACTCCATGATTGGTAATTTATAGTCGAGATCTTGTGGCGTGTTCTCCGCTCAACCACTGCGGATCACACCTGGTCGATTTCTAGTCGCTAGCCAACTCGATCAAGCTCGATCCGATTTGGCGTCGGGCACAACAAGGAAGCGACTTCATGATTTACGAGTTGGACCCCCTCGCAGATGTGAGTCCTACTCTGCTGAGCCTTAGCTCTTTTTGATTGTGGTTGAAAGAGAATGTGTTTCTGAGTGTCTCGAATGCACGAACATACATGTTGTGTGTGTTCGTCTCTCCTCCCTCTCCTTCTCTCTCCCTCCTTTTATACAAGCTTTGGGGTGGCGGAGAGAGCCGGGGAGTAGGCGGTGCAGTGCTCTCGGTACCTGTGACAAGACCTGGCAGAAGAGGCAACGTGCATTGCCTTACGCCTTGCAGCCGCCTAGCGTGCTCGCAAGTGGCCTCGACCCGCATAGTCACACCGGTGAGTGCAGGGGTGGGGCCTGCACTGCTCCTCGACGCAGGCGGCCTCCTCAAGCAACTCTTCTCTCTCTGCGGTCAATTCTTCTGCGCCACAGTGTGGCCCGCTCGGACACTGCAAGGGTCCTTTATGCGGTAATCATTTCTTCCTCTGTCTATCATGCGTGATGTCTCATTAAATGCGCCCGTCCTTCGAAGCGGGGAGCCTTCGTCCAAGACTCATACGCAATGCTCTGCCTTGCAGGCCCCGCCTGTGTGCAGGGCCCCGCTGGTCTCGGAGGGCTCATGCACCCACTTTGGCGCGTGGGGCCCTCGCCTCACCGTCGGAGGGGCTCGCCAGCACGCACTTTGGCGTGGGGCCTCGCCTGCCTTGAGGGGGCTGCCCATGCGCCCCGCTTTGGTGCGTGGGGCCCTCCGGCCTCGAGGGGCTCGCCATGTGGCTGGGGCTGGCTCGCCCGCTTTGTGGCGTGGGGCCTCCCGGCCTCGAGGGGCTCGCCCAGCATGGCTGGGGCCTCGCTCGCCCTCTGGCGTGGGGCCTCCCGGCCTCTGAGGGGCTCGCGCCACGTGGCGGGGCCTCGCTCGCCCTCCTCGGCGTGGGGCCTCCCGGCCTCTGAGGGGCTGCATGCCTTGGGGCCTTGCTTTCCCCCTTTGCCAGCGTGGGGCCCTCCCGGCCTCTCGAGGGGCTCGCCCCTGTTGCTGGGGCCTTGCTCGCCCACCGACGCGTGAGGCCCTCCCGGCCTTCCGAGGGGCTCGCCCCTTGGCTGGGGCCTTGCTCGCCCTTTGTGGCGTGGGGCCCTCCCGCCTTCGAGGGGCTCATGCCTTGCTGGGGCCTTGCTTTCGCCCTTTGACGCGTGGGACCCTCCTGGCCTTCCTTGGCCTCTTTGCACCCGGTATTTATTACACGGCAGTGGCCGGGTCCACCATGATCTGTGAACCGTCAGCGAGATACTTTCCGTTTCTTGTGCGGCGGGAGGCGAATCGTGGGGGCCCACCCTGCGGCCGTCGCTGATTCTCCACCGCACGATCTTCCTTGGGGAACCCGCGCTTTTATTGAAACCAAAAGCAGCAGGGGCAATGATGGCGCCCAGCATGGCGGAATCAAACCGTCGCTTTCGCGCCCCGCCTATAAATACTTCTCTCGGCGCCCGCGATAATCCTTCCATGCGCTAAGTCTTCAAGCTGTCCTTTGCCTTCTTGGCTGCTACCACGACATCCTCGCCAAGTGCCACCAAGCCTTTCGCCCGCCGCCACGCCAAATTTTCATGGCTCCCAAGCGCAAAGGCCGCCCTTGTGAGATGCCGCACCATCTTCGGGGCTGCTGCTGCTTCCACCGTCGATGAGGATCGGTGGCGGCGGCCAGTCTTCGTGCCACCGACCGCCGCCCGGTTCCGCGCCGGCACCATCGCGCCGAGTCCTCGCGCCGGGGAGATCGTGACCTTCTCCTGGGCGATGCTGGCGGGCCTTGTCCCGCCGTACTCCGAATTCTTCTTGGGGGTGCTCGCCTTCTACGGGATCCAGGCGGCGCACCTTGTTCCCAACTCGATCATGGCCCTGGTCATCTTCGCCCACCTCTGCGAGATGTTCGTGGGGACGATGCGAACCTCCGCTCTGGCGCCGACTCTTCGTCTTGCACGGGCTCGCGCTTTCGGCGCGGTTGGAGCTGCTGCCGGCGCTCGCGTCACCTCCGCCTTTATCCACCGCGCGGTCAAGTCCAGCTGGAAGGGCTGGCACGGCGATGGTCTGTCGTGGAGGACTCCGGCGGCTGCGACGATCTGGTTCTTCCGGCGATCTGCGGAGCCACCGCCGGCCCGGGGGCCCGGCCGAACGATCTGGCGAAAGACGGAGGCGATGGCGGGCGCATTGCGAAAGCTCCGCCGCCGGGCTCACGGAACCCGTGGTGGCGGACTTTTTCTGGCGCCGCCTTTGCCGCTTCCGGCGATTGCGCCCGCTGGGCGTACTCTGGCGACAACGACGGGACCCGCACTGCTCTTGGAGGTGAATACCCTCGCGCTCTTTTGGATTTCGTACCTTCTTTCTTTCCATTTTTGGCTAACAGCCAGCTCGCTGCTTCTTCTTTGGGTGTTCAGCTGATGGGAACGTGCCGGGCGACGTGCTCCGAGGCCGGTGGCGGAACTTGACCACGCCGACCGGCGACATCGCCCTGCCGACGGGCATCCGCCCCCTCTGCGACTGGGATCCACGGGAGCGCAACCCTTACTTGCAGGCGCTGCCCCCTATGGAGGTCTCTGGTCCTGCGGTCCAAGTGGCCCGGGGACCACTGCAGATCCGCGAGCCGCCCTCGGCGACCGCTGCTGCTCCTGCCGTGGCTGCTGACTCCGCCAGCGCTCTCGGGAAGCGCCGCCTCATCCTTCTTTGTCGGCAGCGGCGGCGGCGAGAGGAGGGCGAGCCCGAAGAAGCGCGCTTAAACCGGGCTTCGCCGCCACCGCCCGGCTCCGGCCAGCCAGGGCCTGCTCTTCGCCGCCCGCTCCGCCGCGGGCAGGCGCGGCGACTCATCGAGAACTAAGCGCCGCTGCGCCGGTTTCTTCCGCTCCTCCTCGCCCGGCGCTCCTGCGCGGCGCTGTTCTGTCATTGGCGCTCCCGCCGCACCGCTTTCGCGCCGGCCGGCGTCTGGCTCGGCGGTGGTGGCTGCGACCGCGCCGCCACCGCCGCCACAAACAAGCGACTTGGAGCTCCCCTTGACTTCGCCTTGGCGCGCCGCTTCAGTTGGCTTTCCCTGCGCTTCGCACACGCCGCATTGGGTTATACGCTTCTGCGGTTTCGCATACTGAACCTGTTTGTCCCTCTTGGAACAGGCGGACGCTGGGGCATCGAGCTCCGCTCCCGCGACTTCGCCGACCCCCGACGCCCGCGCTCTTCGACGGAGGCGCTCGCGCGGCGGAGAAGTCGGCGGCGCGGCGGCGGAGAACCCTCGCCACCTCGCCCGTGGCGCTGCCGCCATCTCGGCCGTGACCGCCCGGCGTGGGGCGTTCCTTTGGGCGCCGCACCCTCTCCCGCTTTTGGCGATGCGGGAGAAAGCCCTTGCCTTGGCGGAAGCGTCTGCCGTGACGCTGGCGGGCCTTGGCCAAAAACCGCCGAAGAAGGCGATGGCCCGCGAGCTGCGCGGCAGATAAGCCGCCGCTGCCTCGGCCGCCCAACCGGTCGAGACCTCCGCTGGAGCACTTGGCGCCTCCGGACCCTCGCCGACATCTGCGCACCGCCTCTGCGGCCGGGGCCGCCTGCATCCTTTGGGTGTTTCCTGCATCCCCATTGGAGAGGCAATGCGCGATCTGTTGGCGCCGTGGGGCGAGCCGCCAAAGCCACCTGTCGTCCTTCCGGCGGCTGCTGAACGTGAGCGTCGAAGCGGTCGCCAAAGCGCTCTCGGCAGCGCAGTTCATCTTGAGCAAGCTGTCTTGCTCGAGCGCGCGTTTGATCTCGGCGCCGCCACGCCAAAAGCCTTCGCGCCCGACTGGACGGTTTAAGCGGTAGCGGGTTGACTTCTGCCGCCCGGCCAGCGTGTCCATGATGAAGCGCCGCTCCGGCGGAAGGCGAAGGCAGGAGGAGTAGCGAGACTCCCCGCCTTTTTGCCTTGTAATTGTTGCCTATCAATGCAAACAAACTTTTGCTCTTTTGTTGTGAGTCTCACTTGAACCGCTAACTTTAACTTGCGGAATTGAATTGGGGCACTGGCGCCAAAGGTTTTAGGCTGAGCGATTACGCATAGTGGCTGACATTTCCTTAGGCATCTGGTTACTTCAACCCTTATGGCCTCTCGCAACCCGACTTAAACATTACGTGGCGGCGCTTAGCTTAGGAAGTGGTCTAGTCATTGGTGCCGCCGTTGGCGCTTTGCCTGAACCGAGCCGACACACGGGCTAGAAACCGCCTTCCGTCGCCGCCTCGCACGGCGTAAGTTATAAGCGTTTGCCTTTGCAATTAAGGGCCATCGACCTTAAGTACTTTCGCTACCGACTTTCATTGAGAATGTTTTCTATGAGACCTTTCTAAGGCTAAGCCACCGATCGTAAAAAGCTTTAGAGCGAGCTTTCCGTTGAAAGTGGCGCTTTTCCTCGGGCATCTGGTTACTTCAACCCTTATGGCCTCTTCTTGAACCGACCCTAGACATCGGCGTGGTGAGAACTTAGCTTCGGAAGTGGTCTAGTTGCGGTGCATTGTTGGCGCATTGCCTGAACCGAGCCGACACAGGGCTAGAACCCGCCTTCCGTCGCCGCCTCGCCCAACCGCGAGTCATAGGCGCTCGTCCTTGCAACTAAGGGGCCATCTGCCTTAAGTACTTTTTCACTGCCAGCTTTCACCGGAAAGCTTTCTAACAGACTTGAGGCGAAAAAAGCAGATGCCTACAGGGAGGCAGAACTTATCTCTTATTGAAGATGGCTTTGTACTGCCGCAGCCCGAGGCGAGCGGTGAAGGAAGAAGACCTCGCCGCTCGGCTCCAAAGGAAGGCCCGGAAAAAAGAAACTCTTGGACTGCTACCTACGGGTAGAACTTCCTCAGCTGCTCGACGTTCCAAGTGTTCGCCAATTCGCGACCGTCCTCGAATCACGAGCTTTGGCCGAGCTCAGGCGGAGGCCGAGACCACCTTGAAGGGCCCTCCACCGGGAGGCAGTTTGTTGCGCCCACTTTGCACTTGGATTTTGCGTAGAACAGGTGCCAACGCCGGTGTTCTCACACACCCGCCTTGCTTGATAGCGGCGCGGCCTTGCCGATACTTGGCGGCCGGATCGCGCCTGTCTCGGATCTCCTCCGGAGATTTACTTCATCTGGCGCGGTCGAGTCTTGGTCTTCGCTGAACGCCGCCACTCTTGGGGAGCGAAGGCGAGCTCGATGGGAGCACCGCCTCGAGCCATACACGGGAAGAAGGGGTCTCGCCGGTGGCTCTGTTGGGAGTTGTCCGGCGCCCACAACCTGATGGGAACTTCTTCCGCCCAGCGCTTGCAGCGCTTCTCCAGCGATCGAGCGCCCTTGTCTTGAGCCCTTTGAGTACTTCGCGTTCGCCGCTCCACTTGCCCATTGCTCTTCGGATGCTAGCGGAGGCAAAGCACGGACAGTACCCAACTCTTCGCACCAGATCTTGAAATCAGCGCTTTTGGCGGCGCCGTTGTCGATGATGACTCTGTTGGCGACACCGAACCGGACGAAGATGCTCTTCATAAACTTGATAGCTGCTGCGGATGTGATCGCCGGGACCGGCGAGGCTTCCACCCACTTAGTGAACTTGTTGATGGCGACGAACAGATGAGTATATCCTCCGGTCGCCCAGCGAGCAGGCCCGAATATTCGGCCCCGGGACGCGAGCGGCGGGAGGCGGAATAGTTTGCGGCGCTGGGCGGTCGGTGGATCGCTTAGCATGAAATTGCACGCTTCGCATCTCCTCACCAGCTCGAAGGCATCACGGAGGCGGTGGGCCAATAAAACCGTGGGCTTTCCCAACCAACGGGCTCACTGAATGGCTCCGCACATGCCTCCATGGATCTCGAGAGAATTTCACTCCCGCTTCCCGAGTGGCGACTTGTAGAACTCCGTTTGCGCCACTGGCGTCTGGTCCCCACCTACGGGCGTGGCGCAGCCTTGGCGCTATCTTCTCGGTAAACGCGTCATCGTCGAGAGATCACTCCATCCGCGGGTAGGCTGGATCGGATCCATCCGCGACCTTCCGGGACGAGTGTGGCGGCGTTACGTACATTGTCGCCCGGCGTACTCACTTTGGCTGGCGTTTCGTCTCAACCGCCTCGGCGGTTCTTCGCCTCCTCCCTCTAGCCGGGGGCTGCGGCGGGGATCGATGGCGTCTCCTCGAGAGGTGGGGCTGCGTCGAAGCGTCGTCCCGCGAGTGTGGGCTGCGGCGGACGAGCTGCGTAAGTCTTTCTTCAAAGACCCGGGCGGAGCAGGTGCCCTTGGCGAGGCAATGCTGGGGCGATTCATCCGCCATGTAGTTGTCACGGCGAGGATGTGCGAAGCCCAAACCCTCAAAGTGCCGCTCAACGGCGCACCTCCGCGAGTAGGCCGCCATGGCGGGATCCGGCGGGAGAAATCCTTCCTCGCTGGTTGATGACCGGAGAGAGTCGCTTTACTTGTAGCCGCGGATGCCAAGGGTGAAGCCACCACGAGCCGGCGGCGATCCTTCATACTCGCGGCGTTGTTGGTGGCGCGGAAGTCCAGCACCACCGGTGCCGGACGACATCGCCGGTTAGAACACGGGGCGGCGCCAGCCCAGCCCCTCCGGCGGAGCGAGCCGTCGAAGAAGAGAGTCCACGGCGAGGAGGCTGGGGTATCTTCAGCTTCAGTGTCCGCCGGAGTCCACTCGCTAATGAACTCCGCCAGAGCTTGCCCTTTGATGGCCACTCGGGGAGCGAATTTGAGATCGAATTCCGCCAGCTCCATGGCCCATTTGGCGATGCGACCCGTCGCCTCGCGGTTGAAGAGGATCTCCCGCAAGGGATACTTGGTCAACACCGTGACTTCTCGCCCCTGGAAGTAGTGGCGTAGCTTTCGGGATGCCGTCAGCACGGCGTAGAGCATCTTCTGGTGCTGTGAATACCTTGTTTCGGCGTCGTGGAGGACCTTGCTGACGTAGTAAATGGGGCGCTGAACGCCCTCTCTTTCCGCCACTAGCACCTTGTTGACCGCTGGGGTTTGCGCGACGAGAGGATCAACGGCTCGCCCGGGTGCAGGCGACCAACGACGGCGGGAGGTAAGATACTTCTTGAGACCGTCGAGCGCCTCCTGCGCCTCCGCCGTCCCTCGGCTGGTTGGTCTTCTTTAGGAGCTTGAGCGGTGGGAGACTTTTGTCCCCAGGCGAGCTATAAAGCTGCCCAGGAGGTCAAGCGACCCACCAAGCCTTTGCATCACGCGAAATCGCGTCGGGGCTTCATGTTCTCGATTGCTGCGATCTTGTCGGGGTTCGCCTCAATCCCCTCACGGGAGCGAGGAATCCCAGCGGTTGCCCGACTGAACGGCGAACACGCATTCTCTGGATTAAGCGATGCGATACTTCCTCGGGTTGGCGAAGGTTTCTTCCGGTCGCGATCAACTCCTCCGCCTTCTTGGACTTCACCACGGATCGTCGACATACACTTCCGAGTTCCGCCCTATTTGGGAGCGGTGAAGCGATATGCATGGCCCGCTGATAGGTTGGGCCCGCATTCTTCGATCCGACGCCATCCTTGTATAGCGATACCGCCCATGGGCGTGGCGAAAGCGGTCTTGTCTTCATCTTCTTCGCCATGCTAATCTGGTGGTACCCGAATGCGCATCCGTAAAGCTGTTTTCGCACCCGCAGATTAGTCGGCGATGAGATCGGCGCGGGCGTGGTACGGATCGCCAGACACGCCTTGTTGAGGTCGGTGAAGTCCACGCACATCCTCCAACGCCCGTTGGATTTCTTGCGAGGGCGGGTTCGCGAGCCACAGGATGGGCGACCTGCGGACGACCCCGCCTGAAACTGTCCACCTCTGGCGGATAACTTCTGGCGCTCCACCGACCGCTTCCGGACCTTCAGATGACCGGTCGCGCGAGAACGTCGCCAATTGTGCTCAATCACCTCCACAGGGACCCGACCATGTCGAGACGGTTGCCACGCAAACACGTCGGCGTTAGATGGAGGAAGGAGGCAGCGCGCCTTCCTATTTGGCGCCGAGAGGCGCCCACCGAATCTGTCTTCGCGGGTCGACTCGCTCGGGAACCGCCTTAACCTCCAGCAGACGAACGGGGAGAGCACGGGTCTTCGCCGGAGGAGCTCCCAAAGTCAAGCCTCGGCCTTACAGGCACCGTCGCCCCCGCCGGTGAGGCGTCCTTGTCGCAGCGGGCGCCTCCGGCGGTCCACTTTCAAACGATGGGGCGGCTGGCCGGGATCTTCACCACCATGTACGCATAGTGGCACACCGCCATGAACACTGGTCGCGCCGGCCGACCTAGTATGGCGTTGTAGGGAGGTCGAATACGCCACCTCGAACTCGAGCATCTCGGTGCGGAAGTTGCCGAACCTCCGAAGGTTACCGGGAGATCGATCGCCCGGTAGGCGGACTCGGCCCGCGCGATGCGAAGAATGGGAGGCGTTGGCGAAGCTCCCGCTGCTGGATCTGGGCGCCTTGGCGACCGGGCGGACGGGAGGTTGAGGAACTCCTCCGTCTACCAGACACCGCCCTAGCTTTACATTCCGGACCGTGGGTGCAACCACGATCGGGAGATGCCCAGGGCGGTCTTGGTTGGGTGATCGGCTTTGATCGAACGCGATCGTCGCTCCGACCACGCCGGTGCCTCGTCGACCCAAAGCGAACGCGGTGGCGCACACCTCCTCATCGCACGCTTAAAGCTGGCGTGGGGCGGATAGGTGGCGAACCGCCGTGGATGGCGGCAACCTCGCGCTCGCTGCTGAAAACCAAGCGAAGCCGTCTCCTTGCCCTTGCCGCTGCGGACGCTTTCTTTGCTCTGCTGCGTGGACTCGCTTGTCCACCATCTTCTTCGGCGACATGGCAATCGCCAAGTCGTGGGATTTGTTGCGGTGAATGGGGCGATGGGGCCTTCCGTCCCACTCACGCGGGCGATGATCTCGCCTTTAAATCGCGGCCATGGGGGCCGTCGCGGCCGCAGCGTCGCCATAGCCGCCGCCTCGGCCGCCCTGCGGGGACCCGTACCCGCCCGGCGCCGCGACCTCCTCCTCCTTTACGCCCGCCGCGCCCATTCTTGCGGCTGGCTTGTCGTCGTCGTCGTCGTCGTCGTCGTCGCTTCGGCGGCCATGACCTGCCCGGTCTCGCCGCCTGCGCTTCTTCTTGTCCTTGCCGCCGGGTTCCTCGAGGTTCCGGCCTCGCCGCCCGCAGCTGCCCCGCCCGCAGCGGCCGGGCGGATCTGACCTCACTGAAGGGCGCCTTGTGCGCCAAGGTGAAAACTCCTCCGTCGTTTTGATCTTGCGGGTGGCCATCTTCTCTTTGACCTTGGGGTCTCGGCGCCTCTCTGAGCGCCGTGACCACGGCGTCGATGGAGATGTCGAGGGGATGGTGTTGCGGACTGGTGAGCGCCCGAATATAGTCGCGGCGACTCTCGCTCTTACGCTTCCACGTTGTGGAGGTCGTCTTCTACCGGGCTGCTCGAAGGTGCCACGGAAGTTGGTGACGAAGAGCTCGAGCTCCTTCCATGACCCCACGGACTCGGGGCGGGTTCATGAGCCACGGCGGGCTCCGCCGGTGAGGACAGCGGGAAGTAGTTCGCGAACCTTCCCGACCCTCGATCGGTGCATCACCGTCGTATAGATCGCAAAAATTCATCGGGGTTGGTGGAGCCGTCGTACTTTTCGATGGGGGCGGACGAAACCGTTCCGGCCCTTTGGACGCAGCGCAGCTCCTTAGAAAAGCGCGGCACCCGGCGTCGGAGCTTCTGCTCTGGACGCGGTCCTCGCCCGCCGCCCCGTCGCCTAAGCGGCGCCAAGAAGCGCCACCCTCCTTTGGCCGGGCAGCTCTGTAGGAACCCTCTTGTTGGTCCCCGCGACGCGGCGGCAGCGTGGTCAAGCCTTCGGTCGCGCCCCATGAGCTTGTCACGTAGGTCTTCTCCATGCAGCAAGTGGCGGTCCTCGGATGGGACGGAGATCGCGACCACTCAGACGCTTCGCCGGCCGAGCCCCCGTGAAATCGCACAGCTCTTGTCGTCTTAGCCCCCCCCTCACGGGAGATCTGCGAGAGGGCGCAAGGGCAACAAAGAACGGAGGACGCGAAACGCGGTTCCCCGCCCCGAAACTTGCACCACCGCCGCGGCGGCGTCGACGAAGCGGGGCTGTGGCCAACCACGGCGCCGCGGGAGTCCGGAGTTACCGGAACGGTGGGTTTTCGGCAAAGGCCACGGCGCGTGGAGGTTTCGTGTCGAGTGCACTCCTCCAAGGCCAGCGCCACCTAGCTTGGCCGGCGGCGCTTTCGCCAGGCTCCATCCCTAGGCGGGCGGCCAGCCGCCGGTGATCCGCCATCGCCCTGCGGCCGACTCATTGCCGCGGCTCTAGCGCCGCTTCACCGCTCCACCATGACTGCCGCTCGCCATCGCCTCCGAAGAAAGGTCGAAGAGCTCGAACCGATGCTAAGCGCCTCTACTGGGGCGCGCCCGACGGCGTGTTCTCCGCTCAACCCTGCGGATCACACCTGGTCAAATTTCTAGTCGCTAGCCAACTCGATCAAGCTCGATCCGATTTGGCGTCGGGCACAACAAGGAGCGACTGCAGATTTACAGTTCGGACCCCCTCGCGGTAACAGTCCTACTCTGCTGAGCCTTAGCTCTTTTCGATTGTAGTTGAAAGAGAATGTGTTTCTGAGTGTCTCGAATGCACGAACATACGTGGATGTGTGTCGTCTCTCCTCCCTCTCCTCCTCTCTCCCTCCTTTTATACAAGCTTTGGGGTCTGGAGAGAGCCGAGGGAGTAGGCGGTATAGTGCTCTCAAGATACATCGACAAGACACGACAGAAGAGGCAGCGTGCTGCTGCCCTTGCCGCGCTTGACCTCGCGTGCTCATGCAGTGGCCTCGACCCGCATAGTCACACCGGTGAGTCTGCGGGTGGGGCCCCGCCGCCTCCTCGACACGGCGGCCTCCTCAAGCAACTCTTCTCTCTGGGTCAATTCTTCTGCGCCCATGATGATGTACCGCCGGACTGCAAGGGTCCTTTATGCGGTAATCATTTCTTCCTCTGTCTATCCAGCGTGATGTCTCATTAAATGCGCGCCGTCCTCAGCGTGAGGGGAGCCGTCGTCCAAGACTCATACGCAATGCTCCTCCCTTGGCCCCCCGGGCGCTGGGGCCCCCGCTGGTCTCAGAGGGGCTCATGCCACGCACTTTGGCGCGTGGGGCCCTCGCCTCACCGTCGGAGGGGCTCGCCACGCGCGCCCTTTGGCGCGTGGGGCCTCGCCTTGCCTTCAGGGGGCTCGCCCGCGCACCCGCTGGTGCGTGGGGCCCTCCCGGCCTCGAGGGGCTCGCCACGCTACTGGGCCTTGCTCGCCCTCTGCCGCGTGGGGCCCTCCCGGCCTCTGAGGGGCTCGCCAGCGGCTGGGCCTCGCTCGCCCGACGCGTGGGGCCTCCTGGCCTTGAGGGGCTCGCCCAGCTGCTGAGGCTTCGCTCGCCCTCGACGGCGTGGGGCCCTCCCGCCTCCTCGGCGTGGGGCCCTCCCGGCCTACGAGGGGCTCGCCACGCCAGCTGGGCCTTGCTCGCCCGCTGACGCGTGGGGCCCTCCCGGCCTTCGAGGGGCTCGCCATGCCATGGCTGGGGCCTTGCTTTCGCCCTTTGACGCGTGAGGCCCTCCCGCCTTCGAGGGGCTCGCCTGCGCTGGGGCCTTGCTCTCCCGCCTGACGCGTGGGACCCTCCTGGCCTTCCTTGGCCTCTTTGCACCCGGTATTTATTACACCGACAGATGCTTCTTGAGCTAAATCATTCGCCTCACAATTCTGTTCCCTCGGAACATGGTGAATTGTGAACATAACGAAATACTTGGCCAAATCAGAGGCCCTTTCCAGACATTCTCGAAGATATTCACTGTGGCAATCATATTTACCGATCATCTGGAAAACTACCAACTGTGAATCTCCAAATACTTCCTAGCGATAGCACCGACTGGATCAACCACTCCAATCCATGAATCAAAGCCTCATACTCAACTTGATTGTTGGTCAACCCAAAATCCATGGTGACGCCAAATCGGTAAGGAACACCACCAGGAGAGACAATAAAAATACGATTCCACATCCTCTTTCACAAACTGATCCATCAAAGAACATTACCCATGGCTATAAAACTGACAGATTAACACTCTGATGGTGTGCAATGAAATCGGCTAACACCGCCCTTGAGCGGCTTCCGGAGATTCATCGTCAAATCGAATTCTCTGACGTAAATGCCCATTTACCGAGTCGTCCTTTGATAATTGGAGCATTGAGCATGTACTTGACGACATCGGTTTGACAAACAACTTTACATTCAGCACCCACCAAATAATGTCTCAGTTTAGTGCAAGCAAAGTACAAGCAAAGACAATACCTTTCTACCACCGTATATTGGGTTTCCGGATCCAATAACTTTCTGCTCAAATAAAAGATTGCGTGCTCTTTTCCATCCACTTCCTGGACCAACACTGCCCCTAGTGTTTTTTCTGACACCGATAAATAGAGCTTAAATGGCAAGCCGTCTTCGAGACTACCGTAATGGCGGGCTCGCCAAGTAACCTTTGATATCATCAAATGCCTTCTGCTGTTCCGGCCCCCAAATGTACTTATCGGAATCTTTTAGCTTGAGCAGCGGTGAAAATGGAATAATTCTTTCTGATAAATTTGAAATAAATCTCCTCAAGTAATTAATTTTACCGATCAGCTCTTGTAAACGAACCTGTGAATCCGGAGGCTTGGTGTTTAGGATTGCCTTTACTCGATCAGGGTGAACTTCAATCCCTCTCTGATGCACCATAAATCCTAGGAACTTGCCGACCGATACCCCAAAAGCACACTTCTTTGGATTCATCTTCATGCCATATTTCCTAAACCGATCTAACACGGTTATAACATCAGCCAAGTGTTGTTCCTCCTCCTGGGATTTAATTACCACATCATCGATATAAATCTCAACAAGTTTACCGATTAAATCGTGGCAAATCAGATTCATCCCTCTCTGATATGTAGCCCCAGCACTGATCAGCCCAAAAGTCATTACGACCCATTCAAACAAGCCGATAGAACCAGGGCATCTGAACGCAGTTTTGCTCACATCTCCTTCGGCCATAAATATCTGATTGTAACCTGCATTGCCATCTAGGAAACTAATAATCCGATTATCGGAGGCAGCATCAATCAAATGATCGGCAATCGGCATTGGGTATTCGTCCTTATACGTTGCTTTGTTCAAATCCCGGAAGACGATGCACACCCGAATTTTATCAGAATCCTTTTTCCCCACTGGCACAATGTTAGAAATCCAATCGGCATATTTGCACGGCTGAATAAACTTTGCGTCCAACAATCTTTGAATTTCGGCCTTTACTTGATCATAAATCTTCCAACTGATCTTCCTTGGTGGTTTTTTCTTGGCGAAATCCGTGTTTCATCTTAATCCTATGTTCAACTATAGATCGGTCTAAACCAGGCATCTCATGATATTCCCAGGCAAAACAATCAACCCGATCCTTGAGTATCTGAATAAGCCGATCTTTATATTCCCGCGACAACTGTTTACTGATGTAAGTGGGCCTCTCTTTGCCATCAGATCCAATATCGACTTTTTCAAGTTCATCAGCCGATATAAATCCCTGGCCCATCTTATACTCTACTTCCTCTAGTGCCGCGGTTCCCATAAAAAACCCTCATGTCCTTGAGTCACTGACTGCGCTTCCAACGTCGTTGGCTTGAAGCCGGCCTTGCTAAAACTGAGAAAATCACAAGCGTCTAGAGGTTTTCCGATAACGCCTCTAAATTATCATGTATTTGGCGCAATCGGCTTCCGCCGTCGAGGACTCTCCTTGACCACTTCTATTTGTTCGCCAATCCTTTGGATCAAAAGTCGATGCAACGTTGATGATGTCGGCGGTTGGCGTGTATCGATCTCTTCGATAGCACATTGTAATTTCCCCTTCCTTCGATTACAAAAAAGGCCGTCGGGATTGTCTTACTCCCAACAGTCAATTCCACGACCAGCACCCCTTTGGCCTCGGTCGGGTTTCCGTTGAAGTCACTCAACACCATATTTGTTTTGACTAAATCCTCCGTGGATTTACCGATTTTGCGGCACACAGAATATGGCATCAAATTAACCGTTGCACCACTGTCCACCATCATCCTCGAAATCGGTTTTCCATTCATGTATCCCATTATAAATAGTGGCTTCAAATGCAATCGGGAATTCTCTGGTTTCTTAAAAATAGCATCTTCTGCGCCAACCACCGACTCATGACTTCTTCCTCGTAATCGCACATGAATTCCGAGGCGGGATACAAACCATATTAGTGCCAAAAGATGCCTCATCGTAATCCTTTTCAATGATAACAACCGATCTAAACTTTGGCCTCCATTCACGCTTGCCCTAGCTGGTTTCATCGGCTTTACTTGCTCCAAGAGAGCATCTCTAAACTTCTAAACTTACGCCTCTCTCGGCTTCAGCGTGCCTCATCCGTTCTGACGCCGCTTTTGGGATTTAGTGATCCCACTCGGGCACCATCTTGGCGGTACCTTGGGAGGCCGATGCACATTAGTTTCTCTATCTATCGGTTTTCCTCGACCTCTTTGCTTGGAAACACAAGCCGATCTTTTACCGATACTCGCTTGGGTGGAACAAAGGCGTGGTTCATCGGACAGTTCTCCAAAGTAGGTAATGACATCCTTTCCTCCCAGCAATACCGGAAAAAGGGGCACTCCCAATGCTCCATCTCCCAATATTGGTCTTCTGAATTTCCATGGACTGATTCAGGAATATCTACTCTGTCACCCCTGCGAGGAGCTTCTTTAGCCATCCGATCATATTTCTTCATCAATTGATCAAAGGTCGGCTTTGGCTTTGGCTAAACGATCGGATTATTATCCTGGCCGCTCTTCACCTCGCGCCATTCTCCAGTTCTTATGGCGCCCCGCCGGTTCGATGGTCGAAATTGTAATTCCGGCTTTTCCTCCACCACGATCCTCTTGGGTCCAATGAGTACCTTAAACCGATTTGAACTCTCGGGTTCATCGGCTTTCCTCTTAGCATGTACCATCCCAACAAATCCGACTGGAAACGGTTCTGTTTCGATCTGCGGATTTTTACCCTGGTATCGCAATTGTCCGTTTTCGACCGCCTTTTGTACAATTTGTTTAAACACGTTGCACTCGTTGGTAGCGTGCGAGTAGGAATTGTGCCACTTGCGATGCTGCGCTTCTTTAGTTCCTCGGTGGTGGAATAACGTGTCCTCTGTTTGAGCCGAATCTGTTTTCACGCAACAAATGATCGAAAATCCGATCACACTTGGAGGTATCAAAGAATACTTGCCCTTCTCGGGACTCTTGACTTAATCCACCTAACTCGAATTCCTTCTTGTTAGTTACCCACTCGGCAACATAAGCCCGACCTCATCGATGTCGAGTCGTCGGAACTTTACGTATCTTCCGTCTCAACAATATTGATGCTTTATCTTTGCTCTGTTCTTTGTTGTTATTGTTCCGATAATCCTTCTGGCCAGGGTAGGAGTTATCTGAAAATCGGCTTTCATAAAGCGCGATCTTATGGGCCAGATGGGATATGTCCGCAAACTCTTGGTTACCCACCTTTTTCTGATTAACGGGTAGTAGGCCCTTGAAAGCCAATTCCGCCAACTCGTTGTCGGGCAGTGAAAGACTATAGCACCGATTCCTCACCTCTCTGAACCGGCGTAAGTAATCATTTACCGATTCACCAAATTTCTGCTTGATCATCATGATATCGGTAATTCTCGCCTCATTTTCTCCGGAATAAAAGTATTCATGGAATTTCTTCTCCAGATCTGGCCATGAGGTGACACTGTTAGGAGGAAGCGATGTAAACCAATTGAAAGCCGATCCCGATAGCGACAATGGGAATAACCGGCATTTGAGAGTATCTTTAGATGCCGCCTCGCCGCACAGTGCAAGAAACCTGGCAATATGCTCGCGCGTGGAGGTGTGATCGCTCCCACTAAACTTGGCATTTGCAAAATCAGGAACGCGATATTTATGCGGATACTCTGTTTCGTTAAAAGCCGATGGATACGGCATAGTGTAATGCGGGGCAATCTTAGGCGTGTTGAACCCGCATTGCTTCATCATGCTGTAGACTAAATTCTGGTCATATCCTCTAGATTCCCATTGAATCCGAGGTTAATCGGTGATATACGGTTCGGGACCGGGACTATAGCCTGATTACCCGATAGCATTTGAATCGGAGTTGGGTTGATAGCCACCGGAGGAGCCGATCGAGAAGTTCACGCATGTGATGCCTGGTGGCGTAAGTAGGATTCATCCCGGCGTAAAATTCCGATTCATCTGCGGTGCTGTCGATCATGATGTGGTGCAAGCGAGATGGTTCCATCTGGACGATCGCCCCAAGACCGATGATTGGTCGGCATCGATCGGTAAACTGAATTGTTGATCGATCTCTTATTATTTCAGAATAGTCCCCGATCAACGGTGGATCTCAATGGAAGTTTTGGTAATCGGCGCTCTGAGTTTTCCGATAGCGATTAACATTCTCTTCTTGTTTTCTTCATGAATTTCCGCGAGCCTATCTTCAATCTCTTTTTTCTGATCTGGGCTCAGTTCATCAAACGTCACTGGTTCAGCAGCGTGCTTGAGCGCCTCCACTGCTGCTTCGGCATCGGTGCGCGTCATCTCGTCAGATTCGATTGTCGTGTCCCACCGAGCGTGCCAAAAAGTGTGTTGACACGAAAACGTGAACACACGTGCAGAAGCGTCGATTCAGTGATCGCGTCGCAACTCAAACCAAAGCGTGCCAATTGATTTGACACAGTAAATCAATAAGGAGAAAATTGTCGATAATATAGGCCTAATCGGCTACCAGATTAGCGGATCGAGTTATTTGTAATCGGTTCCAAATAATCCGATTAGAAGATCTATCGGCTAATAAACCGATAGAGCGAATAGATTCGAATAAGCATTTAAATATAAATCCTGTTTCTTTTTGGTATTTTTACTAATATCAGTATTAAGCCTTTAAATCGAAATACTAGATCAAACCAGAGAAATAGATCGAATAGATTGGTCAGGCCAAGACAGTATTCAAATCCAAGACCAGATATGAACTAGCAAATCGGTTTATCAATTTAAGACTGATTGGTAGCACAATACTAATCGGCAAACATCTGGACATACCAGACCCTGAACAAGAGATACGCAAGATCGATTTAACGAGACAGTCGCATACATCAGATTCAAAGAAAAACATGCAAGACATTTGATAATTGGTATTGCATGGTAAACACATATTACAGATCGATTAAACCGAGACAGTGCAATATGCGAGAACATGTTAAAGATCGGTAACTCCCGAGGCAGTCTAACATGGTTTGTATACATGAGATCAAATTGATACAGCCATGCACACGGGTTACAAGGAGAGAATCGATTATCCCATCGAGATAGCTCTACCTGCGTTTGAAGCCTCTCGACGAAGTCGATCGGGTTCGGAAAAGGGTTTTGTGTTTGTTGTAGATTGAATCCTTTTCTATGAAGCCCTAAAACCCTATTTATAGTGTTTACAAAGCCGATACCGATACGACCTTGATCCGATCGTATTCCTTCCAAAGTCTTCATCGTTTTCTGAATATGTATTCTTTCTTCTTCGATAAAGCCCAATTCTGATTTGGCCCAATAATTCCAACATATTCGGCCTTCTCTGAATATCCGATTTTCTGCCAAATTTGGGTGTCAACACCATTCAACCACAATCAGAAAAGAGCTAAGGCTCAGCAGGAGTAGGACTATTACCCGCGAGGGGGTCCGAACCTGGGTAAATCTGCGAGTCGCTCCTTGTTGTGCTCGACGCTCAAATCGAACCGAGCTTGATCGAGTTGGCTGGCAGTCTAAAAATCTGACCAGGGGTGTGATCCGCAGTGGTTGAGCGGTGAACACGCCGTCAAAGAGTACTAGGTGCTAATTAACCTCGTCCACGGATGCAGCTTTTCAACACGATTGAATTAGAAAATTAAATGTGACAGAGGCTCCTTGTTTGCTGCTGCTGAATCAATTGAGAGCAGCAAAAGTAATTCATATTTTTAAAGGTACCCTGAAGTATAATAAAGTGATAGCCCATAAACATCTCTTTCTGACATTACAACTCTCTAAAAGTTTACATTCATATGCGGATATACTTAATAATCACAGCTAAATGGGTGCACTGCTTTTTTTTTTTCAGTTTCTCAATGCATAGGCTGTTATTGTTATTTTACTTAATTAGAGGTAGATAGTGCATGGGCTATCAAGGAATACTATTGTTCAAGTGTCAGTGGAGAAGAATAGAGATGTCATGTTTTATTCAGTGAAGATGCATCTGGAGAAAATGTAAAAACCTTATATGCTTCGGTCATTACTTAATAGAAGATGGTTTTATTTTGATAACTGTAGTCTACACATAGAATTCCAAACCTTGTAGTCATTATTCCAAACTTTGAAGTCTATACTCATAGAATTCCAAACCTTGTAGTTGACTGATGAAGCATTTAAGAATTGTTAATATAGAATTTAACTTAGATCAAGTTCTTTCTATCTGTAGTGCCTTCGTTGATGAAGCAATTGAGTAATCATTTTGAATTTCACCTTTCGAGGTCGACTTGCCTTTAGTCTTCGGTTCATGAGTTTCAAGAGTGGGAAGAGGATTGCTTTGACCATTGATATGATAGACTTGAACCGGTTAGTTCAGCGAAACTGGAGCCTATTCGTACATTGCTCTACTATTGCTTCTTACAATTACAAGTTCTGATTCTTTATCTTTTCTTTCTTGTAGCAATTAACTCTACAAGGCGACAAGTGAGTGGTTTCTTCTTTAAATGGATGGTGCTCAAATGCAAGAACGGATAGGGAATGTATCAAGCCAACCATTCACTCCTGCTTCACGTACCAGTCGTAGCCCTCAAAGTTCACGTGCTGCAATGCACGATCATGAACAACTTGTAGAAGATCTAGAATCAGAAGAAGATTTAGAAGATGAGGAGTATCTAGAGGTTCAGGATGAAGTGGAGCATGGAAGAGAAGAAGGTGATGACATTGCTGGTGATCAAGGGAGGAAGTTTCTGTCAGGTGCATGGAAAGAATATACCCGCATTCGTATTGGAGGGGTTGTTACAAAGGGACAGTGCAAGTATTGCGACGCTCGAATCAGTGCCAAGCGTGGGGTAGGAACAAGTGCATTGCTTAAACACTTGAAAAGGTGTAAAGCACGAAAGAAAGCCTTAAGAGTAGTCGATCAATTGCATACTACAGTCATGTCTCCTGATGGTGTCACTTTGAGGATTGGAAATTTGATCACGAGGTTTCAAGGAAGGAGATGTGCCGAATGATCATACTTCATGAGTTACCCTTTACCATTGTGGAGTATGATGGGTTCCGCAAGTTTGTCTCAAGTTTGAACCCATTATTCAAAATGGTGTCTCGCACTATGGTGAAAAATGATTGCATCAAGGAATTCGGTGAGCAAAAAGAAGCTTTGAGAGAAGTTTTCAAAAGCATCAAATCAAGGATTTCACTAAGTATGGATTTATGGACATCGAATCAGACATTGGGATACATGTGCATAACCTGCCACTTCATCGATGATGATTGGAAACTACAAAAGAGGATAATCAAATTCTCTGACATAAGAACACCACACACAGGTGTCGCAATGTTCAATGTTGCCTTGAAGTCAATATAAGAATGGCATTGTGAGGATAAATTATTTGCTATTACTCTGGACAATGCTAGCAATAACGACACCATGGCTGGATTGTTGAAGACTAACTTGTTGGAGAAGCACATACTTCTTGGAAAAGGGAGATTGTTTCACCAACGATGTGCAGCTCATGTGTTGAACCTAATATGTCAAGCAGGATTTAGTTTCATGAACTCCCTTGTCTGCAAAATCAGGGAAAGTGTGAAGTATGTCCGTGGATCTCCTTCAAGAAAGCAAAAGTTTGAGGACATCGTGACACAATTGAGTATTAATGGAAAACGTCCCTCTCTTGATGTTCCTACTC
This sequence comes from Raddia guianensis, assembly GCA_036346415.1. Classification (NCBI taxonomy): domain Eukaryota; kingdom Viridiplantae; phylum Streptophyta; class Magnoliopsida; order Poales; family Poaceae; genus Raddia; species Raddia guianensis. The sequence goes on along the minus strand of CM070538.1, from coordinate 40,883,630 downwards.
GATGGAACTCCACGTATCACATGCTGGAGGCATCATCCCGTTTCAAGAGGGCTTTTGACTTATTAAGTCTTCAAGATGTACAATATGTCCATAATCCATCTTATGAGGATTGGGAATGTGCAGAAAAACTGTGCAAGCTATTCAAAGTGTTCTATGAGGCCACTAAGGTTATTTCAGGATCTAAATACCCCACATCGAACCTATGGTTTCATGAGATTTGGCAAGTCAAGTTTGCCTTAGAGAAGGAAGATTCTAATTATCAGCCTAGCTTGGACGATATGATCACATACATGAAAAAGAAATTCGATAAGTACTGGAAAGCATCATGGTTGGAGCTTTCAATTCCTGTGCTTCTTGATCCAAGATTCAAAATTGCTTTCCTAGAGTTTCGTTTTCAGGCATTTGGTGATGAAGCTACACCCAAACTAGCTGAAGTGAAGAAAATTTTCCAAGGTTTGTTTAATGAGTATTCACGGTTGCTTGATTGCCATGTAGAATATGTCCAGCAAAGTGGTGTTGATGTTGACAACATAGATGGTAGTGATCCTTTAGCAGACTGAGATCGACATTTGAGACAAAGGATCTATGCAGCTAGTGATGCTTCAGCAGAGCTCGAAACATATTTAGCAAAGCCTCCACTACCTCGTGTTGATCACTTTGATATTCTACATTGGTGGAAGATGAACTCTTCAGAGTATTCTACACTTGCGCGAATGGCATGGGATATCTTAGCAGTGCCAGCTTCCACAGTAGCATTCGAGATAGCATTTAGCACAGGGTCAAGAGTTCTAACCGACTTCAGAAGTAGGTTGGCGCCTGAAACTGTTGAAGCGCTTGTGTGCTTGCAAGATTGGATTAGATCATCAAGTAACATATTTGCAATATCTCCTAGTACTTAAAAATTATAAGAATTGATTTTTGTAACGGCTTTGTAACCATAGGTACCTCTTCTCTCATTGTGGAATCAATTCATGACTACTTGGAACACAACGATGTGCTTGAATGAAGTCTTCTGGTATGGTAACAAGATTTATTTAATAATATGGTAACCTGTGCAAATTAGGCTTTTTTTAAGTTTCTGGTGGCTATCATAATATCTGTGAATTTGGATGGTATCTAATATGCTTACTGTTTCTTAGACTTTCGTAGCCTGCTTATCTAATATATGAGTATGCTACTTAAATCCCTTCGTTCATTAATGGTTGTCTTATTGAACCTGCTTGCAGGATGATGGCCCGAGGCCAGGGCAAGGCCCACCATGCCCAGCTGGTGGTGCACCGCCTCCACACTTTCTTCTTTGCCACCCTTTTGAGTTTGTTTGGTGTTTTCATCCAGTGATGTTAGAGTACCCAAAGTTTGGAAGTGCTTTTGCAATATTGCTCTAGATTTTCATCAGATATTGGACTTCTCCATTTTCTATGTAATCAGATATTGGGCTTCTCCATTTTCTATGTAATCAGATATTGGACTTCTCCATTTTCACAACAACTGAATTATCCTATGAAATTAAAAAACTGTTGGTTTGGCGAGGCCTGTATTGGCTTATGCATCACCAGATTGGGCAAGGTGCTTTTCCTTGTAATTTACTAGTTGTGGTCGTGTGAAGCGTTGGTAGTTTGTTGATTTTGGCCCTACTGATTTTTAAGGCACATATATGCTTTGTTCTTTTCGAGTGACGCCTTGAGAGGTCTACAACAGTTTAATATTCAATGTTTGCTTGATTGTTGTGTCAATATACTATCTTACCTCTCATGAATTTTGTACTATTTAGAATTATGATCCATCGGTGAGTTCATAATGCTTAGCAAAAATGGTCCGACCCGATGGGTCCATTGGTCCGGCATCGGATCCAAAAATATGATTTAGGGTCGGCCCGTGGATCCACTAATTGTTTTTGGGTCACGTGGTCCGGATCCGGTCCACGCTGGACCGGACTATTCACATCCCTATGTAGGGTCCATCTCAGCACTGGCTAGTCTGCTCTTCTGGCTGCCATTTCGGCTCCCGAGGGCGGCAGTGTCTTTCCCGTGGCTGTTCCCCATGCCCTTACTGCCGTTCCCGCAGTACAGCCGGCGTTGGAGTCGACAGCAGCGTAGCCCTCGTTCTGTGTTTCCCGCCAACCTAAGGAGAGGAAACAACTTGTTTTTTATGTGCATATCGAACTAGGAGCCCGAACCAAGAGAGCTAGTTATTAGACCATGGGAAAAGTTGTCATTTCCTAAGATGGATATTTGAAATCCTAATTAAAATGGCCAAATTCCTGTTTAATGGCATAATAGCAAGGAATCATTGTTCAGCATGGCATTTTAGTGTGCTCAATCTTGAGAGTGGCATTTGGGCGAGGCCACATGTTGAGTGGCAAATCATCAATTTTCTCAGCTTAAAGGGGGAGGCCGGGGCTTGGCAGTGCCGCAAGAAAGGTTGGTTGTAGGGGAGTGCGTAGCCGACGAGTTGCCGTGTAAGCCGGAGGAGGGCGCTGCCGTTGGGAGCGGGGGTTGGACGAGGGTCACGTTGGGTCAGATACTCGGAGCGCCAATGGGAGTGAGGGATAAATGGAAGAGGAGGGAAAAAGATGTTGGGCTTTTGCTGGGCTTTTGGGCTTGGCCCTTTCGGTGAATAAGAGGGAGAGGGCAGCTGCTGCTACCCTAGGGGAGCAGCCGAGCAGCAGCAGCGCTGCTGGTGGCGGTGGCTACCGCTCCGCCACTCACGGAGGCACACGGCGCGTGCGACGTGTGGCTGGCTCGTCGGTTTCCTCGCGCGGTTTGTTGCTCCTCCGTGCTTATCCCTCTCTCTATTTAGCCGGTTGCCTTCTCATGTGCTTGGGTGCTTGTACGAGCTCACTTTCCCCTCTTTCGCTGTGTACTCCACTGCTGCTCATCGCTTGTCGGTTCGCCGGCCGGCGGTGGTTCTCGTGGTGGTGCTGCTGCCCCTCTCCGACTCGGGTACCCGGTGGCCACAGGTTTGGACGCTGAGTCCCTGTGCTGCTCCTTCTCTTCTCCTCGGGTCCCCATCTCGGCTCAATTCGTGGTGGGGGTGACAAACATCGTATCTCTGGATCATCTCGTCAGTAGTAGCCAGGCAATCTATCTTCTGGGACAGTGAACTGCTCGCGTTTTGCCTTTCTTTGATGCCTTCCTTGTCGGCTTGGATCCGACGCTACGTAAGAATTTTTGAGGCTCCTCTGTGGTTGTTGTGAGTAGTGAACTAATTGCAGATTTTGGGTATCTAATACTTGTATTAGAGGCTAGATCTTTGATTTGGTGCACTGCATTTGTGGCTGTGGTCTCACCCTAATTACTCTGTGATGATAATCTGATTGAGGCATATAAATATAATCTGTTGATTATATCTTGTGATAGATTCAATTAGTAGCTGCACTGTTTAAGGATTTTGTTTGTATTCATCCCAATCCATGCCATGATCTGTTGATGTTTAGCCTCTGGATACTTGTTAGCTTGATCTGTTATTGGTACCTTCGGCTGTACTAGTGTGCTGTTCAGATTGCACTTAACAATCTGTTTATTTTTACTAGTACCTTTGCTTACCACTTTGGTGCCGTTTGGTTAGTTTCAATTGATTTGTTTAGGGTTCAGTGGCTATTAACTTGAATACTTGTAGATCAACAGATCTGTTTGGCTAAATTGGGATGCTCTAATATTAATTCCATTCCAAAACAGTGCAGAAATGATTGTATAATCCTTGATATTAATCTCATATTGTATTTTGCCTGTGAAATCATTGTATACTGTGACTTGAACGACTGTTTTCATCAACCAGTCATTAGTTTAAACTGAGAGCTACTTTATAAATTCAATGGTGATTTATTCACTTGATTTGTTGGCCACCATGTTTTTAATTGGTATATCATGTTACTTGATACTTTGCAGTCCAATTTTGTAGAGTACATGATAAACATATTATCCCATGGCATTGTTCTGTGTTTGCTCATATTCTGGTTGATTGGTCATCTTATTATGCTTATATCGCACTGTATTCAACAAAAGAAGGATTCGACAGATAGGTCCCACCGTTTAGAAAAGTTGTATGAGTGCATGGCATGTGGGACGTATGTGTATTTTGACCAATTTTGATTTTGTATATGCCAAAAATGCTTCATAAAGGAAGTTCTGAAATCAACCTTGTTTTGTAATGGCATCTATATAAAATTGCGTTTTGTAATGGTAATTTCGTGAAATCGTTGTTTTATAATGGCACCCATGCTAGTAAACCCTAAAAAATATTGCATACATAGTGTCAGAATAAAAATAGTTGCAGCGAAGATGCAAACGAAAGGAAAAAGCATGAGTTGTCCATAACATTTGTGTGAAAAAGGAAAGCAATTGACAGGTCGCACGAATCCGTCTATCACTACCTTCACTTACTTTTCAGGTTCATTCGAGGAGAGGGCGAAGCTAAGGAAGGAAGATTATGTAGTCTTTTCCTCTACTAGTTTTGCTAGGCTGTCTGCATAATGAACTGCTGATCTAGCAATTCGAAGACGCAGGAGCTTTTATCTTCCTCATGACTTGTAAGCTGACAGGCCTTGCTCCTGCCTTGCGTTCCTAAAGTTCTCTCAAATCTAGCTCCCTAGACCCAGCTTCAATACAAAAACTTTATTCACGCACTGACAGAAGGGCGTGGCGCCCCGAGCTATCACTCCTTCCTATGGGACAACCAAATCTGGAAGCACTCCTGCCTGGGAGGTAGGAGGGTGATTTGATATCTCCCAAGTTGACAATCCAGAATTGGTCAGTTTAACTATTATGACCGGATTGCATTACAAGAGGAGTGTTAAGCAGAGGACAATATTGGTTGATGTTGCACCAATGCCACCGGCAACATCATGACAGGGAACAGTGCCACATTAAGGTCACGTAGTTGAGGATTTGTTTGCCTTGGGTTTAGCAAAGATTCTCCATTCAGTTAGAAAGATTTTTAGTTGTTTTCTCATCTATTTAAGCTGCATCATATTTATATGGGTAAGTTGGCAATACAAAGATCAAGCAATAGTGTATCTTTTATCCGCTTCTACACCCCCCCCCCCATGTACTATTTGGCCTGCGTTTGAAGTGAGTGCATTGAAGATTGGACCAAAAATTTGGTGCACTGTACTTGGCAATGGCAAGAAATTTCCCTCCACATTGGCATGAGAATTAGATATTTTTCCATGTGAGTGCATGAATGAAGTTTTTCTCCTCTCCTATCCATCTCCATTCACATCCTTATTTGAGATGATCAATATCACTCAACAATGGGCACAAGTATAGCTTTAGTTTGATATGTGTGGATTTGCACAAACATGTTTATAAGAGTGATATATGTAATAGGAGTGCAAGGGCAACAAAGATATTGGCCAAAAAAAATCAGTAAACAATTTTTTTTGAAGAACTGAGCAATAGGGGTCAAAATGGCATGGATAGTTTTCGACTAATCGATAGAAGATAGTGAGTTGGATAATTTTTTTGAGACATCTGAAAAAAAATTTACAATATAGATAAAAGGTCTCCGATTCAGATATCTCGATTCTCCAATAATATCCGTTGGATAATATCTGCATAACTTTCCGATAATATCCGTATCAACCTATCAGCCTAGCTCAACTCATATAGTGAGTTAGTGGTCATCAGCCCATTGGGCCACCTACATTCTCTCGTGCTGTTGTAAAATTTTCAGCATGGTCTTCGATTCTTATAAGTTATAATGCAATATATTACAGATGTCATTTTGACAATATTTATAGAGCCAAGAATGCCTTGGTTGCTACCACAACAACTTGAGCTTTTGTTCCTGGTGAACAAAGTTTTGTCAGTATTTCAAGAGTGATGCACACAACGTCCTCTGACTGCTTATAAAAGCAACTGACTGAAAACAATGCTTCTTTGACCTTCCAGATCAGGGATGAGAGCGGTTCTTGAAAAAAACATTTTTGTTTGTATGTGTACTGCAGATTATGCAAGTAATGAATAGCCTAATCCTAGAAATTTATTGCACGACAAGTACGATAAATAAAGGCACTATTGTGACATGAATGAAAAATCTTTACTAATTAAAAAAGCCTGTGGTGATGAGTGATGAATGGTGGTTTATTCATCCACACCGTCCAATCAAGCCCCACCAATCCCGCCCCGTCACCCTCCGATGGTCGGATCTAGCCCCACCATCCCTGATTCCGTAGCTTGGCCTTCTTTTTTTTTTTTTTTGAAAAAAGGGCAGGAGAACTGTCGTCTTATTTCATTCATCAGCAGAAGGAAAAAAAACTCGTGCAAGCACGGGGTACAATCACAGCGCTACGTTGTAACCCTGGCTTTAGCTAGACATATCTCTAGCCACCGCCGGGAACACCACCTACAGAGAAGAAAGAAGGATTGTAGCCTCACCGCTGCCACCTAGGCTAAAAGCACAAGCCCAAAGGGAATTAATGTTTTGGTAATTTATGTCAATTGGGCCTCCGACGACTGCTTCAAGGTTAAGGACCTTATTTGTTAGTTCTTCTATTTTACTTATATGCATGTCTGTTTTCGGCCCATCTGGGCCATCGATGCATGTGAAGATCATCTCCGGTTGTAGATCCTTTTGAGCACATTTTCAAGTCCTTCGAGAGTGTTCCGGGATGTTCAGTTTGAGTGGCAAGGGATCGAGAGTATTCCAGGGGAACAGCTATCTAGGGTTTCGAAGCCAAATATTCTTGTGGGCACGAAACTTTTCGCCTAAGTGTCCAAATGTTCCCGCCGAGTTCACTAGTCGATAAACATGGCACAAAACCATAGGCTAGACATTAAGGTAGAAAGGGATAGCCAAAACGAAGTGGGTTGCCAAAAATAACTAGCCCCGTCGAACGGAGTTCGACAGCCGTCGGACTGGGTCCGATGGATGAGCGTGCCAGCGACTAAGTCCCAAAATGCAACCCTTCTATCGGACTGGGTCCGACCAACGTCGGATCGGGTCCGACCTGGGCACCAGCTCCTAGTGACCAAGTTCCTAAATGCAACCCTTCTGTCGTACTTGGTCCGACCACCGCCGGACCGGGTCCGACCAGGCCACTCCCGAATGAAACACTTCATCAGACTGGGTCCGTCGACCGTCGGATTGGGTCTGACGGATTAAACTGCATCACGAAAAATTCAATCTGGGTCATCCATTCTTAGGGTTTTCGCCTTGTAACTATAAATAGGAGCCACAAGCATGGGGGAAGTTAGAAAGTCTTATTTAGCAGCCACCCCTTACCCTAGCCACCCTTGAGAGCTCCTCCCATGGTTGCCATGAAAGGGATATGCCCTAGATCAATCATAGTGATGATTGTACCACATCTTTGTTCATGTACATATGATAATGTTGTTTATCGGTTCCCTGAATAAATGTCATGACTTTGTCCATTAGGTACGACTTGATTGTGAAACACATTGTTATATGACTTTATTCTAAACGGGTCCCTGAGCCATATCATTACGAGGAGCAGTGACGATTTGATTAGCATACGTATTGGTTGATGGTAATGTTTCACATACCATAGATATAGAGATATCAAATCAATAGTATGGACTCATGTTAGGGAACATGGGCAGTCGGACAGACCTACTCCAAGACGTTGTGAGTTGTTATCTCTTATAGCGCCATCAGCGTATAGTCTCGAGTGATATACCTATATGGTCCTTACACCTGAGATTGTCATAGATGCCCAGCATGTTGACTCGTATACTTTGGTACCACCAAACGCTACGCCGTAACAGGGTAGTTATAAAGGTGCCTACTGGGTATGCCACGATACATAGCCAGAGGTGTGATAATTAAGATGGAATTTGCCCCTCCTAGATAACAGGAGAGATACCTCTAGGCCCCTCGTGTGGATGGATAGGGAAAGCGCACGGCCGTGTTAATATGACTAAGGAATTAGTCATGGTATGTATCCATTCCACTGCCGAGTGAGAATAGTCGGGCTATCAACAAGGGTGGCGCGCATCTCGCCTTGAGCTTGACTGGTATCGGGTGGCAAAGAAATCGGTATGTGAGTGTATCAAGGTTCAGCCGAATAATGATTCTGTGCATTCGGGGGTCAATACGTACTGCTAGGTGCCGATTTTGATCGGTGGATTGGAAACGAGTTTCCGGATCAACGGCCGACTTGCACTGAACCTAACGGGTCACACACTTAACGGGTTGGAACTTTTTAATGGGTTTGTATGTGGATATGATCGACTTAAGAGATAGAAACCCTAGCGGGCCAAAGCCCACTAGCGTGACTATATAAGGAGAGGCATAGGGGCGGTGTAGATAGATGAGTTGAGCCTTCACCACGCATAGCTGTCACGCCCCTCCTGCTCTCCAGAAACCCTAGCCGCACGGCGAGGTGCTAGCACACCCCGTGAGGCGTTCCTGCTCGGTACGTGTGGATACCGCTAGATGCACTGCCATACACGGACTCGCTGTTCAGTTGGATCGTCAACAACCGCAGGTGGATCACTCGGCGAACCTCGGCGATCACTAGGTGAACCTCGGCAACCACTCAGGCGAGCACTCGGATACCACTTGGCGAGCACGGGCGATCACTCGGTGGTGATCTGGACGTGTACGTCTACTTCCTCTACGCGCAAGAAACTGCTTCCGCTGCATCTGCGCGTCAAGGGTAACGATCTGTGATCCTGTACTTGCATGTGCTCCTGGGTGAATCGAGGTAGAAAATTTGGATTTTGCGCTCGTGTAGCCTACCCGTTTCCCAGCAGTGGTATCAGAGCCGATCATGTGTAGTATTGGATCCGGATCAGACGCATATAGTGATATACTGTTGTGATTGTTCATGGGTTGATTGGATCAATCGGTAGTTTGGGTAGAGGTATGAGTTGATAGCGTGATGGGATCAAAAAGATTAGTTCGTCCTCTATCAAATTTGTGCCACACAATCCCCCTACTGGCTGGTAACACCATCGGGGATGCATGCGTGCCGAATAGATCGGGGCAACAGATCGAGGTCGCATGCATTGTTGTTTTCTCAAGGGGACCTCGCGCGATTGGATCGATATGATCGGTCTAATGAAAATCGGGTTATGTTGATGATCCGGCAGTCGACTTGATGTGATCAATCCGATTGGAATTTTCATTGCGTTTTCATAGATGTGATCTATGTTCCCCGCATAGTGCGCCGCCGGCACTGCCTGCACCCTAGCGAGGGGCTGTGAACTGTGATTAATTAACAACTAAAACTGGTTCACATCGTGTACGTTAGAATTCGATTCTGCGCCTAACTTGTTTTTGTAGGGTTTGATGTGGACAGCATGGACCCTTGTGTATGTGATGCATTGTTGTAATTTTGATGACCTGCGCGTCATGGTTAATTGCAGCTGAAGGCTGTCTATTGTTGTTTAATAGCCTACGTGCCGACATGTGATGCTTTGAATCCTCATGTAATTTGTCACTAGCTGCTAGATGTAGTAGGGTGGTGCAATATCATGGTGGACTCAACCCTAGGTGGCCTGGAGGACAAGGATGGTCATGGAGATGGAGATTGCCGCGTCATTGGACCATACTAGTTCACGGTTTAATTTGATTATCTGTGTTGGTTTACCTTGCATGGCTATTCTTGCACGTCAATGTGGTGAATATGTTAACCTGACTGAATAGTTTCCCTCAAAAATTGAGAGTAGATGCCCTTTTGCCAATAGCTGCACCTATTGTCTTGTAGGATGGCGGGTTAGGTCTTGATAATTCAAGAACGCCGTCTTCTTCCTTGTACAATGGGATGGGTGTAGCCTAACTCGTGCATCCACAGGCATAGCATTGGTTTGCTTAACGGAGATCCAAATAGGATTTGGGACTTCGAGGCGTCAGGGTTGGGAGCCGGGGCATATGATGTCATCTCAACAAGCAAGAATCACATACGATATGATTGGTAATATGTTGCCTACATATGTCGCGGGTTCAAGTGGTATTGACAAATCATTACCCAAACCGTGGTGACCATGGATCTTGTCTCACGAAGATCATCAGAGCGAAAGTGATCTTAGTGGGAGCATCTTTTGTTAAATTTTGTTTAATAGAAGATTAACAAGAACATAGTATTAAAACTTTGCTTATTTATTTCTGTTGTAGAAGCCGTCTGTTGTTGCGAACAATGGTTTTAATTTGCGATCCATTCTGGAGAGAGAGAAACTCTCCGGAACGAATTTTATTGATTGGTATCGAAACTTGAGAATTGTTCTCAAGCAAGAGAAAAATGAATATGTTCTAGAGGATCCCTATCCTGAAAACCCGGGGATGATGCTACTGCCGCTGATCGTAGAGCTTACGATAAGCATTGCAATGATTCCCTTGACGTTAGCTGTCCCATGCTTGCTACTACGAACTCTGAGCTTCAGAGGCAATATGAGGAAGCGGATGCTTACGATATGATCGTGGGTATCCATAGTATGTTTGAGAACCAAGCAAGAGCTGAGAGATATTCGATCTAGAAAACTTTGTTTGTATGCAAGCTGGCTGAAGGCGATCCGGTGAGCCCTCATGTGATCAAGATGATTGGTTACACTGAGAACTTAGAGAAACTGGGTTTTCCTCTAAGTAATGAGCTCGTAACTGATGTGATTCTCCAATAGCTTTCTGCAAGCTTTGAGCCGTTCATTATGAACTTTCATATGAATGGCATGGAGAAAAGCATGGCTGAATTGCATGGATGCTAAAGACAACCGAGGAGAGCATCAAGAAAAGCAATAAACATGTTATGGTGGTTCAAAAGGAAGGGGGTACAAAGAGGAAGCATGGAGGCAAGGGTAAGGGTGAGGATACGATCCAAGACCCCAAACCTAAATCTGATGGTAAGACCAAAAGAAATGGCCCTACTTCTTCTGACAAATGCCACTACTGCAAAGCTAATGGGCATTGGAAGAGGAACTGTCCAAAGTTTCTAGAAGATAAGAAAAATGGAAAGGTTCCACCTTCTAACTCAGGTATTAACGTTTTAGAAGTTAATCTTGCAATTTGTCATACTGAATCTTGGGTATTTGATACCGGTGCAATAATTCACACTTGCAAATCATTGCAGGGACTAGAAAGGACTAGAGATTGTAGAGGCAAGTTAGAGATTTGTGTCGGCAATGGAGCAAAGATTGCTGCGAAGGCCGTTGGCATCTATCCCTTGTCGTTACCTTCTGGTTTAGTCATGGAATTAAATAATTGTTATTACATTCCTGCCTTGAGTAAAAACATTATCTCTTCTTCATGTTTGGAAGAAAATAGTTATGACTTTGTAATAAAAAACAAGTGTTGTTCAATTTATTTCAATGGTTTGCTCTAGGGTAACTGTCCATTGGTGAATGGGCTGTATGTGCTAGATCTTGGTAATGCTTCTACTAGTAATGTTAATACAAAAAGACTTAAAACAAATGATTTAGATTCCACTTATTTATGGCATTGTCGCTTGGGTCATATAAACAAAAGACGCATAGAGAAGCTCCGTAAAGATGGTCTTCTCGATTCATTTGATTTTGAATCTTTTGAAACATGCGAACCTTGTTTACTTGGCAAGATGACAAAGGCACCTTTTACTAGTTCGAGTGAGAGGATGTATGAATTATTGGGCCTCGTGCATGCTGATGTATGTGGACCAATGAGTTCCATGGCCAGAGGTGGTTATCAATACTTCATTACTTTCACCGATGACTTTAGTAGATATGGCTATATCTACCGAATGAGGCGTAAGTCTGAATCTTTTGAAAAGTTCAAGGAACTTCAGAATGAAGTACAAAATCATTTGGGCAAGAAAATTAGATTTCTACGATCTGACCATGGAGGTGAGTATTTGAGTCAAGAATTTAGTGATAATCTAAAGAGTTGTGGAATTGTTCCACAATTGACTCCGCCTGTTACGCCTCAATGGAATGGGGTCCGAGCGGAGGAACCACACTTTGTTAGACATGGTACGGACTATGATGAGTCAAGCAGATCTTCCATTACCATTTTGGGGGGCATGCTCTAGAAACAGCTACGTTCACATTGAACAGGGTTCCATCTAACTCCGTTGATAAGACACCATATGAGACATGGAAAGGGAAACGTCCTAATTTATCTTTTCTTAAAATTTGGAGCTATAAGGCTTATGTAAAACGTATGACATCTGATAAGCTCCACGTCAAATCGGATAAGTGTTTTTTTGTGGGGGTACCCAAGGGAGACCGAAGGGTATTATTTTTATAACCGGGAAGAAGGCAAAGTGTTTGTCGCCCGAACTGGTGTCTTTTTGTAGAAAGAGTTTTCCAAAAGGACTAGTGGGAGTAAGGTGCAACTCGAAGAAATTCGCGAAACATCTGAAAATGTTTCAGCTCCAGCTAGCACTCAGCAGGACGAGCAAGATGTTGCTGAACCTTTTGATGAGATGCCAGCCCCACAGAGGTCCATGCGGGCAAGCCGAGCTCCCGAGAGGTTCATAGTCCTCACGTCGGAGCAACGCGATGTGTTATTGTTGGAAAATGACGAGCCTAATGATTATGAGGAAGCGATGGTGGGCTCGGACTCTGAGAAATGGCTAGAGGCCATGAGATCTGAGATAAGTCCATGTATGATAATCAAGTTTGGAACTTGGTTCATCATCCTGATGGTGTAAAAACCATAAAGTGCAAATGAGTCTTTAAGAAAAGGATAGATGTCAATGGAAATATTCACATTTTTAAGGCACGATTGGTGGCGAAAGGGTACAAGCAGATTCATGGTGTCGACTATGATGAAACTTATTCGCCTGTCGCCATGGTCAAATCTATCCGGATAATGCTAGCAATTGCCGCGTATCATGACTATGAGATTCGGCAAATGGATGTCAAAATGGCTTTCCTGAATGGAAACCTAAATGAGGATGTGTACATGGTATAGCCGAAGGTTTTGTCGATCCTACTAATATTGGCAAAGTATGCAAGTTTAGGAAGTCCATTTATGGACTGAAGCAAGCATCTCGGAGTTGGAACCTTCGTTTTGATGAAGTGGTCAAAGAGTTTAGCTTCGTCAAGAATAAAGAAGAGCCTTTTATTTACAAGAAGCCTAGTGGGAGCGTACTAGTATTTCTGGTCTTGTATGTAGATGACATACTGTTGATTGGAAATGATATTCCAATGTTGGATGCTGTACAAGCTTATTTGAGAAAGAGTTTCTCGATTAAAGACTTGGAAGATGCAGCTTATATCTTGGGCGTAAAAATCTATAGACATAGATCAAAAAGGTTAATTGGATTAAGCCAGAGTACGTACATTGACAAGGTGCTGAAAAGGTTCAGCATGCATGATTTCAAGAAGGGTTTTTTTGCCACTGTCACATGGTGTAAGTCTCAGCAAGACTCAGTGTGTTTCGACACCTGATGAGCAAGAGAGAATGAGTCGGATTCCGTACACTTCGGCTATTGAATCCATCATGTACGCTATGCTATGTACGCGCCCGGATGTGTCATATGCTCTGAGTGTCACGAGCAGATACCAATCGAATCGTGGTGATGGTCACTGGATGGCTGCAAAGAACATTCTTAAATACTTGCGAAGGACTAAGGAGATGTTCTTGGTCTTTGGAGGAGAGGAGGAGCTCGTCGTAAAGGGTTACGCTGATGCCAGCTTCAAAACCGATAGAGACGATTCAAGATCGCAGTCCGGGTTTGTATTCTGTCTCAATGGTGGGGCAGTGAGCTGGAAGAGTTTCAAGCAAGAAACAGTAGCAGATTCCACGACGGAGGCTGAGTGCATTGCAGCTTCAGAAGCAGCAAAGGAGGCAATTTGGATCAGAAAATTTGTTTCTGAGTTGGGCGTAGTCGCTAGTGCATCCTGTCCAGTGGACCTCTATTGTGACAATAGTGGTGCCATTGCACAAGCAAAGCAGCCTAGGTCTCACCGAAAATCCAAGCATATACTCAGGCGATACCACCTAATCCGAAAAATCATTGGGAGAGGTCATGTGAAAGTTTGCAAAGTGCACACAGATCTAAACGTGGTTGATCCGTTGATCAAATCCCTTCCACAACTAAAGCATGAGACGCACACAAGAGCAATGGGTATTCGATACTTGTATGATTGACTCTAGTGCAAGTTGGACATTGAAAGGGATATGCTCTAGATCAATCATAGTGATGATTGTACCACGTCTTTGTTCATGTACATATGATAACGTTGTTTATCAGTTCCCTGAATAAATGTCATGACTTTGTCCATTAGGTACGACTTGATTGTGAAACACATTGTTATATGACTTTATTCTAAACAGGTCCCTGATCCATATCATTACGAGGAGCGGTGATGATTTGATCAGCATACGTATTGGTTGATGCTAATGTTTCACATACCATATATAAAGAGATATCAAACCAATAGTATGGACGCATGTTAGGGAACATGGGCAGTCGGACATACCTACTCCTAGACACTGTGAGTTGTTATCTCTTATAGCCCATCAGCGTATAGTCCCGAGTGGTATACCTATATGGTTCTTATACCTGAGATTGTCATGGATGTCCAGCATGTTGACTCGTATACTTTGGTATCACCAAACGCTGCACCGTAACAGGGTAGTCATAAAGGTGCCTACTGGGTATGCCACGATACATAGCCAAGGGTGTGATAATCAAGATGGAATTTGCCCCTCCTAGATAACAGGAGAGATACCTCTGGGTCCCTCGTGTGGATGGATAGGAAAAGCGCTCGGCCGTGCTAATATGACTAAGGAGTTAGTCATGGTTTGTATCCATTCCACTGCCGAGTGAGATTAGTCGGGCTATCAACAAGGGTGACGCGCATCTCGCCTTGAGCGTGACTGGTATCGGGTGGCAAAGGGATCGGTATGTGAGTGTATCAAGGTTCAGCCGAATAATGATTATGTGCATTCGGGGGTCAATACGTACTGCTAGGTGCCGCTTTTGATTGGTGGATTGGAAACGAGTTTCCGGATCCAATGCCAACTTGCACTGAACCTAACGGGTCACACACTTAACGGGTTGGAACTGTTTAATGGGTTTGTACGTGGATATGAACTGCGTAAGAGATAGAAACCCTAGCGGGCCGAAGCCCACTAGCGTGACTATATAAGGAGAGGCATAGGGGCGGCGTAGATAGATGAGTTGAGCCTTCACATGCATAGCCGTCGCGCGCCCTCCTGCTCGGCAGAAACTCTTGCCGCACGGCAAGGTGATAGCACACCCCGTGATGCATTCCTGCTTGGTACGTGTGGATACCACTAAAGGCGCTGCCATACGTGGACGCGCTGTTCGGTTGCATCGTCAACAAGCGCAGGTGGATCACTCGGCGAACCTCGGCAACCACTCGAGCAAGCACTCGGATACCACTAGGTGAGCACGGGTAATCACTCTACTTGCATGTGCTCCTGGGTGAATCGAGGTAGAAAATTTTAATTTTACGCTTGCGTAACCTACCTGTTTCCCAGCATGCCTCCCCACCGTTGGCCTCCATGTGTGCTTGAAAGAGGGAGAAGAAGAGAGGAAGGAGAAGAAGAAGAAGGTGCCCCGCCTCCTCCCTTTTATCCGCACGGTACTAGCCTCTCCTATGGTGTTCTTGCCCTAGTTTCATGACAGGGAGAGGTGGTGTAAGGTGAGGTCTCCGGTCTTGTGCTCTTTGGGACTCTACTTTCGGAAGGAGATCGACGCCAAGCCTTCGTCTACAACAACTCAATCTACTACACCAATGAATCCCTTCGGTTGAACCGAAGGCCACCTCCTTGTGTGGGGTGCATTGCTTGGAGAAAAATTCACCCTTGTGACCCTTCGGTGGTGCGAGGCCGGTCGGTGACTCTTCGGCGGTGCGGTGAAGAAATCATTCTTGTGGCCCTTCAGAGGTGTGAGAAGGTCGGTGACTCTTCGATGGTGCCGGTGTGGTGTGTGAGGTCTTCCACCAGTGGGAAGAGCTCGTCGCTTGTACGGGTTCGGAGTTCGCCCACCATTCTTTGGTGAAGAGATTCCACTAGTGGATTGGGCAAAAAGGTTGAGAGAGACCTTGGCTTTCACTTGTGAAAGTTTTCCTAACTGTGAGTAGGATCTTGCTCTGAACATCGGGAAACACACGGTTGTCTCTTATCTCCATTTCTCTTGTGTTTGATCAACTTCCTTGTTAGAATTTCACTCGTATTCGCTTCCGCTAACTAGCATCATAGGCTCAACCGATTACTTGGTTCACTAGTTTGACTAACCACTAGCGCAATCAAAGTCGGAATTAAAAGCCGATTCACCCCCCTCTCGGCCTGAGATCCCTTCATAGGCCAAAGGCCGAACATAAGAGAGATACAGGAGAGGGAGAAGGGGAAACACCACAAACACACACAGTGATGAACGACTCCTAGAGCAACAAACCCAGCGGAAACCAATAGCGCAAGACGGCGACCACGACGCCTCCAACAAGGTAGCGATGGAGAGACCCCGCTGCCGTCGCAAAACCGCTAGGGTTTTCACACAGAGCAGGGGAAGGTCCGTGTGGACTATATGGGCATCGGGTATCCTCACGGAAGGCCCATGAGGTAACAAACGGGGGCAACTCAAGTCAGTTGGAAGAGGATAGAAACCACTCGGACTACATGTATGCCTGGGGAGAGAGCCAAGCGTCGATTCCTAGCACTCGGGAGCTAGACCAGTCGGGAAAAGGTGTTACATGAAAAGCATGGTAAAACAAGTACTCGGATAAAATGTCATGAGTAATATGGCGGATCAACGTTTTCATCGCAGGATTGTAATCAAGTCCCTGCGAAGCTCCTTGATCTCACAATGGAATTTTGACTTTTGCGCATAAAGCACATTATCAAACTCGTCACTTGACTTCAATTGCTCAACGACTCCCCGGAGAAATTGAGACTTTTTTCCGACCGCTTACCCATACACTGGGTAGAGACCGGGAAAATGATCAGATGCACTTTAATTGTGATAAAATTTAATATACGAAGGTGGTTTACATCAAACATTCAAAGCTGAACTGTGCCATGTTCTGCATCATTTCTCACTATCCTGTCACCTAGGCGTCATCTACCTCGTATCTTTCCATTTCCTTCCTGCATTTTACACGAAGGGGAGGAGTGTAGGCAGGGCGGCAGGGCGAGGAACCTCCTCGATTTCCGGCTCCAAGCTTCATGAAGCTGGGGCTGGGATAGAACCCTTGGCCTCGGAGGACTGATGAGTGCCCTGAGACGGTGAAGTAGTTGTAGGGGGAGCTGTGTGTTGGGCTGGCTCCTTAACTGGGGCCAGATTGGCTTGAGAATCCGGAGGTGGTGGTGAAGCAGTTGCAGAGGCCGATGCCTTTGCACTTGATTTGCCCTTGGAGATACCTGAGGTGGGTTTCCTGCAAATAAAAAATATCAAAGAACATAACTTCTATGAAACAGCTGAAAGAAGGTGTTATGAGGGGAAACCATTGTGATATTTGAATTTTATGGCCTACACCTTTCCGAGTGGCGTGTTTACTCAGGATTGAGCCGGAGGGTCCTCCTGGCCCTGACGCGGCTTCTACATTAGCAAGAGGAGGTGATGGGGAGCTTGGAGCTTGTTTAGCGGGGGGAGTGTCAGACTTTTGATTTTGGTGGCTCCGATGCAGAAGTGGTGTGGCATCTTCTTCTTCGTCTTCATCCGAGTATTTAAAGATAATCCCTTTGCCTTTATTTTGGATGGAGGCGCGTTAGATGAGTCCTCTACAGGACGCTTAAGCGGTGCTTCTTTATGGCTGTGGCCTTCGGGAACTGGATGAATTGAGAAGAATGCCGCACGATCCTACAAAAGGTTTAAGCTGAGTCAGTCGAAGCGGAATTTCTTGATAACAATCAGAATTGAAAGAAAGGAAATTTCTTGCTTACTGCTAGAGGCGGGCTTGACAGCCGGAAAGGACCTGGGTAGTCAGAGTTCTCAATGATCATGCCCCGGGCAAAGAGGTCAGTTACTCGATCGATCAAAGTTTTCTGGGAGAGTCTATCTGCGCCTTCCCGAGAGGAGTCTTTGGACCCTAAATATTCAAACCCAAGGTGTAAGCGTTCCTTCAAGGGCTGGACACGGCAGAGGTTGTTGTTTAGAACTATTCGCACGCCGGTTAGTCCCCTAGCTTTCAGATCTCGAGGGAGAGGGAGCAATTATCTAACCTGGCTATCTTCGCTCTCGGCGAGTGGAGAAGACCATGAAGTGGGGCAATAGGGCAATTTCCTATGAATGATGGAAGGACTGGCAGAAGGTTGGCGTAGTAAAACCATTCGGCATGCCAGCCCTTGTTTGATGTTTTCATGGGAAGATCAAAGTAAAACTTTTTGGCTCCTTCCTGTAGCTGGAAGCCAGTGCCTCCCACGGCTTTGGGGGTTGTTTTACTGGGAAAGGATTTAAGAAGAAAAAAGACCAAAAAAGATCGAAGTGAGGAGCGATCCCGAGATACGTCTCACAAACATGGACAACGACGGCAATTTGAAAAATAGAATTGGGATTGAGGTGAGTCAACTCGATCCGATAGAAATGTAAAAGCCCCTTGAGGAAGCAGGAGCAATGGAGGCCGAAGCCACGGAGGAAGAACTCGAGGACCACCACCTCGTCGGAGCGGGGGGTGGGGGAGGACTCACCGGCAGCGGCGAGCCATGAGACCAATTATTCCGAGGGGGGCACGCCGGTGGACAAGAGCTTCTAAAGCCGCCGATCTATGGTAATAGACTTCATCCACTCCTTGGCGTTCTTAATCGCTCTCGCGGAGGCGGGAGACGGTGGAACCATGAGCGGATTGGGATTGGTGGTGGCGGAGTGTGCGACGGAAGAAAACCCTAGCGGTGGAGTTCGCTGGAACAAGTGAAACTGCCAGAGCGAGAAATGGGCAGGGTAGAGTGGTTCGTTTCCTTGTTCCCAAATTTAAAGGGCCACGGAGCGTATTTCGGGTCCGGCCTTGTTTGTTGTCAAAGTATGGCTATTCTGACAAATGCTAAATCGAATCTCTCGGGTTTGCCGATTGCTTTTCCCGGAGAAGGATGGTGAAACGCTGAGTGGTAGATCAAGGTTTGGATTGGCTTATTCGCTTGGACGAAGACGAAACAAGTCAGAATTAAGCAAACATAAAGGCTAATGCAGTTCAGATGGCCAAAATATTTTCATTGATAAATGGCTCTTAGGCCAGATTACCGAAGGCTTTTCAGCGCAGCATAGTGAGCTAGGGATCATCGTTGGCTTGCAATGGATCAAAAGAAAAAAAAAATAGGAGAAGCTACCTTACGGCCACATCACATCAAGGATGGAAGTGACTAGTACGTCCTTCATGAGGGTTCGCACTAGGAAAAGCTGCGGGTAGCCGTGGACCAGGACCCTAATGGCTTCCTGGGAGCGGCGTTCCGCGTACTCCTCCCGCCACCGCTGCCATTCGGCGGCCTCGGCAGCACGGGAGGCGGCGATGCCGGCGAGGTACTGGGCGCAGTAGATCTCCCATGGGTCAATCCTTCCTCCTTGGCCTTCTATGGTAGCATAAGAGAAGAAACTAGATGTTTTGCGAGAGGACGAAATTACTTGAAGATTGGATGCGGCTCTATGTGTTGTGTCTGCGTTTTTATATATGTCGGGAATACGAAGAGACACGGATCCGAACCCGTTTGAACACAGTAAAGCCATCATGATGATGGGACGTGAGTGGGTGTGGGTTCAGTTCCCGACGGCGGCATGAGATGCATCGGCTTAGCCAGAGAGGTGCAAAGACTCTTCACATTCCTAAATGGTCTTGGGCACAATTTAATTAAGCAAAGGGCGATCCCATTAACAGGCTTTCTCGACAACGCGTTACAAACAGTAACCTATGTTGTTGACATCGAGCCTAATTTGGCCTCGGTACACCCTTGAGGGCATATGACCAGAATCGCCACCTATTGAAAAATGTTTTATGTCATGCCCCGGCCATGTTGGGTCACTGAACACCCGAGCTAGGCGGCTAGTATTGGGATATGCCCAATAAAAATTATGAGTCGCATATGACGCGGGTTCACGGATAGCGTGGGATACATATGATGTGGACCTAAAACCTTATTGGGCCTCTAGCGTAGAGGGCCCAATAGTGGGCGCTATATAAAGGGATGTGGAGGAGAGGTTGGCATATGCCTAAGCGCGAGTTCTCCCTCTCTCCACTAAACCCTAGCCGTCATCTCTCCCAGGCGTCTGTGTGCCGGTGCTAGAACACTGCGCATGGACGGATTCCAATCCCTGTATGTGTGGATACCGTAGAGGCACTACACCCTGTTGCGCTAGTCAATGTGATTATGCGAATCTGAGGAGGAGACGAAATCTGCTCGCGGACAGATTCTGGACGCGATATTGTTTTGTTGATTCCCGTGGATCCAGAAAGGGTTTCTGGGCGAGACTGGATGCGTTGGAAAGATAATCTCGTTAGCTTTCCAATGAGTGGTATAAAGTTGAAAACGGAGCTCGGATGTGGCCGGGGCGTCCGTTTGAAGGTGCGCTGCTCGGGAAGATCACGAATCCCGGCTAGCGCGCTGAGTACGTCGACGACCTCCACGGCATGGAGATTGGCCATGGCACTCGGCAAGCACTGAGCACCACTGGAAAGCACTCGGTGAGCACTCGGCGGTGATCTAGATTGCTGTGAACGACTACTTCCATACGACTACGTGCAGATCGGTGAATTAGCTTCATCGACTCGTCTTCCGCTGCGCAGCACGTCGTAAGGTCATCTTGATCTATGGTCATTTACTAGCAGGGTGTTCCTGGGTTTCCACGGTAGAATTTGATTCGTTGCTAGCGTAGCAATCCCGCGTTTCCCTTCAATGGTATCAAAGCCATCCTGTTTAATCTTGATCCGAACTGGCGCATATATGATATGCGGCGCATATGTGATATGCCGGGTGGTAGATTTGATCTACTGTTGTTCTAGCCGATTGGATCGGTTATGGTTTGGTTGATTGGATCAATCACTAGTACGTGCTATAAATTTTATGAGTTGAATCGTAGTTCTTATAGATTTGAGCTATTGTTGATTATTGTTTCAATCTCTCTAAATTTAAGTTGATATGGTCGCATATGTGATATGCGGGTACTAGATATGATCTACTACCGTTCTTTGTCTGGCCGATTGGATCGGTTAGAGAGAATCCATATGATTAATGAAATTAAATTTGCATCTATGTATCTCACGGTGATTGATAAGATCAATCAAGAAAAGAGTGATGTGATCACTAGTTTTGGCCGTCGTGCACATTGAGTATGCGGATTCTGATTGGGCTGACCTGGTTGTGGATCGGGCTAACTAGTACTGCTGTCGTGGTGGATGTGTAATGTATTAGTTAGTATTACAATGGGAAAAATTCGTTAAATAATCCACTTTAAATTTAAAATTAATAAAATAGCACACAGTATATAAAAATACCCCGGTGGCACCTGTCCCGCATACTGAGTGGGGGCACGACGCCGCACTGGCGGGAGCGAAACTCCGCCCTTGGGCAAGCGGGGACAAGCAGCGGCGACGCGTGGCGCTGGCAGCGGGAGGCCGGCGGCGTGGCGGCCCAGGAGCTCCCGCCACGCCGCAAGGCGGGAGCAGGCGCGGCGCCGTTTTGGCCGTAACACGCGCGCGGGAATCTGGAGTGCTATCATTTCATGTCACTGCTCTCACATGCATTTGTTCGGCGATAAACCAGCCACCGACACATTAGCAAAAGGTAATTACCATTTAGCACTAATTAATCGCAATTACCAAACACAGTAATGAGATTTCTCAGCCTATATAAACTAACGTCTGCGCGAACGACGACCTCACTCCATCAGTTGCTTTCATTTCCGGTTCAGCTTCAGGTAGTCCAGTTGGGAAGCGTGCACGGGCATTTGTTTTGCTGCTCCAGCTTCAGTTGCTCCAAGTCGAGTTCATTTCTTCTGCACTTCTTCTGTGTTGAGGTAATATTTCATGTATAAAAATTGGTGACTGTGCTTAGCATTTTATGTATGAAAATTTACATAATAGTAATATTTCATTAGTTCATATAAGGTAAATAAATATTTTAGTAGTAGAAGGAAGTAAAATGAAAAATAATAGAGAGTATGGATTAATTGTGAGGTTAAATTGGATCCATGAGAGAGGTAGAGTGAGAAGCCGAGAAAGAAGTAAGAAGCTATATAGCTAGAGAGAGAAATAAAGTGTGCATGCATGCATCATGCCAGCTAGGTGCGAAGAAATGATGAGAGAGAAAGATGGAGTTTTACAGTGCTAGAAATTTAAGGGAAAAAACTAGCGTTGTTGTCGCACTGGCTTGCAGAACAGCAATAGTAAATTAGTTAATTAGCTCCTTATGTTGCATGCATGCAGTGGTAACAAAATTGCTGCTCAGTAATAATATGTACCACTATATTATTGAAGCATGAATGCATGTAAGAAAATAAGAAGTTGTGCAAATTTCTAAAAATAAGAATATTCCAGAATAATATGTTAGTAGTGGAAGTAGGCCAATTGAATAGCTTAGTAGGTATATATATCACGAAAATGACCATGAAATTTTAATTAAGTAGTAGGAAGGTTCGTGTAACAAAATATTTAAATTGAATGTAAGACAGACACTCCGCAGAGAAAGACAGACATCCACCAATAAAAGTATGTGCATTGGACCCCATTGATTCCTGTTTTGTCCAGGTGCTCACAAAACCTTAAATATAGTCAGAACCTATCAATGTTTGATGCGCACCACGAATCAACGTTAATGGGAATTAATTAGTGTATAATTAGTGGGTATATTACTCGTTATGTTAGGCTTCAATCTAAAGTTTGTAGTGCGTACAAAATAATTAGTCAGAAGAAATGATGTTTTGGTAATTATTGCAGGCAGTTTCTGGTTTCATTTTGGAAGAGATTATTTTGACAGGCAAGTTCGCATTATTTAATTAGTGAGTTATATTTAAATTTGTATTCGGACTTAGTGTAATAGAACCATAATTAATTTAATTATGGCTCAGTGATTAATTAGTCATTTTTTGTATGCGTATAATAATGGCTAGTTAGTGAAACGTTAGTGAAACAAGGACGTATAATAATGGCTAGTTAGTTCCCATTATGAATATGACATATGTAGTGGATACATATTTTTCTGTTTATGTAGGCTTATGTAAATGGAATAATAATAAATTTTGATTGTACCTTACTGATTAATTAGTAATTTTATTATTTTGGACTTAGTGATTATTTAATTGACATGCGTATATTTTAATTCGAGCATAGTGAGTTAGTAGTATTTTTTTATTTTGGCCTTAGTGATTATTTAATTGACATGCATATATTTTTATTCGAGCATAGTAGTTATATTTTGTTACGTAGTTTAATTTTTCATGTACGTAATAGTTGTTAGTTGTCCAGATTACGGACGTAGATGGAGACACCACTGCATATATTTTACGGAGATGCACCCGCGGCGGTGCAAGGGAATTTCTTTAGCATGCACCCATGCGACCATGTGCAGACCACAATAACAATGCCAATAGAGCTATAAATGCTATCGAGGACAATTACTAGAAAACTCGGCATAAACCGTCATGAATACAAGCTAGTCCTACACGGTGTTAGACCATGCCCGGTTCCAAATAGTACGGTGTATGTGTACAACCTATGGCCACTCAAAAGTAAGGGGGCTTGGACGTATTACGTGAATAAGTCGGAAGAAGAAGGGTTTCAGTTTGGCGTGTACGTCCGGCCGGAGCCACGAGCTTCTGAGGCTGGGCCGAGCAATACCGTAGAAGGGGAGGGACAGAATACAGTGCCGCATGTCAATGAGGAAGACCCGATGGCTAGTGTCCTGACAGGTGTTGAGGCACTAGGCACGGACACGGAGCCGGGGCCGCAGTGGACGTGGGAGAGATAGATGCGGAGGCCCTGGCTTAAAAGGGTAACGAAGGTGGTGAAAATGCAGAGGAAGAAGAGGACGATCCGATGCATGCCATGCAGTATTATCGTGCCCTGGATGCTTCAAATTGGGTCATAGGTGACCACTCCAATATTTCCACGTGGGGGTATATGCATAGGGACATAGCAGTGGGGCACGAGTTCAGCACGAAGGAAGAGGTCATCCACTTTGTGAGCAACTATGGTGTAACCACACGGCGTGAGCACTTTGTCGCACGGTCCAATCCGACCATGTACGAGGTGAAGTGTGTGAAGAGACATGAGTGCTCACTTTATAATCAGTAGGTATGAGCCGCACACCTGCACGGAGGAGTTGGTACGTAATATTAACAGCAATGTGGATTCCAAATTCATAGCCCATATGTTGTTATCTGCAATTCAGGCAGACATATCCCTGAAACCACACTCCATCATGGCTAAGGTGCAGAGCCGCACTGGCATGTCTATCAATTATCACCAAGCATGGAGAGCAAAGCAGAAGGCACTTAAAATCTTGTTCGGGGATTATAGGGAGTCATACATTGGGCTCCTCATCTTCTTCGTAAGATACAGGAGAGCAACCCTGGGACACGCTATGTTTCCGCACATGAGCCAGTATATCTCCAAGATGGAAGTGTCGCGCCAAACCACTTCTACTTGATGAGATTGTTTTGGTCCTTCGGGCAGTGCATTGAGGCCTTCTGCCACTATCGTCCCTTGATATGTGTGGATGGGACGTTCCTCAGTGGCAGGTACTACGGTACTCTGCTAACTGCATTAGCAGCTAATGGGAACAACCAGATACTACCTCTCGTGTTTGCTGTTGTTGAGAGCGAGAACAATGATAGCTGGAGGTGGTTCCTGTCTTTGCTGAAAATTCACGTCGTCATGGATCGGCCTAGAGTGTGCCTCATCTCGGACCGCCACATAGGTATCCTAAATGCAATAGAACTTTTCACCACGGGAGACGTACCAATGTGGCCAGACGTGCGTTCTCGGTGGTGCATGCGTCACTTGGGGGCAAACCTGTACAGCTCATTCAAGAGCAAACCTCTAGTTAAGAGGTTCAAGACAATGTGTCTGCAAAATCAGGTGCGCAAATTCAATGCCTTGTTCAATCAAATCAACGAGCGCACTAAAAGGATGGTCTAGGAAGAGCAAACAACCGGAGGGGTCCAAATAGTAGAGGGGCAGCAGGTGACCAATCGCCGTAACATGACCTTTGCTCAGTGGGTAGCAGGCAAACCGGCGGAGAAATGGTCTCTTGCCCATGACACTGATGGCTCCCGGTAAGTGTTTCGTATATAGAATGTCATTTTCTATTCCGTTGGAGCGTAAATTCATGACGTCTCGTGTTGCAGATACACAGTGATGACAACAAACATAGCGGAGTCATACAATAATGTGCTAAGAGGCGTGCGGGGGCTCCCAATATGCACAATCATTGAGATGACCTTTTTTAGGATAAGAGATTATTTCCGCGACCGAGGCCTGGCTGCAATGCAAATCACCAGCATGTTCTGCCCCCACGTGGAAGCCATCCTAGAAAAGCGTCGTCAAAAATCTCAGCACCACCGCGCATCAATATATGATATGAATGATAACATCTTCAGTGTCCAGTGCAAGCGGAAGTACACGACTGGATTTGCCGCGGGAGATAATCAACATAGGTGTCAACTTGGGGCGCACGAGGCGATTTGCACTTGTAACAAGCCTCGCCTTGAACACATCCCATGCTCGCACGTTTTGGCAGCCTGTCGAGATCTAGCTGGTAATGATGGCACCCAATATGTCTCCCCGTATTACACCATGAATGCGATAAGACAAACATGGGCTCCTAAGATGGCACCAATTAATCTTGGTGCGGGCTATAAAACATCAGAGGGTCCAACATTCCATCCATTTCCTACTACAAAACGTCGTGAACCCGGCCGTCCGCGCACGACGCGACTACCAGGTGACATGGATGCTGCCGAGGCTGGTGTTGGTTTGCGGCGTTGTCGTATATGTAAACAGTCAGGCCATGACTGTAGGCGGTGTCCTAATCAGGGATAACCGTATGATCGTGCGACGTTTTATTTCATCCAATTGATGATGTTGTAATAAGACAATTGAATCCATTGTATCCTAGTCTTCATCTTTATGTTGCATGGGAGATTTATTTCATTTACATTTACCTTGTTTTTCATATGTGTACGATTCAATCCATTGTATCGCAGTATACAATTGCAGCATACTGAAATGGCGCTTCCTGAGTTTCTGTCTATGGTCACCGATGCCTGTCACAGGTCCGCCAAATGGGAGAATGGCACAGAACAGGTCAGAATGCTGAGTATGTTTATGTCATATTTACATTTCATGTGCTAACACCATATATTTTTATTGTAGATGCATCAATTTCGACTTAGGGGGTCGCGCCAGATAAAAAATTTTGACCTTAGGTATACCATGTTCCTGGAGCGTGCGGGACTACTATCGTGAGCCCTTACTATTAACGGGGCCGAAGTGGGAAACAACTGTTTCACACCACTTCCAAAACTTGACCCTGGCCTAGTCACCGCACTGGTCGACCGGTGGCGTCCTGAGACGCACACATTCCACTTGCCATTTGGGGAAATGACGATTACCTTGAAGGATGTTTCCATGCTTACAGGGTTGCCGATTTCTGGTTGACCCTTTGTTGTCAGCAAACCAAGCAAGAACGCTTGGAAAGCATATATCCAACAGAGGTGTTTCTATCGTCTTTGTTATTACATTTTTTTAATATTGTGCTGGTAGTACGCATACTAATCACTTCGAAATTTATGCAGGTTTGGAATTGCCTATGACGGCAGCGACAACGGTGTCTCCATGTCATGGCTGGACCTCAAATCTGAGTCCGGCCCTTGCCCTCCTCATGCTGACCCCGCCACCGTTATGCTGCACTACGAGGTCTACCTGTACTATCTTCTCGCCGGTGTAATGTTCACTAATGGTAACGGCGACTCCATACCTCCCCACCTAGTCTTTGTGGCCCGTGACCTTTGCAACGATGATATATTTAATGATGATTACGAGTCATTCAGTTGGGGATCTGCCGTACTGGCGGATACATACCGCGAGATGTGTGCTGCGTGCCAGCGGGTATCCCCGAATGCAATATTTGGTGCTTGTCCACTGCTCACCCAATTGTGGTCATGGAGCTACCTGCCAATGAACCGTCCCAGAACCGCAATTCAGTACTACCCCATACAGGTGAATGAGGCCATCCAACCAGCAGCGAGACTAACAATGGGGTATAGATGGATGCATGCCAGGCTGCGGTGGTTGACAGACACGGATAGAGCATCTTACTTGCGACTGGTGTCCGACTTCGACACCATCACAGCTGACCAAGTGATATAGGATCCCTTCTGCCCCATGTCAAGCTATGAAATCTCATCGGGGGGCTTACTGGCGAGCTCATACGGTGGCATTCATGTACAATATTGGATGACAACTTGCTTCCTAGTCTGCATGAATGCCGTCGAGGAATATTCTCTGGAACGCGTTCAACGCCAATTTGGTTACCGGCAGACATTCCCACTCCCAGCACCTCGCCATCTTGGGCACTCCCATGGGTATGCAATTATTTTTTCGTACCATTCGTATGATACTTTGTCATGTTTTTCAATTCATCTATTTAATCCTTACAATCTAATAGACAGTTATTCATACTCTCAGGCTGAGTACCTCCGGACGCAACCG
This sequence comes from Raddia guianensis, assembly GCA_036346415.1. Classification (NCBI taxonomy): domain Eukaryota; kingdom Viridiplantae; phylum Streptophyta; class Magnoliopsida; order Poales; family Poaceae; genus Raddia; species Raddia guianensis. The sequence goes on along the minus strand of CM070538.1, from coordinate 40,856,091 downwards.
TGATTGGGCGAATGTCCATAGGAACCACATCGAGCGGTGGACGGAAAGGGCAACCGACGATGTCTGGATCCCTGATGAACCCGCGCAACTAACGGACGTCTGGGGCTACATGGAGTGGTACAGGGCAAGGACGAGATGCCAGATTGCTGCACCACAGGCTGCAGCACCACCACTACGCCAACCAGAGGGATACGCCCAACGCGTTCATGTTATGGTATGATGCATTATCTCACTATGGTTTTTCTATGTTCCATACTTCATATGGCCTTTTTACTGGTCATTGCAGACACAGGAGGCAGGATCATTGCACGACCATGCGGTGCAACTAATATCACAACCGCCGCGGACAGGCCAATCATCCAATTCGTCTTTGAGGGGCCTGATTAGAAGGGCAGGACATCGCCTGTCCGCTGCAATTAGGGGGGTTGGTGGGCACAGGTCACGCCGGGATGATGGACAAGAAAGCCCTGCGTGAGAAGATAGCCCCGAGTATCCAGCTCATCCAGCATCCGCTGCTCCCGCAAGAACACAATCGATGGATAGGCGTTCCCCAGCTCCTTCAGCTCCACGTCGGCAGTCTGAACCTCCTCGGGCTTCCACGTCAACACACTTTGAACCCAGTGCCCACCCTCCGTCGCCCTTCATAGGGCAAGGTACTCAGATGGGTTTCAACATCAACGCCATGTCAGTGCCATCACCACAAGACTACGATGACTATTTAGGCACACATGAAAGTACATACGATACCGCCTGGCAAAACATGGGAGGATCGATGCTGGATGCTACATTGTCGTCGACTCATACATTCGAGAATATACTCGGCCAAGCCACCTTTTCCAGCCCCATCCCCCATCCAGATCAGGCAGGAGGGTCCAACTGGTTCGGAGCTCAGACATCCTATGGTGTCCCTCAGCAGCCTGTGCATGGGGAGCAAACCGCATACAATGTCCAACCCCAAGCGGTGCATGGGGAGCAAACCCCATATACTGTCCAGCCGCAGGTCATGCAAGGTCAGCAAACCCCATATCAACAAAGCATGATGGCCAGTTTCCCATATTTTGGGGGTTCTAGCTACCCCATCAGTTCACAAGCGGGGTACATACCAACTGGGGTGGAAGAACAACGGCAAGCTCGATTTGGACCCTCTCAAGCCGCAGGTCGCCGTACCATCAATCCACCGGACCACTACACTCCAAGCACATACGACACAAGGGGTCCCCGGGGATAAGTGCTCTCCTGTCATGTTTTCATATGTAATGAATGTAATAAATGCAATGGAAATTTCTTATTTGTTTGGTCTGTTTCAATCATTTACTTTAAAATTATTTAGGGCTTTCAATTAAATGAAATTTGACTCATTTAGTCATGATTGATATATTCTACAAAATACGTTACAGTACACCACATTTCATAGAACACGTATATATTTTAAAAAATGCGGCGATATATGTTAAGCGAAATTGCAGTTTAAATTTCATTTTAAATTTTTCTTTGATTAAAAATTTCCATCAAATATTCAACAAAATATATGGTTTTGTAAATTAAAGTGCTTCAAATGTTGTAGTTTAATAAAATGTACAACATACAACAACATATATATTCTACAAGTTAATTACTTGGCATGAAATGAAGTTCTCCCGCTCATTTTAAATGTTTTAGGCGCCGATTCTGCGAAAAACGGCGCGTGCAGTCTTGTGTGTGAGCCTGCTCCCGCCGTCTTGGCGGCGTGGCGGAGCTCTCTAGGGCCGCCACGTCGCCCGTCCGCCATGCGCTGCCAGCCACAGCGTCGCTTGCTGCGCTATCCCGCCGTGCCCGATGGCGGGAGCTCTGCTCCCGCCGTGCAGCGTGGCGGCCACCACTCGGGGCGGCGGGACAGAGTGCCAGTCGGGGTATTTTTATATACTGTGTGTTATTTTATTAATTTTAAATTTAAAGTGGATTATTTAACGAATTTTTCCATTACAATGCGCGTGTGCTCTGCTACGCATGCGTGGGGAACAGTTTGTTGGCTACACGATGCATGTGTATTGCTGGTCGGTGGTAGCTTGTACTTGTGGTATGTGGGTTTAGGCCAATACGATTAGCCAATATGTTTTGGTTAATTAATATGATTAATTATCTAATTACCCTGGCCATGGTATGAACTGGTTTGGGTCTTCATCTCGAGCAATTGTTGCTGAAACGTTGATTACCATGATTTGATCTCAGGCCACTGAGCTGTTGCTAATTGGATCCGTGCCTTTGCTGCTCGGGGTGCACTGCCCGGTTGCCAGGTCGCTGCTCGGCAGCACTCGACGCCTGCCCGGTAGTGCTCGGCGATGCTCTACGCAACGCAACGAGGTATTGCCTGCATGCATGTTTGTACTTGGACATATCGGTAACGAGCAAATTGTTACTCGGTTGACTTGATATTGTTCGACACTGCTCGAAATTGCTCAGCACTACTCGGACTACTTAGTAACGAGCAAATTGTTGCTCGGGTTACTCGGTGCTATTCGGTAGTATGTGCCGGTAATGTGACACTGCTCGGTGCTGCCCATACTACTCGGCTTTGCTTAGAGGAACCTGAGTTGGTTGCGGTTGTTCGGCTACTCGGCACCACTCGGTTCTGCTAGCATGAGCTCGAATTGGTCGGATAGCCTCGCCGCATGTTGGGATTTGGATCTCGAGCAGCGGTATAGCCACGCTGTTAATGGCCCTTAGAGTTGGAGTTCCACGTCAGTACCAGATGTCTCGAGCGCTGGTCGCCTTATGAGTTTCCCTTACTGCTATAGTGCCTCGGCGGTTGGTTGAGGCCGTATGACTATTAGGTAGTCTGTCATGGGTAAGATTGTGAATAGGATTCACAGTTCAAACCCTGCCGACTGATTTATTAGTAGGCTGATTGGCTTAATGGAATATTCATTGGATCAATGTGCCATGGGCAAAAGGCGTGAATATGATTCACTATGGGAAAATGTTTCCACTACACTGATTATTTATGTGCTTTTCATAATTGCTATGAGTTTACTTTATTTGGTAGAATTTGATTCTATGCAAATATATATGAATAGTTTGATCCTTGTGTATACGATGCATGTGTAGGATATTACTGAGGCTTACATATTGATTTGTAATACTTGATTAATATCAAGTAGATGGCCCGGTGGACAGGAATGGACACATAGTGATAATGATCACCGCGTCTTGGGTCATACTTGTGCACAGTTTAAATAGTGTATTTTTCTGTGATGGTTTTTCTACTATGCTCAGTGTTCACCTAGTCGGCCGCCTAGGCCGATTACAGGGCCAGAGCCACGTTGACCCACCCGGTGTCACAGGACACCGGGTCCAAAAATTTTTTTAGCGATGATACACAATGCGGATCCATGTGTGAACCCCCCCTGCTCAACACATGTGAACCCCCTCTCCAGCACAATGTGGCAACTAACTAGCACTCCAGTAGAACGTCCATACATGATCCTGGCCCAACAAGCAACAGCAAACCATGAGCTAAAGAGGGTTCTTTGCTTTCCTTGATTATCATATCGTTCTGATAATGTGCCAAACGGCCACGCCTGAAATTCTTAAGAACATGTAATAATACTTGCAATTTTCTTATTTTTAAATTTTAATCATTTTGTTCTTTTTTAAGGTTATTAAACCCAGATGATATATTTTGTGAGTGCACATTTTTTTAGCGATTCCGCTTTTGATTCAGTGTTGTTGGCTTTGAAGGCATTGAATTATTGATCTTTTGTAATTATGTATGATATAATATCTATCTATTATGTAATTAAAGGAGTCACCACATTAACTCTAAGATACTAGAAAATCACACATTAATAAGAGAGAAAAAAGATCTACACCATTGATTATTGTGAGACCAAATTATAACGGTATAGATTAAAATAATAGATCAAATCCACTACATAATAAAATAAAAGCAACAAAAAGTGGTCAATATCAAATACGAGATTACAAAAGGTGTCCAAATCAAATACGAGATTAGAAAAGGTCCATGTCAAATATGTAGCTGCACAAATGCACGAGACATGCACCTTGCTCGTTATATATGCACTATACTATAAATGGCATTGTTCTTTTTCAACTAAAATCACCAGAAGATTATAATCTAAATAGGTTACGGACTCTCAGTATGAGTCTTGATCAACAAAAATATTATTCAAAATGGTTTTGGAAGTTTTTTAAAAAACCACTCAAAGCCTTACAAAATTTAACAAAAAAATATTACAGACACATACATATGCATGTCTAAGTGGTGCACCAGGGTAGTTTTTGCTCTAGTTCCGCCCCTGGCCGATTAGGCGGCGATTAGTCGCTAGTCTGCAACTTTCCGCCTCGTTTAGGCCCTAGTCGGTGAGTTAGGCGGAAATCCCGATTAGGCGGTCCTAGGCGGTCTTAGGCGGACTAGGCGGGTGGGCCGGGACGGGTTTAGGCGGGCTTGGGGCGGCCTAGTCAGCGCCTAGTGACCAACTAGGGGATGGCTAGGCAGGTGAATCGAGTGAACCAGCCCGCACATGGCCCAAATATGTGAATAGGCATTACACACTAGGGTTTTTCTGTCTATATATGTCTATATATGTATTTTGTGTATTTAATTTAAGGGATAAGTCATATATTTGGAGTTGTAAAATGATGTATATGATAAGTTGGATACTAATATTTTTATATTTTTGGGAAAAATAAAAAAACGACTAGACCGCCTAGTCTCCGTCTAGTCCGCATAGTCTCTAGTCTGTAGGTATCCGTCTAGCACTTGACTAGCGTTTAGGCTAACATTGGCTATGCTAGCACTTGTAAGTTGGCAGATAAGTTCTTGACAAATCAGGGACGCCGTCTTCTTTCATGTACAACAGGGTGAGTGTAGCCTAACACGTGCATTCACATGCATAGTGTTGGTTTGCTTATCAGAGTCATCCTAATAGGATTTGGGACTTCAGGGCATCAGGGTTGGGTGCCAGGCATATGATGCCACCCCAACAAATAAGAGTCACATACGATGTGATTGGCAAGGAGTTGTCTTACCTATGTTGTGGGTTCAAGTGGTATTGACAAATCATTACCCGAACTGCAGTAACCATGGATCTTGTCCCATCGCGAGTCATTAAAGGGAATATGACTTGAGTGGGAGTATCTTCGCTAAATTGTTAAAGGAGGTACGCACATAAACATAGTTTAATATTTGTCGATATACCTGATGCTTTACTTTCGAGCTATATATTTGATTAGAGAATCTTGATATATGGGTGATGATTCATATTATTTTGAGAATTGTTCTCTAGTTAGTAAGAAGGAATATTTGTTCTAAAGAGTAGTAACTTGATGAATCATCTTGAAATGCAATCTGTAATCAAAGTGTTTACTAGAAGCACTATGATAATTTTATTTGTGATGATTCTCATTCTTGCCAATATGAAATTTGAGTTTTTATAGCAAGATGAAATCATGGATGTTCGCAATATTATTGTGGATTGGTGGGTATGTTTGAGAACCAAATAAGGGCTAAAGGATTTGATCCCTAAGTCATTTTTTGGGTGTAGATCAACACAAAAGAAAATTCGATCAGCGGTCATATGTGGTCAATATGATTGATTGCATTGGATAATGGAAATATGATTTTCTTTTGTCTAATGGTTAGCTATGGATGTGATTTTCGGTTGCTCTTCATGATGATGAATTGCTTGAAGAAATCACTGACCGAGGTGCATATGATGCATGTTAGAATCAAAGAGCATTAAGATTAGCTTTATTAAGTGATGATGGTTCGAAAGACTGGTCGACTTATGGAGGAGGCCGAGTCGTGTGTAAAAGGGACAGGTCGAGTTAGACCTAAGTAATAATCTAGACTTGTGAAGTCCAAGATTGACACTACATGTAGCTATTGTGACTACCTAAACAACTATAGGCCACCGCATATCTCCATATGCATCCTGGGTGTTAGATTGAAGCTCTTCTAACTCCATTCCCAGGAATCTTCCCTAGTTGTGGTGCTTTCATGCTTTAGCCTGTTGAAGGTCTTGTTATTACTCTTCTCCTCAGGATGAGAAGCTTCTAGCTAGTCAAATGTGCCTAATTTCTGCTCTTGTTACTTTGTTCCATACTCCCCCATGGACTTATGGTACAAGTCCATGATGCGTCTAGGAGTGCGAGACTTGCACGACCAACGGTCCGCGCACCCATACCTATAGCATAGACGAGAGGAAATGGTTGGCATACTATTTTAGGGCTTTTGTTGGAGAACCCCCTTTCATTTCCATTTCCTTTACCTTTCTACTTTTTTTTTTCTTTCTACATGCCATGATGCTGTCATGGCTCCTTCTTCCCCTTTCCCTTGTGGTGACGATATTCTTAGTGTTGGCATATGCTTCAAGCACATCTATCATCCCAATAGGGCGAGTTTGATGATTTTTCATCAGATTTTTCAGATTTTCATCATGCTTCTTCTGTCTCTAGTAGTGTGAAAATCAACTCAAAATGTTTCTTATACCTACAGTAACAATACAACTACTTGGAGTATCCTCATACTATGTGTAAAGGGTGACTAAAGTTTTGTTAATTATCTTAGCATCCGTCGCATTTTTGTTATATAGAACCTCACCTTTAACATTATCCTATGCAGTACAAAGTTGTATGCAACTAGATTTAATTAAGGTCTTGGAAGTGCAATATCGTCCATCCTCTCTATGCTTCTCGCAAGGGAACACACATCTATTGGTCATAGTGCTTTAGGGAGTTTTATAGAGCAAATGGACCCCCTCCACCATATACTAAATTTTCATGTCTATGTAGAGGTGGTGAGGTATGAAGTGCAAAGCTTCATAATTAACATTTCATAGGTTAGATAGTGCACCATCTGCAGGGGCATAATGGTGACACGAGGAGTGAACATTCAAATTGATTTTTACATCCATTGCCAAGTCAGATAGTTGCTCCCATCAAACGATATCAACAATTTTCCGCCTGTTGATGTGACATATCCTACATTCAATGCATATATTTTCTTTAAGAAAACATGTCAAGCTCATTTACGAGGTCGGAATTAATAATTGATAACAAGTCTTATGAAAAAAATAATAGCTCAAAATATATGTGAATAAACAATAAATAATGTTGGGAATTAAACAAGTATGACTTTTAGTTAGTTTTATCATTAACCATGGATTTATCTATAAATAACCTAAATTTTATTTATAATTAGGCCCAAGAGGGACAGTTAGGGTTCGGGATTCTATCCGCCAGCTTCACACCTAGACGCCTTCATGTCACCATGCATTGTCGTCTAGGGCACATTCTATGCCACCATGCGTCGTCCTTGGGACCATAGGGCCAAGATGCCACACCGTGGTGCAACCCATGGTAACATGTCAGGTCACTGCACCACCCTCGATGTCGGGGTGCCGTGCTATTGTGCCATCGAGTCGAGGGCGCCACATTTCTAATGACCCTCATATGAGCATCCAACAGCTCCTCTATAGTCTTCTCTAAAATAATATTCATATCTCTATGAATAGTGTTTTAGAAGGAGTATAGAGGGACTATTTGGGGACGCTTAACATGTTATAATTTACATGTATTCACTCAATCACAAACTACATATTATATACAACGACACAAATGGGAGTAGAGAAAACAGATGGCAATAGATAGTCTTTTTTTATCTCAATTGGTCAAAACTATATATAATGAGGTGCCACTTATATTTATAGTCCTACCATAATTTGGATTTAGTCATACACTAATTTGGATTTATCCCTAATACCTGTAGAAGTAAACCATGATGGACCGAGCTTTACCTCGTAAGATTGCAACAATAAAACCCAGAACCAACACCACTCTAATAATACTCTAATTCAAAATGTAAGGTCCAATCTGATTAAAAGTTTTTAAACTTCATATAATTTTATCAACAATTAGTCAAATTATATGCATCTTTAGTACATAAAAAGATGTACCCATAGTTTTGTATTCACACCACTTTCAACAGAGCATTATTTTGTAACAATTGAAAACATGTAATAAGACAAATTTAATGGTCAAACTTTTTAAAATAAAAATATGCCCTATAAAAAAAGAGTAATAAACAAGTTCAAACTACCTAACAATTTTGTAACAACAAAAAATGGTAGCCCGATTGCCCGAACTAACATGAAGCAATCGAGCATAAAAGCAAAACTAAACATTGGACCAAACATGAGATATGACATGGTACAAAGTGATGTGATATATTGTATGAGTATTCGTTAGTAGCGAGGCACGTTCACTCGACAAGTCTTGAATTGCCTTTGCAATGCATTGGACTAAACATGAAAAACATGACATATATCATAAAATGACGTCGCCATCTATAGAAATCTAAAATCTTTCAAATAATAAAATGGATAACTTGATGCAAAGCATAGGAATTAGATATCAATTCCTAAATAAACAAAGACACGGGCATGGCACAGTGCACAGGGCATGATAATGATACTTACCTACAAAAAGGGCATCAATGGACACGTCAAAATTGGAGAGCGCCGAGTACTTCCATGCAGGGGCGGAGCCACGTTAACCCACCCGGTGTCACAGGACACCGGGTCCAAAAAAATTTTTAGCGATGATACACAATGCGGATCCATGTGTGAACCCCCCCCCCCTGCTCAACACATGTGAACCCCCTCTCCAGCACAATGTGGCAAACTAACTAGCACTCCAGTAGAACGTCCATACATGATCCTGGCCCAACAAGCAACAGCAAACCATGAGCTAAAGAGGGTTCTTTGCTTTCCTTGATTATCATATCGTTCTGATAATGTGCCAAACGGCCACGCCTGAAATTCTTAAGAACATGTAATAATACTTGCAATTTTCTTATTTTTAAATTTTAATCATTTTGTTCTTTTTTAAGGTTATTAAACCCAGATGATATATTTTGTGAGTGCACATTTTTTAGCGATTCCGCTTTTGATTCGATGTTGTTGGCTTTGAAGGCATTGAATTATTGATCTTTTGTAATTATGTATGATATAATATCTATCTATTATGTAATTAAAGGAGTCACCACATTAACTCTAAGATACTAGAAAATCTCACATTAATAAGAGAGAAAAAAGATCTACACCATTGATTATTGTGAGACCAAATTATAACGGTATAGATTAAAATAATAGATCAAATCCACTACATAATAAAATAAAAGCAACAAAAAGTGGTCAATATCAAATACGAGATTACAAAAGGTGTCCAAATCAAATACGAGATTAGAAAAGGTCCATGTCAAATATGTAGCTGCACAAATGCACGAGACATGCACCTTGCTCGTTATATATGCACTATACTATAAATGGCATTGTTCTTTTTCAACTAAAATCACCAGAAGATTATAATCTGAATAGGTTACGGACTCTCAGTATGAGTCTTGATCAACAAAAATATTATTCAAAATGGTTTTGGAAGTTTTTTAAAAAACCACTCAAAGCCTTACAAAATTTAACAAAAAAATATTACAGACACATACATATGCATGTCTAAGTGGTGCAGTAGGGTAGTTTTTGCTCTAGTTCCGCCCCTACTTCCATGTACAATGATGAGTCACAATCTAGAATACTGAGGGCACATTGCCACATTGTACATGTCTGAATCTAGAAATAGGGTGATGGAAAAATCCAGAAACATCTTATGCTGACAGGCAGTAGCTTTGTTTTGCTGTGACAATTACTAGAAGGTACCCACAGATGAACACAATCTTACCAGCCAAACAGGAACATGTTTGGAAACAAGCCATGAAGAGTGAGTAGCGGAGATAGCTTAGTTTCTTCCAGGTAATCGATGGAAGAAATTAGGCAAAGCAAGGAACGTTGGGGCTCACACGTTGTATGCAATCACATAAAGGACACGATTTACGGCCATTGCTCAGTCGAAGCAATTAGTCATGGAGTACAATATGCTCCATTCCGTCAGGTAGGTTGGATAAAAATATGTGCAGTATGGTTTGGTTGGAGTGTACCATATTATTTTGGATTCTTGATTTGTACGAGTGGTTAAAAACACTGCTTTACACAATCACAACACTAGTATTTCACTAGTACATCATGTACAACCTTGTGACATACTATGCATCTAAACCTAAATTATTGAATTGTTTGTAGTACCATAAACAAATATGCTGAGGAAGTCATTGCATACAAGTTAAAGAAACCTCAATTCACACTTAATTGCAACAGACAACGTCGGACCGATCTCTTCAATTGTTTATAAAGTAGTCTATGTCTTACATTTTGACCAAATACTGCAGGGAAACCAACACTGCATACACAATTCTCCAAGTACCACAACTGTGAAGAGAGGTGCATTAAACTATCCTACAAGCTGAATTTTTGACCTGAATGAAAGAATAAATAGTCACCATATTGATAAGCATTCCCATTAATGTCATACTTGGCATCCATCCTCATCGGTTTTTCTTCCTCATCTGATTACATACTTGTTGGCAGTCAACACAATTCTGAAAGATTCAGTTGCCACATGGTGCCTATGTGCCTTTCTTTGACATGTTCTGCTTCCGTTCCCTGAACAACTCCTTCCAGAGGTTCCAAATCCAGAGGTTGCTTACTGTGATTGCCAAGCCGACGACAATCATCCAAGAAATGCGCACCCACCATGGGATGACGTCGACGGCCTGCCCGGACAGGTAGAATAGGCTCATCCTGAGGAAGAAAAGCGGCCCGGCGACGCCCCTGACGATGGTGTACATCACGTAGAACGGCGGCGACAGGACGCGGTAGACCTTGGCGGCGGTGGGCGCCTCTGACCGCCAGATCCCAGCGAGCGTCCAGACGTTCTGCAGGAGGCTGGTGACCTCGGCAAGGACGAGCAGGACGAGGAGCGCGTAGGCGCCGTGGCGGACGAGGTAACGGCAGGTGAGGAAGACGAAGAGCGTGGCGAGGTGGTGGGCGATGAAGAGGTGGTCCCCGGGGAGGAAGGCGAGGTAGTGGAGCAGGTCCATGGTGAAGTACGCGATGCTGTAATCGAGGACGTGGTCCTGGAGGCGGGTGTTGGGCGCGGCGAAACCCCACGCCGCCGCCGGCTGCGAGAGGATGGTCCCCGCCGCGGCGAGCGCGGCCGGGGTGCCGTGCGCGAGCGAGATGAGGCAGCTGGCGCCGTCCAGCCGGTGCCGCGGAGCCCACCGCCGGAACAGGGCGAGGTGGCCAGCGCAGTAGATGGCGGCGTAGATGGCCAGGAAAATCGGGTAGAGCCACCGCTCGTCGGCAGCCAGGGAAGCCAGTAGCCCCTCCATGGCGACGAGATTGGCGCCGGGAGCCGGAAATCGGGGGAGAGATCCGCCGGATCGAGGCGAATCTCGCGGGGCTCCGGCGGGAAGGGGGATTCGACGGAGGGGTAGGTTTTGGGCGACGAAGCGGTGGAGTTGGATGCCCCTCGTGCGGCTGCGGCTGCGGCTGTGGTTCTTTGGTTTGTTGTGTGAACCAGAGGGGCCGTGGCCGTGGAGGAGAACGCGAGGTTTAGGTTTGGTTTTGAACGAACAGGCTCTCTAGAATATAATTATGTTCAAAGAATAGGCATAGTAGGTTTTTTATATATGGGGTAATCCTAATATCATTTAGGAAAAAGTCCATTTTAGGTACCCAAACTATCACGAAGGTCTAACAAACCCCCTAAACTATGGTTTGATCTACTTTTCCCCCTGAACTTTTAAAACCGGCTCAAAACACATCGCAATCCGGTTTTGCTCGGTGGTTTTGCTGATGTGGCGCCACGTAAGCATGGTTTTGCTGATTTGGCAGCCATGTAAAGGTGGTTTCTCTGATTTGGCGGCCACGTATTTCTTTTCTTTTATCTCTCCTCTCTCTCTCCATTCTCTCTCTCTTTCCTCCTCCACGCGCCGCACAGCGAGGGAGGTGGCCGGAGGCGGGTCCCCCATATGGACGCTTGAGATTACTCCTTGGTATATTTCTTGGTAACTGGGAGAGGTTGGGGTCGGTTCGTTGCAGAGGTCAGGTCGGCCGACCTAGGGTTGGTCGATCGACCAGCTCCTGTATCCGGTTCAGCCCTAGTTTCTCTCCACTTTATTTCTGAGGACAAAATCTCATCAAAACTTATGAAAATTTATTAGTTTAAATAAAATGCATATATAAATCTTGATTTCCCCCTAGATTACCGAAATGTTGGCGTATGTCGGCATATGAAATTGGACTTTAACGACTGCCAACACGCACACCATCTCCTATTTAACACCCCTCCCACCCACCCAGCTAGAGTTAGCACTTCACTCTCGTCAATGCTCACACCTATCTTCATCTTGTGCATTAAATCTTCTCCCAATTCAAATCCTTTTGGTCTATACATTGGGTTGGGTTTAGGGAGTGAGATTGAGTGTCCCGTTGAGCTAGCTTCATCTTTCGAGCACCCAGTTCATCTCAAAGTTTATTCTTTGCCAGATTTGTTACTCTTGGTCTCTTGGAGGTTGAGGATTTCTAGACTGCTAGGTGTTGCCTACAAGCCACCAGAGCATTGTGTGGTATGTTGTGGGAAGTTTGTGAAGGTTGATTCTGCCTTTGGAAGGGAAAATCAAGGAATAAAGCCGAGAGGTCTTGGTGTAGCTTTGATAAGGTAAAGGTTTGAATGAGACCCTGGCTCAAGTGTTGCTGAGCCATCTCAAAAGAGACATAGGATCCCCTCAAGTATCTGAACATTGGGAAACAAACATCGACACGTCTCCTCCTCACTTTTAGTTTCCTTTGTGTTTGTTTTCTAGTTCGATTTGCTTTTGGGTTTGTGTTATTGTGTGGTTGAGTAGCATTTTCGAGTGCTATTGCATCTATCTTTGCTGTTCATCAAGTTTTGGTGCAAGTGGTGGCTTGGAATTGTGAGACGATATCTAGATTTAACCCTAACACTATTTGCAAGTCGGACTATTTGGTTTCTAGCACCGGATACTCCGGTAACCATTGGACTATCTGATGTTTAGGATCGGACGGTCGGGGGCTGAAGCCTTCACTTAAAAAGTTGGTTGAAGTTTTTAATGCCCATTCACCCCCTTTAGGCGACATCTTGATCCTTCAAGAGAGATTGCCTTGGATTTCAGGACGCCTCGAAGCCGATTGCTTTTTTGGATGCAATTAGTAGACTAGTAATGTCCCGATAGGATCGCATCGAGACAAACCCCATCCGGTCCAGCACAGCTTCCCCCACCTCCTTGCTCTCCTCTCAATTGCCTCCACTCTCCTCCTTTCAAGTCTTCTCCCCCACCGACGTCTTCGCCTTTGCCACCACCCATGGCCGACGGTGCCGTCACCTTGCCTCTTCATTGCTCAACATTTCGCCGTCATGGTGACCCCACCCACCCTAATGCTGGGACACATGTGTCGATCCTCCTACCACCACCGACTCGACTGCCTTGAACTGATCCCATGGCTCCGAGAGTGGTGCCGCCTGGCCGTCCTCCATCTCTATTGAGATCCATGTGGAGGTCGGTGTTGTGATGAATATATGTGACAATATTTTACTTTGGTGAGATTTTGAAGTACTTTGATAGATCATTTGTCGAAAGGGGCAAAATTTGAAACGGTGTCCGGTGGTGACGGACAATGTCCGAAAGATTCGTATCCGAACTGATTGTGTGTATAATTGCATTCTAATGATCCTTTTGTCCACGGATTTTGAGGTTGATGATGTTTGTGAAGCTAACTTTGCAGGGGAAGGTAAGTGTTTGGATTGAAATCATCTCTGTGATGAAGGTGCCAGTGGGTACGTGGCTGACGCCGTTTCACGGAGGCGAACTGCAGGTTTGGGCGTCCGGGGGTGTGCAGGCAACCCGATTTAGTACCTGGCGGTCACAAGAGATGGCGTGGACGTGAAGCTTCGCTGCGATAAGGATCCGAGACAGCTTGAGGCTGGGCGTCGGTCACTTGGCGGTGAAGCGGGATTGGATGATAGGCCCAGCGTGGGTTGCCTACCAGGATGTTGCGAGGATGCTTCTGGAGTAATACGACGCGAATATTTCTTGTCGGGAGAGAGTTAAAAGGTTTGTGTGTTGTACACCGTTTATCATCAGATCAAGGGTGGAGGCAACCCATAGGGTTTAATGCTGGGAAACGGGTAAGCTACGCGAGCACAAATTCAAATTTTTCTACAACGATTCACCCAAGATCACATGCTAGTAGGGGATCACAGAACGTTACTCGTCCCAATCAACACAAAGTGCTCACCTGCGCTCCCCAGTGCTCGCCGAGTGCTCACCTGTGCTAGTCGGTGTTCGCCGAGTGCTCGCCGGTGCTCGCCGAGTGATCCAACCGAACAGCGCATCCACGTATGACAGTGCCTCTAGCGGTTTCCACACATACCAACTAGGAACACCACACGGGGTGTGCTAGCACCTCGCCGTGTGGCTAGGGATTCTTGGGAGCAAGAGGGGCACGTGATGGCTAGGCGTGGTGAAGGCTCAACTCATGTCAAACGCCACCCCCGTGCCTCCCCTTATATAGACGCGCTAGTGGGCATCGGCCCGATAGGGTTCCATCTTCTTTGCGGATCACATCCATGCATAAACTCGTTAAACAGTTCAAACCCGTTAAGTGTGTGACCCGTTAGGTCCAGTGCAAGTCGGCTGTGGATGCGGAAACCCGTTTCTGATCCACCGAACAACAGCGGCACCTTGTAGTACGTATCAAGATTCTAAAAGTCACTAGTCGCTAGTCGGGCGGCGAGGTGGGGACTAGGGTTAAACAGGATTAATCGGACACTTAAATCGGCACTAGTCGGAATTAATCGGTAATTGGTCCTAATCGGAGGACAATCGACTAGAGATTAATCAGGGACTAATCGGGGATTAGTCAGGATTTTTAGAACCTTGGTACGTATTGACCCCCGAATGCATAAAATCAATATTCGGCTGAACCTTGATACACTCACGTACCGGTCCCTTTGTCACACGATACCAGTCAAGCTCTAGGCGAGATGCGCGCCACCCTTGTTGATAGCTCAACCACTTCACTCAACAGTGTAATGGATATAAATCATGACTAACTCCTTAATCATATTAGCATGGTCGTGTGCTTTCTCTATCCATCCACACGAGGGGCTCAGAGGTTTCTCTCCTATTATCGAGGAGGGGCAAAATTCATCTTGATCATCACACCCCTGGCTATGTATCGTGGCATACCTAGTAGTCACTTTTATAACTACCCTGTTACAGTGTAGCGTTTGATGACATCAGCATACGAGTCAACATGACGGGCATCTATGACAATCTCAGGTCTAAGGACCATATAGGCGTACCACTAGAGACTATACGCTGATGGCACTTAAGAGATAACAATCTCACAGCGTCTCGGAGTGGATCTGTCCGACTACCCATGTTCTTCAACATGTATCCATACTATTGGTTTGATATCTTCATATCTATGGTATGTGAAACATTACCATTAACCAATACGTATGCTGATCAAATCGTAACTGCTCCTCGTAATGATATATATCAGGGACCGTTTAGAATAATGTTACTTAACAATGTGTTTGACAATCAAGTCGTACCGTGTGAGCATCGTTGAGCCCTAATTTTTATTAGTGGCATTGATGTCAAAAATATTTAATATTAAGTGCTAGGGGGTTTTTGGACTTCTCGGAACCCTAGCGAAGACTCGGCTTCACGTAAAACCCTAATTTGAAGCCTCGACAAATTCGTGAGCTGCACCAAGATTCTAAGTGCGTGACCGGGCGAGAGATGAGGTCACGTATAGTTTAGGAGTAGTTAGGTTTTATTTTCTGTTTTTGTCAGATTTCAAAAGGGGTTTGAATATCTCGGATCTTGCCGGATCTTTGCGAATTCTCGAAAACTCGGTTTTCTTAGTCCACCTCTTCTAAAAATACCTAAAGATGTCCTTGTGAGATTTCTAGAGTGAAGAGTAACCCACCTCAACTCACCCACAATTCCTAGCACGAAAACACTCTCTGTCGGACGGCGTCTGGGTGCAGCCGGACAGCGTCCGATCAGCAAAACACGTGCACAGTGCACACTGTCGGACGGCGTCCGGCTGTTACCGGACAGCGTCCGATAAAGTTAAAAAATCTGAGTTTTCTCCCGTCGGACGGCGTCTGGGCGCAGCCGGGTAGCGTCCGGTTAGCCACAATCCAGTGCATACCGCACTGTCGGACGGCATCCGGTGGGGACCGGACGGCGTCCGATAAACCTAATTTTTGTGAGCAGTTGCCGCTGTCGGACGGCGTCCGGTACCCGTCGGACGGCGTCCGGTAGAAGCTAACGGCTAGTCTTTTTATCCATTTCCGGGGGGGCAACGGCTAGTTTTGCTCTAGGGGCTATAAATACCTTTCTAGTGGCTGGCTACTTTGAGGTTTTGCTGCTCTCTACACCTACCACACTTATTGCTCATCAATTAGGTGATCTAGAGCCATTCCTCCACCCACAAATCATTCAAAGCCACAAATCACTAAACCCCAACACCGAGCTTCATGGAAGTCCTTCGATCCGGCATGATCGGGACGTTTGAACTTATTACTTTTGAAGGCGACATCCTTCGTGGGCGTGGGCTTGGGAGTAGGCCTTGGCGTGTGGCTACTCTCGAGTCGGTGTCGGGTGTGAGTCCACCTCGCCGAAGTGGCGGAGCGACTACCGGGGAGTAAGTGAGGCGTTAGGCTCGAGCGAGCCGGTCCTTGCGCATGAGGTAGCCTCAGCGAGAGTAGGAGTTGCGGCTCCGAACTTCGGTCAAACAAATACCGTGTCACTCTCTCATTTAATTCCCGCACTTACTTTCTTTGCATCGCTTGTGATAAATTGAATGACATGTCTTAGTTGCCTTGTAATTTGTTTATCGCTTCCGCTTACTTGATAATTGCAACTAGGATTGGATCATTCTTAATATGATGCTTAATTGAGAATAATCGAAAAAGAAATTAAAATTGCCTATTCACCCCCCTCTAGGCCTTAGGATCCTCTTTCAAGTGTTATCAGAGCATCTAGGTTCTCCGATATTAGCTTCACCGCTAGGAGATGGCTCAAGATGGGCCTAGGATAGAAATTGGAAAAGCTCCTATCTTTGATGGGAGCAACTACAACTATTGGAAAATTCGAATGCAATGTTATCTTGAGCCTCTTAGTTATGATGTGTGGGTTGCTTGTGAGACCGGTTATCCGGATCCTCCGGAAGGAACAATGGCTCTAGATGAAGCTCATGCTAAGTACAAACATTTTAATGCCATTGCTAGAAATGCTTTGCTCTCTAGTGTTTCTTCCCAAGTGTTTGATAGTATTGGCAATCTCACTAAAACTTATGATATTTGAAAGCATTTAAAAGAAATTCATGTTGGTAGTGCCGAGATGCTTGAGGAGAAGGTATCTCGAGTTAGAAAAAGATTTGATCAATTCAAAATGCTCCCTAATGAAAGTGTCAATGATATGTTTCTTATGTTGAACCCTATCGTCAATGAAATTGCCGGATGCTCGGATAGAATGGTTTTGAAGGACATTGACATTTGTCGGAAGATGCTTGATGTTGTGCCATTTAGCTTCAATCCACTTGTGACCTTAATTCAAGCATCCAAGTCAAAGCTCAAAAAGATGACTCCAACCAAGCTACTCGGTCAGCTCAACTCTTATGAGATACAACTTTTCGAAAGTGAAGAGTCTTCGCTCAACAAGAAGTCAATCGCTCTCCCCGCCAAAGCCCAAAGTGGGAAGAAGAAGCTTGAAGATGAAGAAGATGATGATGACTCCGATGATGCAATTTCGGAGATTGAAGAATTGGCCCTCCTTATCAAGCGATCAAGAAAGTTGATCAAGAAAATGAGTTTTCGCGGTGGATCATCCTCTTCAAGGCGAAGACCCATTTTCGAAATGCGTTGTTATGAATGCGGAGAGAAGGGTCACTTGGTTGCGGATTGCCCGAGAAACAAAAAGAGCAAGCACAAGGCAAGAAATCAAGAGGAAGATGAGGATGACGACAAGAAGAAGTACCATCACTACCGCAAGAGCGATCACAAATCTAAGGACAAGAAAAAGAATCTTGCTGGTCGAAGGACCAAAAAGGAAGACAGCTCAAGCTCATCATCCTCCCAATCCTCCTCCTCCGAAGAAGATACTAGAGCTCATGGGCTAGCCGGACTTGCGATTAAGGAAAATGCTCCTCCGGCTCTTCCTAAGCAAAAACTTTATCTCACCGCCAACATACAAGAAGAGGTGATTGGGGAATGGATCACCGACGATGAAGGATCTTGGGCGGACTCCTCCGATAATGAAAGCACCAAGGTGTCCGGAGTCGCTATCAACAATCCTACACCTCCCATGTGCCTCATGGCACTAGAGGAGAAGGTAACAAATGAGCACTGTCGACGGTTGGGATATTGACCCAAGTCAACCAAGGTTCTTCAAAGAGGAGATGGGAGACACGCCGAACAACCACGAACAAAGACGAGCGAGCAGAGGCGGGGGTTTTATCTGGTTCGGGCCTCTCGGGAGATAATAGCCCTCGTCCGACCTTTCTTTATATCAAAGAGAATACAAAGTGGGACTCGGCGAGATCAGCGAGTCTCGGCGAGTAGTATGAAAAATCTATCGGCTAAGGGTCTAAGCTAGATCTTTGAGATGTAAAACTCAATGCCGGGGATCCTCTAAGCGCCGTAGGGGCCTGTTTATATAGTCTTGAACAAACCGACCCTCTGGGAATATCGGGCCGGGCTAACTACGAGATCATGTGAACTCGATTACATGCCAAATATAACCTACGGTAGATAAGGTAATCTCTAATCTTGGGGATCACGACTCCTAATCCAATCAAGGAAACCACGTCAGGGACTTCTCGTGGCCGTCGAGAACTCTGTTGAGTCGGACTCAAGCAGAAGCCTTGGCCATTCGCATCTCGCTTGACCAGAAGCTGTTCGGCAAGACACACATGGGCCAAATAGAACCTTCCAGGGCTGGGCCCTAGTAGGGCATTCGATTGGGCCGTCGGGGAGTGGGCCATGGCAATGGGCGTAATCTAATCCCGACGGCTAGCCCCGAGACTCAAGTGGGAGGACTCACTAGAGTGGGGTCTTCCTCTTGAGACTCCAAACCACGAAGAGGAAATTTTGCGCTCTGAGACATGTAACGATCGTTGAGCAGGTTAAGTTTCAGCCGAGACAAGACATGTTGGTCCGAACAAACACCTTTCGATCTGCGAAGCAGCTCTGTTGCATCGAGCGAGGAGCGACATCTGTCGAGGCGAGCACTCGGCCTTGTCACGGACCTTTGGAAAAAATAGCCGTTGGCGATTCCAACGGTAACTTCTGTCATTGCTAGCAGTGAAAGCAGCGACCGTTTTACCTAGCCGTTGCGGTAAAAACTAGCCGATTCGGGACTAAACCGTGCAGAGCTGCTTATACGGGACTATAAAAGCACCCAAGCCGCCCGAGGCCAGCCACTTCTTCTCTCACGCCTTTCCTCTCTAAGCCCTAGCTCCAACCACGCTCAGCATCAAACACCCAAATTCCATCACCAACCACCTTTCGTCCGATACAGGAATCGCTATGGCCAAATTCACGAGCACTAAGCTTGACCGAGGAGGACCTTAGGATCTGGGAGGAGGAGGGCTACATCGACACCGTGGCTGGAGGCTGCCGGAGAGGAGGATACTCGGAGCCGCTCGAGGAGAGTTAAATCGACTTGAGCGATTCGCCTTTGTTGGGTTGAGAATCTCGAGGCGACTTCGATGAGCCTTCTTGAACATCGGCGGATTGGAGGTGGCGAACCTCAATCCGAACTCCATCCTCGGATGGCCGTCTTCGCACTTTTGCGAGGGCTATCTGAGCATCGATCCACCGGTGGGCTGTTCCTCCACTATTACAGTGGCGAGGCAGCTCCTCGCTTCAGCTGCTGAGGTGCTACTACCTCAAGCTCAGGGCCACATGAGACAGCCGCAGTATCCTCGCCCCCATTGCTCGACTCGATGGGGCGTGGTGGGTGAGGTGGTTCCACGACAAGCGGAGCGGCGACAACAAACTTCGTCTTCACGGGAAGGCGCCCGGCAAAGGAACCCCAATGCCTCGGTCGGAGATGTCCGCCGAGGATTGGTACCTGACAAGGAAGATCGCCTCCCTCGTGAGCCTCGGGCTCACGGGCAGGGAGATCATTCGGGACTTCACAGCGAACAGGGTCTGTCCGCTGCGGAGGAGGTCCTATCCCTTCTACAAGATAGAGGGATGGGAAGACATCACAAGGGAGAGCACGGGTAAGTGCCTTTAAGACTCAACCTTTTCATTGATCATTTCCTCCAAACAGGAATTAACGACTCCATCGTGTGGGATAGAGAAGCCAACAAGCGCATGGGTGACCGGCGGGTCGGCGCCATCTTGAAAGGCGGTGAAGAAGGACAGGGAGGTCACCGCGAGTGGCGTACACTGCCGGCGCATAGCGTGCTTGTCCGCCTGAGACGAGGTAAATTTCTTACCCTCGGCCTATGTTGCTAGACTTGCAATGTTGTTTAAATGCTAACGTCCGCTTCTCAAAAGCAGCGAAGAGGACCGGTGATCCTTGGAGGGATCGAGAGGAGCTCTCCGGTGCGAGAAGGAGAAAGCGAAGAAGGGCAAGGCTAAGATAGCCACGAAGCCCAAGGTGGCGGTGAGCCGACGCAGAGCTCATCGCTGACACAGCTGGCCGCCCGACCGTCGAAGAGACCACTGGCGGCGGAGGCGTCATGAAAGCGGACCAAGCGGTAGCGGTCAGCCAGTGGGAAGAGACCAGCGCTTCCCTCCTCGAAAGCGAGCGACGAAGAGTAAAGACCATGGCTCTCTCGCTTAGGCGTTACATAAGCTCACCTGGCCGCATGGATCGGTACAGCAGTCGCCGAGCGGAGGAGGCTCGAAGAAGAAGTCGCACGCAAGGAAAAACTTCTTGTCTTTGCGAGAGGCGCTCGGCTCACGAGGGAGCTGAGCTCGTCGCTCTGAACACCCAAGGGCCAAAGCGGAGAAGCCGCCAAGGAGCCCCGAGGAAGAGGCGGAAGGTTCGGCGAAGAAGATCGAGATCAAGCCTTCTCGGCGGGTATGTAGGAATCGATCTTTAGATCTTCCAACCTTCTGACCGCGTTAGACTTAACGATCATCTCTTTTTCATCAGCTGCCCAAGAAGAGACCGCCACAGACGGCGTCGAAGCGCTCGGCGATATTCTTTGCCCGAACATCTGCCGAGCGCGTCCTGAGCGATGGTGGCGAGCCTCAAGGACAAAAGGCTGGCGTGGAGCTGCTGCCGCCGGGCTCGGCTCAATGAGCGGTCGGCAGCTCAAAACGCGGTGGAGCGGCTGGAGGCAAAAATAGCGGCGGGTGGCGCCACGGACTTGAGGCCAAAGCGATGGCTCGAGAAGCGCCAGGCGGGACCGAGCAGCCGGTCTGCACAGCACTTCGTCCGAGGCAGCTCACCCCGAGGCGGCAGGATTCTCCGGGCGGTGAAATCCCGCCGCCGAGAACAGAAAAAGCCCCGGCAGGTCGAGCAAGTCGTCTGCCGGTGGAAACAACAGCGCCACCGGCGGAGTGGCTCGGCCTCGCCCAAAGGCGTTGAGCGGAAGAGGAAAAGGAAGAGGAGAAGGAACACGGAGGCAAGCGCCGCCCGTCGCTCCGCTCCGGCAGATCGCTCCCAAGAAGAAGGAAGCGAACAAAGCGGCGGCAGCAGAAACGCGCCGCCTCATCCCCCTGGCGGCGGGGCCGTGGACGCATGGCCTCGAGGACCGCCTGCGTCGCGGACTGAAGCGCCGACTTGGCAAGGTAAACACCAAGACCACACCTAGCTCAGTTGGGTAGCTTCACCGAAAAAACGGCTAACTAGTCTTCTTTCTCAGGTCTTGAAGGACACCATGGAGGAGTTCGAGGCGGCGTCACCATCGGCGGGGCGCCCGTCTTGGCGTCCTCAGGGAGCACCTCCGGACGAGGGAGTCCGAGGCGGGGCCCTCTGCACCAGCCCAAAGTCGAAGCCGGCTGAAGGCGAAGGTGAAGAGGCTCAAAGTCCAACTAGCCGAAGAGAGGCGTTCCTGCGAGTCTCTCCTAGGGGAGGCCGAGGAGCTTCGCGCGCAAGCCATTAAGGCGAGCACTGCGGAGGAGAAGCCGGGCCGCACGAAGTGGCTCGAAGAGCAGCTTGCTGACGCTTCCCAACGGCGGGACCAGCTTGCGGCGGAAGCCAAGAGACTCAAGGCCCAGCTTGCTAAAGAAGAGCAGACTTCCGCGGGTCTCCAAGCAAAGATCTCAACCCTGTGGGCTTCACAGGGAGAGATCGAGGAGATGCGCGGGATGGCGGTGAGGGCGATCACCGCAGAGAAGAAGGTCAAGGAGCTGGACGAGCAGCTCAAGGCAGCCGGCGTGAGTCGGCCAGGCGAGGCTCGACCGATCATTCTTGGCGCCAAGACCGAGGAGGTCGAGGCCATCCGAGGCGAGAGGGCGGGCGCAAGCCAAGCCGAACAAGGAGGAGATCGAGCGCCCCGAGTGAAGCCGAGGAAGGAATCAAGGCTCGAGGCGAAGTCGTGCGCCTCAAGTTAGAAGTTGAGGAGCTGAAGGGCGACTTGCTCCTAAAGTAGCACCATGTTGTAACCGAAAGGGCCTTGTACTGAAACTTTTGAGTAAGCGTAATAAAGTACTTACCTTTTATCCTGCAAAAAAGAGCACAAAAGACAAGAACGAGCGAAACTAAGAGAAAAGCGAAGCAGCGCTAGGAAGTTTAAGAAAACCGGTGAGCGCTACGCTAACTCTCGGCCCCGTTGTGCATCGCTCGGAAGCACGAGTTTGCGAACCCGAGCAGTGCACAAGAGAAAAGCGACACCTAGCCCCGATGCAGACGATGCTCTAGAACCTAAACTTGCGAACTCGAGCACGTGCGTAGAGGGAAAAAGCGACACCGTACCTTGCTCGATTCGTTCCGTGATACGCTTTCGTTGGCGTAAGTTAAGCGATTCAAAAGTAACCGAACAAGGAAAGTGCCTGCGCTGAGGGCTTACGAGAGCGAGCTTTACCGAGTGGTCGCGCCAGCGATAAGTGCCTACGCCACGGAGGGCTTACGAGAGAACTTAGCCGCAAAGCGGAAAGGCCGTGTTACGCAACCACGAGTTTAGGAACTTGTCGAAACCAGATCACGGGTGAGAACAATCCTTAAGATTGCGAAGCCAAGAGTTAAGGCGGGCAGCCATCAAGTGTTACGGAAGAAAGTAGTGCGAGAAGACAAGTAGTGAAAAGGGGCACAGAGGCGAGATTCAATGAGAATTGGATTGAACTTTACATGGTGCGAGGGACTTGGGCGAACTAAAGCGTGAAGTTTACAAAAGCGCGAGGCTAAGAAAGCGAAAGGACCTACACAAAGAACTTCTGGTGGTCGATGTTCCAAGTCTTTGGTCGGCTCTCTCCGTCCTCCATAGCGAGTGAACAGCCCCAGGCGGCGGAAGAAAGCGACCGTGAGCAGGCCCTCCCAACGAGGAGTTAACTTGTTGGCATTGGACGGAGGTTACGGACACGGCGCGAGCAGGTCGCCCGCCTTCAAAGCCCTTGGTCGAACAGACTTGGCGGCGTCTTTGGCGAAGAGCTTCTTTGGTAGCGCCATTCGACTTGTGCCGGTCGCGTGTGCCTTTGAGGAGATCGAGATTGAGGCGCTCTTGCTCATCGTCAACTAAGTTGACCGAGCTCGTGTGAAGCGAACCGATCACGATTTGGTGAGGCGGGATAAACGCACCATAGACCAATTGGAAAGGAGTTTCCCGTCGCCCGGTGGCCGTAGTCTGAATCGCCCGGAGGACGGAAGGAACCGTCAACCCGAACCTTGTTGTGCTCGTGAGAGCAGCAAATACCGCCGTTTAATACCACAGGCTATCTGTCCGTTAGCTCGCTCATTGCTCCATTGCTCGTGGATGTGCCCGAGGTAACAGAACCTTGGTGCCCGGTATTCGCGATATTCTGGAATAGCTAAACCTGGCGGGTACAGTTATCGTGATCAACTTATGGGGATCCCAAAGCGTGACCACGCTGCTTTTGAAAAAGCGAACAACCGTTTTGGCGTGAAGAGGCGACCACAGCTCTGCCTCAATCCACTTTGTAAAGTGTCTATGGCGACGGCGGTGTGTATAGCCCTTGTACCCCTTAGGGAATGGGCGAAGCGAGATCCGGACCCCATGTGGAAAAAGGCCAAGATGGGGGATTGTTTGGAGCTCTTTGGCGGGCTTGTGTGCCTTAGGGCATGAAATTGGCAAGCCTTGCATTTAGTCACGATGTCCGGGCATCTTGTATATGATGGGCCAATAATAGCCCATGCGAAGCGCTTTGCCGACGAGTTCTAAAGGAGGCGTGGTTGCCACGAGCACCCTCGTGTATGTCCCTAAGAAGGAACATACCCTCTGTTGCGAGATGCACTTGGAGAGAACTCCCGAGCACCTTGGCGGTAAGGATGCCGTCTACAAGCTTGTATGGGCGGCACGCCTTATGGCCGAGAGCGCTTCGGCCGTCGTCTGGCGAGGTCCCATACGCAATGTCTGGGACAAATGGCGTTGTCCGATCCATGACACCTTTCGATAACGGAGCAGCACCACTCTCTGTTGCCTCGTCCGGAGACATGATTGAGGGCTTGTGAAGGTGCTCGGCGAGCACCCTGCGGAGCAGATTCGTGAGGATCCATACTTGGATAGCTGGTCGGCCGGAAGTTGTCCTTCACAGGCACGAAGAGCACCGAAAAATCGAAAATGCGCTCCAACTTCCTCACTTCAACCGGTATCGCGCCATTGAGTCATCGCATGATGCGATACTCCTTGTTAACCCGATTGATGACCATTTGTAAATCTCCTTCACGGTCGACCGTTGGACACCAAGCGACTTGCGCTCTTAGTCGGCGAGGAGGGCCTCGTACTCTGCGGCGTTGTTAGTTGCCGCAAAGTGTAGTTGGATAGAATCTGAGTTGCTCTCCTTGAGGAGATGAGAACAAAACCAGCCCCGAGTTTCAATGTGCGAGCCATCGAAAAACATGGTCAAGAGGGTTCATCGAGGTTGCTCGGGAGCTTCCTCCGATTTGGGAGGGCAAGTCCATTCAGCGACAAAGTCGGCTAGGACACGTGACTTAATAGCGGTTGGGCGACAAATAACGAGATCAAACTCGCTAGTTCCATTGCCCACTTAGCTATCGTCCGCTAGATTCCTTGTTCGTAGGATTTCTCCTAGAGGAGCGTGGTCGGGACCCGATGTTGATCGCTGGAAGTAGTGGCGAAGCTTTACGGAGGACATGAGCAAAGGCGTAGAGTAACCACGGACCTCGAGTGCGCTCCTTTGATCCGTGAAGTACCTCGCTCACGTAATAGATTGGTCATTGTATGCCTTCCCTTTCAACCGTCAAGACCCGCTCACCGCTTGTGGCGTGCAACCTAGGTCACAGCGGAGTTGCTCGCCATGCAGCGTGAGGTAGTCAAAGCGGGAGGATTGGACGAGTATCGCGTCGGATCTGGAAGGATCTATCGGCTTCTTCCGATCCCTCGAAACCATTGTGCTTGCGCGAGGACCTTAAGAAGGGCAGCCAGCGTTAGCCTTGACGGAAATAAACACCTTAGAGCGACCATCCGCCCGATGAGGCTCTGTACTTCCTTCACGGTAGTTGGAGCACTGCATATTTTCAATGGCCTCGATTTTTTCGGGTTGTGAAATATCTTGCGAACCAATAACATAACCGAGCAACATTCGGATCGAACACCAAAGGTACACTTCTCTGGATTTAATTTTATTCGATGCTGGTGAGATTACGAAAAGTCTCGCCGGGTCTTTTACATGATCTGGAGCATACTTGCTCTTTACAACTATGTAAATCGACATAGACCTCGAGTTTTTTCAGCATTTGTTACAGGAAGGTCTTCTCCATTAAGCTATTTGGGCGTGGCACCGACATTCTTGTGATGAAAGACATGGTCATTATAGCGAGAAAGTGCGAAGGGGGTGATGAAGGCGTTTCTCTTCATCCTCGGGAGATGCTTATTTGGTGGTAACAAGATAAGCACCTAAAAAACTCGAGGGTGGGCGTCATGATCGCATCGACCAATTTGGTCAATCTGAGGCGGAAATTGTCCTTAGGACAAGCGGCGTTCAGATCGTGTGATCGACACACATCCTCCACTTGCCGCCTTTCTTCTTTACAATGGCGGGGTTTGCTAACCACTCGGTGTGATCAACCTCACGGATGAACCCGGCGTGGCGGTTGCCAAGGCGATCTTTGATGATCCTGTTTCAATTTCAGCGGCAAACTTGGCGAATAGGCTTTTGTCGGCGGACTGACCGGTTTGTGCTCGATAACCTCCCTTGGGACTTGGGCATGTCGGATGGCTCGAGCAAACACTTACGCGTGCTTCGGAGGAAGGCAATGAGCTCGCTTTCCTATTTGGGGTCAGATTGTCCCCAAGTGAGCTATCTTGGAAATGTCGTCAGCGGCAATGGAACTTCCTTAGTTTCTCCCCTGGTGAAGGAGACCCTAGGCGTCAGAGACTTAGTCTGCGGAACTTGAGGCTAGATTGGCGGAAGGCTGATCGACCGGGGCAAGGGGCGCTTCGTCGCAATTGAGCAGCTTTGTCGGCGGTTGGGATATCGACCCAAGTCAAGCAAGGTTCTTCAAAGAGGAGATAGGGGACACGCCGAACAACCACGAGCAACGAGCAGGAGGCGAGGATTTTTATCACTGGTTCGGGCCTCTCGGGAGAGATAATAGCCCTCGTCCGGCCTTTCTTATATATCGGAGATGAATACAAGAGGTGGCTCGGCGAGGCGAACAAGTCTCGGCGAGATTATCTTGATCTGGTCTTGCGATCAGCTATAAGATGATGTCTCTGAAGTGCTAAGATGCAAAAGCTCTTGGCGGGGTCCCCTCTAGCGCCGTAGGGGCCTGTTTATATAGTCTTGAACAAACCGACCTACTGGGAATATCGGGCGGGCTAACTACGAGATAAATGAACGAACTCGATTACATGCCCAATATAACCTATGGCGGATAAGGTAATCTCTAATCTTGGGGATCACGACTCCTAATCCAATCCGGGAAACCACGTCAAGGTCTTCTCCTAGCCGTGCGAGAACTACATTGAGTCGGACTCAAGCAGGAAGCCTTGGCCGTTCGCATCTCGCTGACCCGAGGCATTCGGCAAGATGCATATGGGCGAGATAGAACCTTCAGGAATTTGGGCCTGGTAGGGCATTCGATTGGGCCGTCGGGAGTGGGCCATGGCAATGGGCCATAATTTAATCCCGACAGCTAGCCCGAGACTCAAATGGAAGGACTCACTAGAGTGGGGTCTTCCTCTTGAGACTCTAAGTCCCGAAGAAGGTATTTTCCTGCTACAAAAGCGTGTAACAAGCGGCCGAACAGGTTATGGTTCGGTAGAGCAGGACTTGTCCGGGACCGAATAAACCCGATCGATCTTGCGGGCAACTCCGTTCGTCGAGCGAGGAATGACATCTGTCCAGCGAGCACTCGGCCTTGATCACGGACCTTTGGAAAAAATAGCCGTTGGCGATTCCATGGTAACTTCTGTCATTGCTTGATGAAAAGCAGCGACCGTTTTACCTAGCCGTTGCGGTAAAAACTAGCCGTTACGGGACTAAACCGTTGCAGAGCTGCTTATACGGGACTATAAAAGAACCCAAGCCGCCATGATGACCCACTCTGTTCTCACGCCTTTCCTCTCTAAGCCCTAGTTCCAACGCGCGCTCGGCATCAAGCACCCAAACTCCACCACCAACCACCTTTCGTCCGATCCTGGGAACGCTATGGCCAAGTTCACGGCACTAGCGACCGAGGAGGACACGAAATCTGGGAGGAGGAGGGCCACATTGGCCTTGATGGCTGGAAAGCTGCCGGAGAGGAGGATACTCGGAGCATTTGGAGGGAGGATTCGTTAACCCGAGCGATTCGCCTTTGTTAGGGTTGCGATCCCAGCGACCGTTGAGCCTTCTTAAACATTAGCGGATTGGAGGTGAGAACCTCAATCGAACAGCATCCTCCGGATGGCCGTCTTCGCTTTTTGTCGAAGGCTATCTGAGAATCGATCCATCGGTGAAATTTGTTCCTCCACTATTATCTGATGTGAGGCAGCTCCGCTTGGCTTAACTGAGGTGCTACTACCTCAAGCTCGGGCCCACCGCGAAACGGCCGTACCCTCGCCCACCTCTGCTCGACTCAATGGGGCGTGGTGGGTGAGGTGGTTCTGACAAGCGGAGTGGCGACAACAAGCTCATCTTCACCGAAAGGCGCCCGTGAAGGGGCCGTAATGCCTCGGCCGGAGATGAGTGCCGAGGCTGATGCTGCGACAAGGAAGATCGCCTCCCTCGTGAGCCTTGGGCTCACGGGTAGAAGATATCCGGGACTTCACAGTGACAGAATCGCTTGCATTGCGGAGAAGGTCCTATCCCTTCTACAAGATAGAAGGATGGGAAGACATCACAAGGGAAACACGGGTATGTGCCTTTAAGACTCAACCTCTTCATTGATCGTTTTCTCCGAGCAGAATTTGCGATTCCATCTGCTTTCGGCGAGAGATGCCAACCGATGCATGGGTGACCCGAGCGGGTTGGCGCCATCTTTGAAGCGGCGAAGAAGGACAGCGAGGTCACCGTGAGGTGGCCTACACTTATCCGAAAGCGTGCTCATCCGCCTGAACGAGGTAAATCACTTATACCCGCCCGTCTTGCTAGATTTACTTTGTTGGTTTTAATCTTGGCGTTAAGCTTCTCAAAATCGTGGGAGGACGGTGATCCTCGGAGGGATCGTCGAGGATCTCTGGAGTGCGAGAAGGAGAAGCCGAAGAAGGGCAAGGCCAAAGCGGCCACAAAGCCCAAGGTGGCGGTGGCCGAGCCAGTGAACTCGCCAGCGCCATGGCGGCCGCTAGCCGTTGAAGAGACCAGTGTGGCTGACCAGCGCGCGCAAAGCGAACCAAGCGGTAGCGGTCGGCCAGTGAAGAGACCAAGCCTTCCCTCCTCCGCAAAGCGAGGCGGCGAAGAGTGAGGACCATAGCCCTCGGCTTAGGCGTTACCATAAGCTCACGGAGCCATATGGCGGCAGCTGCAGTCGCCGAGCAAAGGAGACTCGAGGAGGAGGTCGCGTGAGGAGAAACTCCTTGCGTTCTTGTGAGAGGAGTGCTCGGCTCACCGAGTGAGCTCATCGTATGACGCCAAGGGCCATGGAGAGCCGCCAAAGAGCCCTCGAGGAAAAGCGGAAAGTTACAGCGAGGAAGATCAGGATCAAGCCCTCCACGGCGGTATGTAGAAATCGATCTCTTGATCTTTCCACCTTGACCGCATTAGACTTTAACGATCAATTCTCGTTTATCAGTTGCCAAGAAGAGACCGCCACAGACGGCGCCGAGGAGGCGGTTGGCGATCCTTCTTTGCCGAAACATCTGCAGCAGCGTCACCGGCGATGGTGGCGAGCCTCAAGGACAAGCTGGCGGCGTGGAACCTCTTGCCGCCGGAGCTCAATGACGGCGGTCAGCAGCTCAAAAAAGCAGTGTGGTGGTGGAGAGCAAAAATAACAGCGGGTGGCGCCCACGGACTTGAGGCCAAAGCGATGGCTCGGAAGCTGCCAGGCGGGACCGAGCGGCCGGTCTGCACAGCGCCGTCGCGAGGCAGCTCACCCCTGTGGCGGCAGGATTCTCCGTGGCGGTGAGATCCCCGCCGCCGAGGAAACAGAAAAAGCCCCGGCAGGTCGAGCAAGTTGTCTGCCGGTGGAAACAACAGCGCCATCGGCGGAGTGGCTCGGCCTCGCCGAAGGCGTTGAGCGGAAGAGGAAAAAGGAAGAAGAGAAGGGCAGCGGAGCAAGCGCCGCCCGTCGCTCCGCTCCGGCGAGATCGCTCCATAAGAAGAAGGAAGCGAACAAAGGCGGCGTCGGCAAACGCGCCGCCTCATCCCGCCTGGCGGGGCCGTGGCCTACGGCCTCGAGACCGCTGCGTCGCGGGCTGAAGCGCCGACTTGCCAAGGTAAACACCAAGGCCCAATTTTTGTTCAGCTTAGCCACGTCGCCATAGCGTAGTTAACTTGTTCTTCCTCTCGAGGTCTCTGAGGGACACCATGGCGGAACTTCGAGGATGGGGTCACCATCGAGCAGACGCCGTCTTGGCATCCCTCAGGGAGCATCTTGGCGGGGATCCGAGGCGAGCGCTCTGCTGGCCAGCCGGAGGCCGGTGAAAGCAGCGAAGAAGCTCAAGACCAAAGTGACCAGGAGAGGCATTCCTCTGAGGCTCTCCTAAAAGGCCGAGGAGCTTGCAGCAAGCCGTGAAGGTGAGCACCATGGAGGAGATCTTGGGCCGCCTGAAGTGGCAGAAGAAGCGGCTTCTTGTAGCGTCCACCGTGGAACCAGCTCATGGAGAAGCCAAAAGCTCGAGCCAGCTCGCCAGGAGGAAGCGAGACATCCATGGGACTCAGGCTAAGATCTCAACCTGTGGGCTTCACGGGAGGAGATTGAGGAGATCTTGTGGGATGGCGGTGAGGCGATCACATGGAGAAGAAGGTCGAGGCTGGGCCAGCGGCTCAAGACCGCCCGGCGATGAGTTAGCAGGCGAGGCTCGACCGACCAGTGCGGGCCAAGACCCGAAGAAGTCGAGGCTCTCCGTCTGAAAGCGACGGGCGAGGCCGAGAGCAGCAAGGAGGAAGCCGATCGTCTCAGTGAGGCGGGGAGGGTTCAAAGCCCAAGGGAAGTCCTGCGCCTTAAGGAAGTGATCGAGGAGCTCAAGGAGCAACTTCGCTTCTAGGTAGGCTGTAGAGGGCTGTAACCGAGATGGACTTTTGTACTGCAAATTTTGTTAATAAAGGCACCCTTTTCCACGCAAAGAGAAGCAGCAAAAAGACAAGAATGAGCGGCGAGAGAAAGCGAACAGCCCTAGGGAGTTTAGGAAAACCGGTGAGAGCACTCTGCCTAACTCCGGCCCGTTGTGCATCTGCTCGAGCACGAGTTTGCGAACCCGAGCAGTGCACAAGAGAAAAGCGACACCTAGCCCCGTGCAGACGATGCTCGAGAACCTAAGCTTGCGAACTTCGAGCACGTGCGTAGGGGAAGAAGCGACACCCGTACCTTGCTCGATTCGTTCCACGATCGCTCGTTGGCGTAAGTTAAGCGATTCGAAATGGCAAGAACAAGGAAAGTGCCTACGCCGCAGAGGGCTTACGAGAGCGAGCTTTACGAGTGGTCGCGCCCGGCGATAAGTGCCTCTGCGCGGAGGGCTTACGAGCGAGACTTAGCGCAAGGTGGAAAGCCGTGTTACGCAACCACGAGTTTAGGAACTTGTCGAAGCGGATCGGGTAGGGAAAAAATCCTTGAGATTGCGGAGCCAGAGTTCGCAAGGACGGGCAGACCATCAAGTGTTACGGAGAAAGTAGATGCGAGAAGATGAAGCAGTGAAAAGACACGAGGCGCGAGATTCTTGAAAAATTGGATTGAACTTTACATGGTGCGAGAGACTTGGGCGAACTAAAGCGCGAGTTTACAAAAAAGCAAAGCTAAGCAAACACGGAAAAGACCTACACAAAGAACTTCTGAAGTGGTCGATGTTCCAAGTCTTTGGTCGACTCTCTCCGTCTTCCATAGCGGTGAGCGGCCCGGACGAGCGGAAGAAAGCGGACAAGTGAGCAGGTCCTCCCAACGAGGAGTTAACTTGTTGGCATTGGACAAGTTCTGGACCTAGCTTGAGCAGTCGCCCGCCTTGAAGCCCTAGGTCGAATTGACTTGGCGGCGTCTTGCGTGAAGATCTTCTTTGGTAGCGCCATTCGACTTGTGCCGGTCGCGTGTGCCTTGAGGAGGTCGAGATCGAGGCGCTCTTGCTCTTAAATCAACTAAGTTGACCGAGCTCGTCTTGAAGCGAACCAATCTGATTCGGTGAGGCGAATAAAGCCGCACCATAGACCAATTGGAAAGGAGTTTCCCGGTCGCCCGGTGGCCGTAGTCTGAAGCGCCGGAGGACGGAAGGAACCCGTCAACCCGAACCTTCTTGTGCTCGCTGAGAGCAGCGAATACCCGCCGTTTAATACCTGGACTATCTGTCCGTTAGCTCGCTCATTGCTCCATTGCTCGTGGATGTGCCACGGTAACGAACCTTGGTACCCGGTATTTGCGATATTCACAGAATAGCTTCGCTTGGGCGTATGCAGATTATCCGTGATCGACTTATGGGGAATCCCAAAGCGGCGTGACCACGTTGCTTTTGAAAAGCGAACGGCCGTTTTGGCGTGAAGAGGCGACCGGGCGAGCTCGCCTCAATCCACTTTGTAAAAGTGTCTATGGCGACGAGCATGTGTGTATAGCCCATGTACCCCTTAGGGAATGGGCGAGCAGATCCGGACCCCATGTGGAAAAAGGCCAAGATGGGGATTGTTTGGAGCTCTTAGGCGGGCTTGTGTGCCTTAGGCGTGAAATTGGCAAGCCTTGCACTTAGTCACGATGTCAGAGCATCTTATATGATGGGCCAATAATAGCCCATGCGAAGCGCTTTGCCGACCGGAGTTACGAAGGGCGTGGTTGCTCTGAGCACCCTCGTGTATGTCCCTAAGAAGAACACACCCTCTGTTGCGAGATGCACTTGGAAGAACTCCCGAGCACCTTGCGGTAAAGAATGCCATCCATAAGCTTGTATGGAGCAACCGCCGTAAGCCGGCAAGAGCAGCTTCGGCCGTCGTCGAGCGAGGTCCCATCTGCAAGGTACCGGACAAATGGCGTTGTCGATCCAACACCTTTCGATAGCGGAGCAGCACCACTGTCTCTGTTGCCTCGTCCGGAGAGCGTGATT
Organism: Raddia guianensis; assembly: GCA_036346415.1. NCBI lineage: Eukaryota > Viridiplantae > Streptophyta > Magnoliopsida > Poales > Poaceae > Raddia > Raddia guianensis. The sequence goes on along the minus strand of CM070538.1, from coordinate 40,823,347 downwards.
GAGGGCTTGTGAAGGTGCTCGACGAGCACCCTGCGGAAGCGATTCTCGTGAGGATCCATACTTGGATAGCTGGTCGGCCGGAAGTTGTCCTTCACGGGCACGAAGAGCACCGAAAAATCGAAAATGCCGCTCCAACTTCCTCACTTCAACCGGTATCGCGCCATTGAGTCATCGCGGCGATACTCCTTGTTAACTCGGTTGATGACCGGTGTGAATCTCCTTCCACGGTCGGCCGTTGGACACCAAGCGACTTGCGCTCTTAGTCCCGCGAGAGGGCCTCGTACTCTGCGGCGTTGTTAGTCGCCGCAAAGTGTAGTTGGATAGAATCTGGGGTTGCTCTCCTTGAGGAGATGAAAACAAAACCAGCCCCGGTTTCGGTCTGCGAGCCATCAAAACATGGTCAAGAGGGTTCATCGGGTTGCTCGGTAGCTCACAGGGATTTGGGCGGGCAAGTCCATTCGGCGACAAAGTCGCTGGGACACAGTGACTTAATAGCGATTCGGGCGACAAATAGCGAGATCAAACTCTGCTAGTTCCATTGCCCTTAGCTATCGTCCGCTAGATTCCTTGTTCAGTAGGATTTCTCCCGGAGGAGCGTGGTCGGGACCCGATTTGATCTTTGGAAGTAGTGGCGAAGCTTCACGGAGGACATGAGCAAAGGCGTAGAGTAACCGGACCTCGGTAGCGCTCCTTTGATCCGTGAAGTACCTCGCTCACGTAATAGATTGGTCATTGTAGGCCTTCCCTTTCGACCGTCAAGACCGCGCTCACCGCTTGTGGCGTCTGACCTAGGTACAATAGGAGCTGCTCGCCATGCCGCTGAGTAGTCAAGGCGGGAGGATTGGACGGTATCGCTTGGATCTGGAAGGATCTATCGACTTCTTACATCCACTCGAAACCATTGTGCTTGCGAGGCCTTAAGAAGGGCAGCCAGCGTTAGCCTTGACGGAAAATAAACACCTTAGCGACCATCCGTCAGTGAGGCTTTGTACTTCCTTTATGGTAGTTGGAGCACGCATATTTTCAATGGCCTCGATTTTTTTGGGGTTGGCGAAATACCTTGCGAGCCAATGACATAGCAGAGCAACATTCGGATCGAACACCAAAGGTACACTTCTCTGGATTTAATTTTATTCGATGCTGTTGAGATTATGAAAAGTCTCTGCCGGGTCTTTTACATGATCTGGAGCATACTTGCTCTTTACAACTATGTAAATCGACATAGACCTCCGAGGTTTTTCCGCTATTTGATGCGGGAAGGTCTTCTCCATCAAATTTGGGCGTGGCACCGACATTTGTGAGACCGAAAGACATGGTCGTAGAAGCGAAAGTGCGAAAGGGGTGATGAAGGCGATCTTCTCTTCATCCTCGGGGAGATGCTTATTTGGTGGTAACCGGAGTAAGCATCTAAAAACTCGAAATTGGGCGTCCTTGATCGCATCGACCAATTTGGTCAATCTGGCGGCGGGAAATTGTCCTTAGGACAAGCGGCGTTCAGATCTGTGTGATCGACACATCCTCCACTTGCCGCCTTTCTTCTTTATAATGGCGGGGTTGGCTAACCACTCGGTGTGATCAACCTCGCGGATGAACCAAAGAATGACGGTTTATAGTGATCTTTGATGATCCTGTTTGAATTCAGCAGCAAGCTTCCGCGAGCAGGCTTCTTATAAGGCAGACTGCCCGTTTGTGCTCGATTACCTCCTTGGGACTCGGGCATGTCGGATGGCTCCCGGCGAATACATACGCATTAGCTCGGAGGAAGGCAATAAGCTCGCTTTCCTATTTGGGGTCAGATTGGCCCCAAGTGAAGCTATCTTGGAAGTATCGTCAAGCGGCAATGGAACTTCCTGGTTTCTCCCCTGGTGAAGGAGACCCTAGGCGTCTGCAGACTTAGTCTGCGGAACTTGAGACATGTGGCGGAAGTTGGTCGACGGGGCAAGGGGCGCTCGTCGCAATCCGGTCAGGCTTTGTAGTTGCCCTTGACCGTGATCACACCGTTAGGACCCGGTATCTTCACGCAATGGTAGCGTGGTGGGACACGACCATAAACTTACCGAGAGATGGCTTGCCCAAGATTGCGTTATCTACGCCGATGGGAAGTCGACCACGTCGAAAGTGATCAACTCTGTCCGGAAGTTGCTTGGGTTGCGAAGGTGACAGGCGGGACAACTGCCCTAGCGGCAGCGGCTTCTCCGGAACAATTCCGTAGAAGGGCATTGCGACTTCCTTGACTTGGAGCGAGGAATTTGCATCACGTCCAAGACTTTAGCGAAAGCAAGTCCAAAGCGCTCCGCCGTCCACTAAGACACGGCCAACTCTCGCGTTGCGATGGTGGGCGACTACGATGGGGCCGTGAGGCTTGGTCATCCAGTGGGGCAATCCTCAGAGAAGGAGATGGGGACCTCGATCCACTTCATCGATTCGGTGAGGTTTTGCCTTTTCGGCGTTGTGGACCTCGGCGGCTTCCTTGAGGCTGCGCGAGAGAAGTGTAAGCGAGCCGCCGAAAATGACGGCGATATGGTTCACTGAGCTCTGATATTCATCATCATCTTCCGATCACCATCGTCGGTTTGGCGCATTAGCCTTAAGCATCACCATGTTCGAGGCGGGGTGGGCATTGGGCCCTTGCGGTGTAGAAATCTTGAGCTTTGCCCAAGTTCTCTGATGGCGTATATCATGCCCGTAGTCTTTGGTGGAACTTGCAAAATCGGTCGATCGGACCTTTCTTGCCTTGTCGCCTCCCTCGTGAGCTTTTGCCCTTGTAATTATTGTTGGGCTTCTTACGCCCATCCTTGGGAGGAGGTCGCGATCCATACCGCAACGGTATTGTTCGCATCACCTTTGTTCTTCTTCTTACAGGACTTCTTGTCACGGGAACATTCTCGCTGACTCTTCTTCTTCTCATCCACACCAGTGGTAGGCGGCTCGCCCTTGTCGAACGCCTTTTTGTCTTGAGCAGCTCTGCTTGGCGTTAGCATATGATCGGCCGCCTTGAGCAGTCGTTGGCGGTCAGTCTCGTTGATCTCGAGATCTGGGTGAGCCGCTTCGTCGCGGACTCCGTTTTGAAAGCGCGGACAGCAGATTCATCCGAGATGTTTGGGATCATGTTGCGGATCTTAATGAAACGCTTCACGAAGTTGCGGAGGGTCTCCCGTTCATCTGGATCATCTGGTGCAGATCATCCTCCTTGCCCAGACGCCGCGTAATAGCTCCGAAAATTAGCAATCGAGGCGTCACAAAAGCTGGTTCCATGAGGTGATGGAGTCCTCTTGCCGATTGAGCGCCCACGTCCGAAAGCAAACACCCTCAAGGGCGGTCGGAGGTAATTAGCCATAACGAGCTCGTCACCCGCCGCCATGATGGCGTAGCGTGATGGAAAGAATTCCTCTGGATTACAGGTCCCATTGTACCTCTCCATGTGACCGGGCTTGAATTTTGAGGGCCACCGGACAGCGGCTTCGTCGGAGAAAGCCTGCGGCCAGAGCATATGACCGCCACCTTCCGGCGAGAACCTAGTCTTGAGAAGGCGTTGGTCACATTGCGGAGGAACTCTGCTGAGCAGGAGGACTCGGCTGGAGAAACTCTCTCGGGACAATCCACCACGCTCCTTCCTCGTGGTGGCAGCAGCGCTCCTCGCGAGGGGCCGTCTGTGATCATCGCGTCGCGCTTGCCCCTGTGGTCGCGATGACTACGAGGACTTAGCGGCGGCGGTGACCACGGGTAGCCTGCTCATGGGCGGTGATCGCCGATGGTGGCGGGGTCACGCGATCGATCGAGCTGTCCGAATCATTCGAGCGGTTTGGCGCTACCGCTGGAGGAGTTGTTGACTTCTCCTAGAGACTTTAGGCCTTGACCCGGTCGCTCTAGGTTAGTCGCGACAAAGCATCGCCCATCTGGCGAGATCGGCTTGATTGGTGGACCTAAGGACCGTTGCTATAGCCGAGCCGTTCCCGACTTTGATCTATGGGTCACAGGATCCACTGAACCATCCGCGTTACGCCGATGGAGTCCGGTCCGCTGGGAATTGACCCGAGCAGGGGAAGCTTCAGCGGAGACTTAGCCGCCGGCCATGAGGTGGGTCGCGACATTGTCGCTTGCACCGGTCATGAAACCGTGCTAAGGTCGATTGATGGAATCGTCGAGGCTGCGACGAATGGCGTCTTCTTTCATGGCGACTGCGCGACCTCATCTTGATGCGGCGGAGTTAATCGCCCGACCTCGCCGGCCGCCCCGGCCGTGCGGGATCCTCGAGAGGTTCCTACGCCGGCCATGTTAATGCGGGGGCCATGCGAAGGTATGCTAGAGCGGTGTCATCGCCGTGTCTCCACAGTGGAATCTACCGACATAGCCTTGGAGTCGACAAATCTAAACCGTCGTAAAGATCGCCGGTTACGTAGTAAATGCGTCGATGGCGGAGTGCGATCTGAGGCTATCTACGCCATGTAAGCGGAGACATACGCCTCGGATGCGGAAAGTGTTCGAGACCGAACAGGTCGTCTGAGCGGCGAGGATGAGACATCTGTCCTTACGAGTCGTAGCCCTCGGGAAGTATCTACTCATCGCCGACGGAGTTCGACATGGTCGATCTGCGTCTCCCCACGAGACGGCGCCGGTATGTCGACGGTTGAGATATCGACCCAAGTCAACCAAGGTTCTTCAAAGAGGAGATAGGGGACACGCCGAACAACCACGACGAAGCGAGCAGGAGGCGAGGATTTTTATCTGGTTCGGGCCTCTCGGGAGAGATAATAGCCCTACGCCCGGCCTTTCTTATATATCGAGAGATGAATACAAGAGGTGGCTCGGCGAGGCGAACAAGTCTCGGCGAGATTATGCGAATCTGGTCTTGCGATCAGCTATAAGATGATGTCTCTGAAGTGCTAAGATGCAAAAGCTCTTGGCCGGGTCCCCTCTAAACGCCGTAGGGGCCTGTTTATATAGTCTTGAACAAACCGACCCTCTGAGGAATATCGGGCCGGGCTAACTACGAGATAAATAGCGAACTCATTACATGCCCAATATAACCTATGGCGAGATAAGGTAATCTCCTAATCTTGGGGATCACGACTCCTAATCCAATCAGGAAACCACGTCAAGGTCTTCTCCTAGCCGTGCGAGAACTACATCGAGTCGGACTCAAGCAGGAAGCCTTGGCCGTTACGCATCTCGCCAGCCAGGAAGCTGTTCAGCAAGATGCATATGGGCCAGATAGAACCTTTCAGGGAGCTGGGCCCTGGTAGGCTGTTCGATTGGGCCGTCAGGGAGTGGGCCATGGCAATGGGCCATAATTTAATCCCCGACAAGCTTTGTAGTTGCCCTTGACCGTGATCACACCGTTAGGACCCGGTATCTTCACGCAATGGTAAGCGTGGTGGGACACGGCCATAAACTTACCGAGAGATGGCCTGCCCAAGATTGCGTTGTACGCCGACGGGAAGTCGACCACGTCGAAAGTTATCAACTCTGTCCGGAAGTTGCTTGGGTTGCCGAAGGTGACAGGCAGGACAATCTGTCCCAACGGCTTGACAGCTTCTCCCGGAACAATCCCGTAGAAGGGCATTGCGACTTCCTTCAGCTTGGAACGAGGAATCTGCATCTCGTCCAAGACCTTAGCAGAAAGCAAGTCCAAAGCGCTCCCGCCGTCTACGAGTACACGGCCAACTCTTGCGTTGCTGATGGTCGGGGCGACCACCAGAGGGAGCCGATGAGGCTTGGTCATCCCAGTGGGGCAATCCTCCTGAGAGAAGGAGATGGGGACCTCGGTCCACTTCATCGACTCGGTGAGGTTTTGCCTTTTCAGCGTTATGGACCTCGGCGGCTTCCTTGAGGCTGCGTCGAGAGGTGTAAGCCGAGGAGCGCCGAAGATGACGGCGATATGGTTCCACAGCTCTTGATATTCATTGTCATCTTCCGATCACCATAAATCGGTTTGGCGCAGCCTTACCAAGCATCACCTTGTTCGAGGCGGGGGTGGGCATTGGGCCCTTGCCGTTGTAGAAATCTTTGAGCTTTGCAGCCCAAGTTCTCTGATGGCGTATATCATGCCGTAGTCTTTGGTGGAACTTGCAAAATCGGTCAATTGGACCTTTCTTGCCTTGTCGCCTCCTGAAAGCGTGCTTTTGCCCTTGTAGTTATTGTTGGGCTCTTACGCCCATCCTTGGGAGGAGGTGCGCGATCTATACTAGCGACGGTATTGTTCGCATCACCTTTGTTCTTTTCTTCGGGACTTCTTGTCACGGGGTTCTTCTTCTTCTTCTTCTTCTCATCCACACTGGTCAGGCGGCTCGCCCTTGTCGAACGCCTTTTGTCTTGAGCGTGCTCTGCCGTGTTGGCATAGCGGTCACCGCCTTTGAACACAGTCGTTGGCGGTCCAGTCTCGTTGATCTCGAGATCTGGGTGAGCGCTTCGTCGCGGACTCCGTTTTTAAAGCGCGGACAACAGATTCATCCGAGATGTTCGGGATCGTGTTGCGGATCTTAATGAAACGCTTCACGAAGTTGCGGAGGGTCTCCCCGTTCATCTGGATCATCTGGTGCAGATCATCCTCCTTGCCCAGACGCACGTAATGCTCTCGGAAATTAGCGATCGAGGCGTCACAAAAGCTGGTTCCATGGTGATGGAACCCTCTGCGATTGAACGACCACGTCCGAGTAGCACCCTCAGGGCAGTCGGGAGGTAATTAGCCATAACGAGCTCGTCACCCCCGGCCGCCATGATGGCCGTAGCATAGATGGAAAGGAATTCCTCTGGGTTCTGGGTCCCATTGTACCTCTCCATGTGACCGGGCTTGAACTTTGAGAGCCATCGGACGCCCCGGCTTCGTCGAGAAAGCCCCGCAACCCAAAGCGTATGACCGCCACCTTCCCCGCAGAACCTAGTCTTGAGAAGGCGTTGGTCTGCGGCGCGGAGGAACTCTGCTGAGCAGGATGATTCGACTGGAGAAACTCTCTCGGGACGATCCACCACGCTCCTTCCTCGTGGTTGCGACGACGCGCTCCTCACGAGGGACCGTCCGTGATCATCGCGCGTTTGCCCGCGTGGTCGCGATGACTACGAGGACTCGCGAGCGGCGGCGACCACGGGTAGCTGCTCATGGGCGATGATCGCCGGCGACGGTGAAGGTCCGCGATCGATCGAGCTGTCCGAACCATTCCGGCGGTTTGGTCAGACCTTGCTGGAGGAGTTGTTGACTTCTCCTAGAGACTTGGGCCTTGACCAATCGTTACGGGTTAGAAGCACAGCGCCGCCCATGCTGGCGAGTCGGACTGGTTGGTAGATGTAATCACCGAAGCCATGGCGCGAGTCGTTCCGACTACCGCTCTAGGGTTCTGGGACCCCGAGGCATCGCGTTTTGCCCGGCCGAGTCCGGTTTCGCGAGAACTAATCCGGACGGGAGAAACTTCGCCGGAAACTTGGCGAGGGCATGCGAGGTGGGTCGTGATGCGATCGCTTGCACCGATCGCGAACGTGCCGCGATCGATTGATGGAATCGTCGAGGTTGCGGCGAATGGCGTCTTGCTCGCGGCGGCCAGTAGCGACCTCGTCTTGATGCCGAAAGCGAGTTAATCTGCCCGACCTCGCCCGGCCGCCCACGGCCGTCGCGGGATCCTCGAGGTTCCTACATCGGCCATGTTGATCTGCGGGGCCATGCGAAGGCACGCTAGGCGGTGTCATCGTTTGTGTCTCCACGTGTAGAGTCTACTGACATAGCCTTGGAATCCGATAGATCTAAACCATCGTAGAGATCATCGGTTCCGTAATCATCGTCGATGGCGGAGTGCGATCTGAGGCTATCTACGCCATACAGCGAGACTTACGCCTCGGATCGGAAAGTGTTCGAGATCGAACAGATCGATCTGAACTGACAGGGGATGAAACGTCCTGTCCTTCTTAGTCGTAGCCCTCAGGAAGTATCTCTGTATCGCTGACTGAGTTCGACATGCTCGATCTGCGTGTCCCCACGAACGGCGCCAGCTGTCGACGGTTGGGATATTGACCCAAGTCAACCAAGGTTCTTCAAAGAGGAGATGGGAGACACGCCGAACAACCACTTAACAAAGAAGCAGGAGGCGGGGGTTTTATCCTGGTTCAGGCCTCTCGGGAGAGATAATAGCCCTACGTCCAGCCTTTCTTTATATCAAAGAGAATACAAAGTGGGACTCGGCGAGATCAGCAGGTCTCGACGAGTAGTATGCGAAAATCTATCGGCTAAGGGTCTAAGCTAGATCTTTGAGATGTAAAACTCAATGCCGGGATCCTCTAAGCGCCGTAGGGGCCCGTTTATATAGTCTTGAACAAACCGACCTCTGAGGAATATCGGTAGGGCTAACTACGAGATCGTAATGAACTCATTACATGCCAAATATAACCTACGGTAGATAAGGTAATCTCTAATCTTGGGGATCACGACTCCTAATCCAATCCGGAAACCACGTCCAAGGTCTTCTCAGAGTCAGAACTCGTTCGAGTCGGACTCAAACAGGAAGCCTTGGCCATTACGCATCTCGCCAGCCAGGAAGCTGTTCGGCAAGACACACATGGGCCAAATAGAACCTTCCAGGGAGCTGGGCCCTAGTAGGCTGTTCGATTGGGCCGTCAGGGAGTGGGCCATGGCAATGGGCCGTAATCTAATCCCCGACAAGCACCTATCTAAAAGTGAGCTTAAGTTTTTGATTGATGATTTGAATAATGCTCTAGAGAAGGAAAAATCAAAGAGGAAAAAGTTAGTGAAAGTGCATAAAGAGCTTGCAAATGAATTTAAGATCTTGCTTGAAAAACATGAGACTCTAGAAGATGATTACGAAACTCTAAATTTGCAAGTTGAAATTCTAGAGAACAAATTAGCTAGCTCTAATGTTGATGATAAAACTCCTCTTGATTGCTCAATTGAAAAATGCAATGTTGATGTGACTTGTGACTTGATTGATACAATGAATGGTTCACTTAGCTTGTCTCATGACACATCTTTGAGCTTGTCACCCACTATCACACCTAATGCTAGCTCATCTTCACCCACTAGTGCTAGTATTCTAAATGAAAATGCTTGCTCTATTGGTACTTGTGGTGTTGCTAAATATGCTAATGAGCTAGTTAAGGAAAATTTGCTTCTAAAGGATAGAATTGAGCAACTAGACTCTAGCTTGGCTAAATTGCTTGTGGGGAACAACTCTCTTAACAAGGCGCTTCGGGAGCAAAGGTACACCTTGGGTAAGCATGGTTTGAGATTTCATCTCGGGGATTTGCCCAAGGACGGTTGGGGTAAGCCCAAGCTAACTTTTGTTAAGGGAGGGACCCGTTGTCACATTTGTAAAAATGAGAAACACAAACCATTACTTGTCCTCTTGCTAAATCATCTCAATTCATGTCTAAAAGTCAAGTGCTTGATGCTAGCTACATGCTTATGAGGAAAAATGGCTCTACTTATGCTAAGTATGTTGGTGCACTAAATGATAAGAAGAATGTAAAAGCTATTTGGGTGCCCAAATGTTTGATGACTAACTCAAAAGGACCCAAGAAGAAGTCTTGGGTACCTAAAACCCAAGCTTAAATTTGTGTGCGTAGGTGAACTATAAGAGCGGTGTCCGGCATTGGATGTTTGATAGCGGTTGCACCCAACACATGACCGGTAGCTCAAGTATGTTCACCTCACTAGAAGAGGAGAAGGACCTCGAACACAAGATCACATTTGGGGACAACTCCAAGCGAAAGGTAAAGGGTATAGGTAAAATTGCAATATCCAATGACCTATCCATCTCTAATGTTCTCTTGGTGGAAGCTTGTAACTTTAATCTGCTCTCCGTTGCTCAAGTGTGCGACTTAGGTTTTGATTGCTTCTTTTCGGTTAACGGAGTTCGTGTTGTTTCCACCAAGGATCAAAGTGTTGCATTTGAAGGCACCCGGTTTTAAAATTTGTATTTGGTTGATTTTTCAAACCGTGAATCTTCTCAAATAAAGACTTGTCTTATTGTTCAAACCACTCTTGGTTGGTTGTGGCATAGACGTCTTGGACATATTGGAATGGGCACTTTGAAAAAGGTTTTTAAAGACAACTTGGTTGTTGGAGTGAAGGATGTCAAATTCGAGAAAAATCGTTTATATAGCTCATGCCAAGCCGGCAAGCAAGTGGCTAATTCTCATCCGACTAAGACTTTCATGTCTACATCCCGACCAATTGAACTTTTGCATATGGATTTATTTATTCAACCACCTATGCGAGCATAGGCGGTAATTCTTATTGTCATGTGATTGTCGATGATTTCTCTCGCTTCACTTGGGTATTTTTCCTTGCAAATAAATCACTTGCCGGTGATGTGTTTAAAAGATTTGTTTTGAAAGCTTAAAAGGAATTTGACTCTTTTATTAAAAAGGTGAGCAGTGATAACGGCACCGAGTTTACTAACACAAATGTTGAGGAATTTTGTGATGAGTTAGGAGTGAAGCACGAATTCTCGGCGGCCTACACTCCCCAACAAAATGGAGTGGTGGAAAGGAAGAACCGTACGTTGATAGAGATGGCAAGATCAATGCTTCACGAGTATAACACGCCGCATGCTTTTTGGGAGAAAGCCATCAACACGGCGTGCCATGCCATCAACCGTCTCTACCTCCATCGACTCCTTCAGAAGACCTCATATGAACTACTAGTGGGGCGAAGGCCCAACATCTTTTACTTTCGAGTCTTCGGTTGTAAGGTGTACATCTATAAGAAAATGACTCATTTGGGTAAATTCCGAAAGAGGTGTGATGTTGATATAATGTTAGGCTACTCTTCTCGCTCCAAAGCTTTTCGAGTTTTTAATAATTCTACCGAGCTAGTCGAGGAAGCCTATGATGTCAAATTTGACGAAACTAACGGCTCGCAAAATGAGCAAGATATGACAAGAAATGTAGATGATGAGCCACCGCATGAAGCCACGAAGTTGGGAGAAATTCGACCCTCACCGGAGGTACCAAAAGATGAAGTAATCTCTCCCACCACCTCCATCGATAATCAAGCTCAAGACACCTCTCTAACAACTCAAGATCAAGCGGTGGACGGAGATGCAAAATTTGAAGTTGATCAAGCTCAAGGGGCAGGCGATGATCTACAAGTACCCGTCCAACAACATCGCTCTCTCTCCAAGGATCATCCTCTAGATCAAGTCATTGGCAATCTCAATCAAAGCGTAAGAACCCGTTCTCATACCGCTGATTATTGTGAGCATCACGCCTTTGTGTCTATTATTGAGCCTAGGACCATTGACGAGGCATTGGCGGATGCGGATTGGGTGAACGCCATGCACGAAGAATTAAATAACTTCACCCGCAATGAAGTTTGGAAGCTTGTGGAAAGACCGAAGGATCACAATGTCATTGGCACCAAATGGGTCTTCCGCAACAAACAAGATGAGAACGGTTAAGTTGTACGAAACAAGGCAAGATTGGTGGCGCAAGGTTTCACTCAAATCGAAGGTCTTGACTATGGAGAAACCTACGCCCCCGTTGCTCGACTTGAAGCTATACGGTTACTCTTGACATTCGCCTCTCTCTATAACATTACTCTTTTTCAAATGGATGTTAAGAGTGTTTTTCTAAATGGTTTTATTGATGAACTTGTTTATGTCGAGCAACCGTCCGGTTTTGAAAACCTTAAACACGAAAACCATGTCTATAAGCTCACTAAGGAGCTATACGGTCTCAAGCAAGCTCCTAGAGCATGGTATGAGCGTCTTAAGGACTTTTTCTTAGAAAAGGGATTTAAAACCGGTGTGATTGATTCCACATTGTTTCTAAAGCCTATAGAAAATGATTTATTTATTTGTCAAATATATGTGGATGATATTATCTTTGGATGCACTAACAAATATAAATGTAAGGATTTTGGAGAAATAATATCCAAGGAATTCGAAATGTCTATGATTGGTGAACTCACTTTTTTTCTTGGATTTCAAATCAAGCAACTCCGAGAAGGGACCTTCATTTGTCAAGAGAAATATACAAAGGACCTTCTCAAGCGGTTTTCTATGGACGATTGCAAATCGATCAAAACACCAATGGCCACTAATGGGCATCTTGACTTGAATGAAGATGGAAAGCCCGTGGATCAAAAGCTTTACGCTCCATGATCGGTTCGCTTCTCTATCTCACTGTTTCTCGACCCGACATTACGTTTAGTGTGTGCATGTGTGCTCGTTTTCAAGCATCCCCTAAAGAAGTGCATCTTATTGCCGTAAAACGTATTTTGAGATATCTAAAAATCACTACTAGTCTAGGACTTTGGTACCCCAAGGGAGCGCGTGTTGAGCTTCTTGGCTATTCCTACTCGGATTATGCCGGTTGCAAAATTGATCGCAAAAACACCTCGGGGGGTTGTCACTTGTTAGGACGCTCACTCATGTCATGGACTTCGAGGAAGCAAAACTCCCTGGCGCTATCTACCGCGGAAGCAGAATATGTTGTGGCGGGGAGTTGTTGTTGTAAGGATCCTAGGCCGAGAGGGGGGTGAATCGGCTCTTTTCAAATTTTACTTCTCACGATTGGCTTGCTTAGTTAGTCAAATTAGGAACACAAGCAATCATTGGATTCAGAGTCTAGTTGCGGAAGCGATCACAATGAGGCACAAGCGACTACTAGGAGGCTCGATGGCACTCACACGCAAATGATCAAATCAATATGCGGAAGTAAATGAGTGAGACGAGGAGACGCAAACCGAGTTGTTTACCGAAGTTCGGTGCTCAACACATGAACACCTACGTCTCCGTTGAGCAAACTTCTCACGCAGAGAACGGGACTCTCTCGTCCCTAGCCCTCAATCCATCCGTGGTAGCTCTTCACCAACACATGGTAGGCGAGCTCCAAACCTTCACATGGAAGCGAGTTCTCTCTGGCGAGAGCTCACACCCCACCCCGCACCGACACATGGCACCGACCACCGACACACGGTGGAATTCACCTCAACACATGAGGCACCCCCAACACATGGAGGATTTGGCTCCGACACACGGACGCCTTGGCACCACCGACACACGGAGGTGGCCGCCGACACACGGCGGACTTGTGGTTCCAACGGATGGAGAGGATGCACCCCTACACAAGGCGGTGACCACCAACGGATGGTGGGTTTGCGGCACGGTTGATGTAGTCGTTCGGTTGATGAAGCTCGTGGCGTGACGACGATCTCTCGGGCGGTGAAGTCCCAAGAGCATAAGATCAGAGACCGTCTCTTACCACTACCCCTTCTCTCCCACCGTGAAAACTAGGGCAAGAACACCATGGGAGAAGGGGCAAACCTTGGGGATGGATGAGAGGGGGTAGGGGCACCTTCTTCTTCCTCTTCCTCTCTTCTCCTCCCTCTCAATCTCTCAAGCACATGGAACCCTAGGTGGAGATGGGAACCATGGTAGGAGCTCTCTTGGTGGCTAGGGCAAGGGGTGGTTGCTAGATTAGGCTCTATCAAATTTCTCCCGAGCTCCAAGCCCCTATTTATAGGCACAAGGCGAAACCCTAGCAATGGACGGCTCAGATTCATTTTCTCGAGATCCAGATCAATTTATCGGACCCCGTCCGGAGCTCATCGGATGCCGTCCGATTAGATTTTGTTCCAAATTCGTACTCTATCGGATGCCGTCCGACGGCTTATCGGACTTCGTCCAACCAGGGTTTTAAGCCAAAATTGTGCTCTGTCGGACGCCGTCTGATGGCTTATCGGACTCCGTCCGACAAGATTTTTAGGTCAAAATTGTGCTCTCTCGGACGCCGTCCGACGGCTTATCGGACTTCGTCCGACAAGATTTTTAGGCCAAAATTGTGCTCTATCGGACGTCGTCCGACGGCTTATCGGACCCCGTCTGACCAGCTTTTGGCCAAATTTGTACTTCATCGGACGCCGTCCTGTAAGTTATCGGACGCCGTCCTATGAGGTTCAAAATTTCAGAGTTTGCCAAAAAATTCATATCTTTTGCTCCCGAACTCCGTTTTTTATGATCTTGGGCATTCCGGAAAACTAAGAGAGAGGGCTATCCAACTAACTAAGTTTCACCACCTATTTCTAAATGGATAGACCATAAATTCTATAGAAACCACTCTCGGGCACCCTCGGACACCTCTCTCTCTCGGCTTAGGCGTGGGCTCGACTTTTTGGCATTCTTGATGACTTGCGGACTCGGCGGGAACTTAGAATGGCTTAGGCGGGAACCCAGGTGACTTAGGCGCTAAGAAACCCTTGGACAGCTGTAAAGTGGCTTCCGGAGACTTCCTGACACTTTCGAAGACTTAGGCGCTAAGAAACCCGAACCTTGGACAGCTATCTCACTCAGGAACTCTCTTGAACCCTGGACACCTGGCATCTCTAAAACCCGCTCGAACTCACTCAGATGAACTGGAACTTGTGCTCAGTGGGACCTACAACCAGAGAGATGAGCTTGCAGGCATCAATGGGCCGGATGGCCAGAAGCAGATACGCACACAAGGAAAATAGAAGGACTAGCAAATAACTTCCTTAGCCTTGATGCGATCCGTTGAGGCCCAGTTGGCATCAATTACCAAAACATTAAGCCCAAGGGAGGCTTGATCTTACAATCTTCCCCTTTTTGGTAATTGATGACAACACCTGTAAATCCAATATGACAAAGCACAAATACAATCTCTGGTGCAATGGGTTAGCTCAGAAACATTGCTCCATGCCAATGCAAGAATAGATATAAGCTCCCCCTAAATCAATGCATACTACTTGAGAATACTATCACATCACAACATGGAGCAAAGCATCTCCTAAGATATCACTTGTAACTCAAAGTCAATTCTCCCCCTTTGCATCCGAAAACATAATAACGCCCAAAGTGTTTCCAAAGTATGGATTTGCCATTATTTCTCCCCCTTTGGCATCAATGACCACAAAGTAGCAAAACATGGGATTAACAGTAAATTAAGAGCTTTGGAGGTTATACTAGTGCAAACACGCCCATAAGTCCACCACACTCAAAATCTAGCCATCTCAAGGTCACAATGTCACAAGATCAAGTTAGAACAAAATTGATAGATGTGTAATTCAAGTTATTATGATCTAGAGCAAATATAAGGTGAACTATAGCTAGAAGCATCAAGAGTTGCTCCAAAACTCAAAGGGGACACATGATGCTCCATAGCACTAGAAGGTGCAATCCAAGCTACACATGCTATCACCGTGCCTATTTGAGACTAAAAACATTTTTGGTTGAACTCATTTTTTTGAAAAGATTTTACATTTTTGCACTTTGCATTTTCTCAAATTTTGCCATGTCTCAAATCATAGGCGACGCCACCCAGCATGGCACTGAAGATGAACGTCTCGGTCATCCAAAGCTCCCCTAAGTTCATGCCTAGTGTCATGGCAAGCTATCTCATCAAGGAGGCATTGGTGAGACATGTATGACCAATTGTGGCCTTATTCACATTTGAGCACATTTTGTAATTTTGGCTCAACATTTTCTCAAAATTGCTCAAGTTAACGAAGTAAAGACATGTATAAAATGGAAGAACACAATCTAGACTTAGAAGCACATGATCCACCAAAAAGTTTAGAGCAATCAAATGAGACTAGAAGCTATAGCCCTCCTAACATATGCTCATGGCTTCCAATTGCATGATATATTGAGTTAAGCACAAGTTGAGCTAGTGACAGGGTAAACACATGCTATAGCTATCAATTTCATATGATGAACATATAGTCAAAATGAATAACATCCAGTATAACAAGCAAAGCACCTAAATGCTCAAACTGGCTTGAAAAGATTTGCAATGAATGACATAGCCACACGATCAACTCAGGCAATGTTTGACTTGTCTAAAATGTTCAATTCATTTCTCAATTTGCAGAATCGTGCCTCATCGAGTGGCTTGGTAAAGATGTCGGTAAGCTGGTCCTCCGTCCGCACGTGTTCAAGCACAATGTCGCCCTTTGCCACATGGTCCCGAAGGAAATGATGGCGGACATCAATGTGCTTGGTCCGTGAGTGTTGGACCGGGATGCACGCTATCTTCACCGCGCTCTCATTGTCGCATAGGAGAGGCACATGGTCAAGTTTAAGCCCAAAGTCAAACAGTGATCGTGTCAAGTAAAGAAGTTGTGCATAGCAACTCCCTGCCGCTATATATTCAGCCTCAGCAGTAGATAGCGCCACGGAGTTCTGTTTCTTTGAAGCCCATGACACAAGACACCTACCCAAGAAATGACATGCCCCAGAAGTGCTCTTGTGATCAATCTTGCACCCGGCATAATCTGAGTCAGAATAGCCTAGGAGCTCAAACTGCGCACCCTTCGGGAACCAAAGGCCTATGCTAGGTGTGTGTTTCAGGTATCGAAGGATTCATTTCACAGCAGTCATATGCATTTCTCTAGGGGAGGCTTGAAATCTAGCGCACATGCACACACTAAACATGATGTCCGGCCTAGATGCAGTCAAATAGAGCAAAGCACCAATCATGGAACGATAAAGTTTCTGATCGACATGTTTACCTTCTTCGTTGAGGTCGAGGTGGCAATTCGTCCCCATTGGTGTCCGGATTGGCTTGCAGTCACTCATGTTGAAGCACTTGAGGAGGTCGTGGATATACTTCTCTTGGCACATGAAGGTCCTGGTCTTGAGTTGCTTGATTTGAAAACCCAAGAAGAAGTTCAGTTCACCCATCATTGACATTTCGAACTCCTTGCTCATCATCTCACTGAAATCTGCGACTAAAGACTCATTGGAGCTGCTGAAGATGATGTCATCCACATAGACCTGGCAGAGGAACAGATCTCCATTCACCACCTTGGTGAATAGGGTCGACTCAACTCTTCCAACTGTAGAGCCCTTGGAGATGAGGAAATCCCTTAGCCTTTCATAACATGCCCTGGGAGCTTGCTTGAGACCATACAAAGCCTTCGACAGTTTGTACACATGATCTGGGTGCTGAGGATCTTCAAACCCCGGAGGCTGCTCCACATATACTAGCTCTCCAATGTACCCGTTGAGGAAAGCACTTTTCACATCCATCTGCTTGAGGACGATGTTGTGACACGTTGAAAATGCCACAAGCAGTCTGATAGCATCCAGACGGGCCACAGGAGCATAGGTGTCACCGCAGTCAACTCGCTCGATCTGTGTGAAGCCCTGAGCTACCAGCCTAGCCTTGTTGCGCACCACCAAGCCAAACTCATCTTGCTTGTTCTTGAATACCCACTTGGTGCCAATCACGTTGCAGTCGTTTGGCCTTTTCACCAAGTTCCATACTTTGTTCCTCTCAAAATTGTTCAGCTCCTCATGCATCGCATTGATCCAGTCTGGGTCACTCAGCGCCTCCTCCACTTTCTTTGGCTCAAACTCAGACACAAATGCCGGGTGCTCACAGAAGCTTTCGTCCTAGATCCGGTCTGTACTCCTCGAGTCGGGTCACCGATCATTTGATCAACTGGATGATCACGAACAATGGTGTGATGGGACCTTATCAACTGAGGTGGTGGCTCATCTGATTCTGCTTTTGCATCTGGCTCACAAGCTGTCTCTACCTCTGGAGCCTGATCAAGACTTGAGCTGTCACTTTGATGTGAGGCTCCCCGACTGCCTTTGGTTCGGGGTGAGAGGTGGTGGAACGATCTCGGTCTCCTCTCGAGCCTCCATGGCCTCACATCACCGGTGACATCTCCTCCACCGCTCTAGCCAATCGCCACCATCCACATCATCCGAGTTCTCATGCTCCCTTGGCTCCCATTTGACTCATCGAACTTCACATCGCAGTCTCCTCAATCGACCATCGCCTCATTGTACACCCCGAAGGAAGACCCTCTGGTGAGTACCCTAAGAAGACTCCGTGTCCACTCGCTCTGGAACTTGCCCAAGTGCTCCCGCTTCTTCTTGATGTAAACCTTGCAGCCAAAAACCCTGAAGAAGGAGACATTGGGTCGTCTTCCCACAAGCAGCTCATAGGACGTCTTCTTCAGGAGCTTGTGAAGATCTGACTGTTGATGCGAAGAAGAATGTGTCAGGTTGATCGCTTCAAGCAATGTATGTGAAGTCTTGTATTCATCTAACATTGTCCTCGCCATCTCAATGAGCATCCTGTTCTTCCTCTAAACCACCCCATTTTGCTGAGGAGTGTAGGTGGCTGAGAACTGGTGATCAATCCCTAGCTCATCACAGAACAACTCAACAGAAGTGTTAGTGAACTCCGTTCCATTGTCACTTCTCACCTTCTTGAGGGTACAATCAAAAGCATTTTGGGCTTTCTTTACAAATTTTTTGAAAACCTCTCCAGTTGGTGTTTTGTCAGGTAGAAAGAAAACCTAAGTGTATCGGAAGAAGTCATCAACAATGATCAAGCAATAGAGATTTCCCCCGATACTCACATAGATTGTTGGCCCGAAAAGATCCATGTGTATAAGCTCGAGAGGTCGAGATGTAGACATGACATTCTTGGCAGGATGTGAGCTTGCCACTTGTTTGCCGGCCTGACAGGCACTGCAAAGCTTGTCTTTCTCGAATGTCACATCTTACACCCCAAGAACCAACTCGTTTTTGAAAAGTTTCTTCAAATTCGCCATGCCAACATGCCCAAGACGCCTATGCCAAAACCAACCAAGAGAGACTTTGGCGACAAGGCAAGTCGAGACGGATGCAGCAGGCTGATGAAAGTTCACAAGAAACAAGTTTTCAAAACGAAAGCCTTTAAACACAAGTTTTTCATTTTTCTCCAAAACCAACAAGCCCTCAGGTGAGAAATTACAATTGAACCCCAAATCACATATTTGGGCAACAGAAAAAAGATTATAGCTCAAAGTCTTCACTAGTAGCACATCGTCAATTGAAAGATCTGAAGAGATTGCTACCTTTCCAACTCCAAGTACTTTACTCTTACTTTCATCTCCAAAAGTGACCTTGGAGGGAATCTTGCCTTCCTCCCCTATTGAGGTGAACAACCGGGGGTTGCCGGTCATGTGTTGGGTACACCCGCTGTCGATGATCCAATGGCACCCTCCACTCCGGTAGTTCACCTGTCATGAGAAAAAATCACTTATGTGACTCAGGGACCCACACAGGAGGTCCCCGAGGGTTAGCCTTCAAACCAGAAGCAACAGAAGCAAAACGATCAATCAATGACTTAGGCACCCAAACATGTGCCTTATGCTCATTCTCAGCCCTCAAGCCAGCATATCTAGCAACTAGCTTACCCTTGCCATTCACCTTAAGCAAGTAGTGATCATACAACTCAGCATGAGCTCTTGGAAGCTTGGGTTTGGTGTGCTTGGGAGTGTTCCTAGTCTGATTCCTAGGTGGAGCTTGCCTAGCAAAGTTTTGCCTAGGAGGACCATTCCAAAAGCTAGGTGGAGGAGGAGCTTGCCAAATGTTGTATGGCATAGGAGGAGAACCATTCCAATTGTTGTACCTAGAAGCATATTGCCAAGCATATTGGTTTCTATGTTGCCATGTCGTGGAATTATAGTGCCTAGAAGGTCCTTGCCAAGTGTTGAAGTGCCCAAAGTGTTGCCTAGAGTTCAAGTTACTAGTGTGCAAGTTGTTAGGCCCAGAGTTGCTTCTCTTCTTGGGATGAGCATGATAGTAACATTGCCTACTGGTAGATGCTCGAGGAACACTTGATTTCTTCCTCCCTTTTGGGAAGGTTTTCTTTGTTCCTTGAGCATCTTATCCAAGGCTAGGCTACCCTCATAGCACTTACCAAGTCCTTTATCAAATTTCTCAAGTTTACATCTAAGTTCACCATTCTTAATAGCTAGTTCCCTAGCGGCTAAAGCAAATTTTCAATTGTCAGGAGTACAATCATGAGCATTGCTAGAGGAACCACTAGAGTTAGAAGCAATTAGGGTCAAGTCAATCAAGTCATCACAAGAAGTAGAGCTATCAATTCTAGGTGGTGCAGCAGTTATGGCACAAGCAGGAGCATCATCAACAACATCACTAGAAACAGGCAAGATAGCAGGCAAAGCATCAACCAAAACATGACATTCAGAAACATCAACAGATTGAGCGACATGCAAAGCAATCATGGAAACATTGTCGGCTACAAGCAGCTCATTATTAGCCCTAAGCTCATGAATTATAGCAAGAAGATGTTCTACCGACTCATTCATAGCCCTATTTTCTTCTTCAAGCACATTTGACTTCTTAATCATAGCATTACTAGAGCCTACCATGATGTCATGTTCAGTTTCTAATGATTCATACTTAGACACAAGATCATTGAACCTAGCATCCAAATTGTTAAGACGCTCCTGAAGTCTCATGCTTCTTGATCTTTTCTTTTCAAGAAATTCAAGTGCTTGAGCAAGGTAAGCCTGAGCAGTTTTCTCCTCATCATCGGGATCAGAGTCAGAGTTACAAACCTCATTGGTAGTTGGCTTGGCCATCAAGCACTTAGCGGTGTTGGTCGGAGTCGATGTCGCCTCTGGCGTAGTGGAAGTAGAGGAAGCAGACTCATCATCATCGGAGTACCACACTTGAGGCTCGATGACGGCCGTGAGGCATCTTGGAGGGAAGGCTGGCGGTGGTGGCATGGCCTGAGTGATTGCCATGCCGGCCAATCCTTGGCCACTTGACTCCTCCTCATCATCAGAAACTAGAGAGTCACTAGAGCTGTCGTCTGTGACCCACTCCCCCACAAAAGCCAGCCTCTTGCCTTGCTTGGAGAAGCCCTTGAAGTCTGACTTTTGGAAACTCTTACTCCTGTCTTTCTCCTTGTGCTTCAGCTTCTCACCATCACCCCTGTCCTTTCCCTTCTCCTTGTACTTGATGTTTCCTTTCTGAGGGCACATTGAAACTATGTGACCCTTTTCTTGACACTCATAGCATCGGAGTGATGCATATGAGTTTCTTTCGGACCTCCTCTTGTCCCAAAATCCATTGTTGTTCATGAACTTCCCAGCATTCTTCATGAACAACCCTAGTTGCTCAAATCCGGCCTCAAACTGACTCAGGGTCATCTCTCCACCATCTTCAGCTGAGCTTATCTTAGTGCCACTCTGTTTGGATCCACTCGCCTTGAGGGCAACGACCTTGTTCTTCTCAGGTGCAGGTGGTGCCCCAGGCTCAATGATGAGCATCTCATGAGCCGTGAGCTTGCTCAGGAGAGCGGTGGGAGCAAGCTTCTCGCCCGCCTTTGTTGAGAGGTACGTGATAATATCACGGTACTTTTGTCTTGGCGAGACCTTATCATCTTCCTGCACACATCAACATCTGACAGAGAAGAACCGAGCCCCTTGAGCTCGTTGATTATGGGGTTAAGCCTAGAAAACATCTCATTAACATTCTTATTAGGAAGCATCCTAAATTGATCAAATCTTTCCTTAACCACCACCAACTTGCCCTCTTTGAGAGAGGCTGTCCCCTCGTGGATTTCTATAAGTGATGTCCAAACATCGTGTGCAGTGGGAAGGTTGCTAACTCTATCGAACACATCCATACTCAAACCACAGAACAGTGCATTCATGGCTTTAGCATCTAGCTCAAGTAATCTAGTTTGCTCAGGTGTGGGAGCTGTGTCCTGCGCAAGTGTGAAGCCTAGAGGAGACTCTACAACCTTCCAAACATCTAAGCCCATAGATTGCAGATAAACTGCCATGCGTCTTTTCCAGAAAGTAAAGTGAGATCCATTGAACAGAGGTATTCTATTACTAGCGACACTACCCCCATCGGCCATCTCTAATGCAGTTAAGCATAAATAGAGAGCCGAGCTCTGATACCACTTGTAAGGATCCTAGGCCGAGAGGGGGGTGAATCGGCTCTTTTCAAATTTTACTTCTCACGATTTGCTTGCTTAGTTAGTCAAATTAGGAACACAAGCAATCGATGGATTCAGAGTCTAGTTGCGGAAGCGATCACAATGAGGCACAAGCGACTACTAGGAGGCTCGATGGCACTCACACGCAAACGATCAAATCAATATGTGGAAGTAAATGAGTGAGACGAGGAGACGCAAACCGAGTTGTTTACCGAAATTCGGTGCTCAACACATGAACACCTACGTCTCCGTTGAGAAAACTTCTCACGCAGAGAAGTCGGGACTCTCTCGTCCCTAGCCCTCAATCCATTCATGGTAGCTCTTCACCAACACATGGTAGGCGAGCTCCAAACCTTCACACGGAAGCGAGTTCTCTCACAAGCGAGAACTCTCACACCCCACCGGCACCAACACACGGCACCGACCACCGACACACGGTGGATTTCACCTCAACACATGAGGCACCCCCAACACATGGAGAATTTGGCTCCGACACACAGACACCTTGGCACCACCGACACACGGAGGTGGCCGCCAACACACGGCGGACTTGTGGCTCCAACGGATAGAGAGGATGCACCCCTACACAAGGCGGTGACCACCAACGGATGGTGGGTTTGCTGCACGGTTGATGTAGTCGTTCGGTTGATGAAGCTCGTGGCGTGACGACGATCTCTCCGGCGGCGAAGTCCCAAGAGCACAAGATCGGAGACCGTCTTTCACCACTACCCCTTCTCTCCCACCATGGAAACTAGGGCAAGAACACCATGGGAGAAGGGGCAAACCTTGGGGATGGATGAGAGGGGGTAGGGGCACCTTCTTCTTCCTCTTCCTCTCTTCTCCTCCCTCTCAATCTCTCAAGCACATGGTACCCTAGGTGGAGATGGGAACCATGGGAGGAGCTCTCTTGGTGGCTAGGGCAAGGGGTGGCTGCTAGATTAGGCTCTCTCAAGTTTCTCCCGTGCTCCAAGCCCCTATTTATAGGCACAAGGCGAAACCCTAACAATGGACGGCTCAGATTCATTTTCTCGAGATCCAGATCAATTTATCGGACCCCGTCCGGAGCTCATCGGACGCCGTCCGATTAGATTTTGTCCCAAACCAGATTACTCCGGACGCCGTCTCGACGGCTTATCGGACTCCGTCCGACCAGGGTTTTAGGCCAAAATTGTGCTCTGTCGGACGCCGTCCGACGGCTTATTGGACTCCGTCCGACAAGATTTTTAGGCCAAAATTGTGCTCTGTCGGACGCCGTCCAACGGCTTATCGGACCCCGTCCGACCAGGTTTCGGCCAAATTTGTACTTCATCGGACGCCGTCCTGTAAGTGATCGGACGCCGTCCTATGAGGTTCAAAATTTCAGAGTTTGCCAAAAAATTCATATCTTTTGCTCCCGAACTCCGTTTTTTATGATCTTGGGCATTTCGGAAAGCTAAGAGAGAGGGCTATCCAACTAACTAAGTTTCACCACCTATTTCTAAATGGATAGACCATAAATTCTATAGAAACCACTCTCGGGCACCCTCGGACACCTCTCTCTCTCGGCTCAGGCGTGGGCTCGACTTTTTGGCATTCTTGATGACTTGCGGACTCGGCGGGAACTTAGAATGGCTTAGGCGGGAACCCAGGTGACTTAGGCGCTAAGAAACCCTTGGACAGCTGGAAAGTGGCTTCCGGAGACTTCCTGGCACTTTCGAAGACTTAGACGCTAAGAAACCCGAACCTTGGACAGCTATCTCACTCAGGAACTCTCTCGAACCCTGGACACCTGGCATCTCTAGAACCCGCTCGAACTCACTCAGATGAACTGGAACTTGTGCTCAGTGGGACCTACAACCAGAGAGATGAGCTTGCAGACATCAATGGGCCGGATGGGCCAGAAGCAGACACGCACACAAGGAAAATAGAAGAACTAGCAAATAACTTCCTTAGTCTTGATGCGATCCGTCGAGGCCCAGTTGGCATCAATTACCAAAACATTAAGCCCAAGGGAGGCTTGATCTTACAGTTGTGCCCAACTCTTGTACATGACACGGATGCTTAGTGACTTTGAGCTAAAATTTGAAAAAGTGTCTCTTCTATGTGATAATGAAAGTGCGATGAAAATAGCCAACAATCCGGTCCAACATTTCCGTACAAAGCACATCGACATCCGACATCACTTTATTCGTGACCATGTTGCAAAGGGTGACATTGTGCTTGCCTACGTGCGAACGGAAGATCAATTGGCGGATATTTTCACCAAACCCTTGGATGAGGCACGGTTTTGCAAATTAAGAAATGAACTCAACATACTAGATAGATCAAATGCGTGTTAATTGGTTTTGTGACTTTTTGGGTCTTATTTGAATTTTTCCATTTGCTTTTGACCCTTGTCACATTTAGGGGGAGTTTAATTTCAACTCATGATCTCAAGACTCCCTCTAGTGGTGAAGAGATAAATTTGATTTTGGGTTAGCACATTCTTGTCCTATATCTCAAGCCAAAACAAATTTGAAATTAATAGACTATCCTTATCTTCTTACCGCTTCAAACTTCTCAATTTGAAAAATCTTATCCTTTTTGAAAAATTTGCTCCATATGCATATTTGTTCTCTTGAAAATCATATGGCATCAAAATTGTTGAAAATATTTGAAAATGAGCCAAAATTTAAAAACATGGGCTTAAACTCTAAAGTGAACCCCTTTGCGCGATCCTCATGCCTATATGTGAAATCAAGGCAAAATTTGGGTTCGCACATTTTCTTGATCTCTAAGATCAAAATTTGAGATTGTTGAATTTGGTTTGGTTTCATTTATAACATTAGAATCTTATCCCTTCACAATTAAAATTTAAAATGACTTCAAATTGCTGACATTTGAATTTTTCCTTGAACTTTGAGCAAAAATGGAAAATATCCCTTCAAAACACTATTTTTATATAAAAATTCTTGCATTGGTGGGGCCCACTGGTCAGCAGTGCATGCTGCGCCAATTTCAGCCTTCATCGGACGCCGTCTGAATTCTCTCGGGCGCCGTCCGACAGGGTTTTGCTTGCGCCGCATACTCACTGTTGGACGCCGTCCAGTCGCCATCGGACGCCGTCCGACCAAGTCTTATCCGCGCTGCAATTCTTCTGTCGGACGCCGTCTGGCCTCTCCCCGACCCCGTCCGACGAAGTTGCATTACCGGTAGTAGTTTATCTTGTCGGACGCCGTCCGACCGCCATCGGACGCCGTCCGATGGAGCCCAACCGTGCAGACCGATCTTTAACTCACCCCTCTGCCTCCCTCTCCCCTCATTTCTTTTCTCACCCCTCTCCAAACCGGCGCCGCCCCTGCTCCTTCTCCTCACCGGGGAAGGTTCTCCGGCGAACTCCGGCGACGTCCACCACCACCGGCGGCTTCCCCTCGTCCTCCTCTTCGATTTCCACCGCGGGGATTGAACGTGGACGGCCTGATTCGTGCGCTTCATCTCCATCGAGTTCCCCTCCTTTCCCCTACCGGGAAGGGCCTAGGGGACGATCCTCTCGCGCACGGCGGCCTCCTCTTCCTTTCTATGGCTCGGTAACGGCTTCCCGCCTTCTTTTCCCGCATATTCCTTTGGTTACCGAATTCTAGGTTTTGAATAGAGTTTTCCCGCGTTTGTGTCTAGGGTTGGCTCGTGTTGTGGTTTGTCTCTTCGTCAGTGGGCACTTGGTCAGAGGGAGTGATTCGAGATGTCGCGTTCATTGAAGAAGTTGGGCAAGGCTCGAAAGCGTAACAATCGAGTGGTCGTCGTGGCGATGGGGTAGGGGTGATCCTGATTACATTGATGAGACAGCTAGCAGTGCCGCTCCTCCTCGCACAAGAAAAGCTACTAGAGGGGATATCAGAAGAAAGATGATCAAGGATACAATTGAAACGGGTTATGGGTCTTCTTTTGCACCACCGAGGACGTTGACGATGACACTTATGCCGAGGACCCGATAGATGAAGATGTTATGAGACCGTGGTGGCTGAGGATGAACCCGTGGACAATTTGGTCCTCAAATTGTCCATGGAAACCCTGAGAAAGAAGCGGGCTGTCCCTTATGCAAGATGGTTCCCTTAGCGCGCGAGAGGATACCAAAGATTTCAGATTCTACACTAAGTTTGTAAACAACTTTATATGTGTTTTTCAAGACTCAAGACCGGTCCTAGGGACCCACATTGTGTTGATTGGGATGAGATCACCGCACTGCAGGACTCGAGGTTCACACCATATTCACTCTACTCCGTGCTGGCGTAATTGATTTCAAATAAGAAGTTGACCTGGTGCAAGGAGAGGCACTGTGAATTCTTTGCTACTCTGCTAGTTGCCGAAGATGAGACAGAGTCAAATTATTATCACTCAGCCGATGGACATGTTTAGGGATCACAGTGGCAGAGATGAATCATGTTTTGGGCACTCCAGATTCTGGCACAGACTTAAATGAGATGGCCTATGAAGATGCCCTCTGGAGGGGCAAATATCCTCCACTTGAAGAAGTCAGATTCATGTACATTGATCTTGATGAGGAAGAGTTAAATATAGAAAAGGCAAATCAATTGCGACAGAGCCCTGCATTGATAAATCTTATTCTTCGTAGCACCTGCTCGCTCGAGGCGGCAACCGTGATGTAATCCTCCCATTTGCGCTTGGTTTATCTTTGTATCTTCCGACCGCAGGATTATAAATATTGGAGCCACTCTCTTGGGAGAACTTGATGACACCATTTTCGAGAGGTCAATAAGGCATTACCTCTAGCTCCCTATATTGGCTGTTGCTCTCCGGGACTCGGTACAGATCCGAGGATGAAGTCGAGTTGGGATAACAAGATCAAGAAACATCGATGAAGATCTTTCGAACTCTCTTGGGAGCAAACCCAAATTGATCGTCCGGTGATGATGCTCCTCCTCCAAAGACTGCCCTGCTTTTGCTCCTCTTTGCCCAATGCAGCAGCTTTGTGCCGACTCTGGTGTGGGTTTTCTGCGGTTGCCCTCCTTGGTATGACTCTTTGATAGGTGAGATGAGGAGTCTGCGTACTGAGATGAAAGAAGAGCTCGCAGCCACCCGGAGAGAGATGAATGAATTGGCAGGGCAGCAGACGTACCTGAGTGATGAATTTGCAGAATTTAAGTCTGCTCTGTAGTATATGGGTGCGATGTTCATGCCAGTTCCAGAAGGGACCAATCCGTACTCTTGGTATTCTCATGCTCATGACAACTATCAGGCCTATCAGTAGAGTCAGATGTTTCCTCGTCCACCTGCCCACCCACCTCCGGTTCATCCTTGGGTATTTCCTTCTCCAGGGCCTGCCCCTACTCATGTGCTACCACCACAGCCTTTCTCTCCTCCTGGTGCTCCACCAAAGATCCTCCTCCCAGAAGATCTTTTTATTGGTGGAGAGATGTGTAAATCATCTAAACTTTTATTTGCCAAATCCTCAACCGACCCAGCTCTTTGATGATCAATCTTCTCCTCGGTCGGTACCTTCTGCAGCTCATCTAGCTACGTACAAGCGTCGCAGAGGGCAGGGTTCATCTTCTGGCGGCCATGGACATGATGGAGGCGACGACATGGATCAAGATGAAGAAGAGTAGTCTGGCCAGGAGCTTTTCCCTTTTGTGTCACTTGGTGACAAAGGGGGAGAAGTTAGAGAGAGTAGCATAGGTTAGCAAAGGGTAGTGAGATCGAGGTCTTGTTTCTCTTGTAATACTATTTCTATTGCCTCGATACTTTTTTGATTTGTGTTTGTTACTCTGGTACGCTTTATGATTTTTAAACCTTGTTGGCTTGTGTTCTTAAATTTATGCATGAATTTAGGGAGAGCTTCTCTTGTATGCACATTCTTGTGGTCGAGTTGTGGTTGTTTTAGTTTTGAAATTCCTCGCATATTTGTATTGCACTAACCCTTTTGCAGTTCAAAAATTTATTCTCTCTTGGGTTGCCATCAAGTGCCACAAAGGGGGAGATTGTGAGTATCGTTGAGCCCTAATTTTTATTAGTGGCATTGATGTCAAAAATATTTAATATTAAGTGCTAGGGGGTTTTTGGACTTCTCGGAACCCTAGCGAAGACTCGGCTTCACGTAAAACCCTAATTTGAAGCCTCGACAAATTCGTGAGCTGCTCCAAGATTCTAAGTGCGTGACCGGACGAGAGATGAGGTCACGTATAGTTTAGAAGTAGTTAGGTTTTATTTTCTGTTTTTGTCAGATTTCAAAAGGGGTTTGAATATCTCGGATCTTGCCGGATCTTTGCGAATTCTCGAAAACTCGGTTTCCTTAGTCCACATCTTCTAAAAATACCTAAAGATGTCCTTGTGAGATTTCTAGAGTGAAGAGTAACCCACCTCAACTCACCCACAATTCCTAGCACGAAAACACTCTCTGTCGGACGGCGTCTCATGCGCAATTTGACAATCGTCCGATCAAGAAAACACGTGCATGCAGTACACATTGTCGGACGGCGTCCATTTATACGGACGGCGTCCGATAAAGTTAAAAAATTTGAGTTTTCTCCCGTCGGACGGTGTCTGGGCGCAGCCGGATAGCGTCAAGTTATACAATCCGATGCATACCGCCAGACCGCTTGACGCAAGATCCGGTGGGACGGACGGCGTCCGATGAACCTAATTTTGTGAGCGTTGTTACTGCGGACGGCGTCCCTGAGAGGCTAACGGCTAGTCTTTTGTTCTTCCGGGGCAACGGCTAGTTTTGCTCTAGGGGCTATAAATACCTTTCTAGTGGCTGGCTACTTTGAGGTTTTGCTGCTCTCTACACCTACCACACTTATTGCTCATCAATTAGGTGATCTAGAGCCATTCCTCCGCCCACAAATCATTCAAAGTCACAAATCACTAAACCCCAACACCGAGCTTCAAGGAAGTCCTTCGATCCGGCATGATCGGGGCGTTTCGAACTTGTTACTTTTGAAGACGACATCCTTCGTGGAGGCGTGGGCTTGGGAGTAGGCCTTGGCGTGTGGCTACTCTCGAGTCGGTGTACGGGTGACGGAGTCCACCTCGCCGATGTGGCGGAACGACTACCGGGGAGTAAGTGAGGCGTTAGGCTTGAGAGCGAGCCGGTCCTTGTGCGCAAGGGGTAGCCTCAACGGAGAGTAGGAGTTGCGGCTCCGAACTTCGGTCAAACAAATACCGTGTCACTCTCTCATTTAATTCCCGCACTTACTTTCTTTACATCGCTTGTGATAGATTGAATGCCATGTCTCAGTTGCCTTGTAATTTGTTTATCGCTTCCGCTTACTTGATAATTGCAACTAGGATTGGGTCATTCTTAATATGATGCTTAATTGAGAATAATCGAAAAAGAAATTAAAATTGCCTATTCACCCCCCTTTAGGCCTTAGGATCCTCTTTCATACCCAATAGACAAAGTCATAACATTTATTTAGGGAACAGATAAACAATATTATCATAAGTACATGAATAAACATGTGGTACAATCATCACTATGATTGATTTAGGGCATATCCCTTTCATTTATGGGGTCTCACTTCTGGGGCTATAAATTAGAGGGGAAGGGGAGCACCTCCTCCTCATGCTTAAGAGCTGAAAATTTTAGAAATAGAGACGGTAAGTTGGTGTGTAAGGGTGGCATCCTAGATGTCTTGTAATCCCTCAACTTCTATGCAATGAAATAAGTTTACTCAAGTTCGTGTTTCGTTCTTACTAGTTCATACGTTTTGCTGTTGTTGCTTTGTAAATTTTGTTGTAACTAATTTATTTGCCTCCTTTTCTTCTCTATACTTCAGATCCATGATGCCTTGAGTTTGCTTATGTGCTTTTACACCTTCTTTACAACATAGGACAGGCTGGAGATCATGTTTTCCCACTAATTGCAAATCTATCCAAAACTTGTTTTTTGTGCAGCAGTCAGCATTTGATTTTTAGACAAATTTACAAAAAATCATTTTTGAGTGCTTTCAGTTGGATAATATCTGTGACTTCCATATCTATCAACACAAAAAATTTCAAGTCATGAAGACTCATAGTTTGGGTGCACTGACGTGAAAACCGAGCCCCAAATTTCTATACGAGACATGTGATAGGCAGTAGTGTTCGAATTTTCCTGATTTGTGTTGAAGGAGTTTTGAGCAGATTTTTGTGAAAGTGCTTCACGACTCATTAATCAATATGGAGAAAAATTCACAAAAATTTTAGAGCAGCAGAAACTACCGTCTTTCTGTTCTAAGTGAGAACAAATTATAAAAAAACTGCTTTTGCTTTTATGAAAGTAACTTTTAGGATTTGGTTTGTCCACTTTATCAAATCATGTCTTAAATTGATTCCCTTTTACTTAGATACTTGACAATTAGAATTGTGACTAAGATAGCCCCTCATATTTTTGTGTTCTCAACTATACAAATTTAAGGTACACATACTTGTCACAGTGTTTAAATTTTGTAGTGTGGGTGGATTTGAGAAGCATCGTCCCATGAAAAATCTTTAATAGGCTGTTTGGTTGCCTTCTCAGTTGAACCAGGCTGTATGAGCCGAGCCAGGCTGGTTGGAGTCAGGCTGAGATGATGCAAATGATTGTTGTTTGGTTAGGTGTATGAGATTGTACAGGTTGCGTAGAGATGTTATTTGGTTGACTGCACTAAGGAGAGAATGGCATGGAGAAATTCAAAAGAGGGATTAAAGATATTAAAAAATAAAGTCTAGAAAATCAAAATAACAAAAAATCAATAACAACAATAAAAAATCCAAAAGAAAGTCTCATAAATAAATAAATTTAAAAATGAAAATATTAAACTTTTAAAATTTATATGGCAAGTGTGGTCTGTTTTTGTTCGAAAAAATATGAATAATCCATTTTTGAAATCGGTTCGGTAATCGAAAATATTAATCAAAAGATATAGCAAATAAATGAATCAAACGTCACAAGACATGGTTGTTCTTTGCATCCGCAGAGCTTCGCTATAGGAAACGCTTAATTTGGTCAGATCTCGAGGCGCGCGGGAGGAAGAATTGATCCTGGAGCGCAGTTCGAGATGGGTGAGAAGACAACCAACATCGTAGCCAGATCTCAAGATACAAAATTCCTTGGATGCAACCAACCAAACAGCCTATAAATCTTTCTTTCACCCCTCTCTGTTTGTTGCAGCGGGTTTACAATCTAGATCCGCAGCCTACCGCCGGGTTGTCGTCGCTTCAACATCCTTCTAAAACCTAGGACAGAAGGGCGTGGGCCACACTGCGTGAGAAAGGCGAGGACGTGAGGTATACGGTCTTCAGTATATCTCGCATTTTTTTGTGTGTAAAATAGGTTGCCATGTCCTGGTGAAGGCATAGCCAAGGAAGCGAGTCCACCCGACCGCGACGTGCCACGTTGCCCATCTCGCGCCCGTGAGTCCACCGCACGATTTCCAGCAGCTCCCGGTGGGCACGAGCTGCAATCACCTCCAGCCACCGACAAGTGGTCCCGTCTGGATGGACCAAGGTTACCCGTGTATCAGTGGGCAGAGGACTCTGCGCTTCGCGGGCGCGGGCGAGCGGAGGTCCGTCACATTCTTCTCAACGCCTCCGCGAGCTTCCGGCGCCCGTCCCGTTGCTTCCAGAACCTTCCACCGCCTCCCGGATGCATCATGCAGTGCTCCCCCGACACTGCTCAGCCCTGTGGCCGCCGGCGGCGCCCGAAACCGCACCGATTTTTTCTCCTCCTTCCTCAAGTCACCTCAAAACATGCAGCATTGAAGCCAGTTGCAAACGTTGGACTGCCGTGCTTTTCATTGAACATTCGTTAGACTACCGAGCATATGGTGAAACTGTATGTATCTAACAGCCTCGATATCGTAACTTAGGTTGATATTTGGGTTTAGAGAATCTTAATGCCATTGATGATACTACTTAAAAATTAGAAATTTAATGGAACAACATCTCGTATCCGCTTCTACTACCTTCTGAAATCTACTCGTTTCAGCATTTGGTAGATAATTATATAAGTTATGTTTGAAAAACGACCGCTATAGCTTATTTACTTATATAGTTTTAATAACTTGTCTGTTGAAACTAAGACATATCTTAAAGGTAAAAAATTGAGCAAACATTTTTTTTTCAAAAAGGTAGATAAGTTATAAATTACCCAAAAAAAGTGAGATGACAATTTTGAATTCTCACATAGGATTATAATAAATGATTTCTGGATTTCTATTTTAACTATTTACCTAATACTCTCTCTAATCACAAATAATTGATATTTGATATGTGCGTTGATCAAAGCTTTGAAACTTGAGGCACTATTATCTTTCCAAATAATCGGATTGTGTTTATAAAAAAAAGTGTAAATTCATCTCGAAAAGTACTTCAATAATATTACAATTTTAACTGGTTCAAAAACAAAGTATAATAGTAATTGGTAGTCAAAGTTGCATCTTAGAGATGGTGCATAGTTAAAACATCAAATATTTGTAACTAGAGGGAGTATCATAGTTTTGTAATAATGTAGTCATCCATATTTAACAGACAGAGAGAAACATCTCATATCATGTAAAGAAACACACATATTTCATTGCATTTTTACTGATTTATAAAATTCTTAAAAACTAATGCATCAACAATCTTCTAAAAAACATTGAGCACTCATCGTCTCACACTTACACTATATGAAGCATAAACTACACGTGTCGTTGGGCCGTTGGGCGTGTGGAAAAGAAGAGAAAATTGCATTACATGGGGTTCATAAAATTGTCCCACATTTTCATTTGGACCCACAATTTGTAAAACTAGATATTTAGTTATATGAAGTTATGTTATTGTTTTAATTGTTTTATTCATGTACAAAGTGGTATGGCAAGGATGGTTGACATTGGATGCCAAGTTAGCATAAGAAGTGGCACTTGTCATCTTAAATCCTTGAAAGAAATTGAATTCGAATTCAAAATTGGTGAAAGATCTTGAATTATAAAAAAGTTTTAAAACCCTAGACTTCATTTTTAAAACCTTTAAAATTCATAAAAATTCAAAAATCATAGAAGACATAAACAATTTATAAAATTCATAACAAATAAAAGTTCAACAATTAATAAAACAGAAAATTTTGGAAGTTATAATAAAATCTTAACAATTGAGGCTTGTCCTAATCAAAATCATGTCCACAAAACCAGCATGACCTAATCAAAATTGTACGCAACTTATTGTATCAAATATCTTGAAATAAGAAAAACAAGCGACTTTACCCGTGGTGCAGTACTGCAATTAACCGGAAAAGAGAAAAAAAAAAAAACCTGACTGACACGAGGGTGAGGCCACATGCTGGCCTCCAAAGTTCCCCTCGCACACGCAAAGTCTATAAAGCCCTCCTCCCCTTCCTTATCCTACCCCAACCTCGCCATTTCTCTCGATCCCTCACCGAAAACCCCTCCTCGCCCACACAAACCTCCCGAATCCTCCCCCTTCCCTTCCCTACCTCCTTTCCTAGGGTTTCGCGAACATTGCAGCCTCCTCCTAGGCTAGCTCTCGCTGTTGGCCATGGCGACCACGGCCTTCCCCACCTCGACCCCCTTCTTCGCGCACCACGGCCGCCGGCGCCCCTCACCCTCCGTCTCCGTTCGCACCGCGGCGGCAGTGTACGGGCGCGGGGGCCGCCGTTGGCGCCCGCTCCGGGTGGCGTGCGAGAAGGTGGTGGGCATCGACCTCGGGACCACCAACTCCGCGGTCGCGGCGATGGAGGGCGGCAAGCCCACCATCGTCACCAACGCCGAGGGCGCGCGCACCACGCCGTCTGTCGTGGCGTACACCAAGTCCGGGGACCGGCTGGTGGGCCAGATCGCCAAGCGCCAGGCGGTGGTCAACCCGGAGAACACCTTCTTCTCCGTGAAGCGCTTCATCGGCCGCAAGATGAACGAGGTGGACGAGGAGTCCAAGCAGGTCTCCTACCGCGTTGTCAGGGACGACAACGGCAACGTCAAGCTTGACTGCCCCGCGATTGGGAAGCAGTTTGCTGCCGAGGAGATCTCCGCGCAGGTATAGGACCGGTTTCTGGTAACATTTCTAGTATTTTCCTTTTAGAATTGTGGTGCATTATTTTCCTAATGCTAGAATTATGCTTCTTTAGATAAATTCCTAGCTCTAGAGTTTAGAAAGCTTGACTTAATTTCATGATTCTTTCGCAGCGTTAAGGCACGGAGTTTTGATTTTTAGGCTGCAGGGCTGTCTGTAAATGAGTATATCAAACTTGCCCTGCAGGTGCTATGGAACAATGGGTTGTTAACTTTGCATCGCGTGTGCAGCTATGCTGTACTCAACTAAAAATTAAGCGGCTGTTCGGAGTCTTGCAAACTGAGCGTTGAATGTGTGCCTTTTATAACTTGTACATTATTTTTGCTTTTTAAAAGACTTTGAAAGTCAAAAAATAACATTTTTCAGAAGGGTTAATTCATGGAGTAGGAAAATTATGCAGAACAACTTTGTAATATTTGTAATTTTGTGTAGTTATGGATTTGCATGAATCTCTGTACATTTATGGACCCAGCCTAACCTTTTACATGCCTAGAAAAGTCTCAATTATTGAGTTATAGTGGTGAGAATTGTGTGGGCTTTATGTTTTCATTTCAACATAGTATTTGCTACTTATGTTCTTGCATCCACCTCTAATAATACATGGGTTATTAGGATTGAGCTTGAAATTACTATTGGATATCTGTTCACACGAAACAAATAGTATGCGGCTGTATAGCCATTGATACATGTTTGTTGGCTTGTTTGAGGTTTTATTTAGGAAGCGTGTATTTAGATATATATCAACTTGAGAAGTCCACTTTCTAGAAGCTGTTTTCTACCCAGGTTACTAAAACATTCAATGTTTTCTAGGTGCTGAGGAAGCTGGTTGATGATGCGTCCAAATTCCTGAACGACAAGGTCACCAAGGCAGTGATCACAGTCCCTGCGTATTTCAATGATTCACAAAGGACGGCAACAAAAGATGCTGGCCGCATTGCAGGGCTGGAAGTTCTCCGTATAATAAATGAGCCTACGGCAGCCTCATTAGCATATGGTTTTGAAAAAAAGAACAATGAAACGATTTTGGTTTTTGATCTTGGAGGAGGCACATTTGATGTTTCAGGTATCATGCTAGTTTTTTGGAATATTTATGAACACTCTTTGCATATTAAAGTTTTAATGTGGTGAAGTTATTGCTTCATATTTGGTTTCCATCGTTATATCTGCATTTATAATATTTTGGTTGCGGAATATTTAATAAAAGACCAGTGCAACAAAACCTAATTTATTGAAAATAGGGTGGTTTGTTTTGTTAGTTACTTCCTATGTTTCGCTATGTTTGTTCATAGCACACCATGCCCATTGATCAAGGAAGTAGTTGTTTCAAAAAAAAAAAAAAAGAAGTGTGAAGATCATCATACCCTTGTTTAATAGTATGTTACAACTACTTTTCTTCTTGCTAAGCATTTAGTTTTAGTTGGGGGTAAAGAGTGGAAACATCACGACTACACTTTTAATATTCTTAATGGACAAACATTGTGAAATGTATTTTTCCGAGGCCATGGACAGATATAGTGAAACGGAGTGAGTATTCAATTATATTTGGTTGTTAATTATGTTAACTAATTTGTAATCAGATAATCCTGCTTGATGCACATACTTTTCTGTCTGATTTGGGAAGTATGATATCAAATGTTTCACTTTTTGCTCAATAATAATATTTTTTTAAAAAATAATTCAAATAATTCAGCTAGGTTCCTTATGAAAACACTTCCCAGTTGTAGGCACTTTGGTGTAGTATCATGTTCTGCTCAGACGGTGGATATTTGATAATTGATAGGCATGGGAAACTGTTTGTTGAACTGTTTATTTGGATCTGTGCTTTTGGGTGTTCTTCACTTACTAGTCTGTTTGGTAGATGTTCGTGAGCAAGTTTTTTTCAGCTCTTAGATCATCATATTTTAGTTCTTTACTATATATGTGGTGATGCTTTCAGTTCTTGAGGTCGGTGATGGCGTTTTTGAGGTTCTGTCCACATCGGGTGATACTCACCTTGGTGGTGATGACTTTGATAAGGTGAGTCATTCTTTTAATGTCAAACTACTCACCTTGTTGCGCTCACACCTGAAATAGATTTTGTGTTATGCTGTTTCTTGAAGAGTAAACATAACTCAAATTCCTTATGATTGTAACCTTATGTGTATAATACCAATATTTTCTGGATTTATGAATTGGGGTATAAAACTTGATTTTAGGTCTTAATTAGTTTAACAGAAATCTTTTATTACCCGTGATACCTTTTTTCCAGACAATGAAATGGACCTATGAGTGAACAAAGATTAGTTACTATGGATCTGTATGCTTTTCTATATGCCCTTGGTTCTAGGTAATAACCATGAGTGAACAACAATTAGTTAGCATCTGTATGCTTTTGTATATACCCCAAGCTCTAGGCAATTTGAGAAGCAATAAAGGAAATAGTAAATTGGTATGTGTCAAAAAAATAAAAGAAAAGTTTATATTATGCCTTGAACTATAACCCTTCGTCTACATACCCCCCCTGAACTACGAACTAGGTATTTTAGCCCGCAAAACCTGAAAGCAGGCGCAAATAACCCCCCGAGACAGTTTTGGTGATGGTTTTGCACATGTGGCAAGTGACGTGGCTATCTAGTCATCAAATAGGCAAAAAAAATATCCAGTGGGACCCACGACTTTCCTTTCTCTCTTCATCATCTCTCTCGCCCTCATCCGACTACAGCATCGGCGTGTGCTCCACAAGTGTGGCGGCAGCCATGGCGGCAGCAGCGGCTCGCAGCTGGAACGGGAGGTGGAGGAGATGCTGCTGGTGAGGCGTCGTTGTCGTCACCGCGCCTCCATCCTTAGGGCAGCAACAAGGCAGTGACGGGGAGGCGTGAGAAGGCGGCTGCCGGAGGCGTGACAGGAGGCACGGGGAGGGGTGGTGGGGAGGAGCACGACGGGGCGGCCGCGGTGGGAAAGGAGAAGCTGGCGTGGAAGGTGAAACCGGCGGTGGTGTTGGCTCGGTACGACGGCGGCGGCGACGGCTTCGATGCGCCTGGCCATAGCCCGCCTTCCCTGCCTCCTCGCCACCCTCCCTCTCCGCCGCTGCCGACGCGCCGTCGCCCCTCTTCATCGCCGGCCCCATCCTCTATCTCTCGGTCTCGTGCGAGGGGCGATGGCAATGGGAAGGGGGCGGCATGCGAGGGGCGATGCCTTATTTTTGATTCAATTGCCACCTCACCTGCCACGTGTGTAAAACAATCTTCGAAACCACTATAAGGGGTTATTTGCGCTAGATTTGTGGTTTCAGGGTTTAGAATACATAGTTTTGTAGTTTAGGGGGTATGCAGACGAAAGGTGATAGTTCAGGGTGTAATATAGACATTTTCCAAAAATAAATGAAATAATAAATTGGTCGGTAGTATCTTATTCTTCCTTTTTCTAGTGATGTTTTGTGCTCCCTAAATTGTTACGATCCACATTAGCTATAAATAATAAATAATGCATGGTCCAAAGAGATATTAAAGATTCATCATCCAGCTATAATAATCTCTTCACCATAATTTCAGTACTTACGATAATCAGTATTACCTGTTAGTAAGATGTTTTGGCATCTTCTTAATGGTCTTGCAAGATACATGTCATGGTGGGGCGCACCTACACCAAAGCGAGGCCCAAAGAGAGGATGGGACCGCCCAATCGATGCTTCACCCATTAGTATTAGGCTTTGATTTATCTTAATCTGACCGTTGCTTTTCTTTCAGTTTTAGCCATCCTTTGTATCCGGATGTTGGCTGTTTAGCCGCACCTATTTAAGGGTTAAGATGGAGGAAATAAAGCTAAGCAATTAGGGTTTACCTTGTTCTTTGAAGGCGCCGGCTTTACAACCGCCGCCATCTCTTATCTCCCTGGATCGCCGCTTCTCCTCGTGCGGTTAATCCCACCATAACAAATCTAGTATCGAGCCTTCTGCTACCGATCGTGGGCAAACCTTGCAGCACCGCCGAGCCCAATCCGGCTACCCAACACCGCCAAATTTTTCTCTCTCTGACCACCATGTCCACCACCGATGGCATGTCCAAGGCCGAGGTCATGGCGGCCATCTCCGATCTGACCAAAACGATCAACGACAATTTCTCGGGCCTCGAGCGGCAGATGATCGACGTCCAGAGGTCCACGGATGCCCATGCCGCCCTCATCACCACCTTGAACACACGCCTGACACGCCACGACACTCGGATGGCCGCCTTGGAAGCCGCGGATGGTACCTCGGCGCCACGCCGCAAGGCGAAGGCCCCGTACTCGTCCTCGGCTGAAGACGATGAGGAAGACATAGAGGCGCACGGCGCAGCGCCCCTAAAACCCCAATATCAGCGAATGGTTTTCGCTACATACGACGGCGAGAAGGACCCGATGGTGTGGCTCGATCATGCGGCGCTTCTTTTCACAAGACAAAGACACCAAGCGGCGGACAAGATCAAGATCGCGTTGTATCATTTGATCGACAAGGCACAAGAGTGGCATAGCCTCGCGGAGCAGGAAAGCGGCGTGCCGACCTGGAGTGGTTTCAAGGACATGATGCATCTCCGGTTTGGCCCGCCTCGCGCCGCAATAAGGTGAAGGAAATCAAGCGCTTGACGAAACCGGACGCGACAGAGTACCAAAAGGCCAGCCTTGCTACCCCGCCCGACTTGTCGAATGATTCCACATCGAGATGTTCACGCGCAGTCTCAAGGCCCCTGGTGCTCAAGTTGATAACGCCGAGCCTCATCCTGGTCGACGCCATGAGCTTGGCACTCGTGTTCGGCGAGCAACGCCGATGGAACGGACGAGACGAAGGCCCTCGCTCAAATACCGCCGCCCGCCATCTCGACATATTCGTGGCGGCGCTAAAGCGACACCGACTTCAAAGATGGCCCGATCAAGGGCGGTAACGATCGATGCACCGCACTCGGCCGGTAATCGCTTCATCAGCGTACTCACTCGCGCTTAGATGGACGAACGGCGCAAGTTGGGTCTCTGCTATAATTGTGATGAGAAGTGGGAACGGGGCCATAGCCGCAAACGATCGTTCTTCATCGAGCTACAAGAGGATGATGGCATCGGTGGCGTCCGACATGCCGCAATATCCTCAATGCTCTCACAGCATCCCGACTACTCGCACCATGCAAGTGCCGGTGGTGATCGCAGGTCGCCAACTCATCGCGCTGCTCGATTCTGGCTCCACCAACAATTTCATCGACGACACCGTACGCACCGAGTTGGGCCTTACCCTCCAGCCAACACGTCAACCACTACGGGTCGCCGTCGCTAACGGGGATCACATCCTCGGCGCCGGGATCTCGCCAAGCGCCCCATTGCAAATTGCGGGGCTCGAGTTCACATCGGATTTGCATGCCATCCCGTTGGCTGGCCTCCAAATGGTCCTTGGTGTGCAGTGGTTTCAATCCTTGAGTCTCCAGTGGGACTTCAACAACCTCACCATGACCTTCCGCCACTCCGGTTCGCTGGTGACAATCCAGGGCAATCAGCCCCCATCCACGGTCTCTTCCGTTAAGGCGATCCAGGCCGAGAGCTTGTTGCCCGAGTTGTTGGAAGAATTCGTGATGTCTTCGACACTCCAAAGAGCCTTCCGCCACCACTTAACCTTCGACCATCGTATACATCTAAAGCAAGGGACCGGCGTCGTGGTTATTCATCCATACCGTACCTCAATCGCAGAAGGACGAGCTTGAGCGCCAATGCCGGAGATGCTACACCAAGGCATCATACGACGAGCACATCGGCGTTTTCCCCAAATGCTTCGGTTCGCAAGAAGGATTCCACCTGGCGCTTTTGTGTCGACTATCGAGCTCTAAATACTAACACCATAAAGGATAAATTTCCTATCCCGGTGGTCGAAGAACTGTTGGATGAGCTCCATGGCGCCCGTTTCTTCACTAAGCTCGATCTCATTCCGGATATCACCAAAGCGCATGCATTCGGATGATGTCCACAAGACGGCGTTCCGCACTCATCAGGGCCACTTCGAGTTTTTGGTGATGCCTTTCGGACTCACCAACGCGCCATCCACTTTCCAAGCCCTCATGAACGAAATATTGGGTCCTTTCCTCCGCCGCTTTGTCTTGGTGTTTTTTGATGACATACTCATCTACAGCTCCTCGTGGGCAGAACATTTATGCCACCTGCGCAGGGTTTTCCAGGAGCTGCGCCGCCACCACCTCCATGTCAAGAAATCCAAATGCTCGTTCGGGGCATCCTCGGTCGCATACCTCGGTCACGTGGTATCGGCCCAGGGGGTCGCCATGGACCAACAAAAGGTGGAGGCTATCCAACAATGGCCGATTCCCTCTACGGTCCGCGGCATTCGGGCGTTCCTCAGCCTTGCGAGGTACTACAGGCGCTTTATCAAGGACTATGGCACGATTGCTGCGCCCCTCACTAAGCTTCTGCGCAAGGAGGCGTTCACATGGACCTTAGACGCTCAGACCGCCTTTCAGGCACTTCAGCAAGCACTTACTACGGCGCCAGTTCTACATCTCCCCGACTTCAACCTTTCATCGTTGAATGTGATGCTTCCGGTGCAGGATTCGGCGCTGTTTTACACCAAGGAGCTGGTCCAGTGGCTTTTTTCAGCAGGCCCATTGCTGCTCGGCATGCCAAGTTGGCGGCCTATGCGCGCGAACTAATAGGTCTCGTGTAGGCGGTACGCCATTGGCGGCCTTACCTTTTGGGGCGCACCTTCCTCGTGCGCACGGATCACTATAGTTTGAAGTTCCTCCTCGACCAGCGCCTCTCCACTATCCCGCAACATCAGTGGGCGAGCAAGCTCGTCGGCTACGATTTCGAGGTGGAATTCAGCCGCATACGCGCAATCTGATGGCCGACGCTCATCACGCCATGACGAGGCGCCACACCAGTCTCTGCTGGCGCTATTTGTTCCCTCCTTGACCTTCTTCGCCGAGCTGCGTTCTTCACTTGAGGCCGACGCGGGCTGGTGCACGCTTCGGGATGACATCACTGCAGGCCGCCATGCTCTTCCATGGGCGGTCACCGATGGTTTTGTGGTACACAGGCACATATATATTCCACCCACTTCAAGCCCATGTTCACCGGCAATTGCACTAGCTCATTCCTCACCACGAGGGTATCATGAAGACTCTTCATCGATTGCGGCGGATTTCTACGCACCAAGGGCTCGTCGGTTGATTCAGAGTATGTCCGCCGTGTCAAGTGTGGCGGCGCAATAAAATCGAACATCTTCATCCAATTACTGCTACAACCTCCGGAAATACCAAATAAGCAGCCATGGAGCGACATTGCCATGGATTTTATGGAGGGTCTGCCCAAGGTCAGGGGAAAATTGGTCATCCTTACTGTTATTGATCGGTTCTCCAAGTATGCGCACTTTATACCTTTGGCTCACCCTTATACCGACGCATCCGTTTGCCGTGCCTTCTTCGAGTCAGTGGTCAAGCTCCATGGGATTCCATCCTCCATTGTGAGCGACCGTGACGTGGTCTTTACCAGTAACTTCTGGCAAGAACTCTTCAAGCTCGCTGGCGTTCAATTGCGGATGAGTTCAGCATTTCACCCGCAAACGGATGGTCAGTCCGAAGCTGCCAATAAGGTGATTGCCATGTACCTTCGCTGCTTGACTGGTGACCGTCTTCGACAATGGGTCCGCTGGCTTCCTTGGGCGTAGTATCACATAATACTTCCTTTCAGTCATCGCTAAAGGAGACGCCCTTCAAGGTGGTTTATGGACGCGATCCTCCGTCCATTCGATCTTACACCAAGGGTGACGCAAGGGTGCCAGCCGTGGAGAGTACCATGCTGGACAGGGATCAGTTTTTGGCGGACATCCGCGACCGTCTTACTCAGGCTCAGGAGTTCACCAAGGAGTACTATGATCGTCACCACCGCTTGGTGGAATTTGCGGTTGATGATTGGGTTTGGCTCCGTCTACTTCACCGTTCAGCCACTACCTTGTCCTCAACTCGGGGCAAGCTGTCTCCGCGTTTCTATGGGCCGTACCGTGTGCTAGAGCGGATTGGTCAAGTGGCGTATCGCCTGCATCTTCCTCCAACTGCTCGTATCCATGATGTGTTCCATGTGGGGGTGTTGAAGAAATTTCATGGATCTCCTCCGGCATCTCCTCCAACACTTCCCACCATTGAGCAGGGTCGCGTCCTGCCCAAACCGATCAGTCTTCTTCGAGGTCGTCTTGCTCGAGGCATACGTCAAGTCCTCGTGCGATGGGATGGCCAACAAGCAGCCGACAGTACATGGATGGACGTCGCTCAATTTCAGCTGCGCTATCCCACCTTTCAGGTCGAGGACGACCTGTTTCCGGAGGACGGGAGAGATGTCATGGTGGGGCGCACCTACACCAGGCGCAGGGCCCAGCAGAGGGATGGGACCGGCCCAACTGATGCTTCAGCCCATTAGTATTAGGCTTTGATTTATCTTAATCTGGACCGTTGCTTTTCTTTCAGTTTTAGCCATCCCTTTGTATCTGGATGTTGGCTGTTTAGCCGTACCCTATTTAAGGGTTAAGATGGAGGAAATAAAGCTAAGCAATTAGGGTTTACCTTGTTGCTGAAGGCGCCGGCTTTACAGCCGCCGCCGCCATCTCTTATCTCCCTGGATCGCTGCTCTCCTCGTGCGGTTAATCCCAGTCCATAACACGTCCTCACAAATCATTGTTATTTCCAGAGAATTGTTGATTGGCTGGCTGGAAACTTCAAGAATGATGAAGGTATTGACCTACTTAAAGACAAACAAGC
Organism: Raddia guianensis; assembly: GCA_036346415.1. NCBI lineage: Eukaryota > Viridiplantae > Streptophyta > Magnoliopsida > Poales > Poaceae > Raddia > Raddia guianensis. The sequence continues at coordinate 40,780,865 of CM070538.1, read as the reverse complement.
TCTGCAGCGTCTGACGGAAGCAGCTGAGAAGGCAAAAATGGAGTTATCATCGTTAACCCAAACAAACATTAGGTTAGTTTGTGGACCCTCCCAATTCGATGTCGTGTTTTTTCCCATTTCAGGTTATTCTAACTTGTTCTTGTTCTTTCAGCTTACCTTTTATTACAGCTACTGCTGATGGACCCAAGCATATAGAGACAACACTTACCAGGGCTAAATTTGAGGAGCTATGTTCAGATCTTCTTGACAGGTGCCAGATCATACCTCATGTTAATGCTCAGATGGAAGCACATTCTTTTTACCTACTTTTATTATATCTGAACATTTGATGAAAGAGCTCTGATTGGATTAATAACTTTGACAATTGTCATCCAGGTTGAAAACCCCTGTGGACAATGCCCTTAGAGATGCGAAGTTAGCATTTAAAGATATAGATGAGGTGATTCTTGTTGGTGGTTCCACCAGAATTCCAGCCGTTCAGGATCTTGTGAAGAAAATGACTGGAAAGGATCCTAATGTGACGGTCAACCCTGATGAGGTGGTTGCCCTTGGAGCAGCTGTGCAGGTTGGTTCATGGCAATCCTCTCTTCATTGCAGGCTTAATTAAGACTACGCTATGCTTTTTATAAATCATATAAAATATTATCAGAGATGTTATTGCTTCACAAACTCAAATGTTATCACTTGCTACACAGCATTGTGCTACTAATTTTGTGAAGTAGTGTTCTTTTTTTCCGGGAAACTCTAGCGTTAGGCTGTATGTACTATGTAGATGTAGATTTTCATGTGGGATATTGTAAAATAATTTTTTTTTACTATGTAATATAGTACTATTTCTGACTAGCAAAATTTGACAACAGGCTGGAGTGTTGTCTGGTGATGTGAGCGACATTGTTCTTCTGGACGTGACACCACTGTCTCTTGGTTTGGAGACTTTGGGTGGAGTCATGACCAAAATTATCCCAAGGAACACAACGCTGCCGACATCGAAGTCAGAAGTTTTCTCAACTGCTGCTGATGGCCAGACTAGTGTGGAGATCAATGTTCTCCAGGGAGAGAGAGAGTTTGTCAGGGACAACAAATCTCTTGGTAGCTTCCGTCTTGATGGCATTCCTCCTGCGCCACGTGGTGTTCCACAGATTGAAGTAAAGTTTGATATTGATGCCAATGGTATCCTCTCTGTCACTGCTGTCGACAAGGGTACAGGAAAGAAGCAGGACATTACAATCACCGGAGCCAGCACATTGCCAAAGGATGAGGTATGTCTCAGCAAGCACTATCCTGTCTGTTGCATTCGAATCAAATATTATACTTTCGATGCACCCCCTTCTGACTGTGCAGCTCTATTGATACCGGATTAACATTCCTTGCAAATTGTGCAGGTGGAAAGGATGGTTGATGAAGCTGAGAAGTTTGCAAAGGAGGACAAAGAGAAGAGAGATGCGATTGACACCAAGAACCAGGCGGAATCTGTCATCTACCAGACAGAGAAGCAACTGAAGGAGCTTGGAGACAAGGTCCCAGGTGAAGTCAAGCAGAAAGTGGAAGCGAAGCTGAAAGAGCTTCAGGACGCCGTCGCTGGAGGCTCAACACAGACGATGAAGGATGCACTATCCGCATTGAACCAGGAAGTGATGCAACTTGGGCAAGTCCTCTATCAGCAGCAGGGTGCTTCTGGAGCAGGCCCTACCCCGGGAGCTGACGCAGCTGCCGGTTCTGCTGGTCCATCTGAAAAGTCAGGTGACGAAGGCGATGTAATTGATGCTGATTTTACAGACAGCAAATGAGCAGCACAAGAGTTCAGGAAGACATTTGGAGGAACATCTTGCAACAGGCAACGAGTATGAAATTTGTTCCAAGGTTCTGTAGGAACTGGGGTGTACCTTTTTGTTAGATCGACACCTTGTTTCCTATTGTTGACTTTTGGATGGTGGAGTTGAGGTGGGGGAAGTTCAGTTTTCGCATCCAAATGAATATATAGGCTTTCTTTTCTCGTTACTGATTACTTTTATTCCTGGCAACGTATATTCTATGGCGCGAATGATGTGGATCATTACAGGATAAATCGGCAAAATCGGTATTCTGCACTAATTTCGGAATTACTGTGTAGCTGGAATTACTATGTAGCTGGGTTCGCAAAAAGTGGTTGACCGCACCGTCGGTTCACCGGACTGCGGAGGGTCGGTTTTGCAAACCGGTGTAACAAACTGTTTAAAATTTAAAATGAAAATGGATACAACATTCATAAAAAAGTTTAATTATTCTAAACATTTTCGTTTGAACAATTTTTTTTTATTTCATGTGATTCTATGTTTCAAAAAATTAAAAACCTTTGCTAGCCGGCTCGTGCCACGGCATACCGTCAAAAACTGCGACTAACGCTAACCGGCTCAAAATGTGGTAAATTTGGAAAACCCATTTGATCGTCAAGCTACGACAAGGGTTTACAACCGATTAAGCGTGCTTCGTGGGCAAACAGTTAGCAAAACCTCGGATGCTAATAGTTTGAAATTCATCCAAATAAAATTTTTGAAGTGAAAATTTATATAAAATTTCTGAAGACTATTAATTATTCTAAGCACTTTGATTAAATAGAATTTTAAAATTCAACTTTTTTATTATCATTTCATGTGTTTTACTGTTTTAAAAATATAAAACCGTCAAAAGCCGTGTCTAACCATCTGAAACCGTGGCTAAATGTAAAAAAATCACCGGTTTAAACATCAAAAACCGTAGCTGACCGCGAACAAAATCTGGGCATAGTTTGAATTTATGACCAAAGCAGGCTTAAAACCACGGCTAACTATGATTAACTGTGGTTAACCGCCTCCGCGTAAGTCACGGCTCGGAGCGTAATCCCTGTCAGTGATAAACAACGGTTAACCGGCTCCGCACAATGGCTAGCTCGGAGGGACCAATCCGTTTTGGGAACCCCGCTATGTGACTCATTTTCATCATTAAAAACTTCAAAAGAAATGAAAGATAAAATAGAAGATCGAAGAGCCGAGCTAGGGGATGGAGTGAGTGAATAGACGCCATAAAATTTTTTCGACGTTTCTAGCAAAAGCCCGAACAACTTGACAACTAATGTGTACGCTTCACTTGGTTGTATGAGAGCCATCAAATATTGGGATTTTGGAATCACAATCCTGTTTATCAAGTGTCCAAACAAAATACTTTTCATAAAGAGATCAAGACAAAACACCAAAGTCACTTTCACAAAAGAAAAAATAGATTCTCAGAAAATTGTCTTGTAAGATGAGAGTGGTTGCTGCTGTTGGAAGGCACTAGAGATTTTTAAACTTTTTTCTACACCCATGTGGGTGAGTTGTAATGGTCTACTTCAAATTTCAGCATCAAACTACATCTACATAAAATAAGAAAAACTATGCACAAAAAACTGTTAGGAACTCGGTACTACAAGTTTGGGGCTCGGTATTCACCTCATAGGTCCGAAATGGGGAAATTAATGGACTTCACGTTTTTACCATAGATGGGTGTGAGTCACGCATCGTTTCCAACTTAAATCATCCCAAAATGATTTTTCTATATTTTTCTAAAAAGCTTTAACTGACCGCTGCACGGAGGGAAGTTTGTGGACAAATTTGCAACAAATCAAGAACTTGATCTCTTGGTCTCATATAGCCGCAAAATATGTGGAAAATCATATTAGCTACCTCGGATTTCTTGCCATGGCTAAGCTTCTCGAGTACACCACCTCATGTGACCGCCAATTCATCGAACCCGGTCGCCTACATGCCTCTTGGCGAACCGACCTCCAAATTGTCCCCATGACGACGACCACCACGTACTACCGACACGTGATCATCGAGGTGAATACACACAAAAAAAGCACGCCTTACCTCTCCTGCAAGGTTAGTCCATCACAAAATTATCAACATCATAATCCATTTTTGACAGCACAATTAGCAAGTCCTAACACACCACGTGCCAGCTTAACAAATTTCATCGGACCACGCTCGTTTAAAACTATTACCTAACCCAAGCACAGAACAATGATCCGTGTCGGGGATAAAATTACGGCCCATTGCCATGGCCCACTCCCTGACGGCCCAATCAAACAGCCTACCAGGGCCCAGCTCCCTGGAAGGTTCTATTTGGCCCATATGCATCTTGCCGAACAGCTTCCTGGCTGGCGTGATGCGTAACGGCCAAGGAATCGTGTTTGAGTCCGTCTCGAATAGGAGTCCTGCACGTCTACGTGAAGACCCGGATGATGGTTTCCCGGATTGGATTAGGAGTCGTGATCCCCAAGACTAGGTGTATGCCTTATCTGCCTCGGGATATATTTGGCACGTTGAGTTCGTTACGATCTCGTAGTTAGCCCGACCCGATATTCCCTCGGTAGGTCGGTTTGTTCACCACTATATAAACAAGGCCCCCTACGGCGTGTAGAGGGACATGTTTTATGACCTGATCTAGCTTTTAGCACCTGATATACACCATAATCTCGTCGAGACTTGTTCGTCTCGTCGAGCCATCTCTTGTAATCACTCCTGATATATAAGAAAGGCTAGACGTAGGGCTATTATCTCTCCCGAGAGGCCTGAACCAGGATAAAAACCCCTGTCTCCTGTTCGTGGTTGTTCGGCGTGTCTCCTATCTCACTTCTAAAGAACCTTAGCGACTTGAGATCGTTATCTCAACTGTCGACAGTTGGCGCCGTCCGTGGGGATACGCAGATCGAACATGTCGACCTCCGTCAGCGATACAGAGATTCTTCATGAGGGCTACGACTCAGAAGGGCAGGATGTTTCTTCCCCTGCCAGCTTGAATCGATCTTACCGACCTAGATCGATGTCTGTGTCTGAGACAGAAGTTTCTGGATACGCTCCGGAGATGGTCTCAGGTCGAACTCCCGTCATTGACGATGAATACGGAGCTGATGATCTTTACCCTGGTTTAGATCTATCAGATTCCAAGGCTATGTCGGTGGATTCCTCCTGTGGCGACACAGTGATGACACCGTCTAGCACGCAATCGCACGGCCACCGCGTCGTCAACATGACCGGCACAGGGACTTCGAATCCTGCGCGGGTCCCGACGGCCGGAGAGGTCGAGCATATCGGTTCTGCTCGGCATCCAGATGAGGCTGCATTAGCTGCCCGCGAGCAAGATGTTGTTCGCCGCACTTTTGACGAGTCCATCAACCAAACTCTGGCGCAGATACGCGACCAGCGCAAACGTCAGCGACGTAACCCGCCTCACGCACCTACGCCAAGACCCTCGGCAGAAGTTCAGCCTGCCCGGGTAGAATCCCCGCGTGCCCAGACTCCGATCGGGCAAGACGCGGATGTCTCGGGGATCCCAGGGCCCCTGGAGCAGAGCCAAGAGCGACTCCAGGCCTTGGCTACCGTGATTAGATCCGCTCACCAGGACAATCTCGTCCTCGTGGGTGACGCTGTTTCTTCTTACCTCGAGAAGTTGGCCGAAGGCCTTAAGTCTTTAGGTGAAGCCTTATCCGGACACCGCATCGAGCCTGCCCGGGTGGATTCGGGCAGTGAGCGATCCGATCGGTCGCGTGACCACCGTCACCATCGAAGAATCACTGTCCACGAGCAAGCTGCCCGTGGTCGCCGCCGTTCGCCAAGTCCCCGTAGTCATCGCGACCACAGGGGCAAGCGTGCGCGCGACGATCACGGAGGATCCCCTCGCGAGGAGCGCGTTGTCGCGACCACGAGGAAGGAGCGTGGGGGCTTATCACGGAGAGAGTTCCTCCAAGCAGAAACCTCTCGCTCAGCAAGAGCTCCTCCGACCAACAGGACCAACGCCTTCTCAAGGCTAGGTTCTGCCAGGGAAGGTGGCCGGTCTTACGCCTTGGGCTGCAGGGCTTTCTCTGACGAACTTCGCTCTGTTCGGTGGCCCTCAAAGTTTAAGCCCGGACACATGGAAAGATACAATGGGACTCAGAACCCAGAGAAATTCCTTTCCATCTACGCTACGGCCATCATGGCGGCCTGGGGTGACGAGCTTGTCATGACAAATTACCTCCCGACTGTCCTTGAGGGTGCTGCTCGGACATGGCAGTTCAATCAACAAGAAGGTTCCATCAGCTCTTGGAACCAGCTTTGTGACGCCTCGATTGCCAATTTCAGAGCATTACGTGCGTCTCGGGCAAGGAGGATGATCTCGCACCAGATGATCCAGATGAACGGGAGACCCTCCGCAACTTTGTGAAGCGTTTCATCAAGATTCGCAACACGATCCGAACATCTCGGACGAATCTGTTGTCCGCGCCTTTAAAAACGGAGTCCGCGACGAAGCGGCTCACCCAGATCTCGAGATCAATGAGACTGGACCGCCAACGACTGTTCAGGCGGTGATCGCTATGCCAACGCGGCGCATGTGTTCAAGATAAGAAGGCGTTTGACAAAGGCGAGCCGCCCGCCGACTGGTGTGGAGGAAAAGAAGAAGAGCAAACAACAACTCGATGACAAGAAATCCCGAAGAAGAAAAGAAGGGTGATGCGAACAACACCGTCGCGGTATAGATCGCACACCTCCTCCCAAGGATGGGCGAAAAAAGCCCAAGAATAACTATAAGGGCAAGAAGCCCACCTAGGAGGCAACCAAGGCAAGAAAGGTCCGAGGACCGATATTGCAAGTTCCACCGTAACTACGGCATGATACGCGCCATTGCGAACACCGGCCGCAAAGCTCGAGGATTTCTACAACGGCAAAGGCCCAATGCCCACCCCGCCGAAAAAGGTGATGCGGTGAAGGCCAAGCGCCAAACCGATGATGGTGATCGGATGACGATGAATATCAAGAGCCCGTGAACCATATCGCCGTCATCTTCGGCGGCTCCTCGGCTTATACCTCTCGCCGCAGCCTCAAGGAAGCTGCTCGAAAGGTCCACAATGTTGAAAAGGGCAAGCCTCAGCCCGAATCGATGAAGTGGACCGAGGTCCCCATCTCCTTCTCTCAGGAGGATTGCCCCATCGATGACCAAGCCTCACGGCTCCCATCGGTAGTCGCCCGACCATCGCGAACGCCAGAGTTGGTCGTGTTTTGGTCGACGGCGGGAGCGCTTTGGACTTGCTCTCTGCTAAGGTCTTGGACGAGATGCAGATTCCTCGCTTCAAGCTTAAAGAGGTCGCGATGCCTTTCTATGGCATCGTCCCGGGGGAAGCTGTTCAGCCATTGGGGCAGATTGTTCTGCCTGTTACGTTCGTCAGCCCAAGCAACTTCCGGACGGAGTTGATCACGTTTGACGTGGTCGATTTCCCTTCCGCGTACAATGCGATCCTGGGCCGGCCATCTCTTGGAAAGTTCATGGTCGTGTCCCATCATGGATACCATTGCGTGAAGATACCGGGCCCCAACGGTGTGATCACAGTCAAGGGCAACTACAAGGCTGCTCTAGATTGCGACGAGCAGTCCCTTGCCCTGGTCGACCAACTTCCGCCGCGTGGTCCCGAAGTTCCGCAGACCAAGTCTACACGCCCTAGGGTCTCCCTTCAGCCAGGGGGAGAGACCAAGGAAGTTCCGCTGTCTCTGGACGATTCCTCCAAGACAGTTCATCTGGGGGCCAATCTGGACCCCAAATATGAAATCGAGCTCATTGCCTTCCTCCGAGCTAATGCAGACATGTTTGCCTGGGAGCCGTCTGATATGCCCGGAGTCCAAAGGGAGGTTATCGAGCACAAACTGGCCGTCCGGCCAGACAAAAAGCCTGTTCGCCAGAAGCTTCGTCGCTTTTCGGAATTCAAGCAGGCGATCATTAAAGATCAGCTCGGCAAGCTGCTCGCTGCCGGATTCATCCGCGAGGTTGATCACACCGAGTGGCTGGCCAACCCTGTCATCGTAAAGAAGAAAGGCGGCAAGTGAAGGATGTGTGTCGATCACACAGATTTGAACGCTGCTTGTCCCAAGGACAACCTCCCGCTGCCACGCATAGACCAGCTGGTCGACGCGACTGCGGATGCCCAGCTTTTGAGTTTTTTGGATGTTTACTCCGGTTATCACCAAATAAGCATCTCCCCCGAGGATGAAGAGAAGGCGCCTTCATCACCCCTTCGCACTTTTCGCTATCGACCATGTCTTTCGGTCTGCGCAAGAATGTCGGTGCCACGTTCGGTAACTTAATGGAGAAGACTTTCCTAACAAATGCGGAAGAAACCTGGAGGTCTATGTCGATGACATAGTTGTAAAGAGCAAGTATGCTCCAGATCATGTAAAAGACTTGGCCGAGACGTTTCGTAACCTCGCCAGGCATCGAATAAAGTTAAATCTAGAGAAATGTACCTTTGGTGCTCGATCTGGAATGTTGCTCGGTTATGTAATTGGTTCGCAAGGCATTTCGGCCAACCCCAAAAAAATCGAGGCCATTGAAAACATGCAGGCTCCAACTACCGTCAAGGAAGTTCAGAGCCTCACCGGACGGATGGTCGCCCGAAAGGTGTTTATTTCCGTCGAGTATAACGCGGCTGCCCTCCTTTAATGCCCTGCGTAAGCACAATGGTTTCGAATGGACAGAGGAAGCTGATTGATCTTTTCAAGATCTAAAGCAATACCTGTCCAACCCACCTGTCTTGACCACCCCGCAACACGGCGAGCAGCTCTTACTCTATCTCGGCTGTATGCCTCAAGCGGTGAGCGCGGTCTTGACGGTGGAAAGGGAAGGCATCCAGCGGCCAATCTATTACGTGAGCGAGGTGCTTCACGGATCGAAGGAGCGTTACCCTGAGGTCCAGAAGCTGCTCTACGCCTTGCTCATGTCCTCCAGAAAATTTCGCCATTATTTCCAGGCGCATCAAATACTGGTCCCGACCAAGTTCCCTCTTGAAGAAATCCTAAGGAACAAGGAAGCTGGCGGCCGTATAGCTAAATGGGCAATGGAACTAGCAGAATTTGATATTACTTGTCTTTGAATCGCTATTAAGTCCTGTGTCTTGGCGACTTTGTCGCCGAATGGACTCCGCTTCCCAAATCCCAGGAAGCTCCCGAGCAACCTGATGACCCCCCTTGGACCATGTTTTTTGATGGCTCGCGTACTGGAAACTTGGGGGCTGGATTCGTTCTCATCTCCCCTCAAGGAGAGCAACTCCAGTATTCTATCCAACTACACTTTGCGGTGACTAACAACGCTGCGGAGTACGAGGCCCTCCTCGCGGGACTTAGAGCGTGCAAGTCGCTCGGTGTCCAACGGCCGATCGTGAAGGAGATTCACGGTGGTCATCAACGAGTTAACAAGGAGTATCGGTCTTTGCGATGACTCAATGGCGCGGTACCTGGTTGAAGTGAGGAAGTTGGAGCGGCACTTTCGATTTTTCGAGGTGCCCTTCGTGCCCAGAAAGGACAACTTTCTGGCCGACCAACTATCCAAGTATGGATCCTCACGAGAACCTGCTTCGGCAGGGGTGCTCGTCGAGCACCTTCACAAGCCCTCAATCACGTCTCCAGACGAGGCAACAGAGACAGGTGGTGCTGTCTCCGTCATCGTGCAGGCTGCGGGTTGGACAACGCCATTTGTCCGGTACCTTGCAGATAGGACCCTGCTCGAAGACGAAGCCGAGCGTTCCCGGCTTATAAGGCGTGCTGCTCCATACAAGCTTATGGATGGCATCCATTACCGTCGAGGTGCTCTGGGAGTTCTCTCCAAGTGTATCTCGCAGCAGGAGGGTGTGTTCGTTCTTAGGGACATACACGAGGGTGCCTGTGGCAACCACGCCTCCTTCAGAACTCTGGTCGGCAAAGCGTTTCGCATGGGCTATTACTGGCCAACCGCGTTACAAGATGCCCGGGAGATCGTGACAAAGTGCAAAGCTTGCCAATTTCACGCCCGGAAGGCACATAAGCTCGTCCAAGAGATCCAAACGATCCCCCATCATGGCCTTTCTCCACATGGGGACTGGATCTGCTCGGCCCGTTCCCTAAGGGGTACAAGGGCTATACACACCTGCTCGTCGCCATTGACACTTTTACAAAGTGGATTGAGACAGAGCCTGTGTCGTCTCTTCACGCCAAAACAGCTGTGCGCTTCTTCAAAAGCAACGTGGTCACGCTCTTTGGGATCCCCCATAAGCTGATCACCGATAACGGTACCCGATTCGAGCGAGCTATTCCGTGAATCTGCGAGAACCGGGTACCAAGGTCTGTTTCGCCTCTGTGGCACATCCACAGAGCAATGGAGCAGTCGAGCGAGCTAACGGACAGATCGTCCGGGGTATCAAACGGCGCATGTTCGCGGCACTCCGCGAGCACAACAAGGCTTGGGTTGACGAAGTTCCTTCCGTCCTTTAGGTAGTTCGCATTACGGCCAGCCGGGCAACCGGAGAAACTCCGTTCCAATTGGTCTATGGTGCAAAAGTCATCCTGCCCGCCGAAATAGTACTCGGTTCGCCTCGCACGAGCTCGGTCAACTTCGTTGACTACGAGCAAGAGCGTCTACTCGATCTCGACCTCCTCGAAGGCATAAGCGACCGGGCACAAGTCAGAATGGCGCGCTACCAGCAAGATCTTCGCCGGCACGCCGCCAAATCAGTTCGACCAAGGGCTTTGCAGGTGGGCGATCACGTTCTGCGCCGTGTTCAGAACCTGTCCAATGCCAATAAGCTAACTCCCCGCTGGGAGGGCCCGTTCACGGTCGTTTCTACTGCTCGCCCGGGGGCTGTTCGCCTGGCTATGGAGGACGGGAGAGAGCTGACCATCACTTAGAACATCGACCAGCTTCGTAAGTTCTTTGTGTAGGTCTTTTCTGTGTTTGCTTAGCTTCGCGCTTTTTGTCAAATTTCGCGCCTTTGTTCGTCCAAGTCTGTCGGGCTCCATGTAAAGTTCAATCCATTTATAGTGAAATTTTCACGGTCTTCTGCGGCCTTTTCACGTCCCTGTCTTCTCAAGACTACCCTTTCTCTGGTAACACTTGATGGCTGCCCGGCCTTGCGAACACTTGGCTCCGCAATCTTAAGGATTTTTTCCTGCTCGTATCCAGTTTCAACAAGATCCACAACTCAAGGTTGCGTAACATTGCTTCTCCACCTCCTGGCTAAGTCTGCTCTCGTAAGCCCTCCGCGGCAGAGGCATTTACCGCCTGGCGCGACCACTTGGCAAAGTCAGCTCTCATAAGCCCTCCGCGGCAGAGACACTTTCCTTGTCCAGTTATCCTCCGGAATCGCCTAACTTACGTTAACGACCAGTTCTTGGAATACGTCGATCAGGATACGGGTGTCGCTCTAACTCTCTACACACGTCCTCGAATTCGCAAACTCAAGTTTTCGAGCACCATCCGTACCGGGGGCTAGGGCATTGCTCTTTCTCTTGTGCACCTGTTCGGGTTCGCAAACTCAGGTTTCCGAGCAGCTGCACAACGGGGGCTGGGAGTTAGGCTAAGCGTTCTATCGGTTTTTCTTAAAACTTTCTAGCGCTGTGTTGCCTTTGCTCTTAGTTGCCTGCTCGTTCTTGTCTCTTTTGCTGCTCTTTTTTGCAGAGAAAAAGGTAAGTTTTTATTAATTAAAAGTTGCAGGTACAAAAGTCCCCTTTGGGTTACAACCCTGCAGCTACTTAGATGCGAGTTGCTCCTTGAGCTCCTCGACCACTTCCTTGAGGCGCAGGACTTCCCCCTGGGCTTTGAAACCCTTTCTGGCCTCAGCTCGGAGACGATCGGCTTCCTCCTTGGTGACCCTGGCCTGTTCCGTTGCATTCACGCGGAGAGCTTCGACCTCTTCGGTCTTGGTCCAAAGCTGCTCGGTCAGATCCCTGCTCTGGCTAGCGCTCTGCTCGGTAGTCTTGAGTTGTTCCTCCAGCTCTTTGACTCTTTTCTCTGCGGTGATCGCCCGCACTACCATCCCGCGCATCTCCTCGATCTCTTCCTGTGAAGCCCACCGAGTCGATATCTTCGCTTGGAGATCCGCGGAGGTTTGCTTTTTCTTATCAAGCTGGGCCTTGAGGTCCTGGACGTCCGCCGCGAGCAGCTTCCGCCGCTGGGACACATCGTCGAGCTGCTCGCTGTTTTCAATCTTATCATTTGTGTGATAATTGTGGCTTTATATGTGCGAATGAGTTCATATATGTATTAATATATAGTTAAAGTAATGGTGTGCTTCAATATCGAAGTTCATAGAATGTGCGATGCAACTTGGACCTTAGAAATACGCTGTTTGAAACAAGCTGTAGAAACAGCCTCAGCCTAGAAATACCTATTAGTAGAATATTCATCAAGTACAGTCCTAACCATCTCTATCAAAGTGCGATTCTTCCTCTCCACAACGCCATTTTGTTGGGCGACATGCGGGAAAGAGAATTGATGCTCAACACCAGAGTCAGAACAAAATTTTTCAAATTGTGCATTCTTTAACTCAGTGTCATTGTCTAAACGGATTGCGCGAAGCATTTCTAAGAACTCAACAGAAAGCTTATGAATTAAGAAACGAAAATGACCAAATGTTTCGTCCTTATTCACCATGAAATAGACCTAAAACTAGTGCTTATCATCAACAACTAGCACATACTACTTGCCATCACAGACTGCACACAGGATGGACCAACAGTGTCCATGTGAAGCAACTATCCCGGTGCATCAGTCATCACCTTGGTGACTGGTGGGTAAGAAGTGGCAACCATCTTCCCATGCCGATATGGAGCACAAACTATATTATTGACCATTTTAAGTTTGGGCAAAACACGAATAAGATCCTGGCTGCTAAGTTTGGTCAAGTGGTCAAAACCGATGTGACCCAGTCACCTATGCTAGAAGGAGGTGTCACGGGACTCTGAAATAATCAAGAAATGAGACGAGCCAACTGAAGATGGAAAATCAACATGAAAAACTTTAGCAAATCTGTGAATCCCGGAAACAAAACTCTTAGAAGAATCAAGACTGCAACTTTCATTCTGCTTAAAACGAACCTCAAAACCCTCATCAGTCAGCTGAGAAACCAAATGAAATTATAGCGAAACATGCTGACAAGGGCCACATCCTTAGGGACAACCTGGTCACTAACCTGGATAGAGCCTCGGGCGAGTACACGACCTGATGAGGCATCCCCAAAGGTGATTTTCTCACCCTGGGGCAGACGGACTAAGGAGGAGAACCAATGAAAGTTTTCGATCTTATGGCGACAACACCCGGAATCGATGATCCACATGTGCCCCTTCTCAGCCCGACGCGCCTGAGTCAACGAGTGATGAAACGTGTCTTAGCATTGGGAAATACCTGTGCATTTTTTGGCACCCAATACTGAGTCACCCAACCATACCGAACAGATTCGACTCGGACTAGGCCATCCCTTCTAGCAGGGAAAGATCCTAACGTTGGATTAGGAGCAGCCTGCCGTTGAGCTGAGGCAGGTGCATCCTATCCACGCTTCCTACCCTTCTTGCCATTGCTCTACCATGGAGTTGGCACCTCACGTCTTGGACGCTCACCTCTATAACCAACAGGAGGTACATTCTGAGAACGACGCTGCTCATGCCCCAGACCGGCAACAGGACGAGCAACAGAAGGCTGAGCTACAAGTCCTGGCCGTCTACCCACCAGTCTAGCCTGAGGTGGAATGAACCTAGGTGCAGGTTTTTTTGGAGGTCCATGAATTCTAGGCTGTTTCCTACGCTCCTCACGTGCTTTGTTAGCATGGTGGAAGCAGTTCTGTTGAGTGTGTCCTATCCTATCGCAAAAGGTGCAAACTACTTCTCTATCATTTTCAGGAACAGGAGTTGTAGGGGGAACACTCTTCCTAGGTGGACTATGTGCAGCTTTATTCTGAGACTGAACAAATTGTTTGATTGGGCTTTTTCTAACGATCCCTTCGGACCTGAAAACAGTAGTCATAGGAACACTGTCCCTAAGAACAACCGTCTGCTCGTTCTCATCTCTTCCAAGGACTCTAGTTGGGTGTGTCTTGATGTGCTCTAGCCAATTGTAACCTAGACCTCTACCACTTAATATCTTTCTTTTGTCAAGTATGAAGTTCAGCTTTCGTTTGCCCCCCAATAAACTTCTCAAAAGTGCTCATGAGGTACTCTCAATCCTGATATAGTTGAGAACAAAACCTGCAAGAAGAGAAAGAGTTTGAAGAGTCTTGTCTATTAGTTGTACTCTTTTTCAAGGTTTTGCGACACTTCTCACATAAAATTTTAACTTTCCTCTTGAGAACCTGACAGGAAAGACACTCAGCATTTTGGACTTGGGTCAATCTACCCTTAAATCTATCACTCATGTCCTGGTAGAACCTACCCATCACCCCATCAAATTCGAGGCATCGATCACACACAGAGGCATCAAGAACAACATCATTAAGGTCAGAAATCTTAGCTTGTAAGTTCAAATTATCAAGCTTCAACAATGTGCAATCACGGCATGTAGAATTAAATAAATGGAAGTTACAAATCTCATCTAAGCTGATTGGGTACTTAGATGGAGCATGATCACTACTGCCCACAACTAAACTGACTGGGTCCTTAGATAAGTGTGCAGAGGGATCATGATAAAGCATGGCATGGTTTATTAAGAAGACACTCTAGATCAGAAGTGACAAGTAACAAATTATTTCTAACATCATCTAGTTCTGCTACAAGCATAACATTAACTTTTCTAAGTTCTTCATTCAAAGCAAGCACCCTATCATAAGTTGTCCTTAATTTTTTGAAATCAAGCATGACCATATCAAACTCTAACCACCCATCAGAGTCAACAGGCTCGGGAACAGGCCTATATTTTTCATTCCCTAGTTGGATTGTAACATTCTTAAAATGCATTTTTAATTAATCCAATTCTATAGTGAGCTTCCCACAATCAGAGCAATCAACAGATTTAGCATTTTTAGTTGAACCTCTAGGGTATTTTTCTTGGCCAAGACCCTAGTGTAATGAATTTTAACTAATACTTTCAAGAGTTTAAAATAGGAGGTACCCTGTTCATCAGTTACCTCATCGTCGTCGGTGTGGTATATGTCTGAGTCGCCGCCGCCGCTGTCGCCGTGTGCCATGAAGCACATGCCGTGTAGTCGACGTCATCATTCTCCGACGGATCATCCTCACCATAATCCGAGTGTCCATCCTTTTTGTCGGATATAACGGCTTCTTCCAGATTGGCCAGCACCATCTCGACCATGCGGCGTCCCTTCATCAGCTGCTTGGGGGGCTTCTTCTTGTCACCTCCATCACCGGACTTGATGTTGCGGTCCTTGTTTACGTAGACGTTTCATGCCGCCACGACGTAGTCGTTACGCTCCTCTAGCTCCGGACATGGGACAATGACGCTTCATGTGGTCGAGATCACCACCCGACGCAACTCATGATACCTATTCTCTGATTAGCCACTCGCCTGTAAGCATGTGAGAACTTACTGGAAAAAAATGCAAACCGCTCCTCAAAAATCTTGTCCATCGGATCATTGGACAGCTCACAGAGGACAGAGAAGGAGAAATTGACAACATCAGAAGAACCAAGACCAGAGGAGTTAGCTCGGAAGGTTGTCCATATTTTGTGGGTTGTGGTGATGTCCGACACCCACTCGTACTCCCATCGGCTATGGCCTTGAATCAGAAATTTTTGAGCTTTTGCATTAAGCTCCACACCGGCTTGATTCACGGCCGTCACCTCTTTGATTAACTCATATGGGTCCATGATCTTAAGCCAAATATTGTAGCCCTGAGCCATCACAAATATCTCCATGCTAGCCTTCCAATAGGAGAAATTGGATCCGGAAAACATAGGGAGTTTGGTGTAATACTTATCAGCCATAACTCAAATAGTAACAAGGATCGGTTTCAAAAATCGGTCAAAATTTGCAAAGAAGCACCAAACCAAATGCTTTGACACCAGTTGATGAACCAAACTAGCTTGATAGAGGGGGGGAGGGGTGAATAGACGCAACAAAATTTTTTCGACGTTTCCACCAAAAACCCGAACAACTTGACAACTATATGTACCCTTCACCTAGGTGTATGAGAGTCATGAAATATTGGAATTTTGGAATCACAATACTGGTTTTCAAGTGTTGAAACAAAGAAAATTCAATTCAAACCTTACTTTTGAGAAAGATATCAAACCAAAACACCAAAGTCACTTTTCCAAAATTAAAAAGCAGATTCCCAGAAAATTGTTTTTCAAGAAGAGAGTAGTTTTTGCTGTTGGAAGGCACTAGAAATTTTTAAAATTTTTCTACACCCATGTGGGTGAGTCGTAATAGCCTCCTCCTAATTTCAACATCTAACTATAGAAAATATGAAAAATCGTGCACTAAGAACTGTTAGGAACTTGAGACTGCCAGTTTGGGGTTTAGTATTCATGTCATAGTTCCCAAATGGGGAACTAGTGGACTTCAAATTTTTACCACAGATGGGTATGTGAGTCACACATCTTGTACAATTGGAATCATCCCTAAATGAGTTTACTAGATTTTTCTAAAAATCTTTGACTGACTGTGGTGCAGAGGGATGTTTTTGGACAGATTTGCAACAAATCAAGAACTTAATCTCTAGCCTCTCATATGGTTGCAAAGAGTGTGGCAAATCATATTAGCAACCTAAAGGCATTGTGGACCACCAAGAACCAGCAAGAAATCATCAAGATTCATCTTCAAACAATAGCTCTAAAAAGGAAAATAAGAGCAAGAATAACTAAAATCAAATCAATACAAGATGTTCATGTAGAAGAATGATTCCGTTGCATATATGTTGGAGAATTACAAGCTACACACCTTGTGGCCACAAGCACTCTAAGTGCCACCCAAAAAACACCCAACTAACCCTCTTTGTTCTAAAATTTTCAGCTCTAAGGAGAAGAGGTAGAGGTGCTCCCCTCCCCCTCTATTTATACCCTAAGGGTGAGATGACTTAAACCATAAAGCCCATCTCCACCCTTCATTTGAGAATGAGTGGTGTACACCTTACACACTACAAGACACAATCCTGAGAGGGAATATTATTCACATATCTCCTCTAGAAATATCTTTGCAGCTTCCTCGGTCGCCAGCCCACGCCTAGGCCCACTGGTCCAATCAGCAGTTTACCAATGCCGCAGCCGTCAGCTGCCTCGGATTCCTTGCCATGGCTAAGCTTCTCGAGTACACCTGATGAGGACATCACCACATCGGATACATCCAAGGAAGCAACGACCGAAGACTACGGCCAGCAGCCAACGACCAACATTCAAGGACCAATTACCCGAGCCCGCGCGCGACAATTAAACTATCAGGTGAATTCGTTTCTCGGGTTACATATTTCAAATTATGAGAATAGACCGCTGCCTAATAATATTCTTGTACTTAGGAACTTGGGCACGCACCAGCTTGGAGGTCTTAACTCACCAACAAGAGCAATAAAGCAAGGTGGGAACACAAAAGGATTCCACTCGACATTCAATGACCCCACTGACTTAAAAACGACATAGAGAATGCAAACGAACTTCGTTTGGGGCGTGTGAGCACTTGTTGGAAAGATAACTTCGCCATCTTTTCAACGAATCCAACCACACTGTCAAATTCCAAGTGAGCTGGCCGCAGCAGTCGAAAACTTCTCGTGAACAGAACAGTCTTTTGCTCTTCTTGGGTGCTGTGTCACCATTAATTTGGGCTGAGTCCCCATGTATTCCTAGCGCGTGGGAGAACCTTCTAGGAGCCATCCTTCTTCCCTATATATTGGGAAGACTCTTTCTTTTTCTGTTTGGGTTTTGTTCTTTGTTGTTGTCTTCCAGATTGGAGAAACACTCTCGAAATCCCTAGTGTCGGTTGACCTATCGATTCCGAGCTTCAGAACCTCAGTTCGATTGTGTGCTTAATCATATCTGCAATTTCAGATTGCCTTTCACTTGTTCTTGCTTGTTCTCGATTGCTTGCAGGGATAGACCTTCGTGGTCAGGTCAATCGCGTTTGGCGTGGTTGATAACAAGTAGGTTTGGTGGTTTAGCGATCGTCGGGCCCTGTCCTTGCGTGGCTGGAAGCCGGTTCGTCAAAATCACCTCTCCGCCCAAATCGATTTATCCTTCTCACCAGAAGATCGGGACACCCGAGAGCGCATCATTGGATCCCCTTCTTTCATTTGAGTCGTCCTCGACTCAATCTCATTGTTCTCTCCAAGGAATGGCTTTAGATCTGAAACATTAAAGGTGGGACAAATCCCAAATTCTGCAGGTAATTCAAGCTTATAAGCATTATCATTAATTCGCTCCAGCACTTTGAAAGGACCATCAGCTCTAGGCATCAATTTTGACTTTCGCAGTTCAGGAAATCTTTCTTTTCGTAAATGCAACCAAACAAGATCACCTGGTTCAAAGGTTATTTCCTTTCTACCATTGTTTGCAGCAGTTCTATATTTTTCCGTCATTCGTTCGATGTTTTCTTTTGTGGTTTCATGCAGTTTGATAACAAATTCAGCACGCTTCTTGGCATCAAAATTTACCTTCTCCGAAGATGGTAAAGGTAAAAGATCGAGCCATATACCACCTGAAAAGGGGTCATCTTTGTGGTTGAGTGCAAAGATAGGTTGTAAGCGAATTCCACATGTGGAAGGCACTCTTCCCACAGCTTCAAATTTTTCTTTAGGATAGCTCGCAGCATAGTTGACAAGGTCCTATTCACCACTTCCGTTTGTCCATCAGTTTGTGGATGACATGTAGTTGAGAACAGCAACTTCGTGCCTAATTTGCTCCATAAGGTTCTCCAAAAGTGGCTTAAGAACTTTGCATCACGATCTGAAACAATAGTGGAGGGCATACCATGCAAACGAACAATTTCTTTGAAAAATAGGTCAGCAATGTGAGTGGCATCATCAGTTTTATGACATGGAATAAAATACGCTATTTTTAAGAATCTATCCACCACAACAAAAACACTATCCCTCCCCTTCTTCGTTCGAGGCAATCCTAGAACAAAGTCCATTGATAAATCTTCCCAAGGAATGTTAGGGACAGGAAGAGGCATATACAAACCATGTGGATTAAGACGAGACTTAGCTTTTTGACATGTGGTGCAGCGTGCAACAAAGCGTTTGACATCACGTCTCATCTTTGGCCAAAAGAAATGTTCAGTTAGAACGTCTTCCGTCTTCTTTGCTCCAAAGTGTCCCATCAATCCTCCTCCATGAGCCTCCTGTAATAGTAAAAGACGAACAGAACTAGCTGGAATGCACAGCTTGTTAGCCCTAAACAGGAACCCATCATTGTTCACAAATTTGTTCCAGCTTCTTCCCTCTTTACAATTCAGCAAAGCATCCTTAAAGTCACCATCGTGAGCATAAAGTTCTTTTATTGTTTCTAGACCAAAAATACGGCAATCAAGTTGAGACATCATCACATAACGCCTAGACAAAGCATCGGCAATCACATTATCCTTTCCCTTTTTGTGTTTGATGATATAAGGAAATGATTCAATGAATTCAACCCATTTTGCATGTCTACGGTTCAGCTTGTTTTGGCTTCTAATATGCTTAAGAGATTCATGATCAGAATGGATAACAAACTCCTTAGGCCATAAGTAGTGTTGCCACGTCTCTAAAGAACGAACAAGAGCATATAATTCCTTATCATATGTGGAATAATTAAGAACAGGTCCATTAAGTTTCTCGCTGAAATATGCAACAGGTTTACCTTCTTGTAGCAGCATACCCCCGATGCCAATACCACTAGCATCACATTCAAGTTCAAAGGTTTTACCAAAATCAGGAAGCTGAAGTAGTGGTGCACTTGTGAGCTTTTCCTTTATAGTGTTGAAGGCATTCTCTTGCGCTTGCCCCCAAGAGAACACTACTCCCTTCTTGGTCAACTCGCTCAGTGGTGCAGCAATTGTGCTGAAATCCTTCACAAAGCGGCGATAAAATCCGGCAAGTCCGTGAAAACTCCGCACTTGTGTGACTGTCTTAGGAGTTGGCCAACTCTTGATGGCTTCAATCTTGGCTTGATCTACCTCGATCCCCTGTGGTGTAACAACATAGCCAAGAAAAGAGACTCGATCGGTGCAAAAGGTGCACTTCTCGAGGTTACCAAACAAACGTGCATTTCTTAAGGCATTAAAAACAGCACGTAAATGTTCATGATGTTCAGAAAGCGACTTGCTGTAAATCAAGATATCATCAAAATAGACCACCACAAATTTACCAATGAAGGGACGCAAAACTTCATTCATCAATCGCATGAATGTACTAGGTGCATTAGTTAACCCAAAGGGCATCACTAACCACTCATACAATCCAAATTTAGTTTTAAACGCAGTTTTCCATTCATCCCCAAGTTTCATTCTGATTTGGTGGTATCCACTTCTCAAGTCAACTTTAGAGAACACAGTAGAGCCGCTTAACTCATCTAGCATATCTTCCAACCTAGGAATAGGGTGGCGATACCTAATAGTGATATTATTGATAGCTCTACAATCCACGCACATACGCCAAGATCCATCTTTCTTAGGCACTAAAAGCACAGAACAGACAACGACTAAGGCTCTCGTCAGACGCCCTTTGTCAAGCAACTCTTGAATTTGGCGTTGAATCTCCTTAGTCTCCTCAGGATTGGTCCTATATGCTGCCCGGTTTGGCAACGAGGCTTCAGGAATCAAATCGATTTGATGCTCAATTCCCCGAATTGGTGGTAGCCCCAGGGGCAACTCAGCTGGGAAAACATCTTCATATTCCTGCAAAATGTTAGCAACAGCAGGAGGCAAAGAAGCAGCCATATCATCCGGAGCAAACAAAGCTTCTTTGCAAACCAAAGCATGGCACTCAGCATTTTTTTCAATCACATCATTCAAATCAGATTTTGTGGCTAACATGACAGCACCCTTTAACTTGATTTCAGGTTTCCTAAGATTAGGCTCTCTCTTTTTAGGTGTATCATTCTCATGTTGCACTCTTTTCCCTTTCTCTCTTTCAGCTCTCTCAAGATCATCTTTTAAAATGGCAGCAGGAGACATTGGTTCCAACACAATTTTCTTTTCACGATGTATGAGAGTGTATTGATTAGTCCGACCATGATGGGTAACATTTTTGTCATATTGCCAAGGTCTACCTAGCAGTAAGGAGCAAGCTTGCATAGGTACAACATCACAATCAGCATGATCATGATATGAACCGAGGAAAAGTGTAATCTCACCATCCTTGTTACCTTGATTTTTCCAATCGGAGTTGAACCATTGAATGTAGTAGGGATGTGGATGTTGTGTTGTGGTCAAGCCAAGCTTCTCGACCATCTCCATGCTAGCAAGATTGTTGCAGCTATCACCATCAATGATCACTCGAACCGAACGCTCCTTGATAACAAACTTGGTTTGGAACAAGTTGTGGCGTTGGTTTTGTTCAGCGCGCTCCATCTGGGCGCTAAGCACACGCTTCACAATGATACTCATGTACTTATTCAACATTTCAGCGTCCAAATGCTCCTCTTCTTGCTCGCCCTCAGTTTCTTGTCTTGTAAGGTTAGTGGTATCCAAAGCACGTTCATCCTCGATATCACTAGCGAAGTGTACTCACCATCTTCCCTTACAATCAGAACGCTGACTTGGACAATCTCGCATGAAGTGCCCAAATCCTTTGCATTTGTGGCATTGCACGTCACGCAGCGCGTCGGTGGAAGCAACTAAAGTAGCACTCTGGCGGGGGCTTGAATGGTCGTTGACTTGCTTGTTTCGGAACTCGGTAGGAGTCGAAGAAGTGGTCGGGCAGCAGAACATCCATGATTGGTAGATGAAGTTGTACGTCCAGCGAAGGAAGTAGATGGTGCTTTGGATCGCTCTTGATTGATCGTGTGGACGAAGATCCTCCAAATTGGCTTCTCATTTTGGTTTGCCGATTCAGACTTCCCTTTCAGCTTTACAAGCAAGATGAAACAAACGAGTGATAGAGTTGTATTCTTTGTAATCAAGGATGTCCTGAATCTCTCGGTTAAGCCCTCC
Organism: Raddia guianensis; assembly: GCA_036346415.1. Taxonomy (NCBI): domain Eukaryota; kingdom Viridiplantae; phylum Streptophyta; class Magnoliopsida; order Poales; family Poaceae; genus Raddia; species Raddia guianensis. The sequence continues at coordinate 40,759,028 of CM070538.1, read as the reverse complement.
CAAGAACCTAGCCATCAAAGCATCACTCTCTTCTAAATTACAACGTAGCATGCCAGTTTGCAATTCTTGATAGTATTCTTCTACAGATTTATTGCCTTGGTTTAGACGTTGCAGTTTGTTCAGTAAATCACGAGCATAATATGAAGGGACAAATCTGCTTCTCATTAGTTGTTTTAAGGCATCCCATGTTCTAGGTAAGTTGGCACGAGTTCTACGAGTCTCACTCCACCAAATTGAGGCAAAAGCAGTAAACTCACTAGTGGCAGCCCTAACTTTTCTATCTTCGAAAAACCATAGCATGCAAATTTCGTTCTCTGACTAGCTCCCAATCAAGATAAGCATCAGGGTTATATTTGCCATCAAACGGAGGTATTGTGAATTTAATGTTGGCTATGCGCTCATTACGTACCTCTCGATGTTCTTGCTGATTTCTACCCATACCTTGTCGATTGTGTCGAAGTCGCCGATGGTCTCGATCATTGTTGGTGTTGAACCCTTCATCATCTTCAGTGTCGGCAACGTAGTCTTCTTCTTCTTCTATCACATTTGCCCTTGCACGAGCTGCGTGTCGTGGTTGGCGTCTAGGTGCGCCATCTTGTTGTCGTGCATTATCGGCCACATTTTCAGCAAGTGGCGGTTGTTGTTCTTCAAGACGATCAACTCGATCGTGGAGGACAGCAAGGTTGTTGTTGATGTCAGCCAAGGCTCTATCATGATTTGTGGCATGCCCATTGAGCAAGCGATTAAAGTATTGTAGGAGCCGCTTTGACCTAGGTGTGAGATTTGCTTCTTCATCCTCCTCTTGGATTTCGTTATCTGCCATGGTTAGTAGTAAACAGGAAAACACAAAAAAAAATAATTATGCTCCTATCACTACTAGGTGGTGGATTTGGCAACGCTCTCACGATCACACTCACACCATCATCTCGTTCTTACAAGTTCTTACCAGCAAGTAGGGAGGTGCAATCGGTGGGGGTTCGTAATAAACCAAGCTTACAAGGTGGTAAAGCGATCACAAGGTCCTGCACTTTTGTGGTCAGAAGAAATGTGTAGCTCGGTAGGTAATATATAGTAGCAAATGAGAGACAATCAGCTAATTTCAGATTTGCACAATTTGAATAAGTGTTCAAACTAGCACATAGCCAATGTTGCTGATCAAACAAAGATGTATAGTAGGCTTAAGCAAATATGTGGGTATGAAAACAAGTGCTAGACACTCAGCAAGTCATGGATTTGCACTATGGAACATGGAAACACAAGTTTGAATCAACTTGTAGTTTTCTGTTTTTCTGCCCTCAGGACAGCAGGTTGGTATTTTGGCCGTAATTTTTTGTCAGGTGCCTCTTTGCTTATGAACTTTTTTACACTTCTTCCTGACGGCTTTTTCAACAACTTTTGTTTTGGGCCAACGTTCTGAAAACTAACAGAGAAATTCACACAAAATTCACAAGTGGACTGATCTGCAGATTTTAGGACAGCAACTAGGTCTGAATCAAACAACCATAACTCCTTGGTTCTTTCATGTATGGGGTTGAAAATTGGTATGATGATTGAAGAACAAGTCTGGAATCTGCTCCTTTTGGTTTCACTCAAAAAGGATTAGGGAATTGGGAGATATGGCGTTTTTGGTACAGACTGCAGAAATGAAAATTTTCTGGCCGAGATTGATACTTGTTTTTGGGTGTTTTTCGGTGGATTTTAAGGTGGGGGAGATGAACAAGAAGATGAACAGCAACAAAACAACTCTAGAACGAACACAAACTCAAATTGACAAACTGAAATAACCAATTGAAATGGCACAAAGGGGCTTGGGCAGCGGGTAAACAATCTTTCTGTATGGCAAATTTTCTGGACTATGGGAAGAACACACACTAACAAAGATACAAGATCTCACCAGACAACCGTCGCTCTGATACCAAATGATGCGCTCTCGGGTGTCCCGATCTTCTGGTGAGAAGGATAAATCGATTTGGGCGGAGAGGTGACTTTGACGAACCGGCTTCCAGCCACGCAAGGACAGGGCCCGACGATCGCTAAACCACCAAACCTACTTGTTATCAACCACGCCAAACGCGATTGACCTGACCACGAAGGTCTATCCCTGCAAGCAATCGAGAACAAGCAAGAACAAGTGAAAGGCAATCTGAAATTGCAGATATGATTAAGCACACAATCGAACTGAGGTTCTGAAGCTCGGAATCGATAGGTCAACCGACACTAGGGATTTCGAGAGTGTTTCTCCAATCTGGAAGACAACAACAAAAGAACGAAACCCAAACAGAAAAAGAAAGAGTCTTCCCAATATATAGGGAAGAAGGATGGCTCCTAGAAGGTTCTCCCATGCGCTAGGAATACATGGGGACTCAGCCCAAATTAATGGTGACACAGCACCCAAGAAGAGCAAAAGACTGTTCTGTTCACGAGATGTTTTCGACTGCTGCGGCCAGATCACTTGGAATTTGACAGTGTGGTTGGATCCGTTGAAAAGATGGCGAAGTTATCTTTCCAACAAGTGCTCACACGCCCCAAACGGAGTCCGTTTGAATTCTCTATGTCGTTTTTAAGTCAGTGGGGTCATTGAATGTCGAGTGGAATCCTTTTGTGTTCCCACCTTGCTTTATTGCTCTTGTTGGTGAGTTAAGACCTCCAAGCTGGTGCGTGCCCAAGTTCCTAAGTACAAGAATATTATTAGGCAGCGGTCTATTCTCACAATTTGAAATATGTAACCCGAGAAACGAATTCACCTGATAGTTTAATTGTCGCGCGCGGGCTCGGGTAATTGGTCCTTGAATGTTGGTCGTTGGCTGCTGGCCGTAGTCTTCGGTCGTTGCATCCTTGGATGTATCCGATGTGGTGATGTCCTCATCAACACCCACCTCATGTGACCGCTAAGTTATCGAACGTAGCCTGCACGACTCCGGACGCACCAGCCTCTAGCTGTCCCCACGAAGCGTCAGCCACGTACCCGCCGATACTTGCATCACTGAGGTGAACACACTCGAAATCAACACAACTTACCTCTCTTGCAAGGTTAGTTCATCACCAAATTACCAACATCATAATCCATTCATGACAACACAATTAGGAAGCCCTAACACACCACGTGTCAGCTTAAAAAATTCCACTGGACCACGTCCACTCAAAACGTTTACCCAGCCTAAGCTCACGGGACTCAGAAGCAATGAGAAGAGCCAACTGATGATCGGAAGTCAACACGAAAAACTCTCCCAAATATGTGAATCCCGCAAAAAAATATTCAGAAGAATCAAGAATGAAACTTTCATTCTGCTTAAAACGAACCTCAAAACCCTCATTAGTCAGCTCAGAAACCGAAAGCAAATTATAACGAAACTTGCTAACAAGGGCAACATCTTTAAGTGCAACCTGGTCACTAACCTGAATAGAACCTTGAGCAAGCACACGACCTGACTAAGCATCCCCAAAAGTGTTTTTCTCACCCTGGGGCTCACGGACTAAGGAGGAGAACCACTGAGAGTTTCCGGTCATGTGGCGACAACACCTAGAATCAATGATCCACATGTCCCCTTCCCAACCCGACGCGTATGAGTCAACGAGTGAAGAAACGTGGCCCAGCATTGAGAAATACCAATGCATCAATTAGCACCCAAAATTGAGTCACACGACCATACCGAACAGACTCTACTCGGACTAAGCCATCCCTTCTAGCAGGGAAATGTCTTGACGCTACATTAGGAGCAACCTGCCGTTCAGCTGAGACTGGTGCATCCTGTCCGCGCTTCCTACCTTTCTTGCCATTCATCCACCATGGAGTTGTCACCTCACGTTGCGGACTCTCACCTCTATAACCTACAGGAGGGACGTCTTGAGGACGACGCTGCTCATGCCCCAGACCGGCAACAGGATGAGCAACAGAAGGTTGTGCTCCAAGTCCTGGTCGTCTAACCACCGGTCTAGCCTGAGGAGGAGTGAACCTAGGTGCAGGTTTCTTAGGAGGTCCTTGAATTCTAGCTTGTTTTCTATGCTCCTCACGTGCTTCCTTAGCGCGACAGAAGTAGTTCTGCTTAGTGTGTCCTATCCTATCGCAGAAGGTGCAAACTACACCTCTGCCATTTCTAAAGACATGAGTGGTAAGAGGAACACTCTTCGTAGGTGGATTTTGTGGAGCTTTCTTCTGAGATTGAAAAGACTGTGTGGTAGGAATTTATCTAACGATCCCTGCAGACCTAAAAACAGTAGTCTCTGGAACACTGTCTCTAAGAACAACTATCTGCCCGTTCTCACCCCTTCCAAGCACTCAAGGTGGGTGTCTCTTGATGTGCTCTAGGCAATTGTAACTAGGGCTAGCAATCTGGCTCAAAGCTTACGAGCTGCTCGTAGCTCGCTCGGTTTTGGCTCGGCTTGGGCTAGGCTCGTAGGCCAACGAGCCCGAGCTCGAGCTTTGTTTGCAACTCGGTCAAAAAACGAGTCGAGCCGAGCCTAGGGCTGGCTCGCTGGTAGCTCGTGGATTCGTAGATTTCTAAGTATATGTTCAGCCCATATCACTAATAATTGCCCTACTTGCTTGTATAAAATTAGATATACCGCCAACCTAACCCAACAAAGGTACTCAAAGGCTCAAATTAAAGGCTTTCCTTAACATATCCCCCAAAACACGCCATTTTCAAACTTCAAAAATTAGTTATCAACAAATTAATCAGGCTTGCGAGCCCTCACTAGCCCGGACAGGGCCTCAAACGAGCTCGAGCCGAGCTTTTTCTCCAACTCGTGTGGTGAACGAGCCGAGCCCGAGCCGAGCCTGGAAGTGAGCGAGCCGAGCCAAGCCAGCCCTTGGCTCGCTCAAGCTCGGCTCGTTGCCACCCCTAATTGTAACCTAGACGCTTGATATCTTGCTTTTGTCAAGTATCAAGTTCAGCTTCCGTTTGCCTCCAACAAACTTCACAAGACTGCTCATGAGGTACTCACACTCCTGATGGAGTTGGGGACAAAACCCACAAGAAGAGGAAGAGTTCGAAGAGTTCTAGCTATCAATTGTACCCTTTCCCAAGGCTTTGCTACACTTCTCACCTAGGATCTTAACTTTCTCTTGAGAGGCTGACAAGAAAGACACTCAACATTTTGGGCTTGGGTCAACCTACCCTCAAACCTATCACTCATGTCCTGGTAGATCCTACCCATCTCGCCATCAAGCTCAAGACATCGATCATACACAGAGACATCAAGAACAGTATCATTAAGCTCAGAAATTTTAGCTTTTAAGTTCAAATTCTCAAGCTTCAACAGTATGCAATCACGACATGTATAATCAAGTAAGTGGAAGTTACAACTCTCATCTGAGCTGACTGGGTCCTTAGGTGGAGTATGATCGCTACAACCCGCAACTGGACTGACTGGGTCCTTAGATGAGTGTGCAGAGAGATCAGGACAAAGCATGCTAGGGTTCATTAAGCAGACAGACTCTAGATCAGAACTGACAAGGAACAAATTCTTCCTAGTATCTTCTAGTTCTGCTATAAGCTTAACATTAACTTCTCTAAGTTGTTCATTCAAATCAAGCACCCTATCATGAGTTGTCCTTAATTCATTGAAATTAGTCATGACACTATCAAACTCTAACCACCCATCAGAGTCAACAGGCTCGGCAACAATCTGACATTTTTCATTCTCTAGTTGGATAGTGACATTCTTAAAATGTGTTTTTAGTTCATCCCGTTCTAGAGTGAGCTTCCCACAATCAGAGCAAGCAGTAGGTTTAACATTTTTAGTTGAACTTCAAGGACATTTTTCTTGGCCAAGACCCTAGTGTACTTGTCATGAATTTTAACTAATGCTTCTAGGAGTTCAAAATAGGAGGGACCTTGTTCATCAGTTACCTCATCGTCGTCGGTGTGGTAGATTCTGAGTCGGTGCCGCCGCTGTCGTTGTGTGCCATGAAGCAAATGCCGGTGTAGTCGATGTCGTCGTTCTCCGGTAGGTCATCCTCACCATCATCCGAGTGTCCATCCTCCTTGTCGGAGATGACGGCTTCTTCCAGAGCGGCCAGCACCTTCTCGACCATAAGGCGTTCCTTCATCAGCTGCTTATGTGCCTTCTTCTTGTCACCTCCACGGGCCTTGATGTTACTGTTCTTGTTGATGTAGGTGTTCTGTGCTGGCACGACGTAGTCGTTCCGCTCATCTACTCCGAACTTTGGACAATCACGCTTCATGTGGTTGAGACCACCACAACCGAAGCACCTCATGATGCCTCTCTTCCGATCGGCCACTCGCCTGTAAGCATGTGAGAACTTTCTGGCCAACAAGGCAAGCTGCTACTAAGGAATCTTGTCCATCTGATCACAGAGAGCAGAGAAGGAGAAACCGGCAATATCAGCAGAACCACGACCAGAGGGGTCAGCTATCAAGGCAGTGGATGAGGAATTGGGATCTTTCGGGAGATGCATAAGTTCACGCGTCTTGAGACTAGCATAGAGCGCTTCCAAGGTCAGCATCGAGATATCGGCTACCTATCGGATTGCAATCACCATCACATCCCAGACCTTAAGATCCGAAGCAGATAGAAAGTGCCTGGCGATCTCCGAATCGGTATATTTGACTTCAACCGAATGGAGATCGGAAGAATCTTGGTGAAGCGGGTGAAACATAAGTAAAGTGTTTCACCTTGAATAAGAAAATATACAGCTTTTGCATTAAGCTCCACATCGGCTTGATTCGCTGCTGTCACCTCCTTGGGAAACTCATATGGGTCCTTAATCTTAAGCCAAACATTGAAGCTCTGAGCCATCACATATGTCTCCGTCCTAGCCTTCCAATAGGAAAAATCGGCTCCAGAGAACACGGGGGGTTTGGTGGAATACTTGTCCGCCATAGCTCAAATAGAAATATGGATCGGCTTAAAAAATCATTCAAGATTTGCAAAGAATCACCAAACCAAATGCTCTGATACCAGTTGAAGACCCGAGCTAGACGGCTAGAGGGGGTGAATAGATGCCACAAATTTTCGACGCTATCGTTTTCACCAAAACCCGAACAACTTGACAATTATGTGTACCAATAGCATGTATGATTAAGAGTCATGGAATATGTGAGAGTTTTTGCATTCACAATCTTGGTTGTCAAGTGTCCAAAAGAAAGGAATCAATTCAAAGCTTGCTTTACAAAAGAATACCAATCCAAATGATCAAAGTGACTTTTAGAAAAGCAAAAGTAGATTTGTTCTCAAATGGAGATTGATGGTGGCATTCTGGTGCTCTTAAATTTTTTGGAATTGTTGTCCCTATTACATATTTAGTCATGAGCAACTCAGCCGAAAATATCCTCAAAACTCTCAGTAGAAAAAAAATGACAATTGAAACAACACAAGCTGCTTTCTAGAAAGCAAAAGCAGATTCTTCAAAGTTTGTTTTAATTTGGAGCAGAGAGATGATTGCTGTATGTTACTCCAAAAATTATGAGACTTTCTGTCCCTATGCAACCATTAGTCGTGAAGCACTCCACCAAAAATCTCCTCAAGAATCCTTGCAAATAAAATATGAAAAATCAAACACCACAAGCTGTCAAGAACTTCGAGCAGAAAGTTTGGGCTCGGTTTTCACTTCATAGCTCCCAAATGAAGAAACCAGCGGACTTTAAATTTTTACCAAAGATTGTTATATGAGTCACGAATCTTTTCAAATCGGAATCATCCCGAAATGATTTTTCTAGATTTTCTGAAAATCTTTTACTGACTATTGCGCGGATGAAAGTTTCTCGACAGATTATCAACAAGTCAAGAACTTGATCTCTTGCCTCTCATATGGTTGCATAGTGTGTATTTAATCATATTAGAAACCTCAAGGTATCATAGACCATCAATAACCAGTAAGAAATTATCAAGTTCTTCTCAAACCAAGAGCTCCAAAAAGGAAAATGCAAACAAGAAGTAGAAGCAAATCAACACAAGATATTCATGGAGAAGAATGATTTATTGTATAGAAGTTGAGTGATTACAAACCACAATCCATGTGTTTAAAAGCGCTCTAAGTGCCACCCAAAACACACCCAACTTAACCCCTCTATTTCTAAAATTTTCAGCTCTAAGGGTATGAGGAGGAGGTGCTCCCCTGCCTCTATTTATAGCCCAAGGGTGAGATGCCCTAATCCCTAGAGCCCATCTCCACCCTTCATTTGAGGATGAGTGGTGTATAACACACACACACACACACACACACACACACACACACACACACACACACACACACACACACACACACACACACTACGAGACACACTCCTGAGAGGGAATATTCTACGCATATTCCTTTGGAAAATATCTTCGCAGCTTCCTCGGTCGCCAGCCCAAGCTTAGGCCCACCGGCCAGATCAACTTCGCCACCAGATTACCGACGCCGCAGCCGCCAGCTGCCTCGGATTCCTTGCCATGGCTAAGTTTCTCGAGTACATCACCTCACATGACCGCCAGGCCATCGAACCCGATCGCCCGCACATCTCTGGATGCACCAGCTTCCAGTTGTCCCCGCGAAGCATCAACCATATACCCGCCGATACCTGCATCTTTGAGGTGAACACACACTAAACCAACACACCTTACCTCACCTGCAAGGTTAGTCCATCATAAAATTACTAATACAATAATCCATGACATCACAATTAGAAGTCCTAACACACCACGTGTCAGCTTAACAAATTTCACCGGACCACGTCCGATCAAAACTATTACCTAGCCCAAGCTCAGCACAATGGTTCGGTTCCAATTCCATGGCAATTTTCACAAATGCACCATTTAAAATTCTTCAAAACACTTTAAATTCTATCTTATCACATATATTCATTATCAAACCGGGGTACCCTCCACATGGGTCTCAACAACAATGGCCCGATTCCAATTCCACGATAATTTGCACAAATGCACCGTTAAAAATTCTTCCAAACAGTTCAAATTGCATCTTGTCACATATATTTGTCATCAAATCGGGGTACCCTCCACATGGGTCTCAGCAAAGATAATCCGAAAGAATTCTAAGAAGTATATTTACCATTTCAAATTCTCAATTCTATGATTCAACATTTGAACAAATCTTGTAAAAAATTAAAAACAAAATATAAATGTTGACGTCTCAAATATGCTGTTTGTAACACATCAAATTATCTATCAAATAATTTAACAAATGAAATATCAAATTTAACAATTTTATAATTTAAAATTCATTTAAATATGGAATTTAAAATATATTTATAAATTTGCGGTGTTGCAAATAAATATATTTGGCACCACAAAAATACTATAATGGAGTTTTTTATTTGCTTTTATTTTCTTTTGAAGTTTTTAAAATTCTGGCATTTGAAATGTCGAACCGTAGTGTTGACAATTTGATATGTCCTTGGATACAAGTAAACCCTCAATTTTAACTTACCTTAAGAGTCGGAATCCCATGCACAAGTCCCTAGATCGGTACACTAGTGTTGAAGATCATGTGCGCCTCCATCCAGTACCACTTGAGCTACTTCTCAAAGACGGCCTAGTCGAAATGGGTGGTGAAGAAGTCGACGATGGTCGGGTTCTCGATGACAGCGCCGTTGATGCAGGTACCGAACGGGAAGGCGTTGTCCATCTGCGCCACGTGCTCCGACGCGCCGCCCATGCTCTCCGCCCCGCCCCCGCCGAACCGGAGTAGGACGTCGCGCTTGCGCACCTCCGTACGTGTGCATGCATACAAATTTTTTGAACTGCTTACAAGAATTCGACGCATTTGAATTTGTATAAAATTTTCGATTGCACCCAAATTTCGGAGGCTTTGCCTTCTATCCCGGCACATCAATCCCGGTTAACTACAAAGCATGATTGAAGCAACCAACCGAGACCAATAGACTCCCCAGGGCCGCCCCATATGTGGCCACGTATATTTGATGCGTACAGCTTAGTCCCGGTTTGTTGTTACAACCGAGATGGACATAAGCTGCACAACTGCAGTGCCACGTGTGTTCGTGGTCAGCATATCGAGGAGAGATTACTCCCGATTTCTGTAAATTGGACTGATGCCCAGCAGGCGTCAGTCTCCAAGGACTGCCCCGGTTCAAAAATGGGGACTGAAGCCAGTTCCGAATCGGGGCTGAATACACGTTCTCTAGTAGTGTCTCGACCGAAAGTTTTATCAAGACAATAACCATCGCAACAAAAAAAAAAATGTTTTCACTTGTAGCTCTAGGTCTCTAACTCATGTGATATGTGAATGTAAATTTTTTAAAAGCGGTTTTTGCTCTTTGTATGTTGCCTTTTTGTAATTCTAGGTGGACTTTGTAAATTTCTTTTAGTTTGGTTTTCGTATGCGTGAATGTGACTTTGTACCCGTTAGGTTGAAAAACGCGACCAACGAGAAATGAACGTAATTACACCCGCACGCAAATCGCCTCTTGAACGACGCCTAGTACCGTACGTAATACGTGCTGGTGATCACCCCTATATACGTGACTACATGCTTCAAACTTCAAACGGTAGAAGCCTACCTCGATGCCGAACAAACGAGTGTCTTTCAGCGCGGAAGCGTGTGCCCCTGTCGACGACCACATGCTCGATCGACCATGGGGATCTTGACAACAATCCAATCGGAAGACAAGTTTGGATGAATAGTTCTCTACTTAAACAAACTACCAAGTTACGGATAGCAATTTCGACATGGCAAAGCACCATAAATATCCAGTTGTCCATGATCCATCCATCGGCCAACTTGTTAACAAGTCGACGTACATAGTACCTAGAACCAGTGAAAAGAAGCCTTTTTTTTTGAGAGGTTGAGAAAAGGTGAAATTACTCCATCCAGTTTTAATGATGACTAATTCCCAAGATCAGAGAGAAAGAGGCGGTAGCGCTCTCGCGGCAGCGGGCGGCGCCGCCGTCGTCAGGGTCGTCGTCTCCGGCGATCTTGGTAGAGCCTCTACGGTGCCTCTCATACCCGTAAATATAGAGGGTCTGAGAGGTTTGGGGAGTGGGCTAGAAGGCCTGGTAGGCGAGGAGGTAGGCGAGCTTGGCCCAATCCATGGAAGCCCAAACGAGGACGTGCGGGTTGGCCATCGGGAATGGACCGAGCTCTCCTCATCCGGTCATGGCGGCTACAGCGGTGAGACGAAATTGCCCACCACAGACCAGATTAGAGGCTTGTTTGGCCATTTGTGGGAGAACTCGCACAAACTTGAGTCTAGGGTTTTAACTCCAAAATCCTAGGTCGGAACCATTCACGGAGATCTAAGATCCTTTGCGGAGGTAGTTCGATCTCCTACAATGGATCGCGGTGGTGATCGTGAAGGAGGCTGGGGAGGCAGGTTGGGGGATCGAGGAGAGGCCGCGGTGGATTTTGCGGTGATGGAGGAGGGAGGAATCGTTTCTCCTGGTCCAGAGCTGCTACCTCATCATCTAAAGGTATGGGAGGATTTGGGAGAGGGTTTGATCGGGGGATGGGATCTGGTTTTGGGGTTGGATCTTCCAGGGGGCAGAACCCTAACAGCGAGTTAGGTGTGGAGAATCTGCCTGGAAGGGTGGATGGTTCAGCGGTTCTTGGTCGAGATTGTCAAGAACCTTCTGATCTGAACCAAAAAGTGGGTACGCAATCAAGATGGGTGGTGAAATCTGGATCTGGGCAAGAATCTCTGGTTGATAACGCCTGGGGTAAAGGTACTGAAAGTTCTGATGGACTAGGGGATGATAACCAAAGAGGGACAGAAGATAAATCTACGGGGGAGGAGGAGAAGAGTAATCCACCTATGATGATTGGTAGATTGGAGGATAAAGGACCTGTGATGTGCTTTAGGTGCAGAAAGCTGGGTCATATTGCTGCAGAGTGCAGAATTTTACCACAATGCTTAAGATGTGGACTTGAGGGACATATAGCAAAATTCTGTCAGGAAAAGAAACCAAGTGATCATGCCCCTAGGTTTTGTGGGTTTGCTAGTGAAGGCCAGGGATTCTATTTTGTTGATGACGTTCCTTCTGAACAAAATTGGAAAGAGCAAGCATGCACTGCTGTTATTGAGGTGGTAAGAGGAAATGCTACGGCTAAGGATATTGAGGTGGATATGAAATCTCAGCTAGGGGATGCCTGGAGATGCAATGCTAGACAGATTGGGGACAAGCAGTTTTTGATGAGGATGCCTACTCAAAAGAGAGTGGAAGAATTAGCAAAGTTTAATGAAATGAACATGAGGCTTCTTGATGCTTCAATTAAGATCTCTCCTTGGAGCCCAGAGGTGGGTGCAGTGAGGAAGATGGATGAAGTGTGGGTTAGGGTCAAGAACATTCCATTAAATAAGAGGTCAGAATCTGTGATATTTGGGGTGTCAGGAATAGTTGGTGCTCCAAGTGAACTGGATAAAACAACTATGTTTAAAATTGAATGGGTTAGAGTGAAGATGTACTGTAATGACTGGAGAAAAGTACCTCCGTCTGTTCTGTGTACAATTGGAGCTTATGAGTACAGGATCTTCTTTGAAATTGAGAATGTGATAAGTACTGAAGATAGGAAAAGAGATTGCATGGGAGTGCATACTCAGAATGAGGTGACTAAAGGACATGCTGCTAAGAAGCAGAAAGGGGAAGAACCTGGAGATATTAATGATAAGGAAAAGGGATCTGTGTTTGATAGAATCTCTTCAAAGCAAGAGGAGGATTATGGAAAAGGGAAGCAGCTAATACAGGATAGTGAGGAGAACTATGACATTCAATTGGATAATTCTCAGGACACTGATCTGGATGAGGATATGGATGAGGATTTCCAAAAGGCTTTAGAGATTTCTAGGCACCAGAATCAGATGAACCAAAGGGTTTCAGGGCCTGCTGAGGAAACTTTTAATGTGAGTAGATTCTGGATGGTCAGGTGTCCTAATATTACAATGCACAAAGAAATGGTGGATAGACCTTTCAATGAAGATGGGTCGTTTATGGATAAACCTTCTGGGGTGATACTTGAGGAAATCAATGAAGGAGGGAAAAAAGACCATGGAGATAGTGCTGGTCATAAAAAGGATGTTGCGAGAGCTGAAAATAGGCATGATCTATTGGAAGAGAAGGAAAAAAACATGGATCATGGGCTTGCTAAATTTAAAGGGACCAGGGAAGGGGGAAAAAATGGTATGAAAATACTAGTGAGAAGAAGCCCAAGATTGATGGGAGATCAAATGAATATGGTGGAGAAAGCTACTATCATCCAGAAGAAAAGAAGCTTGGAAGGTAACTCCAAACATAACTACAACTCTTTTGATGTTCTTAGTTCCAGTACGATTGTTGAAATGGCTTCTGCCATGGGGGTAATAATTACTTGTGAGGAGATTTCTAAATTAGAAGTCATGAAAAATATTGAACAGGGGAGAATTGCAGCTTTTCAAAAACAAAAAAAAATCTCTGAAAAGAAAAGTTCTGAGGGTGTAATATCTAATATGGATAGTGCAATCTGTGTAGAAGAAGGTAGTTGTGGTTCTGACTCTGATGGCTTTACTCCTGTGAGGTCCAGGAGGAGAAATGCCAGAATTAAAAAATTACAGCTTAGAGGGCAAGCTGTGGTATCTCAAACTCCCATTGGTAAGAGGAATGACCAAGGGAGGAAAAAGAGATTGGGGGGTGGACAAAACAATGTTAAATGAAAGGAATATTTTGGAATTGTAGGGGAGTAGGCAAGAAGGGAATGAGCTCCCTTTTGTCTGAAAGAATACATCACTTGAAATTGGATTTTGTGGGGTTGGTGGAAACCCAGAAATCAAAATATAATGATAGCTTTTTTAGAAAAATTGATTTCAAGGGGGAGTTTATGTGGAACTGGTGTAGTTCAAGAGGGAAATCTGGAGGGATTCTGGTTGGTCTTCGAAAAGAAACTTTTGATGTGTTATCTATAACACAAGGTGATTATTCAATTCTGATTTTTGTGTGGGATAGGAAAAAGTGTTGTAGGTGGGCCTTTATGGCTGTTTATGGCCCTGCACAAAATGAAGAGAAAGATTTGTTTTTGAATGAATTAGACCAAATGTGTAATTCTTGTGATGCTCCCTTATTGATGGGAGGGGATTTCAATATTATGAGAGGAAGTAAGGATAAAAATAAAAATTGGAGGTCTAATCGGTTAGTTGGTGCTTTTAATGAATTCATTGATAAATATTTCTTAAGAGATTATCATATTAGTGGAGCAAGTTTTACCTGGTCTAATAATCATGATATCCCCACTATGGAAAGATTGGATAGAATTCTTGCTGATACTATGTGGGAAAAACTTTATCCTATGTGCAAAACTTTCAGCTTGCCTAGGATTATGTCTGATCATAATCCTCTATGTATTGATGATGAAGATAAAGGGGACTCTATTAAAAAAAGTTTTAGTTTCAATACTGTTTGGCTAGAGAAAGAGGATGTCATTCAGCAAGTGGAAAAAATTTGGAAAGACCAAGTCAAGGGGGTAGATCCATTGAAGAGCCTCAAGGTTAAGCTGAATAGGGTGAAGAAATTTTTGAAAGGATGGAGTGCAGATGTCTATGGACATAATAGGAAAAAAAATGTTTGTTGATGAATAAAGTAAAAGAATTAGAGGAGCAGGAAGAGATAAAGATATTGTCTCATGGACAGATGAGAGATAGGATTAAGTTTCAAGCTGAATTGATGGATATGTTTCAACTAGAAGAGAAAGAGTGGCATCAGAAATCTCAACAAAATTGGCTGATCAAGGGGGATTTAAATACCAAATATTTTCACTTAATTGCTAATGGAAAGAAGAGGAAAAAGAATATAGCAAATTTGAAGGAGGGGGACAAAGTCATAAATAGAGAAGAAGATATTTTAAGCCATGCTACAAACTTTTATAAAGAGCTGTTTGGTGGGGAGTCTCATTCCTGGTTTTCCATGAGTGAAAATTTGTGGGGGGGAAATAGCTGTGTTTCTCAAGAGGAAAATGAAGAAATTAGCAAACCTTTCTCTGAGAAAGAGATTTTGGAAAATCTTGGGAAAATGGCAAAGAATAAAGCTCCTGGTCCTGACCACTTCCCCATTGAGTTTTTTTCAGAAGTGCTGGTATTTTATGAAACATGACATCATTAAAATTTTTGATCTGTTTCATGAAGGGAAGTTGGATATAGCTAGTTTAAACTATGGGGTTCTAATTCTTTTGCCAAAAACAGATGGGGCGGATGAATTAAAAAAATATAGACCCATTTGTTTGCTTAATAGTATATACAAATTAATTACTAAAACCCTGACGTCTAGAATGGAAAAAGTGATGCAAAGAATTGTGAGCTGGAATCAAAGTGCTTTCATCCCTGGGAGACATATTACTGATGGGGTAGTTTCTTTGCATGAAATATTACATCACACTAATACTAAAAAACAGTGTGGGGTTGTGCTGAAACTTGATTTCGAAAAAGCTTATGATAAGGTGAATTGGGATTTCCTTCTCATTGTATGAAATTGAGAGGTTTTAATAAGAATTGGTGTTCCTGGATGAGTAAAGTGCTTATGCATGGTACCTTGTGTGTGAATGTTAATGGAAAAATGGGGGGCTGGTTTAAGAGCTCCAAGGGAGTTAGACAGGGAGACCCTCTTTCACCATTATTGTTTAACTTGGCTGCTGATTGTCTGACAGCCATGTTTGGGTTAGCCCAAAAAAACAAACTAATCACTGGATTGGCTGAGGATATCTTTGAAAATGGTTTGACAATATTGCAATATGCTGATGATACCATTGTTTGTCTCCAGGATAGTCTTGAACAGGCCCGTAATGTGAAATTGTTGTTGAGCCTTTTTGAAATGATGTCTGGCCTAAAAATAAACTTTCAAAAAAGTGAATGTTTGATTATTAATGGTGATCAAAGAAAAAAACGCCAGTATTCCAGCCTCTTTACTTGTGAGATTGGAGAATTTCCTTTAAAATACTTGGGGATCCCTGTTAGCTTTAAGAGGAATCTGGTTAAAAATTGGGATTTCCTGGTAGAAAAAGTGAAAAGGAGGTTATCAGCTTGGAAAGGAAGATGTTTGTCTTTGGGGGGGAGAGTTACCCTGATAAATGCTTGTCTTTCCAGTATTCCCTTGTATGCTATGTCGATGACCCTTATCCCTATCACTGTTATCAAGAGGATTGATGCCGTGAGGAGAAAGTTTACGTAGGTAGTCGAAGATAAAAAGAAGTATCATTTAATTAAATGGGGGGAGGTTATAAAACCTAAGAAGAAAGGAGGTTTGGGGGTTCAAAACCTTAGGACTTTGAATATTAGCCTCCTCTGTAAGTGGCTCTGGAAACTAGAAACAGAGAAGGGGATTTGGCAACAAATTGTGCATTACAAATATGTGAAAAAAGGTCATGTGTCTTTGGTGAGACTCAAAATCAATGATTCTGCATTTTGGAGAGATTTGATGAAAATTAAAGACCATTACATAAAAAATAGGGGGATGATAGTTGGTTCCGGGGAGAAGGTTAGTTTTTGGCTTGATAATTGGGTGGAAATGGTACCACTGTCTCAGTCAATGGAAAAGGTGTATGAAATCTGTAATGAACATAATGTTACAGTCCAGCAGGTGTATGCTAGGAAGGGGGCGCTGTCTTTTAGAAGAGATATCCTTCCAGAGGAAATGGATAAATGGATGAATGTTTGTAATTCTCTAAATATGATGAACCTATGCGAAAGGGATGACCAGCCTATTTGGAAGCCTGAAAAAAAGAGGAAAAAAGACTCAGTTTCCTCTCTATATCATCTGGCTTGGTGTGAGGAGAGAGACTCAGAGTACAGAACAATGTGGAAAGCCAAAATCCCTTTGAAGATTAAACTGTTTTGTTGGTTAGTAATTCGAAAAGCTGTGTTGGTTAAAGTTAACCTCAGGAAAAAAGGATGGTTAGGAGATACTAGATGCCTTTTCTGTGATGAAATGGAAACTGTGGAACATTTGTTTTTCACATGTGTAATGGCTAAATCGATCTGGGGGGTCATTGCTATTACCATGAATATTCAGAACAGACCTGTGGACAATCAAACATATTTCATGTGGTTTGAGGAAAATTTTGGAAGATACAAAAATTTTCAGTTTGTTGGCTTTGCAGCAATTTGTTGGGCTATCTGGAAACATAGAAACGCGGTGTGCTTTGAGAAGAAACAAATCAAGTCCCCTGTGAGGGTTGTATATGATGTATGTGCTAACCTCTTATATTGGACAGGTATGATGAAGGTCAGTGATCAAGAACTTGTCAAGCTCGGGTTGGAGAAGATCTTCGACACCTTGAAAGAATTAAGGGATAAAGAAGAGGATAAAACAGAGGACTGAAAAACTGGAAGCTGATTGGGGAAAAACAGTGCTCTCTGTGTAATCTGCAGAATGTTAGGCTTGGACTTGTTTGTTATTTTGATTGTATGGGTGTCCTGTAGTTCTGGAGAGAGGACTCTTCTGCTTTGAACCTTAGTTACCTTTTGTGGTGTAAGAACAATGATGTTGTTTTCGTTTCTGCTGAAATGGAAATCGGGGTTACCCCTTTTGCAAAAACTCCATCCAGTTTTATAATACTTGTTGTTTTAGCTTTGTCATAAATCAAAGTTTTAGAACTTTATCCTAAAAAACATTTAAACTATTTTATATTATGTACATAAAAAAACATACATATACTTTCATAATATCATTTTTTTTATAGATTTTGTAGATAAACTTCACTAACAATCGATGACCAAAGTTGAATTTCAAAAATCGTATCAATGTACAAAATGACAAGTATCATAGAGCCTAAGAAAATATGTGTTGGGCTTGCTCCTACCCAGGTCACTGTCTGCGCGTCGCTAGCTGTGAGAGACTGAGAGGTCACAGGTGGACCCACGCCCCAAGCATCGGTCAAGCTAGCTGCAGGCTGATCCGTGCTTCTCTTTCTCTGGCTTAACTCGTTCTGGAAGGGACAGACTGCCATGCATGCATCGGTTGCATGCTGCCAGCGTTCTCTCCATCCACATAAGCTAACCTGTTTGACTTTGCACCTTGTTTAACCTCTTTAAATTTTAAGCTGCTGCAGAGGGCATAAGCAGAGAAGGAAGAATTGAATTAATTGTTTCATTGATAAATTGGAGTGCCTTCTCTCTTTTTTTAAGCGGGAGTGGTTTCTTTTGTTTCATTTCTAAACAAAAAAATGAAAAGGGCATGAGAGGAAGGGCATATTGAGCACCAAATCATTAGACTATCCAATGAGACCTAACTTAGGCTAGCCTAGGCACGGCACGCAATTAGTAAAATACGGTGGCATCAGAACTAATAAAGGGCATCAACAATTTGGACCAGTTAATTCTAATTAAAGTCATGGTTATTTTTCATCTTTTAATAATATAGCTCAAATAAGATGAGCATACGATATTCATTACATGGTCCTCCAATTTTCTTTTATTTGGCATCTTGACACAATTAATGTCACCGATGGTAAAAAGACGAGAGCAGTTGCATGCTTTATTCCCTACGGAGAATATTTTTGAATGTCACATGCTTTATGTTGAGATCCACGTGTAGGATATCTCGATGTTGTGATTAATATATGTGACGATATACCAGCTTGATCCTGGGCCCACTGGTCAGATCAACTTTGCCACCAAGTAATTGACACGTTAGCCTCCAGCTGTCCCAGACTCCTTGTCATTGCGAAGCTTCTCGAGTACACAACTTTCTGTGACCGTCATATCATCGAACCCGGTCGCCTGCATGCCTCCAGACGCAACAGCCTCCACGAAGCGTCAACCACGTACCCATCGATACATACATCATAGAAGTGAACACAAAAAACAACACACCTTACCTATCCTGCAAGGATAGCCAAAGACCCGAGCTAGGGGGCTAGGGGGGTGAATAGACGCCACAAATTTTTGACGCTATTGTTTTCACCAAAACCCGGACAATGTGACAATTATGTGTACTCATAGAATGCATGACTAAGAGTCATGGAATATGGGGTCAAAAGTATCTTTCAAAATACTGGTTGTCAAGTGTCCAAAAGAAAAGAATCAATTCCAATCTTGCTTTAAAAAAGAAGACCAAGCCAAATGATCAAAGCCATTTTCAGAAAAGTAAAAGCAGATACTTCAGAATTTGTTCTCACTTGGAGCAGAGAGATGGTGGTTTTCTGTTGCTCCAAAAATTATGTGAATTTTTCTGTCTATGCAACCATGAGTTGTTAAGCACTCCACCAAAAATCACCTCAAGATTCCTTGCATAGAAAATATTAAAAATCAAACATCACGAGCTATCAATAACTTCGAGCAGAAAGTTTGGGGCTCGGTTTTCACTTCATTGCTCCCAAATGGATAGACCAGTCGACAGCAAAATGATTGACACATCTTTTCCAACTGGAATCATCCCAAAATGATTTTGCTAGATTTTTCTAAAATCTTTTACTGACTGCTGCGCGGATGATGAAAGTTTCTTGAGAGACTGGCAACAAGTCAAGAACTTGATCTCTTGCCTCTCATATGGTTGCAAAGTGTGTATCAAATCATATTAGCAATCTCAAGGCATCATAGACCACCAATAAGCAGAAAGAAATCATCCATGTTCTTCTCAAAACAAGAGCCCCAAAAGGGGAAATGAAAAAGAAGAAGAACTGGGAGCAAATCAATACAAGATATTCATGGAGAAGAATGATTTTATTGCATAGAAGTTGAGGATTACAAACCACAATCCATGTGGTTACAAGCACTCTAAGTGCCACCCAAAGCGTCACCCTCTCTATTTCTGAAATTTCCAGCTCTAAGGGGAGGAGGAGGTGTTCCCCTCCCCCTCTATTTATAGCCCAAGGGTGAGATGCCCTAAACTCTAGAGCCTATCTCCACCCTTCATTTGAGGATGAGTGGTGTACAACTTACACACAACAAGACACACTCCCGAGAGGGAATATTATCCACATATTCCTTTGGAAAATATCTTCGTAGCTTCCTCGGTCGCTAGCCCAATCCTGGGCCCACCGGTCAGATCAACTTCGCCACCAGGTTACCGACGCTGCAGCCGCCAGCTACCTCGGATTCCTTGGCATGGCTAAACTTCTCGTGTACACCACCTCATGTGACCGTCGGGTCATCGAACCCGGTCGCTTGCACACCTCCGGACGTACCAGCCTCCAGCTGTCCCTGCGAAGCGTCAGCCACGTACCCGCCGATACCTGCATCACTGAGGTGAACACACACGAAACCAACACACCATACCTCACCTGCAAGGTAAGTTCATCACAAAATTTCCAACATCATAATCCCTTCATGACATCACAATTAGCAACACACCAGTGTCATCTTAACAAATTCCACCGAACCACGTCCGATCAAACCATTACCTAGCCCAAGCTCAACACAATGGTACGGTTCCAATTCCAAGGCAATTCCACAAATTCACCATTTAAAATTCTTCAAAACACTTCAAATTCTATCTTGTCACATATATTCATCAGCAAACCGGGGTACCCTCCACATGGCTCTCGACACTCCCCTTGATGAATATATTGACAAACCATCGAAAAATACTTTGAACTTTTCGGATTTGTCGAACAAGGCATGTTGGAAATGCCGAATCACGCTTGCAGCAAAAGATAGGAACACACCTGTTCAAAATCTCCAAGTCGTGAAAGTCAAAACTTCCCAAGAAATTATCCTCCTTTTTTCAAGAAATGAATGTTAATGCCTTTTTCAATTCTCACATTTTGGCAATATAGACATCAAGAAATTTGAGGGCACAAGCACAAAGCATGATGCAAATGCAAATGCAAGACTTAGGGAGCTTTGAAAATTATCCATTTGAATGTGAAGCACATGGTAAAGATGTTTAAAGCAATGAAATTTTAATTCGGTGCTCACAAGTTCAAGAGATGATAGAAAATTGATTTTTCATATTGGAAGATTTGGCTTAAAAAATTACAATCAAATATCTTGGCATGACAAGGCAAAAAGACGACTTGAATAGAACACCACATGCAAACTTTTGAAATCCATGTAGCTTCAAATCGATAACTCAACTAACTAGCATTTTAATTTTAATTTTATTTTTAAAATACTTTTAAATGCATCCACTGGTTTAAAGCAAGTAATTGCTAGCAAGTCACATCCCAAGGATCACTGAAAATGTCCTCCTAGGTCACTCTCCTCCTATGTGTGTTTTTGCATTTTGATTGAATTGAGGCGGAGAGCCTCTAGCATCATACAAATGGCCGACGGTGCCCAACATTACCTGAAGGAATCACACGTCTTGGCTATCGATTCCTTCCAAGTTCATGCCACTTGTGTGCAATGGCAAGCCATCTCGTGAAGGATAACCGGTGAAAACTTCCAAAACTTCAAATTGCATATTTTTGTTTTTAATTTATAGGAGCAAAATTTGGCCAACAAAAGATTTCACCAAGTTGTTAGTATGACTGAAAGAAGACTGAAAACGCCTCATCAAGCAACAATATTCAGCAAGTGAAAATCTCATGCCACATCAAAGTTTTTTGAGAAAACCAAAAGCAATGTCATTGTTGGACTAGACACCAATTGGACGAGCTAGCACAAGCTGAAATGTGAATAGTCTTGACATCTTGCAAAGCCTAAATTCAAAAGCATAATATGCAAAGCTCCAAAAACAAAAAGAAGTCTATATGTTAATGCAAAGTTTCCCGAAAACTCCCCCTCGACTAATGAGTCAACAGTTTCATCCCAAAAGAATGTGCATTAAAAGCAGCAATAATAAGGAGCCGAAAAACCAAGGAAATATAATTGGGCAAATCACAAAGAATTTGGTAAGAACAGAAATCACTCAAGCTCAACACAATGGTACGGTTCCAATTCCAAGGCAATTCCACAAATTCACCATTTAAAATTCTTCAAAACACTTCAAATTCTATCTTGTCACATATATTCATCAGCAAACCGGGGTACCCTCCACATGGCTCTCGACACTCCCCTTGATGAATATATTGACAAACCATCGAAAAATACTTTGAACTTTTCGGATTTGTCGAACAAGGCATGTTGGAAATGCGAATCACGCTTCTGACAAAAGATAGGAACACACCTGTTCAAAATCTCCAAGTCGTGAAAGTCAAAACTTCCCAAGAAATTATCCTCCTTTTTTCAAGAAATGAATGTTAATGCCTTTTTCAATTCTCACATTTTGGCAATATAGACATCAAGAAATTTGAGGGCACAAGCACAAAGCATGATGCAAATGCAAATGCAAGACTTAGGGAGCTTTGAAAATTATCCATTTGAATGTGAAGCACATGGTAAAGATGTTTAAAGCAATGAAATTTTAATTCGGTGCTCACAAGTTCAAGAGATGATAGAAAATTGATTTTTCATATTGGAAGATTTGGCTTAAAAAATTACAATCAAATATCTTGGCATGACAAGGCAAAAAGACGACTTGAATAGAACACCACATGCAAACTTTTGAAATCCATGTAGCTTCAAATCGATAACTCAACTAACTAGCATTTTAATTTTAATTTTTATTTTTTAAAATACTTTTAAATGCATCCACTGGTTTAAAGCAAGTAATTGCTAGCAAGTCACATCCCAAGGATCACTGAAAATGTCCTCCTAGGTCACTCTCCTCCTATGTGTGTTTTTGCATTTTTGATTGAATTGAGGCGGGAGAGCCTCTAGCATCATACAAATGGCCGACGGTGCCCAACATTACACTGAAGGAATCACACGTCTTGGCTATCGATTCCCTTCCAAGTTCATGCCACTTGTGTGCAATGGCAAGCCATCTCGTGAAGGATAACCGGTGAAAACTTCCAAAACTTCAAATTGCATATTTTTTGTTTTTTAATTTATAGGAGCAAAATTTGGCCAACAAAAGATTTCACCAAGTTGTTAGTATGACTGAAAGA
Organism: Raddia guianensis; assembly: GCA_036346415.1. Taxonomy (NCBI): domain Eukaryota; kingdom Viridiplantae; phylum Streptophyta; class Magnoliopsida; order Poales; family Poaceae; genus Raddia; species Raddia guianensis. Next base: position 40,736,221 of record CM070538.1, on the reverse strand, counting down.
AGACTGAAAACGCCTCATCAAGCAACAATATTCAGCAAGTGAAAATCTCATGCCACATCAAAGTTTTTTGAAAAAACAAAAAGCAATGTCATTGTTGGACTAGACACCAATTGGACGAGCTAGCACAAGCTGAAATGTGAATAGTCTTGACATCTTGCAAAGCCTAAATTCAAAAGCATAATATGCAAAGCTCCAAAAACAAAAAGAAGTCTATATGTTAATGCAAAGTTTCCCGAAAACTCCCCCTCGACTAATGAGTCAACAGTTTCATCCCAAAAGAATGTGCATTAAAAGCAGCAATAATAAGGAGCCGAAAAACCAAGGAAATATAATTGGGCAAATCACAAAGAATTTGGTAAGAACAGAAATCACTCAAGCTCAACACAATGGTACGGTTCCAATTCCAAGGCAATTCCACAAATTCACCATTTAAAATTCTTCAAAACACTTCAAATTCTATCTTGTCACATATATTCATCAACAAACGGGTACCCTCCACATGGCTCTCGACACTCCCTTGATGAATATATTGACAAACCATCGAAAAATACTTTGAACTTTTCGGATTTGTCGAACAAGGCATGTTGGAAATGCGAATCACGCTTCTGAGAAAAGATAGGAACACACTGTTCAAAATCTCCAAGTCGTGAAAGTCAAAACTTCCCAAGAAATTATCCTCCTTTTTCAAGAAATGAATGTTAATGCCTTTTCAATTCTCACATTTTGGCAATATAGACATCAAGAAATTTGAGGGCACAAGCACAAAGCATGATGCAAATGCAAATGCAAGACTTAGGGAGCTTTGAAAATTATCCATTTGAATGTGAAGCACATGGTAAAGATGTTTAAAGCAATGAAATTTTAATTCGGTGCTCACAAGTTCAAGAGATGATAGAAAATTGATTTTTCATATTGGAAGATTTGGCTTAAAAAATTACAATCAAATATCTTGGCATGACAAGGCAAAAAGACGACTTGAATAGAACACCACATGCAAACTTTTGAAATCCATGTAGCTTCAAATCGATAACTCAACTAACTAGCATTTTAATTTTAATTTTTATTTTTTAAAATACTTTTAAATGCATCCACTGGTTTAAAGCAAGTAATTGCTAGCAAGTCACATCCCAAGGATCACTGAAAATGTCCTCCTAGGTCACTCTCCTCCTATGTGTGTTTTTGCATTTTTGATTGAATTGAGGCGGGAGAGCCTCTAGCATCATACAAATGGCCGACGGTGCCCAACATTACACTGAAGGAATCACACGTCTTGGCTATCGATTCCCTTCCAAGTTCATGCCACTTGTGTGCAATGGCAAGCCATCTCGTGAAGGATAACCGTGAAAACTTCCAAAACTTCAAATTGCATATTTTTGTTTTTAATTTATAGGAGCAAAATTTGGCCAACAAAAGATTTCACCAAGTTGTTAGTATGACTGAAAGAAGACTGAAAACGCCTCATCAAGCAACAATATTCAGCAAGTGAAAATCTCATGCCACATCAAAGTTTTTTGAAAAACCAAAAGCAATGTCATTGTTGGACTAGACACCAATTGGACGAGCTAGCACAAGCTGAAATGTGAATAGTCTTGACATCTTGCAAAGCCTAAATTCAAAAGCATAATATGCAAAGCTCCAAAAACAAAAAGAAGTCTATATGTTAATGCAAAGTTTCCCGAAAACTCCCCCTCGACTAATGAGTCAACAGTTTCATCCCAAAAGAATGTGCATTAAAAGCAGCAATAATAAGGAGCCGAAAAACCAAGGAAATATAATTGGGCAAATCACAAAGAATTTGGTAAGAACAGAAATCACTCAAGCTCAACACAATGGTACGGTTCCAATTCCAAGGCAATTCCACAAATTCACCATTTAAAATTCTTCAAAACACTTCAAATTCTATCTTGTCACATATATTCATCAGCAAACCGGGGTACCCTCCACATGGCTCTCGACACTCCCCTTGATGAATATATTGACAAACCATCGAAAAATACTTTGAACTTTTCGGATTTGTCGAACAAGGCATGTTGGAAATGCGAATCACGCTTCTGACAAAAGATAGGAACACACCTGTTCAAAATCTCCAAGTCGTGAAAGTCAAAACTTCCCAAGAAATTATCCTCCTTTTTTCAAGAAATGAATGTTAATGCCTTTTTCAATTCTCACATTTTGGCAATATAGACATCAAGAAATTTGAGGGCACAAGCACAAAGCATGATGCAAATGCAAATGCAAGACTTAGGGAGCTTTGAAAATTATCCATTTGAATGTGAAGCACATGGTAAAGATGTTTAAAGCAATGAAATTTTAATTCGGTGCTCACAAGTTCAAGAGATGATAGAAAATTGATTTTTCATATTGGAAGATTTGGCTTAAAAAATTACAATCAAATATCTTGGCATGACAAGGCAAAAAGACGACTTGAATAGAACACCACATGCAAACTTTTGAAATCCATGTAGCTTCAAATCGATAACTCAACTAACTAGCATTTTAATTTTAATTTTTATTTTTTAAAATACTTTTAAATGCATCCACTGGTTTAAAGCAAGTAATTGCTAGCAAGTCACATCCCAAGGATCACTGAAAATGTCCTCCTAGGTCACTCTCCTCCTATGTGTGTTTTGCATTTTGATTGAATTGAGGCGGAGAGCCTCTAGCATCATACAAATGGCCGACGGTGCCCAACATTACACTGAAGGAATCACACGTCTTGGCTATCGATTCCCTTCCAAGTTCATGCCACTTGTGTGCAATGGCAAGCCATCTCGTGAAGGATAACCGGTGAAAACTTCCAAAACTTCAAATTGCATATTTTTGTTTTTAATTTATAGGAGCAAAATTTGGCCAACAAAAGATTTCACCAAGTTGTTAGTATGACTGAAAGAAGACTGAAAACGCCTCATCAAGCAACAATATTCAGCAAGTGAAAATCTCATGCCACATCAAAGTTTTTGAAAACCAAAAGCAATGTCATTGTTGGACTAGACACCAATTGGACGAGCTAGCACAAGCTGAAATGTGAATAGTCTTGACATCTTGCAAAGCCTAAATTCAAAAGCATAATATGCAAAGCTCCAAAACAAAAAGAAGTCTATATGTTAATGCAAAGTTTCGAAAACTCCCCTCGACTAATGAGTCAACAGTTTCATCCCAAAAGAATGTGCATTAAAAGCAGCAATAATAAGGAGCGAAAAACCAAGGAAATATAATTGGGCAAATCACAAAGAATTTGGTAAGAACAGAAATCACTCAAGCTCAACACAATGGTACGGTTCCAATTCCAAGGCAATTCCACAAATTCACCATTTAAAATTCTTCAAAACACTTCAAATTCTATCTTGTCACATATATTCATCAACAAACCGGGTACCCTCCACATGGCTCTCGACACTCCCTTGATGAATATATTGACAAACCATCGAAAAATACTTTGAACTTTTCGGATTTGTCGAACAAGGCATGTTGGAAATGCGAATCACGCTTGCACAAAAGATAGGAACACACCTGTTCAAAATCTCCAAGTCGTGAAAGTCAAAACTTCCCAAGAAATTATCCTCCTTTTTCAAGAAATGAATGTTAATGCCTTTTCAATTCTCACATTTTGGCAATATAGACATCAAGAAATTTGAGGGCACAAGCACAAAGCATGATGCAAATGCAAATGCAAGACTTAGGGAGCTTTGAAAATTATCCATTTGAATGTGAAGCACATGGTAAAGATGTTTAAAGCAATGAAATTTTAATTCGGTGCTCACAAGTTCAAGAGATGATAGAAAATTGATTTTTCATATTGGAAGATTTGGCTTAAAAAATTACAATCAAATATCTTGGCATGACAAGGCAAAAAGACGACTTGAATAGAACACCACATGCAAACTTTTGAAATCCATGTAGCTTCAAATCGATAACTCAACTAACTAGCATTTTAATTTTAATTTTTATTTTTTAAAATACTTTTAAATGCATCCACTGGTTTAAAGCAAGTAATTGCTAGCAAGTCACATCCCAAGGATCACTGAAAATGTCCTCCTAGGTCACTCTCCTCCTATGTGTGTTTTGCATTTTTGATTGAATTGAGGCGGAGAGCCTCTAGCATCATACAAATGGCCGACGGTGCCCAACATTACACTGAAGGAATCACACGTCTTGGCTATCGATTCCCTTCCAAGTTCATGCCACTTGTGTGCAATGGCAAGCCATCTCGTGAAGGATAACCGGTGAAAACTTCCAAAACTTCAAATTGCATATTTTTTGTTTTTTAATTTATAGGAGCAAAATTTGGCCAACAAAAGATTTCACCAAGTTGTTAGTATGACTGAAAGAAGACTGAAAACGCCTCATCAAGCAACAATATTCAGCAAGTGAAAATCTCATGCCACATCAAAGTTTTTTGAAAAACCAAAAGCAATGTCATTGTTGGACTAGACACCAATTGGACGAGCTAGCACAAGCTGAAATGTGAATAGTCTTGACATCTTGCAAAGCCTAAATTCAAAAGCATAATATGCAAAGCTCCAAAAACAAAAAGAAGTCTATATGTTAATGCAAAGTTTCCCGAAAACTCCCCCTCGACTAATGAGTCAACAGTTTCATCCCAAAAGAATGTGCATTAAAAGCAGCAATAATAAGGAGCCGAAAAACCAAGGAAATATAATTGGGCAAATCACAAAGAATTTGGTAAGAACAGAAATCACTCAAGCTCAACACAATGGTACGGTTCCAATTCCAAGGCAATTCCACAAATTCACCATTTAAAATTCTTCAAAACACTTCAAATTCTATCTTGTCACATATATTCATCAGCAAACCGGGGTACCCTCCACATGGCTCTCGACACTCCCCTTGATGAATATATTGACAAACCATCGAAAAATACTTTGAACTTTTCGGATTTGTCGAACAAGGCATGTTGGAAATGCCGAATCACGCTTGCAGCAAAAGATAGGAACACACCTGTTCAAAATCTCCAAGTCGTGAAAGTCAAAACTTCCCAAGAAATTATCCTCCTTTTTTCAAGAAATGAATGTTAATGCCTTTTTCAATTCTCACATTTTGGCAATATAGACATCAAGAAATTTGAGGGCACAAGCACAAAGCATGATGCAAATGCAAATGCAAGACTTAGGGAGCTTTGAAAATTATCCATTTGAATGTGAAGCACATGGTAAAGATGTTTAAAGCAATGAAATTTTAATTCGGTGCTCACAAGTTCAAGAGATGATAGAAAATTGATTTTTCATATTGGAAGATTTGGCTTAAAAAATTACAATCAAATATCTTGGCATGACAAGGCAAAAAGACGACTTGAATAGAACACCACATGCAAACTTTTGAAATCCATGTAGCTTCAAATCGATAACTCAACTAACTAGCATTTTAATTTTAATTTTATTTTTAAAATACTTTTAAATGCATCCACTGGTTTAAAGCAAGTAATTGCTAGCAAGTCACATCCCAAGGATCACTGAAAATGTCCTCCTAGGTCACTCTCCTCCTATGTGTGTTTTGCATTTTGATTGAATTGAGGCGGGAGAGCCTCTAGCATCATACAAATGGCCGACGGTGCCCAACATTACACTGAAGGAATCACACGTCTTGGCTATCGATTCCCTTCCAAGTTCATGCCACTTGTGTGCAATGGCAAGCCATCTCGTGAAGGATAACCGGTGAAAACTTCCAAAACTTCAAATTGCATATTTTTGTTTTTAATTTATAGGAGCAAAATTTGGCCAACAAAAGATTTCACCAAGTTGTTAGTATGACTGAAAGAAGACTGAAAACGCCTCATCAAGCAACAATATTCAGCAAGTGAAAATCTCATGCCACATCAAAGTTTTTTGAAAAAACAAAAAGCAATGTCATTGTTGGACTAGACACCAATTGGACGAGCTAGCACAAGCTGAAATGTGAATAGTCTTGACATCTTGCAAAGCCTAAATTCAAAAGCATAATATGCAAAGCTCCAAAAACAAAAAGAAGTCTATATGTTAATGCAAAGTTTCCCGAAAACTCCCCCTCGACTAATGAGTCAACAGTTTCATCCCAAAAGAATGTGCATTAAAAGCAGCAATAATAAGGAGCCGAAAAACCAAGGAAATATAATTGGGCAAATCACAAAGAATTTGGTAAGAACAGAAATCACTCAAGCTCAGACTCGCTCTCATCTGCCACCTCTGACTTACAAGGAAAGACAAATCTACAACTCGGTTACTAGAGATACGACACAGACCCTGTCTACCCAGAGACCTATAAGACTGTGTGGGATCAAACTAGCCAGAGGAGAGGAGGAAGTCTATTACGCATGATAGCAATCTAAGCACAAGATGAGAGGTCCGTGGCAAAGCACGCCAGAAATCTAAGTAAAAAGTGTGCTGACAGCCTAATACAGACTAACCAAGCCCAAATGCAACCCAGATGCAATGCAGGGAACGAGAAAAAGAATATATTACATATAGTACAAGTAGCCCAAGCTCCTCCTGACTATAAGCTAGCCAAGCTCACAAAGCCGAGCTCTTCCCTGAGAGCCTCAAACCTAGCCTTATCCAATGGTTTGGTGAAGATATCCTCTGATCAGCCACATGCATGTAAGCTGTGAGAACTTACTGGTCAAAAATGCCAATTGCTCCTCAAAAATCTTGTCCATCGGATCATTGGACAGCTCAAAGAGGGCAGAGAAGGAAAAATCGACAACATCAGAAGAATCAAGATCAGAGGGGTCAGCTTGGAAGGTTGTCCAGATTTTTTGGATTGTGGTGATGTCCGACACCCGCTCGTACTCCCATCGAGTAAGGCCTTTAATCAAAAAATTTCGAGCTTTTGCATTAACCTCCACATTGGCTTGATTCACGACCGTCACCTCTTTGGTTAACTCATATGGGTCCATGATCTTAAGCCAAATATTGTAGCCCAGAGCCATCACAAATGTCTCCATGCTAGCCTTGAAATAGGAAAAATCGGATTCGGAAAACACGGGGGATTTGGTGTAATACTTGTCCGCCATAGCTCAAATAGTAAAAAGGATCGGTTTCAAAAATCGGTCAAAATTTGCAAAGAAGCACCAAACCAAATGCTCTGATACAAATTGAAGAACCGATCTAGGCGGATAGGGGGGGTGAATAGACGCCACAAAATTTTTCCGACGTTTCACCAAAAACCCGAACAATTTGACAACTATGTGTACCCTTCACCTGGGTGTATAAGAGTCATGAAATATTGTGATTTTGGAATCACAATCCTGGTTGTCAAGTGTTCAAACAAAGAAAAATCAATTCAAACCTTACTTTTGAGAAAGACATCAAACCAAAACACCAAAGTCACTTTTCCAAAATTAAAAAGCAGATTCCCAGAAAATTATTTTGCAAGAAGAGAGTAGTTTCAACGTTGGAAGGCACTAGAAATTTTTAAATTTTTCTACACCCATGTAAGTGAGTCGTTATGATCTCCTCCTAATTTCAACATCAAACTCCTTCTATAGAAAATATGAAAAATTGTGCACCAAGAACTATCAAGAACTCAAGACTGCAAGTTTGGGGTTCGGTATTCACGTCATAGTTCCCAAATGGAGAAACCAGATGATTTCAAATTTTTACGACAGATGGGTATATGAGTCACACATCTTGTACAATTGGAATCATCTCAAAATTATTTTGCTAGATTTTATAAAAATCTTTTACTGACTGCGGTGCGGAGGGAAGTTTTTGGACAGATTTGCAACAAATAAAGAACTTGATCTCTAGCCTCTCATATGGTTGCAAAGAGTGTGGCAAATCATATTATCAACCTAAAGGCATCGTAGACCACCAAGAACAAGTAAGAAATCATCAAGATTCATCTTCAAACAATAGCTCTAAAAAGGAAAATAAGAGCAAGAATAGCTAAAAGCAAATCAATACAAGATGTTCATGTAGAATTAGGATTTTGTTGCATATAAGTTGGAGGATTACAAGCTACACTCCTTGTGGCCACAAGCACTCTAAGTGCCACCCAAAAACACACCCAACTCACCCTCTTTGTTTCTAAAATTTTCAGCTCTAAGGAGAAGAGGAAGAGGTGTTCCCATCCCCTTTTATTTATAGCCCAAGGGTGAGATGTCCTAAACCATAAAGCCCATCTCCACCTTTCATTTGAGGATAAGTAGTGTATAACTTACACACTACAAGATACACTTCCAAGAGGGAATATTCTCCACATATTCCCTCGGGAAATATCTTTGCAGTTTCCTCGGTCGCTAGCCCACGCCTAGGCCCATCGGTCCAATCAGCTTCGCCACCAGTTTACCAACGCCGCAGTCGCCAGCTACCTGGGATTCCTTGCCATGGCTAAGCTTCTCGAGTACACCACTTCACGTGACCGCCAAGTCATCAAACCCGGTAGCCTACACGACTCTTGGCCTTTTGACTGCAAATTGTTCCTTGAAGCGTCACCACGCATACCGGTGATACTGCATCACTGAGGTGAACACACACGAAACCAACACAACTTACTTCATCACCAAATCACAAACATCATAATCCATTCGTGACTGCACAATTAGGAAGCCCTAACACACCACGTGTCAGCTAAACAAATTCCACCAGACCACGTCTGCTCAAAACTTTTACCTAGCCCAAGCTCAGCACAATGGTCCGGTTCCAATTCCACAGTAATTTTCACAAATGCACCATTAAAAATTCTTCCAAACAGTTAAAATTCCATCTTGCAACATATATTTATCATCAAATCGGGGTACCCTCCACATGGGTCTCAACAAAGACAATCCGAAAGAATTCTGAGAATTATGTTTACCATTTCAAATTCTCAACCTTACGATTCAACATTTAAACAAATCATGTAAAAAATTGAAAAAAAAAATATAAATGTTGAGGTCTCAAATATGCTGTTTGTATTTAACACATCATATTATGTATCAAATTTAATAATTGAATAATTTAAAATTCATTTAAATATGGAATTTAAAATATATTTGGCACCACAAAAATACTATAATGGAGTTTTTTATTTGCTTTTATTTTCTTTTGAAGTTTTTACAATTCTGACATTTGAAATGTCGAACCGTAGTGTTGACATATTGATACGTAGTAGGATACATGTAAACCCTCAATTTTGATTTACCTTGAGAGTCGGAATCCCATGCACTAGTTCTGGATCGGTACACTAGTGTGGAAGATCACGTTGCCCATACAAGCATAAATCGATTAATTCGAATCCCTGAATATTACATACCAAGTTACGCCCTTAGACGGATTTAGTAAGGCGAACAATACCAGTCTTATATTACAAAACATTGTTCAGAGTTTGCAGCTATCCCAATATATGTAACCAAAAGAATATCCTATCGGCTAGGTGTCGGACAAGCGACTAGAGTATCCCCTACGACTCATCCGGCCCACCAAGGTCTTGTCCGTTATCTTCGTGGCACTCATAAGGATCCACCTCGATGCCATCGTCTAAAAAAGTGTAAGTAGGCGAGGTCAGCGTCATACAAACGCTGGCTAGTTAACACTTCCCTTAATGCACTTAGTGTATAGAAGGCTTATTTGGGGGAAGGGGTTATTTTATTTCCGTAAAGCCAGATTTTAAATGTTTTTGAAATTATCCTATCTAGCTATGGTCACCTACTGGCCAAGAGCGTTCACGCTCCGACATCTACGGCTCCAAGCAACCCTATGACCCACGCACCGAGGCCGGAGAGGTTCGGATGCGGCGGCGTGACGGTGGCGGCGGAGCCGAGGGCTCGTCGGAGCAACCTCGGGAAACTATGGGTCTACAGCCTACGAGCATGGATGGCGAGCAAGAGGGGGTCACGGGCGTGCGTATCACGGGTTGCGCCGTAGATGAACGGGCTCGGAGGCGGCTGGCGGCGAAGCACCAGACAGCGGCCGGAACAGATGCTCCGCCGGCACGTCAACACCGGGCAACTTCCCTGAAACAGATCGAGGGGAATCTTAGGTAGGGCATGAGAAGGCTCGGAGCGAGAAGAATCGACCGATAGCTCACGGAATCGACGGTAATGTCTTCGGCGCCGGCACGCGCAAAATCGGGGAAGTGGGGAAGCGGAGCCAGAGGGGGCCTCGTGCTCGATTTTAAGGTGCGGGGCGAAGGGCTGCCCGAAGGCACTCTCAGTGGTGCAGGGAATCGAGTGGGGCAGCGACGGGACACACGCGGCGTGGGCAGGGCTGAAGCGGCGTGGTGTGACACGACGGCCAGCGGTGCGGCAATGATGGCGCGAATGGCGGGTGCAGAGGCAGGCGCGGCGCGTGGCGAGGCAGAGTGGGCGCAGACAGAGCAGAACGGCGGCAGGGCCACCGGTAGGGTAAGAGAGAGAGAGAGAGGCGGAGGGGGTTTAGCCCACATGTCAGTGCGAAATTCCAGCAAAATTTGAATTCAAACAATGTTACAATACATGTATTACCTCATTTTTTTTGGTTTGTTCTTTATTTTGATAAATTTTTCTAGTGATCGATACGTGTTTTAAGCTTATCATGATTTTACAATGCTATGTTTATGACAATTTGATGGCAAACATCAATTCCGCGGCCCAATACACTAGTGTGGTAGCACTGGCATCACTTTATAGTACCGTGCACCAAATTGTTCTTCTATAATATGGAATTCAGTATTGTACCGCTTATCGTGAAACACTTTCACCGTGCCACTGCCACATATATTAGCCAGTCAAATCATCTATATTTTCTCGAATACACTTTTCTAAAAACATGTCTAGTCTAGCATACAGCGAGCAATAGCTCATGTACAATTGATTCATGTCTTGTATTCTCTTTCAACCTTTTTTACCGTAGTAGAAATGCCAAATTACACATGGTAAATTCTAGGAACAATTTCTTATTGTTGTTCCGTTTCTTCGTTTATCCAACTGAGCATTAACATGTAAATAAGCACAGAGCAGCCACTGTAACCATCAGATCAGACGTCCACGTCCACGTCCAATACGAGAGGGGTGTCCCCTTTGTCGACGGTGAACGTCTTGACCATCTTCCCCGTCGCCGTCGTGAGCTGCACCACGTACGTGCCGTGGAAGCCCCTGAACTTGAAATGCCCGTCGCCGTCGAGGTTCCCGCGCGCGTGCGTCGTCCACTCCCGCCGCAGGTCGACGAACCTCTGGCCGGCGGCGTTGACTACACCGCTGGCGTCGACGAGGCTAGCGTCCCGCCGCCACATTTGGCCCTCCATGAACCCCCAGAGCACGACGCCCTCGACGGCCTGGTGCGCGTACGCCTCTCGGAGCACCACCTCGAGGTCATCGGCGCGGAGGCCGACGTCGGGCTCGCACACGTCGAGCTCGGTGATCCAGACGGGGAGCCCCGTGGCGGCGGCGAGCTTGTCGAGCGCGCCGCTGATGACCTCGCCGACGGGGTGGGTGACGTGGCCCTGCAGCCCGATGCCGCCCACCACTGCGCCCCGCCGCCGCAGTGCCGCCACTAGCTCGGCGTACTTCTCCGGCGTGGCGCTCGGGTCGTTGCCGCACTCGACGTTGTAGTCGTTGACGAAGAGCGCGGAGGCGGGGTCCAGCCGCGCCGCCTCCCGGAACATGAAGGCGGCGGCGTCGTCCCCGAGGTGGTCCCGGTAGAAGCGCCCGTGCAGCATCTCGTTGTTGACGTCGTAGTGCGATAAGCGGCCGGCGTAGCGGCCGAGGAGGCCCTTGAGGCGGCCGTAGACGGCGGACATGAGCTCATCGCCGGCGAGGCGCTTGACCCACGGCTGCACGTCGCCGGCGACGGCCCAGAAGATGCAGTGGCCGCGGACGCGCTTGCCGTGGCGGTCGCAGAAGTCGAGCAGCGCGTCAGCGTCGGCGTAGTTGAGCTGACCTTGCTGCGCCTCCGTCCAGGACCACTTGAGCTCGTTCTCGAAGACGGCCCAGTCGAAGTGGGTGGTGAAGAAGTCGACGAAGGCCGGGTTCCGGATGACGGCGCCGTTGATGCAGGTACCGAACGGGAAGGCGTTGTCCATCTGCGCCACGCGCACCGACGCGCCGCCCACGCTCCCCGCCCCGCCCCCGCCGAACCGGAGTACCACGTCGCGCTTGCGCACCTGCGTACGTGTGCATGCATGCAAATTTTTCAACCGCTTAAAAAATTCGACGCATTTGAAATTGTACAAAATTTTCGATTGCACCCAAATTTCGGAGGATTTGCGCGATACAAATATGCGAAAAATCTCACTACTAGAGAACGGGCCTTCTATCCGGCACATCAGTCCCGATTAACTACAAAGTATGATTGAAGCATCCATCCGAGACCAATAGACTCCTGGATAATTTTTTATTTTTAACCCTTTTGAAATAGATATTTTATTTTTAACCCCGGGTCAAAAGTTTTTTAAAATCTAACCCTTTTGGCCGCGCCACCCCGCCGCGCGCAAATTCATCTTGCCGCCGTAAGCGGATGGCGTAACAAGTACATCTTTGCCGCCGGCTAAGCGGGATGGCGCGGCAAGACCGCCCACTTGTCATTCTATCGGTAGCCGCGGGCCGCTAACGTGGCGACCATCCCTTTGGCGGAAGATGAATTTGCGCGCAGGCAGGCGGTGGCGCGCTAAAAGGGTTAAATTTGCAAATTCTTTAGCCCGGGGATTAAAATTAAAATAATTTTTTAAAAAAGGTTAAAAAATAAATTTTTTTCTAGACTCCCCAGGGCCGCCCCATATGTGGCCACGTATATTTGACCTGAGCTGCACAACTGCGGTGCCACGTCCAGCATATGGAGAAGAGATTAGTCCCGATTTCTGTAAATTGGACTGATGCCCAGTAGGTGTCAGTCTCCAAGGACTACCCCGGTTCGAATACCGAGACTGAAGCCCGTTCCGAATTGGGACTGAATACACGTTCTCTAGTAGTGTCTCGACTGAAAGTTTTATCAAGACAACAACCACCGCAACAAAAAAAAATGTTTTTCATTTGTAGCTCTAGGTCTCTAACTCATGTGATATGTGAACGTACGTAACTTTTTTAAAAGCGGTTTTTGCTCTCTGTATGTTGCCTTTTTGTAATTCCAGGTGGACCTTGTAAATTTCTTTTAGTTTGGTTTTCGTATGCGTGAATGTGACTTTGTACCCGTTGGGTTGAAAAACGCGACCAACGAGAAAAGAACGCAATTTACCTATAAAACAGACGTCATTATCGGATACACCAGCACGCAAATCTCTGCGCCTCTTGAACGACGCCTAATACCGTACGTAATACGTGCTGTGATCACCCCTATATACGTGGCTACATGCTTCAAACTTCAAACGGTAGAAGCCTACCTCGATGGCGAACACATGAGTGTCTTTCAGCGGGGAAGCGTGTGCCCCTGTCAACGACCACGAGCTCGATCGACCATGGGGATCTTGACAACAATCCAATCGGACGATAAGTTTGGATGAATAGTTCTCTACTTAAACAAACTACCAAGTTACGGATAGCAATTTCGACTAGGTAAAGCACCGTAAATATCCAGTTGTCCATGATCCATCCATCGGCCAACTTGTTAACAAGTCGACGTACGTAGCACCTAGAACCAGTGAAAAGAAGTCTTTTTTTTTTGGGAGGTTAAGAATGGTGAAATTACTCCATCTAGTTATATAATACTTGTTGTTTTAGCTTTGTCATAAATCAAAGTTTTAAAACTTTATCCATAAAAAACATTTAAACTATTTTATATTACGTACATAAAAAACATACCTATACTTTCATAATATCATTTTTTATATATTTTGTGGATAAATTTCATTAATAATCGATGACCAAAGTTGAATTTCAAAAATCGTATCAATGTACAAAATGACAAGTATCATATAGCCTAAGGAAATACTTGTTCTGTCTTCGGTGTTGGACTTGCTCCTTCCTAGGTCACTGTCTGCGCACAGCGCGGCGCTAAGCGCTTGAGATTTAAAAAGAAAAGAAAAACTGGCGCGCGCCAAGAGGGCTCCGTCTCGTGTCACTTCGCGCCACATCGGGAAGAAGCGTGGCGCGTCCAAATGTGGTGCTTGATTATTAATCGGGTCACGCTACTTCCTACTTGTCAAAGCCAAGCCAGTAATGACGACCGATGCATGTAAGGGAAATACAAATTATTATCGTCAAGTAGGCGGTAATTAAGTGGCTGCTAATTTGTATCAGATCGATATATGATCTATCTGATGGGGCCATTTTGAAAGGAGAAAAAAAAATGAGAGTGACGAAGTGACGACACTACGTGAAAACTTTTATATATGTCAGTTCAATATTATGAATTGACATGTATGATGTTATCCAAACCGTTTTATTTATGTCGGTTTAAAAACGGATATAAATATATCATTTTTGTGGGACGTGACTTTGTGAAAGATCACCTTATCGGTTTTCTCCTTGAGCTGCCGGAACCGTGCGGCACGGTCGGCGGTGGCGATCTTGAGATCCATCACCCTGATGTCCACACCGGCGGGCGCACCGTGCACGTACACGTCCGCGGTGCGCGGCCTCGCGTCAAGCCGGAAGGAGCCCTGGATCTGCGCCCAGCCGCCCACCGCGGCGTCGGAGCAGGCCACGTTGCCGGCCGCGACCCAGCGGCTGCCGCCGTCGAGGCAGAGGCTGACGCGCACTGCGTGACTGCCGGTGCTGGCGAGGGAGGCCCAGCCGGCGACGCGGTAGGTGACGCGGGGGCGGATGAGCACGCCCGGGATGGCCTGGCGCAGGCCGTCGTGCTCGTGGGCGCGGCCGGCCGCGACGGTGTACCGGCCGCTCGGCGCGTGGTCGATGCTCCGCGCGGCCGGGAGCCTGGCCGGGTCGTGCTCGTTGTGCACGGACAACGCCGTGAGCGCGCCGGACGGAGCCCAGCCAGCGAGCGCGCGCTCCAAGAGCACGTCCTGATCGAGATGCACGCACCAATTTACAAACATGCATGATATGCATATGCATAGATGTGATGCTAACCAAGAGAGGCAGGTCAAGAGGAGCTAGCCTGTAACATGCCTATATGCTTCTCCCTAGGTACTACGTACATGCATGCATATACTTACCTGGTGGCAGGCCATGTCTCGTCGGAGCAAGCGAGAGATCACCGGGGAAGAGCTGGACGGAGAAGGCTTGCTACCACAGCTAGGGTGTACTGGCCGATGTTGCTGCTTTCTGCTGCTGTATTATTTAAGCAGCTAGCTAGCTCGAGGCCGAACGGGTCATGGTCATGCATGCTCATACGATCATCATACCAGTGCAATGCATGCTCATCACGTACGTATATACACGTACCGAAGGAGCAACAGCGGACCAGGATCGATATGCATGCATGATGTTGTTTGGGCGGTTGGGCCGGTTTGATCGGAGAGTTCGGGAGGCGAGTGACGTGCCAACGCCCCAAGCATCGGTCAAGCGAGTGATCTCTGGCTTGACTCGTTCCGGAAGGGCGAGACTGCCATGCATGCAACGGTTGCTTGCTGCCAGCGTTCTCTCCATCCAGATAAGCTAACCTGTTTGATTTTGCACCTTGTTGTTTAATTTTCAGGTTCGGCTTCGGCATATATAGACTAGAGATAAGAATATAAATATTATCTGTAAGACTGTAACACACGTCGATATCGTCGCCGGCCGACTTTAATTTGTTAATTTGTTATGGGACCAGGATCGATATGCCACGGCGGTTGGGCCGGTTTGATCGTAGAGTTCGGGAGGCGAGTGACGTGCATCGCTAGCTGCGAGAGGCCCCAAGCATCGGTCAAGCTAGCTGCAGGCTGATCCGTGTGCTTCTCTTTCTCTGGCTTGACTCGTTCCGGAAGGGACAGATTGCCATGCATGCATCGGTTGCTTGCTGCCAGCGTTCTCTCCATCCAGATAAGCTAACCTGTTTGATTTTGCACCTTGTTGTTTAATTGTCAGGTTCGGCTTCGGCATATATAGAATATCCGTAACACACGTCGATAATCCGTCACCGGCTGGCTTTTGTTAAGGGAGGCACTACTAGACACGCGTCTGCAATTTCAGCATTTGTGCAGACATGTCGCGTACATGCATGCACAATTGCACACCTCGCACAAAAAAATTTCACTATCGCAAAACATTTTTTCAATAAATTGAAATGTGGAAAAACAGTAGAAATTTAGTGGATTTTTTTGCGTCTGCACAATTTCGCAAATTATACTGGCAAAAAACCTCTCGACGTGAAAAACAGAAAACAAAATAAAATTTATAATAAACAGAAAACAAAAGAAATCTATAATAAACAGAAAATAAAATAAATCTATAATAGATCAGATCTCGCGCAAAAAATTTCACTATCGCAGAATATTTTTTCCAGTAAATAAAAATATGGAAAAACAGTAGAAATTTAGTGGAATTTTTACTAATTGTGTGCCAACTATTGGATTAATCCAGACGCACCCACGATTCAACGGCCAACTGCGGCGCCTGTGCGTTTGCCCAGCGTGCAGGCGCCTGTGAAATAGCGCCGCCGTTTTGTAAATTTGTTATGGGACAGGTTCACGTACCTAATTAACGAGATTTTATAAAATTGCGGTGGTTCCCGTGCGGCCACGCGCGACTGCATGTATTTTCCTTCTTCAGTCTACAAATCGTCTACGAGCGGGTATATATGTATGCGAGATTCCTGCTCTATTCTCCTTCCCTTTAACTGATGTTTCAAGCAGGGCTGGCGCGGTCGCGCATGGGATGGGAGGGGTACTCGGTCCCTGGCAGAGCTGCTGCAGAGGGCAAAAGGAGAGAAGGAAGAATTGAATTAATTGTTTCATCAATAAATTGGAGTGCCTTCTCTCTTTGTTTTTTAGGCGGGAGTGTTTTCTTTCGTTTTATTTTTAAAAGAGCATGAAAAGGGAATGAGAGGAAGAGCATATTGAGCACCAAATCATTAGACTATCCAATGAGACCTAACTTAGGCTAGCCTAGGCACGACACGCGATTAGTAAAATACGGTGGCATCAGAACTAATAAAGGGCATCAACAATTTGGACCAGTTAATTCTAATTAAAGTCATGGTTATTTTTCATCTTTTAATAATATTGCTTAAATAAGATGAGCATATGATATTCATTACATGGTCCTCCAATTTTCTTTTATTTGGCATCTTGACACAATTAATGTCAAATAAGACGAGAGCAGTTGCATACTTTATTCTCTACGGAGAATATTTTTGAATGCACATGCTTTATGTTGAGAGTCATGTGTTGGATATCTCGATGTTGTGATTAATATATGTGACGATATACCAGCTTGATCCTGGGCCCACCGGTCAGATTAACTTCGCCACCAAGTAATAATCGACACGCTAGCCTCCAGCTGTCCCGGACTCCTTGTCATGGCGAAGCTTCTCGAGTACACAACTTTATGTGACCGTCAGGTCATCGAACCCGGTCGCTTGCATGCCTCTAGACGCAACAGCCTCCACAAAGCGTCAGCCACATACTCATCGATACATGCATCACAGAAGTGAACACAAAAAAAAAACACTTTACCTATCCTGCAAGGATAGCTGAAGACCCGAGATAGGGGGCTAGAAAGGGGTGAATAGATGGCATAAATTTTCGATGCTATCGTTTTTACCAAAACCCGGACAACTTGACAATTATGTGTACTGATAGAATGCATGACTAAGAGTCATCGAATATGTGGGAATTTTTCATTCACAATTATGGTTGTCAAGTGTCTAAAAGAGAGAAATCAATTCAAATCTTGTTTTAAAAAAGAAGACCAAGCCAAATGATCAAAGCCACTTTCAGAAAAGCAAAAGCAGATTGTTTAGAATTTGTTCTCAGTTGGAGCAGAGAGATGGTGGTTTTCTGTTGCTCCAACAATTATGTGAATTTTTCTCCCTATGCAACCATGAGTCTTTAAGCACTCCACCAAAAATCACCTCATGATTCCTTGCGCAGAAAATATGAAAAAACAAACATCACGAGCTATCAATAACTTCGAGCAGAAAGTTTGGGGCTCGATTTTCACTTCATTTCTCCCAAATGGATAAACCAGTGAACTGGAAAATTTTACCACAGATGGGTATATGAGTGACACATCTTTTTCAATTGGAATCATCCGAAAATGATTTTACTAGATTTTTCTAAAAATCTTTAACTGACTGCTGTGGGGATGATGAAAGCTTCTGGACAGACTAGCAACAAGTCAAGAACTTGATCTCTTGCCTCTCATATGGTTGCAAAGTGTGTATCAAATCATATTAGCAACCTTGAGGCATCATATACCACCAATAAGCAGCAAGAAATCATCTAAGTTCTTCTCAAAACAAGAGCTCCAAAAAGGGAAAATGAAAAAGAAGAAGAACTAGGAGCAAATCAACACAAGATATTCATGGAAAAGAATGATTTTATTGCATAGAAGTTGGGGGATTACAAACCACAATTCATGAGGTTACAAGCACTCTAAGTGCCAACCAAAACACAGCCAACTCACCCTCTCTATTTCTGAAATTTTCAGCTCTAAGGGAGGAGGAGGTGCTCCCCTCCCCCTCTATTTATAGCCCACGGATGAGATGACCTAAACCCTAGAGTCCATCTCCACCCTTTATTTGAGGATGAGTGGTGTACAACTTACACACTACAAGACACACTTCCAAGAGGGAATATTCTCCACATATTTCTTTGGGAAATATCTTCGTAGCTTCCTCGGTCGCTAGTCCAAGCCTGGGCCTACCGGTCAGATCAACTTCGCCACCAGGTTACCGACGTCGCGGCCTTCAGCTACCTCGGATTACTTGGCATGGCTAAGCTTCTCGTGTACACCACCTCATGTGACCGCCAGGTCATCGAACCCGATCGCCTGCACACCTCCGGACGCACCAGCTCCCAGCTGCTGCAGGTTGAACTCTGTCGTGAGGACCATTCCCAAACATCTCCATTAAAAATTCTTCATCGCCAATCCCTCCGCTCGCCATTGTAACAAATAAAGTCACTGAAAATACATTTGCATCCTCACATAAGGGCATCACAATCGTGTTGAAGGATATGAATCCTGAAAAAGGATGCATGTGAAGCTAAATTGTTTGCAAGTTTTAACTAACTTGTGAAGCTAGATCATCCTCAAAAACATAAGGGCATCACAATCCTCAAAAACTCTTATTGGAAAATACTGTATAGATGCTTACAAGTTTTAACTAACTTGTGAAGCTAGATTGCAAGAAGCACACCAAAAAGGATGCATGCAATGCATCAATATTCAAGTCACCGAAGGAATATTGTATAGTAGTATGTACAATTAAACATAAATTTACAATGGGAGCGGAATTGGTGGCGGCGACACGGGCAGCGGCGGCGTCGGAGGGGGTTGTAGGTGGGGGCAACACGGGCGGCGGCGATGTCGGAGGGGTTGTAGTGGGCGGCGGCGACGTCACGAGCGCGTCGTCGGAGGGGTTGTAGGCGGCGGCGACACGGACGGCGGCGTCGGAGGGGTTGTAGGCGGCGGTTGCGTCGGAGAGGCTGTAGGAGGTAGCAAAACGGGCGGCGGCGATGTCACAGGCGCGTCGTCAGAGGGGTTGTAGGCGGCGGCGACATGGACAGCGGTGTCGAAGGGGTTGTAGGAGGCGGCAAATCCGATGGCGGCGGTGTTGACCTAGGGTTAATTTGGCGTGGTTTACGGTGTGTGTTTTGGAGAATTGGGGGAAAACGGACATATAGAGGACATCAATCCCAGTTAAATCCAACAACCGGAATTACTATGACCATCAGTCTCGGTTAAAACATCCAACCGGGATTAAAGATGTACTGACGTGCGGGCCTAGGTAGCTGCTTTGTGTCTGTATGCCTTCAATCCCGGTTGGAGGTTAAAACTGGGAGTGAAAGTTGTGTTTTCAAAAATTTTGGGTCATGTAGGGGGCAGAAGCCTGGCTCGATCCGCGGCTGCACACTGAGCCCGCGCTTTCGCCGCGCGCTACTAACCAATTGGACGCAATACGCTTGTCGATGCATAAGGGCGCGCATTGTTTTCATGGATAGCAAATTTCTATTAAGAAAATTTTCAGAAAATGAGGTGTCTTCTAATATTGTAAATGTTGTTCATAAGTAGTATATATTCACTATAACGTACGAAAAGTTATGAAATATTTTAACATTCCAGTAAATCATATAAATTCCATTACGCAGTACAAATTCCAGTAAATAGTATAAAATTCCAGTTAATTTCGTTTAATAGTATAAATTCCAGTAAATTCCATTAAAATTACAGTAAATACTTCATAAATAGTAGGATACATGTTTGGACTTAAAAAAAGAAAATTTGCATGAAATTAAGAAAATTTAAAACTACTAAATAATGTCTAATCGGCTCCGCCCTCGCCGTCACTGCTATCCTCGTCGTCGTCGTCGTCATCCCCTCCCTCGCTGTCACCCTCGTCGCCATTGCCGTCCGCTTCGTCTTCACCGTCGAGTTCGGGGTCGGAATCCTCAGCGCCCTCTAGATCGTCGTAGAGATCGTCGTCGTAGGACCACCATGGCGCCTCATCCTCTTCCGAGCTGGTACCCTCTGAGAGGTGCCACCCAGGGGAGTGGCAAAACTCAGAGAGCCTCCAGCGCTTCGGTGGTGACGACGCAGGCGGCGACGAATCAGAGCTAGAAGACATGGCGGCCGGAGGTAAGCGAGGGAAATTAGGATGCCTCTGTGTGTATGATGTGGATTCCATCCAAATTTATAGGGGGCCTGACTGATATTTGGCATTCTATTTTCTCTCGTGTGGATCGAAAATGTTGCTGCACTCGCGTCGGCTCGCCTCCCCGATTCAAGCGCATCGGCTCGCCTCCCGATTCAAGCGCATCAAGCGCGCTAAAGATTGGATTCAAGATTCAAGATGAATTACGGCGAAAGGCGGTGTGGCACAGCTAATCCGGAGGAAGGGGAAATAACTGACGTGTGGGGCAGCGAAGCCTTTCAATCCCAGTTTAAAACTCACACCGAGATTGATGGCGGGAACTATCCTGTGGGGCCAGACAGCTGCTGGTCAAAAAAGCGTAGGGAAGCCCATCAATCCCGATTTAATACACCAACCATAATTAAAGAAAATAGTTACTCCCGGTTGAAACCTCCAACCGGGATTAAAGGGTTACTGACGTGCAGGCCCAACATAACTGCTTTGCGTCGGGAGGCCTTCAGTCCACGTTGGAGGTTTAAACCGGGAGTGATGGTTGTATTTTTTTCAAAAATTTGGGGCCTGCAAGGGCAGAAGCGGGGCTCAAACCGTGGCCGCACAGTGAGCCCGCGCTATTGCCGCGCGCTGCTAACCAGTTGGACGCAATACGCTTGTCGATGTGTAGGGGTGTGCAATATTTTTGTGGATAGCGAATATCTATTAACAAACAGATAAAAAATGAGGTGTCTGCTAATAAATAGTTTATGACATCGTCAAATTGTAAAACATTGTACATAAGTAGTATATATTCTCTTTAGCTTACGAAAAATTATGAATTAATTTTTGAAAGGTTTTAAAATTCTAGTAAATTATGAATCTATTAACAAACAGTCCGAAAATGAGGTGTATAAGGGAGCACAATGTTTTTATGGGTAGCAAATTTCTATTAACAAAAAGTCCGAAAAAGGAGGTGTCTGCTAATAAATTGTTTATGACATCGTAAAATTGTAAAACATTGTACATAAATAGTATATATTCTCTTTTATTAAAAAATATTTTAAAAATGTAGTAAATGTTATCTTTTTATTGAAAAAATAATTTAGCTTTGTTTATAAATGGACGGAAGGTTATATTCATCAGTATGCTTCAACCGATCTGCATTGCCCTTTAAACATTGGCGTCCGAGTGCATCCAAGTACTTGTCATATGTGATTTTCAGAAAAATTATGATAAACTGCAACTATTTTGTTTTTACAAGTGATCCTTCGTTGTGGTCATGGTGTGCGTAGGGGGCTTCGTCATCCCCATTGAGGATAGTAATATCTACATCCACCCAGAAAGGCGGCAGCTCGTTGAGCTAATAAAACTCTTCTTCATCTGTTACGCCTGCAACTCCGACAATCCTTCTTTTACCAGTAGAACAACATGGTGCCTTGGCTTATCACTACTACAAGTATTGTCCTTCTGCCTTTTGGTACTCCGTCCCTTTTACATTTTCGGTTTGCTATCCATGTCGATCACATAGAAAATCTTTGTGACATCATTGGCGAGCACGAACGGTTCATTCCTGTAGGCCACTTGCTTAAGGTCCACGGTTGTTATCCCGTCCTCGTCAATCTGCACAGCTGTCAGTTTGACCCATTGACCCATTGGTCCGTATTCGAGCTCTCAGATTTCCTCTATAAAACCATAACAGGTGTTCATATTTTCATTATTGTCCAATGCATCAATTCTAACACCTCTATTTTGGTTCGTGCTCTTGCTATCCTAGGATGCAGTGTAAAATGTGTATCCTTTATCTCATACCCTTACCATAATACGATTGTTATTGATGATCCCCGAGCTAAAAGTTGTAATTGTTCGTGGACTCCCTCCTTGTCCAACAGTTGCTCTTATAGCCAACCACCGAAACTCTCTACTTGCTTGTTTGCGTTCTACTTTTCTGACCTCACTAGGTATTCGTCTCATACAATCTTCTCATGATCATCGACATATGGAGCCACTAAAGCTGCTTGTTTCAATACTGTGAAATGTGCTTGTCTAAATGACAGTATATCTTTACAAGATGATTCTTTTCTCCCTAGAGTACCTTTTCCCTGTAGCCTCTTCTCATAGCGTGATGTAGGCACGCCAATCGGATTCAAATCATTAATGTAGTTGATGCAAAACTCAATAACCTCTTCTGTGCCAACACCCTGGACAATGC
Organism: Raddia guianensis; assembly: GCA_036346415.1. Classification (NCBI taxonomy): domain Eukaryota; kingdom Viridiplantae; phylum Streptophyta; class Magnoliopsida; order Poales; family Poaceae; genus Raddia; species Raddia guianensis. The sequence continues at coordinate 40,713,457 of CM070538.1, read as the reverse complement.
ATCCTTCTGGACGAGACCGGTTACGAACATATTTTTTTAGGACACCCATGTACCTCTCGAAAGGGAACATGTTGTGCAAGAACACAGGTCCGAGAATTTCTAACTGTTTCACCATGTGAACGATGAGATGGACCATCATATCAAAGAAGGACGGAGGGAAGATCATTTCAAGGTTGACCAAAACAGCAACAATATCATCCTATAGATTAGATAACTTATCTGGATCTATGACCTTTTGTGATATCGCATTGAAGAACGAGTACACCTTCACGATTGTCCCTCATACCATGCCAGACAGAACACCTCTCAAAATCACTAGCAGCAACTGGGTAATCAACACGTAACAATCATGCGATCTCACGTTTATGATTTTATTTTTTTTGTGTTTATAATTCTTCTTATGTTCGACGAGTATCCGGAAGGGACCTTAACATTGTTTAACAACTTAATCATGTTCTTTTTCTCTTCTTTTCTTGCAGTGTAGCTCGCAGGATGGAGGTAATGCATTCCGTGTTCGAAAAGTATCTTTTGATTTGCCGTACATATCTAGGAATCTTATCAGGTTTACACAGACATTCTTCGTTATATACATGAGGTCCAATGAGTGACGAACCTCTAAGTCTTTTCAGTAAGGCAAATCCCAAAAAATTGACTGCTTCTTCCAACTAACCTTCTTCTTAACTTCTTTAAGATGGAGTGGTGGAACATGTTTGCTACCATGACCCTTTCCAAATACGACTTTCAGATGCTTCACCATAGAAAATAAATCTGCTCCACTGTGATGCCTAGGCTTCTTATGGTTCTTTTCCGTCCCATCAAAATTAACTAGGTTACTGCGTAACGGGTGCTTCAGGTTGAGGAACCTACGGTGGCCATGTATACAACTTTCCGAGAGTTTGTCAGTGCTTGTCTTCCGTATCGTCCAAGAACTCGATGCAGGCTTTATATCACTTGATAGATAGGCTCGACATATTACCATGTGCTGGCCAGTCATTGATGGTTACGTATAGCAATGCACGGGTGAAGTACTCTCTTTTGTACTTATCCCATATACGTACACCATCGTTCCATAATGTTAGCAGATCTTCGACCAACGGTTTTAGGTACACATCGATGTCGTTCCCGGGTTGCTTGGGGCCTTGTGTTAGCAATGACATCATAATATACTTCCGCTTCTAACACAGCCAAGGAGAAAGATTGTAGATACATAGAGTCACTGGCCAGGTACTGTGATTGGTGCTCAACTCGCCGTAGGGGATTCATCCCATCTGTACTCAACGCAAACCGTATGTTCCTCGCATCGATTGAAAACATCGGGTATTTCCTATCAAATTTTCGCCACTGCGACCCATCTACGGGGTGTTTTAGCTTTCCATCAACGTTACGAGCATCGTTGTGCCAACGCATCATCTTCGCATGCACTTTGTTCCCAAACAAACGCTTCAACCGAGAAATTATAGAAAAGTACCACACCACCTTAGCGGGGTCTCTTCATCTTACGTCCCCCTCTACCGCACCTGCATCATCACGCTTGGTCTTATACCGCGATGTGTTGCACACCAGACAGGCTTCCAAATTCTTACACTCATTGCGATAGAGGATGCAATCGTTACGGCATGCATGTATCTTCTGTACCTCCAAGCCCAAAGGACAGAGAGCTTGCTTGGCTTCGTACGTAATTTCAGGCAACGTGTTACCCCTCTGGAAGCAACTTCTTTGTGAGGCCTAACAACTCGTTGTATCCCTTATCAGACAATCCATTTGCCGTATTTTATTGCATTAGTTCTAGTGTGGTACGCAACTTTCTGTGCCCCTGTCCGTAGTTTGGATACAACAGTGTTTCATAGTCCCCCCACAGACACTGAAGCTTTTTGTAATACCTTTCATCAACGTATTCGCCCTCTCCATCAAGCAGCATCTGGTCTAGATCATCGTCGCCAAACTCCCCTGCATATGTTCGAAAGAACTGTGTTGGCTAGCGTCCGAGATATTATGGTCCACCTGTTCTTCTTCAACCCGTGTAATCTCTACTTCACCGTGCTTAGTCCAACGGGTATAATTTTCCATAAAACCTGTTGAGATCAAATGAAAATGAATTTGTTCAAAGTTTGCCCACTCCTTTTGACTCTTGCAATCAATACATGGGCAACATATATAGTGTAAGGTAATATTGGTTTCGACATGACGAATAAAAGTTTCCAAACCCTCCACGAACTGCGAGGAACATCGGTCCACGTACATCCATCGCCGATCCATCTGCATTATACATATTGATAGCATTGAGTGCGACAGTAGCTTGCGTATCAAATACACATATTGATACCGTACAAACAAACATGATTTAATAGTACACATACAAACAAGATTCAATACTTCACATAAAAGCATGATTTCTTAGTACATATTAAAATACATCAATGATCACACAAAGTCTACAGTAGGTACAATTATACATAAATTTTTCGAGCAAAAAAATTTCTTAAGTGCATAAAACTTAAATTAATAAGTACACCATGAAGTGCAATCTCTATGTCTCAATTACACTCTACGGGAAAGTGACTTCCCCTTCGCCTCGTCGCCCTCGCCCTCGCCCTTGCCCTAGCCCTCCTTAATACCACCATTCCCTCCGCTGCCGTCGTCGCCCTTGCCCTCGCCGTCCTCAATACCACCAATCCCGCTGCCGCCGTTGCCATCGCCGTCGCCCTCCTCATCACCACCATTCCCGCCGCCACCACCGTCGCCGCGACGTGCCACATCATTGCTTGCCACGTATTTTTTGTATTCTTTTGCGCTACTTTTGTGTTGATTTGTCCCTCACAGCAAACAACGGTAGAGGGGCATAGACACTTAAAAAAGCAGCACATTTTGGACCTAGGAGGAGGGAGCGTGGTTGCGATGTTAGTGGCCCCGTCACCAGTCCAACATGACAACCTAAATCTCCCGGACGAAAATTTAAAGCTAAAAACACAAACAAAGGTCGGCATTCGCGGTTGCGCCGGTAGCAGTGGCGGCGGTCGCTGTAGCAGTGGTGGCGGTGGGACCAGAACGAGGATGCGATGCTGGTGGATAAATACCTAAGCGGCTACCGTCTCCTCCCTCAGCTCCTTCCCACTCAGCGCGGCCGGGGAGGTGGTGGCGACACGGCCGGCGCGGCGACACAAGCGTGGCTTCGAACCCCTTTCAACCTCACTCAGCGCGGCGAAGAGAGATTTGGCTCCTGTACCCACTCCTTAGCAGCTCCTTGCTCAGCGCGGCGACGAATGTGTCTCCGGTCTCCGCTCCTTCCTCGGCACGTGTGGCGAGCGAGGTCCCTCAGCTCTCAGTGCGGCGACGAGAAGACAACGGTGGATGCAGCAGGGCGGCAGTGACTTTGTGTGACCGGAGAAATTAATGCACCAATTATCGGAGCCCAATATTAGTCCTGGTTGGTAACACCAACCTGGCCTTTTGTGACTGGAGAAATGCGCGCCAATTATCAAAGCCCAGTATCAGTCCCGATTGGTAACACCATCCGGGACTGATACACCCCTGCTGCCATCTGTTGCACGAGGCGACCTATCGGTCCCGGTTGGTGGTACCAGCCGGGTCTGAAAAGTGCCCTTTGGCCTCGCTGCCGTTGAACCGGGACTGAAGTTAATCTCAGTCCCGGTTTGTAGTTAACCTGAACTAATGTGCCGGGATAGAAGGCTCGTTCCCTTGTAGTGCGCGCCGCCTCCCGAAACATGAAGGTGGCGGCGGCGTCGTCCCTGAGGTGGTCGCGGTAGAAGCGCCCGTGCAGCATCTCGTTGTTGACGTCGTAGTACGGGAAGCGGCCGGCGTAACGGCCGAGGAGGCCCTTGAGGTGGCCGTAGACGGCGGACATGAGCTCGTTGCAGGTGAGGCGCTTGACCCATGGCTGCACGTCGCCAGCGACGGCCCAGAAGATGCAATGGCCGCAGACGCGCTTGCCGTGGCGGTCGCAGAAGTCGAGCAGCGCGTCTGCGCAGTTGAGCTGACCTTGTTGTGCCTCTGTCCAGGACTACTTGAGCTCATTCTAGAAGACGGCCCAGTCGAAGTGGGTGGCAAAGAAGTCAACAAAAGCTGGGTTCCGGATGACGGCACCGTTGATGCAGGTACCAAACAGGAAGGCGTTGTCCATCTGCGCCATGTGCACCGACGCGCCGCCCATGGTCCCTGCCCCGCCCCCGCCGAACCGGAGTACCACGTCGCGCTTGCGCACCTGCGTAGGTGTGCATGCATACAATTTTTTTCAACTGCTTAAATGAATTCGACACATTTGAATTTGTATAAAATTTTCGATTGCACCCAAATTTCGGAGGCTTTGCGTGATACAAATCTGCGAAAAATCTCACTACTAGAGAACAGACCTTCTATCCCGGCACATCAGTCCCGTTTAACTACAAAGCGGGATTGAAGCAACCAACCGGGACCAATAGACTCCCTAGGGCCTCCCCATATGTGACAATCGGGATGGACAGAAGCTGAACAGCTGTGGTGCCACGTGTTTACGTGGCCGGCACATCAAGGAGAGATTAGTCTCGATTTCTTTAAACTGTACTGATGCCCGGCAGGCGTCAGTCTCCAAGGCCTGTCCTGATTCGGAAACCGAGACTTAAGCCCATTCCGAACCAGGACTGAATACACGTTCTCTAGTAGTGTCTCAATTGAAAGTTTTATCAAGAAATAAACCACTGCAACCAAAAAAAAATTTCACTTGTAGCTTTAGGTCTCTAACTCATGTGATATGTGAACGTAACTTTTTTAAAAGCGGTTTTTCCTCTTTGTATGTTGCCTTTTTGTAATTCCAGGTGGACCTTGTAAATTTCTTTTAGTTCGGTTTTCGTATGCATGAATGTTGTGATGATTATATTTGTAAAACTATGTGGGCACAAAAAGGATTCGGTGGCATCAGTGTCGGTTCGTACCAAGAAACGACACTGATGCCCAGACACATCAGTGTCGTTTCTTGGTATGAACCGACACTGAAGCTGGACCCATCCCAGACCCATTAGTGTCGATTCGTGGTATGAACCGACACTGATGCCTGACCTATGAACCGACACTGATGCCTAGACGGTTCAAAATGAACCGACATCGATGCACGAACCCATCGGTGCGGAATATCGATGTCGGTTCAAAATCGCGCGATGCGCCATAAACCGACACTGATGGGTTGTTATGTACTAGTGCATGTGTATGATATCTCGATGTTGTGATTAATATATGTGACGATGTACAAGCTTGATCCTGGGCCCACTGGTCAGATCAACTTCCACAACAGGAGACTGCCATACTCTCGACGATTTAAGCCATTGAGAAAACTATGAAAACCGTCGAGAGAACCTAGCCTAGCCGTCGAGACATAGCCATCGAGGACGCTTCGTCTAGAGAGAGGCATTGTCTCGACGGCTAGGCTGTCGAGAGAGTTAGTCTCGATGGTTGACGCTGTAGCCGTCGACACAGAGCCACCAAACGCTGATTGCCATATGGGCGGCGTAGTATCGACGGCTCTAACCTAGGCGTCGAGAAAAATAAGCAAGTGCGTCCCACCTAGACATGTTCCTGGTGACGTGGCACGGGGAAAAATCTCGACAGTGACATCATAGCGTCATAGCCGTCGAGACTATCATTGGTAGGGCCCATACAGGCCTGGGGTGTACGTAGTCTCGACGGCCTCCTATTGGCCTTCGAGACAGCAGCAGTACCGAAAAAATATTTTTAAGAGTAAAAGGCACTAGCGGCCCCTAAACTTTTCCCGCAGTGCCATTCAGGTCCACGATCTTTCAAAATCAAAAAGCGCATCCCTAAACTTGCTAACGTATGTCGTTTAGGTCCAAATCTCATTCGGAGGAGTAATTTGCCACCGTGGACAGTCCACGTGACACTTTTTATATTTAGAAAATTGAAAAATCATTAAAAATACAAAAAACGTAAAACAATTTAGGAAAAAACATATAAATCATTAAAAATTAAACAAAAATCAGAAAAATCATGAAAATTAATACAAAAACAAAGAACAATTCGAAAAATTCAAAAAAATAGGAAACTTATAAAATATGCAGAAAATCATAAAAATAATAAAAAGTGCAAAATATATTAAAAATTTAAAAATGACCAAAAAATCATAAAATATTTATAAATTAATAAAAACATAAAAATGATGCAATGGTTATATTTTTTTTATGAATCTACTGTTGATTACGTGCTTTCTCTAATGGGGCTATTTGGCTACGGTAAGACTAGTTTGCTACATATGCATGCTGGTAGGATTCCTAATCATAAGTATAATGTGGTGATATTTGTGATATACTAAGATATGTAATTTGTATGCATTAGAACTTATTGATTATAATTTTTCGCAAGTATTTTTGTAATTTTTTTATTTTTTAGTGATTATTTCAAATTTTCTTGATTTTTCAGAATTTTTTGGTCATTTTTATGAATTTTATTTTTTTTCATATTGTTTTCTGTTTCTTTGAATATTTTATGATTTTTGCTGAATATTTTTATCATATTAAAATTCATAAAAAAAATATTTTATGATTTTTCTAGTTTTGTTTGTGATTTTTATAATTTTTTATGGCTTTTTAGGTATTTACCTAATTGTTTTATGTTTTTTGGATTTTTAATGATTTTTTTGAATTTTCTAAATATAAAAAATGCCATGTGGACTGTCCACGGTGGCAAATTACTCCTCTAGATGAGATTTGGACCTAAACGACACACGTTAGCAACTTCAGGGATGCACTTTTCGATTTTGAAAGATCGTGGACCTGAATGGCACCGCGGGAAAAGTTTAGGGACCGCCTGTGCCTTTTACTCTATTTTTAAAAACAAAAAATCACAAATTTTCGCGGCGGCCGCCGCCGCTCTCAGCAGCAGCCGCAGCCGCACCTGCAAACCCAAACTCCCCACAATTCACAAGTACCCACGTCGCATATAAGCGACCACAATTCATCAAAATTCATCAAAATCACATAAATATATAGAAATGCACAAATATGAACATCATTTCATCACCACACATAACACATCCAAGTTCATAACCTAAAACATCGAAGTCCAAGTTTCAAACTAAATGTAATAGACCTAGCAAGCTAGTGCTCAGGATCGCTCGGCCGGGGTTCGCTTGACCGTGGGGGGATTGGACGGTGGGTGAACATCGGTAGGGCGCTCACGAATAGGTTGGAAACCCAAGTGGGACCCTCCTAGCTTGCTGATGTGTCGCCTCCCTCCGTGCCGTGAAGTTCATCGAGAACCGCTGAACCAGGAAGCTGCATATATATATATATATATATATATATATATATATATATATATATATATATATATATAGAGAGAGAGAGAGAGAGAGAGAATGGCTAGCGTGCTCTCGGGTGTACGGATCTCTTAGTACACCCAGCAGCGTTCGAAATCCGAGATGCCTAACAACTGATCCGAACCATTGATCTTGTTCGTCTCACTGAAATGTAGCCAGTGATCAAGTTTCGTATTTGTTTGAATTTATTTACTATTTGTTTTCTATTTTCAAAAATCAGCTTTTTTGGACGCACCACGACTAATTGGAAGGCTGATTTTTGAAAATACGAAACAAATAGTAAACAAATTCAAAAAAATACGAAACATGGTCATGGCTACATTTCAGATGAGACTGAACAAGATCAACGGTTTGGATCGATCGATAATAATCTCGGATTTCGAAAACGCGTCGGGAGTACGGATCTCCCCGTACTCTGGGGTGTACGCTAGCATTTCTCTCTCTCTCTCTCTCTCTATATATATATATATATATATATATATATATATATATATAACACATATGTTAATTTCGTCATTTATAAATGATTTGCAACATGAATTAACGTGAGTTAATAACTTACCATCTCCGTAACGTACGGCAAGTCACCTTGTGGGCCAGGTGGGCCCACAAAGTCACTTGGTGGAGCAGTGTGCGCACCGTAGGTCATGTAGGGAGCCGGTGTCCCGTCTCCACCTCGAAACGATGGCGGACCCCCATAGAAGATCAGACCACCAGCGGTACCACTCGGGCCAGCCTAAAATTTTATTTACTACTAACTTATGCATTTAATTGCAATAAACGACATATGGATGGATATTAGGTTTAAGGCGAACCTCGGCTCAAACTCCGCTCGCTGCCTTGCCATCTCCGCCTCCTGCCTCTACCTTGCTTCCTCGTGGCTCTTAGGTTCTCCCTCATCGCCTGCATCAACTGCCTATTCTCCTCCATCAGCTTGTCCCTCTCCTCCCTCTCCCGCTGCTCTCCCTCTCCATCTGAGCCTCGAAGGCGCGTCGGCTCTCCGTTTGCGACTGGGAAGCTCGCACCTCTGGCATGTAATCCTCATTCCTGCAACAAAGCGGTGTCAATAGTTACAAAATATCACCTGAGCTAACTCGTACATAAATAAGACAATATGCTACCTCAGGTGGTCCTGTCCGAGTGCTAGCCTCCCGTGGGCCTTCCCACCCATAACCTGGTGTATGACTATTGGGTCAAATGGCTCCACCTCTGGGTCCTTATCTTGCCCATGCTTCTCAGCGTAGGCCACCTTATAGCGTGCCTGCATTGAAGTGAAAATGAATTAGATTGTATTAATCTGTAAGAAGCAGAAGTTGATGAACTAGTATGTACCTCTCGCTGCACAGCTACATGGCCCATGGGCCCGAATGAGCCATCTTTGCTCTAGGAGGAGTGGCCCCTCCGGAACACGGACAGCCAAGACGGAAGCTAGCCAGTCGTGGCGCCCTGATCGTACAAGTAGTGTTGATACATTTGTTATCACGAAAAGTGAAGTTTGAAATAGTAAAAGAGATACATTACCATCCTTTTCCTCAACTGTGCGAACGACGACTTCCCTGTCATAGTTTTGCTCGTCATAGCTGCCCGGTTCTTCTTGGCCCTCATGGACTTTTCCATGAACGCCTCGCTGGCCCAATGCTGCGACAGGGCCTCCTAGGCATCCGGGACGTTCGACACCTAGTCCGGTAGAACCTGTGCGTACTCTTGAGCATGCAGGTACAATTTACGTGCATCGACCTGAGTAATCTTCTCGTCCTTCACAATCCTGACTAGACAAAACAAAAATAAATCATGTGTTGAAAACATTTGCACCGAAAACGTCAAATGCAATAAATGAATACCTGTGAAAATCTTTAACCGCGGTGACCCATGCACTGGACATCAGATCCTGCACCTTCCGCTTTGTGTTCATGTCCATAACAGAATTGATGTCAGCCTCCTCCAAGCCCGAAAGATGGCGGTACCTAAGCTGAAAACAAATGAAGCAAGAGTAAGCGTTGGCGTTGCTAGCACAAATGGAAAACATAAAAGTTATCACGCACCCAGAACTCCCGTCTTATCTGCTTGGCGGCGGCGCTATCACCGTGCGGTGCCACCTTGTAGTCATCCCAAGAATAAGCAGGATGCTATGCCCCTCCTTACCTACCATACCAGGGTAGTACTGGCATACGAGGATGCCTAGTGCATTACCTGGCTGGGTATCATATTTATTGTGGTGGACATTGGAAAAGTTGCTATAAAGAATAAAAGTTAGTTAGTTAATTTAATTAAAAGTGAATTAAAGAATTACAATAAAATTTTCGAAATTACCTATCACCATCCGGCTCAATAACAATACGCTGATGATCATATCTCGCCGTCTTGGGCAACTTGTTGTGCCTCCTCCAACCGCTGTGAGAGCTCCCAGCCTGGCTGGAGCCCTCTCCAGCCCTAGACACCTTTGTCAGTGCTAGCTCATCCTGATCTGGCGTACCCTCCTGTCCAGACTCAGGAGTGCACTCCTGGCCAGCCTCAAGATCAAGGTCGTTGCCCTCGTCCTGCGAGGCGCTCCTCCTGAACTGTCGTCGTGGCATACTGCATTTAAATGTAAATGTTAGTCCACATATTATTAAAAATAAAAAAGAAATTAAAAGGCAAATATTAACCATTATGAATACCATTGAATTAGAAGTATGTATCAACTACATCGAGAGTGTTGGTGATTCATAATCGGCCCACCCTGGGATGGGCATTGGGCCGGATCCGTACCGGCCTGCCACGCGTAGAAAGAACCCGAAAGGCCATCCCTGGCCTACCAAGAGAGACGTCTAGCCCGCTGGGGCCATCCTCGGGCCTGACTAAGACAACCGTGCCTCCCTCAGTCATAACCAGGAGTGTTGCGCCCCTCCCGGGCTATCCTTAGCTCGGGAGAGGGCCCCGTGGACAGCTCTCGCCTGTCCCCTGGATAGGTGGCGGCAGCTGTCATGCCCCACCACGCTTTCCTCGGCCTTGACCGAGAGGACTGTGCCTTCCCGGGGTATTGGTAGCTCGTGCGGGCAGTTCGCCATGCCGTTTGTCCCTTCGGCAGATGCCAACAGCTGCCGCGCTCCGCGATGCCCCCAACGGGTGGTGCGAGGCTGGCTCCGACCAGTCAATGCTATATTGGGGGTAAAGGGAAAGTGCTTTATCCCTGTGCAAGCTGCTCCCTCATATTAGCACACCAAAACGAACATGTGTCCAGTACTGACCAGGCAAGCTTCTCTTTGCAGGCCATAGACAGGACGGAGCCCAGGAACGAGACAAGGGCGCCGCCACAAACGATGGACAGAGCACGGATAGGCACAGGGCCCGTGGTATCAGCTTCGAGCAGCCCGACGTGCCGATAAAAGGAGAAGCTTGCCCATCATAACGACCAAGTCTAGAAGAAGGGCAAGCAACACGAGCATCCGAAGCTTCCTCAGCAGTAGCAGTAGGAGTAGCCTAGCAGAGTAGAGTACATTCTAGCCACCTCAGTGTCCAAAGCTCCCCTGTAAGCTCAGGGCCAGCGCCTCCTATCCTGGCCTCGGCGCCCTTGTACTGTTTCCACAGAATTATCAACGAGGGCTGGAGTAGACTATTACCCGGCAGTGGGGGCTCGAACCAGGGTAAAATCGTTTGTCTCGCACGGTTTGTATTTCTTTCGCCTCACCTCTCATCCCCTCTTAATCTCACCACACGACGGATCTGTACCCGGATCCCATATCGCACCAGGCACAGTCCGGGAAGACCGCGCAATCAGAGCCCCCGTGAGCTCGGCCGCCCCCCGGGCTACTGAGAATAGTTGTCGTTGGGCCTCATTCCAATTACAAATTCGTCTGCCAATCCTGGACCCGCGGCCCGTAGTTGGCGCGTTTCCCAGACACCGACAGCTGGTTCCCACCGTGGGACCCATGAGCAGCCCTCAGCAGTCTATTCCCTCGGACATGCCTGAGGTTCCGAGCAGCGATAAGGTCCTAGAACTCGAGTTCGATGAGTGTGATGATCTGGATGACCTAGGTCCATCTTACGAAGGATGCCGGCAGGACTACCTCGCCGAAGCTGGAGCCGACGAGATGGAGGTCGACGCCTCTCTCGCCTCAGGGGCAGAGCTCCGCCCCGAGGAGTCGCTCCCCGAGCTGGACCCATCGCTAACCCACGTCAGCGAGACTCCCATGGAGTTCGAGCCGCTCGGCAATTCCGCCTCTACGGGTGACACCGGGACGTTTCCCCTGGCCTCGCGCACGTCTTGCTGTGTCTTCGCGGTCTCGGCCAATGTCGACGTTAGGAACATGGAGGATCAGGAGCGGCAGCGCCACCATGCTGCCCCCCAGGACTTCTTCCGCGACTCTGTCCGCCGCGCCATGGCTGAGGTTTGCCGCGAGGACAACCCGCGCACCCCGGCTCATGTCCGGCCGGTCGGCTCCATTGTGGATGCCGTGACCGACTTGATCCGGCGCAGCCACCAGAAGGAGCGCGCGATCGCCCAGGTTGTCCGCGACCTGGAGAGGGATCCCCATGGCTTCTCCATGGCCGACCTGGGTCCGGCCATCGCTGAGGGCCTCAGTGATGTCGCCGCCGGCCTCGACCAGCATGAAACCCCCGGGTGACGGGCGCACGGACAGCTCCGGCCACAACGGCTCCCACAGCGGCTCCCGCCGCAACCGTAGCCACTCCTTCTGGGCGTGCACCATCTGCTCCACCAGCGGTTCACCGCGCGCCCCGGGCGGAGTGTTCTCCCGCATGGACCCGTTTCGGGATGGCCCTCCCCTGAAGGCCGTGCTAGGGTGCCCCGTCTTCTCCCGCGCTCTCCGCGAAGCGCATTAGCCACCGAGGTTCAAGCCCGGGCCAATTGAGATGTTCGACGGGAGCAAGAACCCTGACGAGTTCTTATCCATCTACACCACTGCCATCCGAGCCATAGGGGGAATGAGGCCGTCTTGGTCAACTACACTAGCTCACCGATGGTAGAGTCTCCATTAGGCTTTGTGGTAGATAAAAACAAAGGTCCCACAGTCGAACAAATTTCCAAGCTAGACTTGAATGCCAAGGCCATGGATGCACTCTTTTCTGGTCTAGGTATGGAGGCATTTGATAGAGTAGGCAACCTCACCACGGCTCATGAAATATGGACCACACTGGTAGAAATCCACGAGGGTACTAGTGTGTGAAGGAAGAAAGGCTTATGGTGGTTAAGGAGCGCTTTGATCGTTTTAGAATGAACTCAGGCGAGAATGGAAATGATATGTTTGCTCGTCTTAACCCCACAATCAGTGAGCTCAAGGGGCTCGGTTCTTCTATCAGTGATGTTGAGATTTGCAGGAAGATGATACGGGTTCTACCCCGAGCTGACTACAGGGATTTCGTCGTCTTCATCTCCAATTGTGGTGAGCTCAAGAGCATGACACCCACTGCTCTCTAAGGGCGCATCTCTGCTCATGAGATGCTTGTGAATGACCCTGAGGATGATCAAGCATCCAAGAAAGAAAAGACTATTGCTCTTAAGGCCAAGACGTCCAAGTCAAGCAACAAGTCGAGCTCCGAAGATGAACATGGCTCGAAGCTTCACAATGAGGTGGAGAATCTCGCACTTGTGATTAAGGGCGCTGGAAAGATGTTCAAGAGGTTCAGCTCCAAGAACTTCAAGGACAAGAGAGCACTTGCCTCTATCCGTTGCTATGAGTGCAATGAGAGAGGCCACATTGGCTCGGTGTGCCCAAGCAAAAACAAGACCAAGAACAATTTCAAGGGCACGGCGAAGGCAAGTAGCGATCAAGATAAGTCCAAGAAGAAGAAGGACAAGAGGAGATACAAGTCAGGCTTCCAGCGCATTGACAAGACCGGCAAGAAGCAAGCATTCGTCGGGGAGTGGGAAACTGACAACACCTCAAGCGGATCCTCTTCTACCTCAAGCAATGAGGAGCCCAAGGACAAAGGGAAGGAGAAGTCCAAGGGGCTGATTGGGCTCACTGTGGATGAGTCTGTACCTCCACCTCCCACTCTTCCATCTGTGAGTTTGGTGGCTGCTTCAGAGGATGATGGATGGGAGTCGGACATTGAGGTCGCAACTGTACCCATTCTTCCCCCTCGATGTTTCATGGCGCACTCCTCCAAGTCTACCGATGATGAAGTAAGTGACTCTTCTTCCTGTCCTGAATTAGACATTGGTTACCTTGGTAAACTTGTTGAGACTATGGAACAAATGGAAAAGGTCATGCATAAGTTAGAGTTTAAGAATGACATCATGCATGAAAAATATGAAAAGCTTGAGTGTGAACACAAAATCCTGTTCAATCAAAGTAATGTGGTTGTGCAAGAGCGAGATGCCTTGCAAGAGTCCGTAGATGACTTGCTTTCTGATCTTCACAAGATTAGAGATGATCATGAATTGCTTTTAGCTGAGAATGCATTGCATAATACCATGAATGCTCTGCCTGCTCTTGATTGTGATGCTTGTGATGATGATTTGGCACTAGTTGTTGCACCTATTTCTGCTTCACCTGCTTCACCCACTACACATGATGCTTTACCTGCTCTTGTTTCTGATGATTATGTGCCTAGCTCACTTGCTCCTATTGTTGATTCACCTGCTCTTACTATTAGCTCTGTTCCTGTTGCTTGTGATAAGCTTAAGTACATTGCACTTGCTAATGATGCTTCTCTTGATGATTCACATGTGCATGTGTCTTCTATTACAAATGCTTGTGCTATTGATCCTTCCATGATTGCATCCGGTTCGAATGGCTCTTCTAGTAACCCTGGCATGTGTGATCCCAACAATTGCAAAGGAGCCTTAGCAGCTAGAGAGTTTGCATTAGAGAATGCCGAATTGACGGCTAGGCTTGCTAGGTTTGAGATGAGGTGTTATGAAGGGAGTTTGGCTTTGGACAAAATGCTCGAGGACCAAAGGCCTATCTCCAAGAAGGGCGGATTGGGTTTCATCCCCGAGAAGAAGCCCAAGGGGAGAAAGAGGAAGGGTCGTGGTCCTCGAGCATCTACCAATGGGCCAAATACCTCTCATGCCACTCCTAAGGGCAGCAACTACTATCACTCTTGGCAATACACTAGACAAGCATTCCCTAGGAGGCAAACAAAACACTTGGAATACTAGACCTTGGATGAACTCTAGGCAAAACAATTGGAACACTAGTGGCTATAGGTACAAAACATGGTCTAGAGCACCTGTTAGGCAATATGATTGGAATGGTTATTCACAAAATGCTTGGAGTAGAGCTTACCGTCCAGCTAGATCATCCTTTGAGCCAAATGGGTATGGTGGAGCTCCTAGAAACAACATGCGTAGGAGAGCACCAACTGGGGCATACACTTGGTCATCACCCAACCCTAGACTTCCTAGAGCCCATGTGGAGATGGAAGGGAACTACATGCTCAAGAGGGATGAGTGAGGTCATGTCTATACCATATACATAGGCATGGCTTCTTAGAATGAACACAAGTCTCATGTGTGGGTTAGAAAGGACATGGTTCATGCTTTTGGAACTGCTGCAGCTGACCCTCGGGGACCCATCAATTGAGTTCCTGAGTCACACACGTGATTGAATATTATGACTGCAGGTGAACTACCGTTGCGGACGCCGGCATTGGGTGATGGATAGCGGATGTACACACACATGACCGGCAACCCTTGGCTGTTCACCTCACTCGCGGAGGAAGGAAGCTTCCCAAAGAAGGTCACATTCGGAGATGTAAGCAAAAGTCGAGTGGTTGGTACAGGCAAGGTATACATTTCCCGAGAGCTGTCAATTCAGAATGTCTTGCTTGTTCAGTCCCTCAATTATAATTTGATCTCCGTGGCCCAACTGATCGACATGGGATTCCATTGTCACATCTCACCAACTGAAATGAGGTTTTTGAATGAAAATGACATATTGGTGTTAAAAGCTTTTTTGATTTCAAAACCACTTTCTTGCAAAGTTTGAGTTGCCTCCCACGTCTGACTCGACTTGCCTCCTAGCCAAAGTCGCCCTTGGATGGCTTTGGCATAGGCGTCTTGGGCGTGTGGGGATGGCTAATTTGAAAAAGTTGGTGAAAAATAATTTCTTTCATGGTGTGAAGGGTGTTACCTTTGAAAAGGATAGGTTGTGTAGTGCTTGTCAAGCAGGTAAATAGGTTGCTAACCCACACCCAGCCAGAAGTTCTATGTCCACATCACGACCCTTAGAGCTCTTGCACATGGATCTTTTTGGACCTACTACATATGTGAGCCTTGGGGGGATCTACACTGTTTAGTGGTTGTTGACGACTTCTCCCGGTACACTTGGGTCTTCTTTTTGCCAGACAAAAGGCTCGTTGGGGATGTCTTCAAACGCTTTGCAACTAGAGCCCAAAATGAATTTGAGTGTCCAATAAAAGGGGTGAGAAGTGACAATGGAACGGAGTTCCTAAACACTAATGTGCAAGATTTCTGTGATAAACTAGGGATCAGACATCAGTTCTCGGCCACTTATACACCTGAGTAGAATGGAATTGTGGAGCGGAAGAACCGGACACTGATCGAGATGGCACGGACCATGCTCGATGAATACAAGACGCTTGATGAGTTCTGGGCAGAGGCAATAAACACCGCGGCCCACTATGTCAACCGTTTGTATCTTCACCGGCTACTCAAGAAGACCGCCTATGAGCTTCTGATTGGAAGGCGGCCGAATGTCTCGTACTTTAGAGTATTCGGCTGCAAGGTGTTCATCTACAAGAAGCGACAGCACCTTGGGAAGTTTAAGAGCCGATGTGATGAAGGGTTCTTCTTGGGATATGCTTCAAGGTCTCAGACATTCAGATTCTTCAACAAGGCAACCAGGTTGGTTGAGGAGAGCTGTGATGTCAAGTTTGACGAGAGCAATGGGTCGCAAGGGCAGCATGATAATCTTGATGATGTGTCAGACGAGTCCCTGGCCAGAGCAGTCCAACAGATGGCAGTTGGTGAGGTGAGACCAGTGGAAGCGAGACGGATGATGAGCGCCGAAGACCTCCACCGACATCTGAGAGGGTACCAGATTCAGGGGGAGTCTCATCTCACAGTGGCTCCAGCTCTGAGTCTGGTACAGCTCCAGCTCCAGCTGACAGTTCAATCTCAGAGTCAGCACCAAAGGCAGCTTCAGAGCAGGATGAGGCAGCGGCACCGCAGTTCTTCAGGCAACACCACACCATTGCCCGATATCACCCAGCCGGGCAGGTGATTGGTGATCCGACACGAGGAGTTCAGACAAGGTCCAGGACAGCCAACCTTTGTGAGTTTCAGGCCTTCGTGTCCGATGTTGAGCCCAAGAGAGTTGAGGAAGCATTGGCCGATCCTAATTGGATCAATGCCATGCACGAGGAGCTCAACAACTTTGAGAGGAAAAAGGTCTGGATTCTTGTGGAGAGACCCAGTGACTGCAACGTGGTTGGCACCAAGTGGGTGTTCAAGAACAAGCAGGATGAATTTAGATCAGTGGTAAGGAACAAGGCCCGACCTGTAGCTCAGGGTTTCACACAGATTGAGGGTGTTGACTGTGGAGACACATATGCCCCTGTGACGCGTTTGGATGCAATACGGCTGCTAGTGGCATTCACAACATGTCACAATATTGTGCTCAAGCAGATGGATGTCAAGAGTGCATTCCTAAAGGGCTATATCGGGGAGTTGGTATACGTTGAGCAACCTCTAGGGTTTGAGGACCCACATCACCCAGATCACGTGTACAAACTATCGATGAAACTGTTTGGACACAAGCAGGCTCCACGAGCTTGGTATGAGCGGTTGAAGGAGTTCCTCACTCTCAAGGGCTTCAGGGTTGGACGAGTCGACTCGACTCTGTTCACCATGGTTATTGATGGGGACCTCTTCCTCGTCCAAGTATACGTGGACGACATCATCTTTGGCAGCACGAACGAG
The DNA here is from genome assembly GCA_036346415.1 of Raddia guianensis. Taxonomy (NCBI): domain Eukaryota; kingdom Viridiplantae; phylum Streptophyta; class Magnoliopsida; order Poales; family Poaceae; genus Raddia; species Raddia guianensis. The sequence goes on along the minus strand of CM070538.1, from coordinate 40,696,250 downwards.
GCCCTCTACACCGAGTTCAGCAAGATGATGGCCAAGGAGTTTGAAATGTCGATGATGGGCGAGCTCAACTTCTTCCTGGGGTTCCAAATCAAAGAGCTGAGAACCGGCACATTTATATCCTAGGAGAAGTACATCCAGGACTTGCTCAAGCGTTTCGGGCTGCAGGATTGTAAGTCCATGGCGACAAATGGGCACTTGGACCTCGACATCGAAGGTATGCATGTTGATCCCAAGCTTTACCGTTCGATGATCGGTGCGCTGCTTTACCTCACTGCATCTAGGCCTGATATAATGTTCAGTGTGTGCATGTGCGCTAGATTTCAGGCATCCCCTAGAGAAGTGCATCTAAAAGCTGTAAAACAAATATTGCGAAACTTGAAACACTCTCCTCACATTGGGATATGGTTCCCGAAGGGCGCTCGATTTGAGCTTCTCGGTTATTCCGATTCAGATTACGCCGGCTGCAAAATTGACCGTAAGAGCACTTCTGGGGCTTGTCACTTTCTAGGACGGTGTTTAGTATCATGGGCTTCAAAAAAGCAAAACTTCGTGGCGCTATCTACAGCTGAGGCCGAGTATATAGCGGCCGGGAGTAGCTGTGCACAGTTGCTCTTTCTCACTCAATCCTTATATGACTATGGAATCAAGCTTAATCATGTGCCATTGCTTTGCGATAATGAAAGTGCAGTGAAGATAGCGTGCAATCATGTTCAGCATTCTCGCACCAAGCACATAGATATCCGGCACCATTTCCTTTGGGACCACATGCAAAAGGGTGACATTGTGCTTGAACACGTGCGGACTGATGATCAGCTTGCCGATATTTTTACAAAACCATTGGATGAAGTTAGATTCTGCAAATTGAGAAGTGAGCTGAATGTTTTAGACATATCAAATGCAATTTGACACTAGAACTGGACTTTGGGAGAGGTCCCATTATAATACCTTGTACATGTCGGTTAGTGACTTGAGCTTTGATTATTATACTTGTTCTCTAGTTGTATTTATTGCCTTTCACATGGTCTAGAGAACTTGTGCTTGATGACTTAGTCACTTGATCACTTGAAGCTTAATTAACACATATGCTAAAATGTTGCCTAGAACATGTGTTAGGTTTCCTAGAGCCACTAGTTTCACTCTTGATTGTTCATGTTCTTTAGGTGACCTAGTACTGGTGTTCTAGTTGAACATTCTAATGCTTGTTGTAGCATGGCTTGCTAATTGAGTAATTTTGTGAAAATGTTGAGCAAAAATATAAAACTTGCTGAAAATTGTCTCACCAATTCTTCTCAACGAGATAGCTCACCATTGCACTCGATGTGAACTTGGGGGAAATGTTGGATGACCAAGACATTTCATCTTTAGTGTAATACTGGGTGGTGTCGACTGAGGGTTTGAGACAATGGCAAGTTTTTGAAAAGTGGCAAAAAGCTTAAAATTTAAAAAGATCAAGTGCTCAACAATTTTTTTTTTTAAAAAAAATATCTCATCGAGGCTTGATTGAAATATCTCGTGATAGAGATAGCCTTCATTAGAGATGCTTGCACTTGTGTCCTTTTTTGAACTTGATCAATTTGCTTGAAACTTGTGGCTATAGTTCACCTCACATATGGTCTTGGTTTTAACTTAGCACAACATCACATGACAAATAGCTAATCTTGATCGTGTTGACTAAGTGATCATGCATTTGCTTTGATATATTGTGTGGGGGGTACTAAGTTTCAATTAGGCACTTGTATAACTCTCAAAGCTCACAAGTTCACTACTTTCATGTGCATTTTCCAAAACTTCTGTGCCAGCTTGAGTGCCTTTTTAAAATTTGATGCCAAAGGGGGAGAAAATATGTGAAAATGACTATCTTTGTTTGGGATGTGCCAAATGGGGAGAAAAGTTGGCATGAGAATGAGTTTGATGCTTACAGGGATCAAGCATTTACTTAGGGGGAGCTCTTGTTGTGCATTTACTTAGGGGGAGCTCTTGTTGTGTGAAATTGAAAACAAAATTGCTCTTGCATTGATCTAGGGGGAGCCGTCATGTCTTGCTTGCCTTTGAATGGTATCATTGACTAGGTTGTGCTTAGGCCCACATTGCTCGCTCACTTTTGCTTACACATGCTAGAATGCATAGTGCCTTAATAACTTTCATGTGGATGATCTTGCTCACTCTTGATCTCGCTAGCTTGTGCTATTAAGGATGATGCTCACATGTTTTGGATAATTGCTTATGCCTTGATGGATATTGAGCTCATGCGACTAACCCCATGCCATAGAAAGATTGTGCTTGCTGCTTTGATATGGTTTTTGTAGGGGTTGTCATCAAATTGCCAAAAAGGGGGAGATTGTAAGTTCAAGGACTCCCTTGGCTATTGGATTTTGGCATTTGATGACACATGTCCAAGCGCCACGAGATTAAGGACTTTATTGCTAGTTCTTCTGTTTTACTTGAGTGCGTGTGGCATGATTGAGACGTCAGTGCATGTCTTCTCTGGAGGTGGGTCCCACTAAGCACTCTATGTATATCCGTCTTATCTTTTTTGAGTGGCTTAGAGTTGCCTTGTGTCTAGGTTCGAGAGGGCTTCAGAGCGATACAACTGTCTAGAGTTTTCATAGCCGCTAGTATTCGAAATTTCTGAGAGCGCGAAACTTCCCCCCTAAACCTATGTCATTAACCAGCTTGAGTTTGGGCAAACCATGAATCAGATCCTGGCTGCTAACTCTGGTCAAGTGATCAAAAAATGTGACCCAGTCTTCTATGCCAGAAGAAGGTGTCACAAGACTCAGAAGCAATGTAGTAATGAGAACAACAAACTGAAGATCAAAACTTAACACGAAAAACACTACCAAATATATGAATCCCGCAAACAAAACTCTCAGAAGAATCAAGAATGCAACTTTCAATCTGCTTAAAACGAACGTCAAAATCCTCAGTCAGCTGAGAAACCGAAAGCAAATAATAGCGAAGCTTGCTGACAAGGGCCACATCCTTAAGTACAACCTGGTCAGTAACCTGAATAGAGCCTCGAGCGAGGAGGTATGTCCTGAGAACGACGCTGCACATGCCCCAGACCGACAACAGGACGAGCAACAAAAGATAGAGCTCCAAGTCATGGTCGTCTAACCACAGGCCTAGTCTGAGGTGGAACGAATATAGGTGCAGGTTTCTTAGCAGGTTCTTAAATTCTAGCCTGTTTCCTGCGCTCCTCACGTTCTTCCTTAGCACGACGGAATCAGTTTTCTCAGTGCGTCCTATCCTATCGCAGAATGTGCAAACTACTCCTCTGCCATTTCCAGGGGCAGGAGTGGTAGGGGAAACACTCTTCCTAGGTGGACTTTGTGGAGCATTCTTTTGAGGTTGAATAGATTGTATGATAGAACTTTCCCTAATGATTCCTAAGGACCAGAAAACAATAGTCTCAGAAACACTGTCCCTATGAATAACTGCCTGCCCGTTCTCATCCCTGCCAAGTGCTCTAGGTGTGTGTCTCTTGATGTGCTCTAGTCAATTGTAATCTAGACCTCTACCGCTTTATATCTTGCTTTTGTCAAGAATCATGTTCAGCTTCCGTTTATCAAGAGTGCTCATGAGATACTCGCACTCCTGATGGAGTTTGGGACAAAACCCGCAAGAAGAAGAAGAGTATGACGAAACCTGGCTATCAGTTATACCCTTTCCCAAGGCTTTGCGACATTTGTCATTTAGGATCTTAACTTCTCTCTTGAGAGTCTAACAGGAAAGACACTCAGCATTTTGTGCTTGGGTCAACCTACTATCAAAAACCTATCACTCATGTCCTGATAGATCATCCCATCTCCCCATCAAGCTCAACACATCGATCATACATAGAGGCATCAAGAACAGCATCACTAAGCTTTGAAATCTTAGCTTGCAAGTTCAAATTCGCAAGCTTTAACATATACAGTCACGGCATGTAGAATCAAGTGAGTCGAAGCTACAACTCCCATATTAGCTGACTGGGTCCTTAGGTTGAGCATGATCGCTACAGCCCACAACTGCACTGATTAGGTCCTTAGATGAGTGTGCAGAGGGTTCAGGACAAAGCATGTTAGGGATCATAAAGCAGACAGACTCAAGATCAGAATTGAGAAGGAACAAATTCTTACTAACATCATCTAGTTCCGCCACAAGGTTAACATTAACTTGCATAAGTTTTCATTCAATTCAAGCACCATATTATGAGTTGTCATTAATTTATTGAAATCAACCATGACCATATCAAACTCTAACCACCCATTAGAGTCAACAAGCTCGGGAACAGGCCTACATTTTTTCATTCTCTAGTTGGATAGTGACATTCCAAAAATGTATTTTTAATTCATCCAATTCTAGATTTAGCTTCTCACAATTAGAGCAATCAACAGGTTTAGCATTTTTTATTTGAACCTCTAGGATATTTTTCTTGGCCAAGACCCTATTATACTTGTCACGAAGTTTAACTAATGCCTCCATGATTTAAAAGAATAGGAGGGACCTTGTTCATCAATTACTTTATCATCGTCGGTGTGGTAGACGTCCAAGTCGCTGCTGCCATTGTCACCGTGTGCCATGAAGCACATGTCGATGTAGTCGACGTCATCATTCTGCGGCGGCTCATCATAACCATCATTTGAGTGCCCATCCTCCTTGTCGGAGATGACGACTTCTTCTATAGCGGCCAGCACCTTCTCGACCATGCGGCGTCCCTTCATCAGCTGCTTAGGTGGCTTGTTCTTGTCACTTCTACCACCGACCTTGATGTTGCAGTTCTTGTTTACATAGGCGTTCCATGCCGACGCGGCAAAGTCGTTCCGCTCCTCTCTTCCAGACTTGGGATAGTCACGCTTCATGTGGTTGAAACCACCACAACTGAAGAACCTCATGATGCCTCTCCTTCGATCGGCCACTCGCCTTTAAGCATGTGAGAACTTCCTATCCAACAAGGCAAGCTGTTACATAGGAATCTTGTCCATATTATCATTGAACAACTCACAGAGGGCAGAAAAGGAGAAACCGGAAACATTAGAAGAACCACGACCAGAGGGGGCAGCTATTAAGGATGTGGATGAGGAACTGGACTCTTTTGGGAGATGCTCAAGTTCGTGCATCTTAAGACTAGTATAGAGCGCTTCCAAGGTCAGTGTCGAGAGATCAGCTGCCTGTCGGATTGCAATCACCTTCACATCCCAGGCCTTAAGATCCAATGCAGCGAGAAAGTTCTTCGCGATCTCTGAATCGGTATATTTGACTTCAACTGAACGGAGATAGGCAAGAATCTTGGTGATGCGGGAGAAACAATGGATTGTACTCTCTTTTGTGTTGGTCGTGTCTCACCATCTTAACCTAAGTCGTCCCCTCATGGTAAGCTTGGAGTGTAGTCCAGATTTTATGGACTGTGGTGATGCCCGACACACGCTCGTACTCCCCTCGGCTAAGCCATTGAAACAGAAAATTTTGAGCTTTTGCATTAACCTCCACATCGGCTTGATTCGCGGTCGTCACCTCCTTGGGTAACTCATATGGGTCCGTGATTTCAAGCCAAATATTGTAGCCCTAAGCCATGACATATGTCTCCATCCTAGCATTTCAATAGGAAAAATTCGCTCCAGAGAACACGGGAGGTTTGGTGGAATACTTATCTGCCATAGCTCAAATGGCAAAAAGATCGGCTTCAAAAGTCGGTCAAGATTTGCAAAGAATCACTAAACCAAATGCTCTGATACCAGCTGAAGACCGGAGCTAGGCTGCTGGAGGGGGTGAATAGATGCCACAAATTTTTGACAGTACCGATTTCACCAAAACCCGAACAACTTGAAAACTATGTATACCCATGACTTGTTTGAATGAGAACCATGGAATAAGTGAGAATTTTGGAATCACAATCCTGGTTGTCAAGTGTTCAAATAAAGAGAAATCAATTCAAACTTGCTTTTAGAAATAAGATCAAACCAAAACATCAAAGTTATTTTCTGAAAAATAAAAGCAGATTTCAAAAAAATTGTATTGCAAGAAGAAAGAGGTTCCAGCTGTTAGATGGGTATGTGGTTCACGCATCTTTTTCAACTGGAAATATCCCAAAATGATTTTTCTAGATTTTTTTTAAAATCTTTTACTGACTGCTGCCCGAAGGAAAGTTTTTGTACATATTTGCAACAAATTAAGAACTTGATCTCTTGTCTCTCATATGACCGCAAAGAGTGTGGCAAATCATATGAGCAACCTAAAGGCATCATAGATTATGATGAAGCAGTAAGAAATCATCAAGATTCATTTCCAAACAAGAGCTCCAAAAAGAAAAACAAAAGTAAGAAGAACTAGCAGCAAATCAACACAAGATGTTCATGGACATGAAAGATTTCATTGCATAGAAGTTGGGAGATTACAAGCCACACTCCTTGTGGCCATAAGCATTGTAAGTGCCACCCGAAACACACCCAACTTGCCTTCTATATTTCCAAAATTTTCAGTTCTAACGGGATGAAGGGAAGGGCTACCCCTTCCCCTCCATATAGCCCAAGGGTGAGATGCCCTAAATCCTATAACCTATTTCCACCCTTCATTTTATTATGAGTGGTGTACAACTCATACACAACAATACACGCTACTTAGAGGGAATATTCTCCATATATTTTTCGAGAAATATCTTCGTAGCTTCCTCGGTCGTCAGTGTCGACGGGTAGCTAACCGGGGGTTATCGTCGACAATGATTATATATGGGGAGATGCACAAGATCCAAACTCGATGGTAGTACAAGACAGGGATTTATACAGGTTCAGGCCCTCATGGTGGAGGTAATACCGTACTTCCTGTGCTCTAGGATTATATGGTTATCTGATGATCAATATGGAGGGAGATGTTTCTCCATGGATGGGTGCGGAGATGATGATCAACCTGCCGTACCAGGGGCTCCCGGCACGCCTTATATAGTGGGGGGCAGGGTTACAAGATAGAGTCATGGTCGGTTACGAGGCAGAAATCCTATCTCTATCCTCTAGTCAGATACGTAGTTACCCGGGATTACAAGTATATCTTCCCTATTAATTAGGATAAACTTCTATCTTGCCGGTCAAGACTTCTAGAGTCCAAGTGGTACACATCCTTATCCACCCGACTTGGTCCATCCCGCCATGGGGGTACCCGGGGTCTATGTTATCCACAGTAGCCCCGAGTGCTTCATAGTCGAGTTGTTGCTGCTCTTTACTGCACCTTGGATGAGTTATGCTTCATGTCGAGTGCTTATAGATTGGTGATGCTTCTTCCCGACTGGTTTCTGCCTGTTATCTACAAGGAGACTATGAAGGACTCATAGAGATCCTTAGAGTTGTTAGTGATACCTAGCCCAGGATTGCCGGAGTTCTGGCGGTCGGCCCATTGTAAGGCGCATCATTTTGATTTTGTTGAAGTGGTACCTGTACTCGTCTTGCGATGTACAGCTGGCGACCCAACATGGGGCGTACCATTGTTTCTGGCTAAAGAGCCAAGCGGTACCTATATCCGACCGGAGTGGGATACAGCTGGTGGCCCTAGAGGGCATACCGTAGTTTTGGCTGAAGAGCCAAGTGGTACCTATACTCGTCTTGCGATGTACAGCAGACGACCCAACATGGGGCGTACCATTGGTTTTGGGCTAAAAAACCGAGTGGTACCTGTACTCGTCTTGCGATGTACAGCTGGTGACCCAACATGGGGCGTACCATTGGTTCTGGGCTGAAAATCTAAGTGGTACCTGTACTCGTCTTGCGATGTACAGCTGGCAACCCAACATGGGGCGTGCCATTGTTTTTGGCTAAAGAGCCAAGCGGTACCTGTATCCGACCGAAGTGGGATACAGCTGGTGGCCCTCGAGGACATACCGTTGTTTTGGCTGAAGAGCCGAGTGGTACCTGTACTCGTTTTGCGATGTACAGCAAGCGACCCAACATAGGGCGTACCATTGGTTTTGGGCTGAAAAGCCGACTGGTACCTATACTCATCTTGCAATGTACAGTTGGCGACCTAACATGGGGCGTACCATTGGTTCTGGGCTGAAAAGCTAAGTGGTACCTATGCTCGTCTTGCGATGTACAGCCGGCGACCCAACATGGGGCGTACCATATTTTTATCCATCTGGTACCTGTACTCGTAGAATAGAGCGATTGGCCCAACATGGAATCTGGATAGTGTTTAGCCCAATGATACCTCTATCCGACTGGTGCGGTACACAGCTAGTGTCCCAACATGGGGCATACCATTGTTGTCAGCCATACGGTACCTGTATCCCACTGTCGCGGAATACAGTTGGCGACCCCACGACGGGGTGTACCTTAAGGAAAGAGTTTGGCCATATGGTATCCATACCCGGTTTGCGGTGTACAGCGTAGGCCCTATCTGGGGTGTACCATCGAAACTCAATCCCGACATCACTGGTATCTGATCCTAGCATGCAGCGACCAACTAGCAACCCAACATGGGGTATACCTAGAGATGGGTAATTGTTATTGTAGCTCTTCTGGGCCCTCAAAGGGTGCACCGAGGCTCAAAGGCTCGATTTCAACTACACCCTGTTACACTTGGTGAAGGACTGTTGAAAAAGCCAGTTAAGGGGATCGCCCTTTGCTTTGGCCAAATAGAAATTGGCGCTCGGGGCGCAAGGTGGCTTATTGCCGTCGGCGTAGGCTTATAGCCGAGCCGTAGTTGCCGCTCATGGCGCAGATCCTTCGTACTCATATACGAAGTCGTAGAAGGTACTCGATGAGGTTGAAACCCATGAAGTCCTGTAGCATGTATATGTAGAGTTTAGGCAGTATCTGAATGGAAAAACAAACATTCGAATGTAAGGTCCGACTGCTTTATTTAGATAATTTTTATACTTTTGCTACTTTTTCTTTTTGATATTAAATTCCTTCAAGTAATCTTCCTTTTGTTAAGCACTCTGCTCGACTAGTCTAGCCCCCGGGCGTCGGGAATTGACTCATGGTGCTTTTCCCAGGCACGCGTATCGAGTGACCAGAGTTCGTCGTTTGTGGGTCAGAGCTTCACTACTTGGAATAACCACTCGGATTCATTTGCGATCATTAAGAGAAAGCAACAAAAAGTGCACGCAAGTGCACCTATTAGGTGTAGCCCCCGACTTACTGCTTAGTTGAAGACCGACTAAGTAGCAAGTCAAGAAACAACTTAGATTAATATGAAAAGAATATGGTAATGAGAACTTAGCTCTGATGTAGGCGTAAGCGTATAACCGAGCCGTAAAGTTGGGCGCTCGTGGTGCTGGCGTAAGCGTGTAGCCGAGTGGCTTGTCGCCGAGCTATAGACTTGGGCGCTCGTGGCGCTGGCGTAGGCGTGTAGCCGAGTGGCTTATCGCCGAGCCGTAGACTTGAAGCCGTAGGCGTGTAGCTGTACCGGGCGCTCGTGGCGCGCGATGGCGTACAGCCGAGCTAAAGACTTTGACGCTCATGGCGCGGGCGTAGGCGTGTCACCAAGTAGAGTGTCGCCGAGCTATAGATTTGTGCGCTCGTGGCGCTGGCGTAGGCGTGTAACCGAGTAGAGGAAGTTGTCGTTCAAATCTCGATCAGCATGGAGCCGCACAAGCCGTGGTCGGTGTCGAACAGCACATGCTCGCCGAGGTTTCGCCCGTGATCAGCGAAGTCGGCCATAGTCGTAAATAATCTCCAAGCGATGGTGTAACTTGACGAAAGTCAATGAAATTCCTCGCTGGTCTTCAACGTCCCACAAGATGTGGCACGATCAATCCTCACGCCGTTGCCGGCACCGACGAGCTTTACAAGCTCGCCGAAATTCACGACCTCTCTGCGCAGTCTGTCTTCAAACAAGCGCCACGGTCGCATCCAAAGTTCGATTTAGACATTCTTGGATTGGTTGGAAAGATAATGAGATAAGCTTTCCAACGCATCTTATATCACCTAGAAACTCCTTCTGAGTCAATGGGAAATAGCAATACAAGTTTCCTCCAGATTCTGAACGAAAACAGATCGCATCTTCTTCTCATGTTCGCCTCGTGGTTGACGAAGCTGGCGTCGCATGATGGCCACCATAATCGTTGAGTCCGAGTGATTTGCTTCTGATGACGGTCACCACCCGAGATTCGTTCTCCATCGGGACCTCACTGTGCGAGTCGGGAATTAGGCCCCGGCGCACTACTCGTCGGTAGGCGGTGGTGACGTTCCCCAACACGACCGGGAGTCCGAGTGAAGCGCTGTTGAATTCCATCCCGGATCGGATCTTGTCCGAGTCCAAAAAAGCGTTGTTGAAGTCCTTGGATGAGTTCTCATCGTATCCGAGTCGGGAATTGAGCCCCCGGCACACCACTCGGGAGCAGGTGACGGCGGCGTTTCTCAACCCGAATGAGAGTCCAGATGAAGTGATGTTAATGTTCTCCTCAGATTAGATCGGATCCGAGTCTGAAAGAAGTGTTGGTCGTCGATTGTTTAGAGAAGCTCCTTACAGATCCTTGATATCCATGGAGGTGTGCCACGGCGTATCCGCATGCCACAGCCACCGCAGATGGGTTTTACGAGCTCGTCGAGATTCATAATCTTACTGAGCAGTCTGCCTTCAAATGGACGTCTCGGACAAATCCGAACTCCATTTTGGACGTTCTTGGGCTTCACGGAAAGCTGACGAAATTATCTTTCCAACGCATCCGGTCTCATCCCAAAATTCCTTCTGGATCAACGAAAATTGAAGAAACAAGATCGCGTCTAGAATCTGCCTTCGAGCCATCGCCGTATCCAAGTCAGGAATTGAGCCGTTGGCGTACTACTCATGGCTAGATGGCCATGGCCTTCCCCAACCCGAGAGGGAGGTGTTGTTGCAGTTCCCCCCAGATTGGATCTGATCCGAATCCGAGAGGCAGAGTTCGCCGAAGTCGAAAGCCTGGCCGAGGGCGAAGACGACGGCGACTCCGTTGATCGATGCCATCGAGCTTGATGAAGATGATCTTGACGCTGCCCCTACCTGGCGCGCCAACTGTCGACGGGTAGCTAACCGGGGGTTATCGTCGGCAATGATTATATATGGGGCGATGTACAAGATCTAAACTCGATGGTAGCACAAGACAGGGATTTATATAGGTTCAGGCCCTCATGGTGGAGGTAATACCCTACTTCCTGTGCTCTGGGATTATATGGTGATCTGATGATCAATGTGGAGGGAGATGTCTCTCCTTTGGATGGGTGCGGAGATGATGATCAACCCGCCGAACAATGGGCTCCCTGCCCGCCTTATATAGTGGGAGGCAGGGTTACAAGATAGAGTCCTGATCGGTTACGAGGCAGAATTCCTATCTCTATCCTCTAGCCAGATACGTAGTTCTCCGGGATTACAAGTATATCTTCCCTATTAATTAGGGATCAACTTCTATCTTGCTGGTCAAGTCTTCTAGAGTCCAAGTGGTACACGTCCTTATCCACCTGACCTGGTCCATCCCCTGTCGGGTGGTCTCTCAGGCCCGCCATGTGGGTATCCGGGGTCTATGTTATCCACAGTCTGCCCATGCCTAGGCCCACCGGACAGATCAACTTCGCCACCAAATGATCGACACCATAGCCTCCAGCTGCCTCGAATCCCTAGCCATGGTCGAAGCTTCTTGAGTACACCAACTCATGTGACCGCCATGTCATCGAACCCAGTAGCCTACATGCCTCCGGACGCACCAGCCTACAGCTGTCCACACTCAGCGCCTGCCATGTACCTGCCGATACCTGCATCACTGAGGTGTATATACATGAAACCAACATACCTTACCTCTCTTGCAAGGTTAGTCCATCATAAAATTAGTAACGTCATAATACATTCGTGACACCACAGTTAGCAAATCCTAACACACCATGTGTCAGCTTAGCAAATTCCACCAGACCATGTCCGTTCAAAACTATTAACTACCCCAAGCGCAGCACAATGGTCTTGTCGACGGTTGAGATAACGATCTCAAGTCGCTAAGGTTCTTTAGAATTGAGATAGAAGACACGCCGAACAATCACGAACAGCAACGAACAGGAGACAGGGGTTTTTATCCTGGTTCAGGCCTCTCGGGAGAGATAATAGCCCTACGTCCAGCCTTTCTTATATATCAAGAGTGATTACAAGAGATGGCTCGATGAGACCAACAAGTCTCGGCGAGATTATGGTGTGTACCAGGTGCTAAAAGTTAGAACAAGTCGTAAAACTCGTCTTCAGATTGATTAGATGCTGGATGCCCCCTAACGCCGTAGGGGCATGGTTTATAGAGTGCAGAGCAAACCGACCTACCGAGGAAATATTGGGCCGGGCTAACTACGAGATCACAATGAACTCAACGTGCCAAATATATCCCGAGGCAGATAAGGCATACTCCTAGTCTTGGGGATCACGACTCCTAATCCAATCCGGGAAACCAACGTCCGGGTCTTCACGTAGCCGTGGAGGACTCCTGTTCGAGACGGACTCAAACACGATTCCTTGGCTGTTACGCATCACGCCAGCCAGGAGGCTGTTCGGCAAGATGCATATGGGCGGATAGAACCTTCGAGGTTTGGGCCTGGTAGGCTGTTCGAATGGGCCATCAGGGAGTGGGCCATGGCAATGGGCCGTGATTTTATCCTCGACAGCTAGCCCCCGAGACTCAAGTGGAAGGACTCACTAGAGTGGGGTCTTCCTCTTGAGACTCCAAGTCACGAAGAGGGAAATTTCGTTGCTACAAAGACGTGTAATAAGCGACCGACCAGGTTATGGTTCAACCGAACAAGACTTGTTCGGATCGATGAACCGATCAGACCGAGCAACTCTGTTGTGTCGAGCAGGAATCACATCTGCCGGCGAGCACTCGGCCTTCAAGCAAGCAGACCTTTGGAAAAATAGCGTTGGCGATTCCAACAGTAACTTCCGTTCTTGGTAGCAGTGAAAACAGGCGACCGTTTTACCTAGCCGTTGCGGTAAAAGCTAGCCGTTTTGTGACAAAACCGTTGCGGAGCTGCTCATACGGGACTATAAAAGCACCTAAGCCGCCCGCGGCCAGCCACTTCTGCTCTCACGCCTTTCCTCTCCAAGCCCTAACTCCAACCACACTCAGCACCGAGCGCCCAAACTCCACCACCAAACCCGCTCGTCCAACTCTGGGAACCGCTATGGCCAAGTTCGTAAGCTCTAGCACATCCGAGGAGGACTTGAGAGTTTGGGAGGAAGAGGGCCACATCGATGCCGATGGTGGAGGCTGCCGGGGAGGAGAAACTCCGAGCCGCTAGAGGAGAGTTAAATCGACGAGCGATTCGCCTTTGTTTGGGTTGAGGTCTCGAGAGCGACTTCGTCGAGCCTTCTTGAACATCAGCGGATTGGAGGTGGCGAACCTCAATCCAACAAAGCATCCTCCGGATGGTGTCTTCGCTTTTGTCTTGCGAGGGCTATCTGAGCATCGATCCACCGGTGAAATTTTGTTCCTCCTTTGCTATCTGATGGACGAGGAGCAGCTCCGCCGCTTCAGCGCTGAGGTGCTACTACCTCAAGCTCCGCCCTTCGCCGACGACGCTGCGTACCCCGCCCACCACTGCTCGACTCGATGGGTGCGTGGTGGACGAGGTGGTTCTACACCAGGCGGAGTGGTGACAGCAAGCTCGTCTTCACCAGGAAGGCGCCAGCGAAGGGAACGCCAATGCCTCGGCCAGAGATGACCGCCGAGGACTGGTACCTGACGAGGAAGATCACCTCACTTGTGAGCCTCGGGCTCACGGGCAGGGAGATCATCCGGGACTTCACAGCGAACAGGATCTGTCCGCTGCGGAGAAGACCCTATCCCTTCTATAAGATAGAGATTGGGGGCTCAATTAACCTTCTTTTCATCAGCTGCCCAGGAAGAGATTGCCACGGACGACGTCGAGGCGGCAACCGAACAGTCTCTGCTGCCCGAGCACCGTGACCGCAAGGCGTCATGAGCGATGATTGGCCGACCTCAAGAACAAATTTGGCAGCGTGGAGCCTACTCCCGCCAAACTCTAGCGACCAACTCGACGCGCTGAAGGGAGCGGTGGAGCGGCTGGAGGCAGAAGAGGCGGTAAGCAGTGCCACGGAAGGCGGGACCAAGGCAATGGCTCCGCAGGTTGCCCGAGGTGGGACCGAGCAGGCGGTCCTATCGGGCACTTCGTCGCAGGGGCAGCCTGTCCCTGTGGCGACGGAGGTCACCGGCGAGCAGGGCGAAGACCCTGAAGCTAAGGAAGGAGAAAGCCATGAGCAGGGCGTACGAGGTACCCTGCCCGTGGAAGCTCCAGAGCCGCCTAGCGGAGCGGCTCCGGCCCAACCCAAGGAGGAGCGGGCGGAGGAAGAAGAGGAGAGGCAGGAGTGCGGGGGCGAGAGCTCGCCTGCCGTGACTGCCCCTAGGCGGGCACGTGCCCACGCGGGGAGGACGAGGAGGACGGATCGCCGCGCAGGCCTCATCCCGCACGGGCGGGGATTCGTGACCCACGGTCTCGAGGATCGCCTGCGCCGAAGTTTGAAGCGGCGACTTGGACAGGTAACCCTGAAAACCAAGACATTGTCTGTTCGAGCTAAAGTTGCCCAAGGTCTTAACTTAGTCTTCTCTCTTTCAGTTCTTGGGGGCCACCATGGAGGACCTCGTGGAGGGAGTTACCGTGGAGCGCGCCGCTGTGATAGCGGGTTTCCGGGAACATCTCCGAGCAAGGGGACTCGAGGGGGAGCCCTCTGCACCAGCCCGAAGCCGAAGCCGGCTGAAAGCGAAGGTGAGGAAGCTGAAGGCCCGGCTGACCGAGGAGAGGCAATCCTCCAGAGCTCTCCGTGAAGAGGCCGAGGAGATTCAGCAGCAAGTCGCGGGACGGACGCCATGGAGAAGGAGCAGTCGCATCAAGTGGCTCGAGGAACAGCTCCTGACGCGTCAGAGTGGTGGAGTCATTTCATGACGGAGGTGAAGGCCCTCAAGGCCCAGCTCAAGAAGAAGCCGACCGCCACGGAGCGACTCAAGGCCGCCGGCGTGGTCGGTCAGAGCGAGGCTCTGTCAGGAGCTGCGCGCCAAGACCGAGGAGGTCGAGGTTCTCCATGAAGAGGTGCGGAGCGGCCACCTTTCGACAAGGAGGAAACCGATCGTCTCGAGTGAGGCCAAGGAAGGCTTCAAGGCGCAAGGAGAAGTCCTGCGCTTGAAGATAGAAATCGAGGAACTGAAGGAGCAGCTTGCTTCGAAGTAGAAGTAGGGTTGTACTCCTTGTACCTGTAAACTTTTGAGCAATGCAATAAAGACTTAACTTTTGCACAACAAGGCTTACCTTTTCCCGCAAAAGCGAAAGAAAAAAGACAAGGACGAGCAGAAACTAAGAGAAAAAAGGCACGACGGCTACTGAAAGGTTTTAACGAAAACCGTAGAGCAACAGCCTAACTCCCGCCCACATTGTGCAGTGCTCGAAAACCTGAATTTGCGAATTCGAACAGGTGCACAAGAGAAAGAGCGACACCCTAGCCCCCGGTACGAACGATGCTCGAAAACCTAAGTTTGCGAATTCGAGCACGTGCGTAGAGAGTTAGAGCGACGCCCGTATCCTGATCGACTTATCCCAAAAACTGCTCGGCGACGTAAGTTAGGCGATTGAAAATAACCGAACAAGGAAAGTGCCTTTGCCGCGGAGGGCTTACGAGCGAACTTTGCCAAGTGGTCGTGCGAGCGATAAGTGCCTCTGCTTAGCGCGAGGTGGATGCGTGTTACGTAACTCTGAGTTTAGGAACTTATTGAAGCTGGATACGAGCAGGAAAAAATCCTTAAGATTGCGGAGCCGAGTGTTCGCAAGGCCGGGCAGCCACCAAATGTTACCAGAGGGTAGTCGTAGAAGACAGAGATGTGAAAAAGGCCTCAGAGGACCGTGAAAATTTCACTGTTAAATGGATTGAACTTTACATGGAGCCCGACAGACTTGGACGAACAAAGGCGCGAAGTTTGACAAAAAGCGCGAAGCTAAGCAAACACAGAAAAGACCTACACAAAGAACTTACGAAGCTGGTCGATGTTCCAAGTGCTGGTCAGCTCTCTCCCGTCCTCCATAGCCAGGCGAACAGCCCCCGGGCGAGCAGTGGAAACGACCGTGAACGGGCCCTCCCAACGGGGAGTTAACTTGTTGGCATTGGACAGGTTCTGGACACGGCGCAGAACGAGGTCGCCCGCCTTCAAAGCCCTTGGTCGAACCGTTTTGGCAGCGTGCCGGCGAAGATCTTGCTGGTAGCGCGCCATTCTGACTTGTGCCCGGTCGCGTGTGCCTTCGAGGAGGTCGAGATCGAGTAGGCGCTCTTGCTCGTAGTCAACGAAGTTGACCGAGCTCGTGCGAGGCGAACCGAGTACTATTTCGGCGGGCAGGATGGCTTCTGCACCATAGACCAATTGGAACGGAGTTTCCCCGGTTGCCCGGCTGGCCATAGTGCGAACTGCCCAAAGGACGGAAGGAACGTCATTAACCCAAGCCTTGTTGTGCTCGCGGAGTGCCGCGAACACGCGCCATTTGATACCTTGGACGATCTGTCCGTTAGCTCGCTCGACTGCTCCATTGCTCTGTGGATGTGCCCGAGGCGAAGCGAACCTTGGTGCCAGTGATTCGCGATATTCTGGAATAGCTCGCTTCAAATCGGGTACCGTTATCCGTGATCGACTTATGGGGATCGGCGCGTTACCACGTTGCTCTTGAAAAAGCGCACAGCCGTTTTGGCGTGAAGAGAGGACACAGGCTCTGCCTCTATCCACTTTGTAAAAGTGTCAATGGCGACGAGCAAGTGTGTATAGCCCTTGTACCCCTTAGGGAACGGGCCGAGTAGATCCAGTCCCCATGTGGAGAAAGGCCATGATGGGGGGATCGTTTGGAGCTCCTAGGCGGGCTTATGTGCCTTCCGAGCGTGAAATTGGCAAGCTTTGCACTTAGTCACTAAGTCCCGGGCATCTCGTAACGCTGTGGGCCAGCAATAGCCCATGCGAAACACTTTGCCGACCAGAGTTCGGAAGGAGGCGTGGTTGCCACAGGCACCCTCGTGTATGTCCCTAAGAAGGAACACACCCTCCTGTTGCGAGATGCAATTGAAGAGAACTCCCAGAGCACCTCGACGGTAAAGGATGCCGTCCATAAGCTTGTATGGGGCAGCACGCCTTGTAAGCCGGGAACGCTCGGTTTCGTCTTCGGGCAGTGTCCCATCTGCAAATACCGGACAAATGGCGTTGTCCGATCCATGACTGCTTTCGATGCGGAGCGGCACCACCTATCTCTGTTGCCTCGTCCGGAGGCGTGATAGAGGGCTTGTGAAGGTGCTCAGCGAGCACCCTGCCGAAGCGAGTTCTCGTGAGATCCATACTTGGGCGGTTGGTCGGCCGAAAGTTGTCCTTCACAGGCACGAAGAGCACCTCGAAAAATCGAAAGTGCCGCTCCAACTTCCTCACTTCAACCGGTATCGCGCCATTGAGTCATCGCAAAGACCGATACTCCTTGTTGACTGGTTGATGACCCGGTGTGAATCTCCTTCACGGTCGAGGCGTTGGACACCGAGCGACTTGCGCTCTAAGTCCCGCGAGGAGGACCTCGTACTCCATGGCGTTGTTAGTTGCCGCAAAGTGTAGTTGGATAGAATCTGGAGTTGCTCTCCTTGAGGAGATGAGAACAAATCCAGCCCCGAGTTTCGATCTGCGAGCCATCAAAAACATGGTCAAGGGGTCATCGGGTTGCTCGGGAGCTTCACGGGATTTGGTGGCGAGTCCATTCGGCGACAAAGTCAGCCAAGACACAGGACTTAATAGCGATTCGGGCGAGAAAGCGAATGTCGAATTACGCTAGTTCCATTGCCCATTTAGCTATCTGACGCTAGCTTCCTTGTTCCTCGAGATTTCTCAAGAGGAACTTGGTCGGGACCGAGATTTGATCGCTGGAAATAATGGTGAAGTTTTACGGAGGACATGAGCAAGGCGTGAGCGAGCACGGACCTCGGTGCGCTCCTTCGATCCGTGAAGTACCTCGCTCACGTAATAGATTGGCATTGGATGCCTTCCCTTTCCTTTGTCAAGACCGCGCTCACCGCTTGAGGCATGCGGTAGAGATAGAGTAAGAGCGCTTTCGCCGTGTTGCTTGGGTGGTCAAGGCAGTGGGTTGGATGTATTGCTTTAGCTCTTGAAAAGATCGATCGACTTCCTCTGTCCATTCGAAACCACGTGCTTGCGCAGGCCTTAAGAAGGGCAGACCAGCGTTATACGACGGAAATAAACACCTTTCAGAGCGACCATCCGTCCGGTGAGGCTCTGAACTTCCTTGACGGTAGTTGGAGCCTGCATATTTTCAATGGCCTCGATTTTTTCAGGGTTGGCAGAAATTCCTTGCGAACCAATTACATAACCGAGCAACATTCCAGATCGAACACCAAAGGTACATTTCTCTGGATTTAACTTTATTCGATGCCTGTTAAGATTGTGAAAGGTCTCGGCCAGGTCTTTTACATGATCTGGAGCAAGCTTGCTCTTTACAACTATGTCATCGACATAGACCTCCAGGTTTTTTTCGCTACTGCTCGGGAAAGTCTTCTCCATCAGCCTTTGGAGCGTGGCACCAAACATTCGCAGAACCGAAAGACATGGTCGTGCAGCGAAAGTGCGAAAGGGGTGATGAAGGCGTCTTCTCTTCATCCTCGGGAGATGCTTATTTGGTGATAACACGAGTAAGCATCAAAAACTCAAGATTTGGGCATCCATGATCGCGTCGACCAATTTGGTCTATCTGGCGGCGGAAATTGTCCTTGGGACAAGCGGCGTTCAGATCTGTGTGATCGACACATCCTCCACTTGCCGCCTTTCTTCTTTACAATGGCGAGGTTGGCTACCACTCGGTGTGATCAACCTCGCGGATGAAACCAGCGGCGAGCGACTTACCAAGTTGATCCTTTATGATCCCTGTTTGGAGTCCAGCGGCAAGCTTCGGCGAACAGGCTTTTGTCGGCGAGCGGCGGTTTGTGCTCGATAACCTCCCTTGGGACTCGGACATATCGAGGCGGCTCCCAGGCAAACACGTCTGCATTAGCTCGGAGGAAGGCAATGAGCTCGCTTTCCTATTTGGGGTCCAGATTGGTCCCTAGATGAACTGTCTTGGAGGAATCATCCGAGGCAATGGAACTTCCTTAGTCTCTCCCCTGGTGAAGGGAGACCCTAGGGCGTCTGAGACTTGGTCTGCGGAACTTGAGGACCGCTGGCGGAAGCTGGTCGACCCGGGCAAGGGATCTCGTCCCAATCTAGAGCGACTTTGTAGTTGCCCTTGACCGTGATCACACCGTTGGGGCCGGTATCTTCACGCAATGGTATCCATGATGGGACACGGCCATGAACTTGCCAAGAGATGGCGGCCGGGATCGCATTATGCGGAAGGGAAATCGACCACGTCAAAGCGTGATCAATTCCGTCCAGAAGTTGCTTGGACTGCCAAAGGTAACGGGCAGAACAATCTGCCCCAATGGCTGAACCGCTTCTCCCGGGACGATGCCGTAGAAAGGCATCGCGACCTCTTTAAGCTTGGAGCGAGGAATCTGCATCTCGTCCAAGACCTTAGCAGAGAGCAAGCCCAAAGCGCTCCCGCCGTCGACCAAAACACGGCCAACTCTGGCGTTGCTGATGGTCGGAGCGACAACCAGTGGGAGCCGCTGAGGCTTGGTCGTCCCTGTGGGGCAATCCTCCTGAGAGAAGGAGATGGGGACCTCGGTCCACTTCATCGATTCGGTGAGGCTTGCCCTTTTCAACATTGTGGACCTCGGCGGCTTCCTTGAGGCGTGGCGAGAGTATAAGCGAGGAGCCGCCAAAGATAGCGGCGATATGGTTCACGGGCTCGATATTCATCATCATCCGATCACCATCATCGGTTTGGCGCTTAGCCTTACGGCATCACCTTTTCGGGCGGGGTGGGCATTGGGCCCTTGCCGTTGTAGAAATCCTCGAGCTTTGCAGCCCAGGTTCTGCAATGGCGCGTATCATGCCCGTAGTTATGGTGGAACTTGCAATATCGATCACTTGGACCTTTCTTGTCTTGGTTGCCTCCCTGGGTGGGCTTCTTGCCCTTATAGTTATTGCTGGGCTTTTTCTGCCCATCCTTGGGAGGAGGTGTGCGATCTATACCGGCGACGGTGTTGTTCGCATCACCCTTCTTTTTCTTCTGGGATTTCTTGTCACCAGGATTGTTGCTGCTCTTCTTCTCCTCCACACCAGGCTGGGCGGGCAGCTCGCCCTTCTCGAACGCCTTCTTGTACTGAACACGCTCTGCCGCGTTGGCATAGCGGTCAGCCGCCCTGAACAGGTCGTTGGCGGTCCAGGTCTCATTGATTTCGAGATCCTGGGTGAGCCGCTCATTGCGGACTCCGTTTTTAAAGGCGCGGACAACAGATTCGTCCGAGATGTTCGGGATCGTGTTGCGGATCTTGATGAAACGCTTCACGAAGTTGCGAAGGGTCTCCCCGTTCATCTGGATCATCTGGTGCAGATCATCCTCCTTGCCCAGACGTACGTAACAGCTCTGGAAATTAGCAATCAGAGCATCACAAAGTTGGTTCCAAGAAAAGATGGAACCTTCCTGCTGATTGAACAGCCACGTCCGAGCAGCACCCTCAAGGACAGTCGGAAGGTAATTAGTCATGACAAGCTCGTCACCTCCGGCCGCCATGATGGCCGTAGCGTAGATGGAAAGGAACTCCTTTGGATTCTGGGTCCCATTGTATCTTTCCATGTGTCCGGGCTTGAACTTTGAGGGCCACCGAACAGAGCGAAACTCGTCGGAAAAGGCCCTGCAGCCCAAGGCGTAAGACCGGCCACCTTCCCCGGCAGAACCTAGCCTTGAGAAGACGTTGGTCCTGTTGGTCAGAGGAACTCTTGTTGAGCGGGAGGTTTCTGCTTAGAGGAACTCTCTCCGTGATAAGCCCCCACGCTCCTTCCTCGTGGTCGCGACAACGCGCTCCTCGCGAGGGGATCCTCCGCAATCGTCGCGCGAACGCTTGCCCTTATGGTCGCGATGACTACGGGGACTTGGCGAACGGCGGCGACCACGGGCAGCTTGCTCGTGGACAGTGATCCTTCGACGGTGACGGTGGTCACTCGATCGATCGGATCGCTCACTGCCCGAATCCACCCGGGCAGGCTCGATGCGGTGTCCGGATGAGGCTTCACCTAAAGACTTAAGGCCTTCGGCCAACTTCTCGAGGTAAGAAACCACGGCGTCGCCCACGAGGACGAGATTGTCCTGGTGAGCGGATCTAATCACGGTAGCCAGAGCCTGGAGTCGCTCTTGGCTCTGCTCCAGGGGCCCTGGGATCCCCGAGACATCCGCGTCTTGCCCGGCCGAGTCAGGGCCTGTGATTCTACCCGGCGGTGAACTTTGCGGGGTCTTGGCGAGAGTCTTGTGGGACGGTTTCGTCGGCGCGTTCTGTTGGTCGCTTATCTGCGCCGAGTTTGGTTGATGGACTCGTCAAAGTCGGCGAACAACATCTTGCTCGCATGGCGATTAATGCGACCTCATCGGATGCCGAGCGAATCGATCTGCTCGATCTCCCCGGCCACCGGGACCCGCGCAGGATTCGAAGTCCCTGCGCCGGTGATGTTGACGACGCGGTGGCCGTGCGATTGCACGCTAGACGGTGTCATCACTGTGTCACCACAAGAGGAATCCACCGACATAGCCTTGGAATCTGATAGATCTAAACCAGCGTAAAGATCGTCGGTTCCGTATTCATCGTCAATGACGGGAGCTCGACCTGAGACCATCTCCGGAGCGTATCCAGAAACTTCTGTCTTAGACACAGACATCGATCTAGGTCGGTAAGATCGATCCGGTGGCGGGGAAGAAACATCCCGCCGCCGAGTCGTAGCCCTCAGGAAGAATCTCTGTATCGCTGACAGAGGTCGACATGATCGATCTGCGTTTCCCCACGGACGGCGCCAACTGTCGACGGTTGAGATAACGATCTCAAGTCGCTAAGGTTATTTAGAATTGAGATAGGAGACACGCCGAACAATCACGAACGACAACGAGCGAGAGGCGGGGTTTTTATCCTGGTTCAGGCCTCTCGGGAGAGATAATAGCCCTACGTCCAGCCTTTCTTATATATCAAGAGTGATTACAAGAGATGGCTCGATGAGACCAACAAGTCTCGGCGAGATTATGGTGTGTACCAGGTGCTAAAAGCTAGAACAAGTAGTAAAACTCGTCTTCAGATTGATTAGATGCTGGATGCCCCCTAACGCCGTAGGGGCATGGTTTATATAGTGCAGAGCAAACCGACCTACCGAGGAAATATCGGGCCGGGCTAACTACGAGATCATAACGAACTCAACGTGCCAAATATATCCCGAGGCAGATAAGGCATACTCCTAGTCTTGAGGATCACGACTCCTAATCCAATCCGGGAAACCAACGTCCGGGTCTTCACGTAGCCGTGGAGGGCTCCTGTTCGAGACGGACTCAAACACGATTCCTTGGCGTTCGCATCACGCATGACCGGGAGGCTGTTGGCAAGATGCATATGGGCAGATAGAACCTTCAGGAGCTGGGCCTGGTAGGCTCGAATAAATTTGTCGTGGAGTGGGCCATAGCAATGGGCCGTGATTTTATCCCCGACAGGTCTGGTTCCAATTCTACGGCAATTTCCACAAATGCACCATTAAAAATTCTTAAAAACACTTTAAATTTCATCTCATTATCAAACCAGGGTGCCCTCCACATGGGTCTCAACAGCTTTGTATCAGTCAAAACCTCTTAGTGCCGTTCAGGCTGCAGGGGAGTATATTGGGCTCTTGGGGTAGACCCATTACATGTACTACAAATACTCCACACAATAGCAATACAATTATTTATTCCGCAATCTCTCCCTCTCCAACAAACGGATCACACATATGGGTAGCTGAAACCAAGGATCAGCGAATGATCAAGAGCTTTATATTTTTTCTGTTTTGTAGAAAAGGCAACACGTCATCCAAAAATATCGCAATACACATTGGCATATATACTAAGATAGTAGTATAGTTGAGATCTAGCAGTTCATTAAGAAATCATCCCACACAAAACATATATTAGCACTAACGTGTACCAGGAAGTACTTGGGCATACGTGAAGAGATCATTGGCACTGCTGCCTCGGCCTTCTCATGGGAATTGTTTATTTGTTGCATACTCTTGCATATGCGTCTGTAGTCTAACGGACTCGATGCACTTTATATTTAAGGTTGTGTAAGATGTCAGGTCAAAATTTTCTTTCATTTTTTAAAAAAGATATGATATATTGTAGCACATAAATAGCCAAGATACAGATAATGTGCGCTTCACTACTATATCCATGCACTCATGCAGATGTGTGAGCGTGACAAAATCACTCTGATCAAGAACTGCATTTTGTTGGTTTTTGGGTTTGGGCTTAAACTTGAGCTCCTCTTAAGTCCTCCGGAACAAGTGCAGTTGCAATTTGAAGTGGCCCGGTGTGAAGCGGCTCTAAATAGATCCTAAATGTGACCTGGAGATGTTTGGAATTATAACTCCAAGTAGCATAAAACATGGCCACACACTTGCCAGATGACTTGTATTGTATGATCGCTTCCGAATTACCTCGCGTTCACACACGAAGGTTACACTATCATTACTGCCACATTAAATTAGTAGTATATTATAAGCTGTAGAACACACCTGGCCGCATCAGTAACACTAATATACAAAACACAAACGCACACAAACAAAAGGATGACAAGCACCTATCTGGTATCAGAGTAGCTTCAACCTGTAAGCTGTGAAGTCTAAGGGCAGCAATCCTTGTCAATGTTGGATCCCATCCTCAAGCTGTAGTCAGGCTACTGACAGAAGTGACTGTCTGAACATCCGACTCGATCGCTGCCGTGAGGTCGAATCCTCCACTGTTAGCCCTTGTGCTCCGATACAGAAGTACTGGTTCATAAGCCTACTGTTCAGAGACCCATATTTCTTAGGTGTATGTCTCACCAAACTAATCGCACTGGGCGATAATTTTTCTTTTCCCAAATGGAGTGCGTTGAACTTCTCAGTCAATGATGAAGATGACCGGGAGACAGAAGTAGAAGGAGATTCGGGTTGTATCACCCCATGCGTGAAGCCAGCTGCAAGCTTCATCTTCGTAGCTGGGCTTGGTGAGCTCTTGGGTCCAAATGTTCGTTTGTTGTTGAACAGGGAGCTAACCCTGGAGTACCTTTGTCGAAGTGGTGTTGGAGTCTCTACGTGGCTCCAACTCTTGACTGAACCCAGTGAGGAGGCATCGTCCTCCAATTCCTTTGGGCAACCAACCGAGTTTTTCTCCTTGCGGAGAGGCCATCTGAGGAGGACCTTGAGGTGTTTCGCAGCATTTTGCATGGTATTAAACTTCTTCTGACCAGATTCCTGGATGTCAGCATCACTCTTGCCAACACTAGAGAATGAGTTTGTTCTTTCACTGATGTCTGATCCATCTATACCTGCATGGAGGAATATCTCACCATCCGAGATTTTGAAAGAAGTCCCCGGGCTGCCTACAATGTGATGCATCTTTAATTGAGAAGCGATAGCTGACCTTGTCTCATGGTCCATCGAATTTGTGATCCCACCAGCCAAAATCATCTGTTTAATGAGTATTTCAGATGATGCTGTCTGTGGCTGTTCTCTGAGTAAATCCAGAGGAGTCATTCCATCAACGTCACGGACATTAAGGTCTATTGATGGTGCGGTCATCAAGAGCTCAACGAGGTTGGGGTGCAAATTGCCAACCACAGCCAAGTGAAGAATTGTCCTTTCATCGTCGTTTTGTGTGTTCATTACACTGCTTATATCCACGACGGCTCCACTGATCAATTGCTTCATAAGCTCCATCTGACGATCAAGTCTACGAAAGCCAGGAGTTCTAAAGCCAGTCAACGCCATATGAAGGAATGTGTCGCCAACTTCATTTGTGGCTGATATTAGTGATGGAGATGCAGTGATGAGGGCCTCAACCACTTGCAGGTGACCTCGAAAAGCTGCAATATGCAATGCTGTATTCCCTTGTTCATCTGTGGAGTGGACTATATCAAAATATGCAATAAGATCCTTCACAACCTGTAGTATAAAGTATGTGGAAGTATTCAGTATGCAGGTACTGAAATATCCTGATCAAGCTTATTGCACATCTGATTCACAGGAAAAGAAAAGAAGAAAATTGCTCACACAAGCCATAGAAATATAACGGACTTGGCATGTCGGTAGGCACCAGTTGCATCCATGGATAAATTAGATAAATTGGCATCAATTCAATGATTTCCAGGTAAACCTCAATGACCAGTTTGTCTTGTGACTTTCATGACAAGCAACTCTATGCGAATCCTATTCTAGTAGGTTGAGATTTTTTTATTAATGCCATATAGTATTCAACTCTACTAATTTATTACAATCCTCCATGAAACCTATCACTTTAAAACAATATCATTTGTAAACAGAATCACAACTTGGCTAGCATGTTCACAAGATCAACTTGCAGAGATAGTAGTCAAAGGCAAAAGAAATTTATTGTTCATTTGTTCCAAGGTTCCGGCATTATTTTTTTTATGTAATATAAAATTAGCTTGAGTTCAATCAGGACCCCATGGATTACAGTTGCAGCAGAATGTTTATAGCCAACTTGTGACAAATTTTAACAGACTGCTAAATCTTCTTTTACAATTTCATCGAGTCAGAATACCATGAAACATAGAAATTTGACAGGGAAAAAATGGAGCAACTGAGCAAACAAAATTCATAGGCAGAAGTAGCATCACCTCAACTTGCCCCCTTGCAGCTGCGGCATGCAAGATCGTCGATCCCTGCGCATCTCGGAACGCCGAGGCATTGGAACATCCCTGCAGGAGCTCCCTGAGCACCTCCAGGTTGCCTCCCCTTGCCGCGGCGTGCATTGCCCGGCTCATCATTTCTCGCCTGAACATGTAACCCCCAACGCCGTCGGCGCCGCCACCATCCCCCAATTCCTCCGCCACCTCCCCTCCGCCTTCCCCAGGGGCCAGCACGGCGCAGAGCAGCAGCCGGAACACCTCCGAGCACCTGCTCCTCGCGGCGGCGTAGAGGATGTCCGTCACGCCGTACTCCCCCTCGCCGAACACCAGCAGCGGCTGCCTGCCGAGGAGCTCCCGCACGAACCCGGAGTCCCCGGCGGCGGCGGCCGTGTAGAGCAGCCAGCCGCCGTAGCCGGCCCGGATGAGGCGGTTGGGGCGGCCGCCGCGGGGCTCGCAGTCGAGGAGCAGGCAGCGGGCGACGGCGGCGCGGTTCCTGGCCGCGTCGGCGAGGCGCATGTCGTCGTCCCAGACGGACTCGAGGCGGCGGATGCGGCGGAGGGAGGTGAGCTTGATGAGGAGGTTGGCGTCCAGGTGGAGGAGCTCCCTGACCACGTCGTAGTGGCCGCTCGCCGCCGCCCAGTCGATGGGCGTGGCGTACCACCACTGGTCGCCGGTGCTCTCCCACCGGAGCGGGCAGTGGGATTCCTCCCTCATGCTAATGGAGTCGATGCAATCCGCCTGCCCAAAAGCCACGGGCTTGAGCTAAATCAGCGAACAAGAGTAAATTCTTGCCAAAAACATCAGAGCATTGAAGCTTTGGTTAATCCGATTAATTACGAGCGGTATCAAGAACTGCCCATTTCGAGATGCTGGCAATCAATTGGGCTATCCGAGGCTGAGCTATCAGCTCCTCAACGGCTCATACGAGAAAATATCCGTGAACGAAAGCAACACGGGTGAAAGGAAGAGGAGGAAACCACGAAACACTCAGGATTCTCCGAACAAAAAAAAAACTATCCAAAAACTTCTTCATCCGAGGGGAGGAGCAAGAAACCTCCCAGGACACTTCCACTAGGGGCAACCTAAAATGATTGTGCAGCAAGTGAAGAAATCTCTCCAGGCGTAGAAGCATTGACCGAGCCATCGAAATCAACAAGTACCTCAAAGATGTGGGCAAGATGAGCCTAGCTCAAGGGAACAGGAGAGAGGCGCCATGTTTGGGACCCTATGATTGACATGGAAGCACAGCCATCTCCCACAGCGGCAGGGCAGGCCAAAAGGGCGAAGGAACCCCACAGCCCACAGGAAGCGAAAGCAAGCAGGCTAGAAAGGAGGCAGACATGAGCCATGTGAGCTCCCAAAGACCCATTCAACCGGCCGAGGTCACAGCAGTTATGGCGGGCAGGGCAGAGTCCATCCAGGGCCTGGTCCTTCCATGCCACCCCTCCTCAAGAACGAGAGCCAAAACAAAACTATGACTGGAACCAAGATTGCAGGCACAAGTTTTGCAACAGAATAACAATTTAGGTGAAAAATATTAGCAAGAAAACAAAGAAGCAGGCATACTTACATACACTGATACACAGATTTTGGGTTACCTACCGTTTGTTTGTCTTAAGCTATCCTGTGAGGCTCTCACCGGCCTGGGCCATCTTGCCTCACAGAAATGAAAGATTGCAGTTCTGTGAAGTGTGCAGCCATTTCTGTTCACATGGCAGCACGGGAAAGTTAAAACGTGCGTAGAAGAGGATAGCACAAGCCACAAGGGGAATATCATCGGCTGGCACGCCACACCGAAAAGTCTGAACCAGGTAAAATAGATGAGAGGTCTGCTGCATCCAGGATAATGATATGGACCAGCAGATCAGACGAAGTTCTGCTTGTCATACCTTGGAATGTCCGGTGATAACTGCAAACCAAGAAAAAAAAATCAAGGCATATTGGGATTTTTGTAAAGTTTCTCTCTTTTGCTCTCTGTCTACAGTGCACGAGAAAAACTTATTTACAGAATTGCTAAGAATGTAACGTACGACCGAAAAAAAAAAAATTGAACACCTTTTAGTTAGAAACACGAGTAGTGACTCAGAAACAAACTTTACATATGCATATAAAACTCTCATTGTCCCATAATATCAAAAACTTTAAAACTTTACATAGTTTTATTGCATTGACAGTATTTAAAACTTTACATACTTTTCTATCATTTATTTTCTATCTCCCCGAGATTGTATTTCTCCTTATGTGATTTGGGTTGGTGGTTGGGGTCAAATATTTTTTATTTCACATATTGTTCCAATTTTTATCATTTATGTATTATTTCCTTCCCTTGAAAGGTCCGTAGCAAAGCACGGGCATTGTACTAGTATATTTACAAGCTTGCTTTTTTATTTTATTTTTTATTATACTTGCAGCCATGTCAAAATTGGTCAAGAATACAATTTAAAAACATGTGGCCATTTCAAAGGTCGTTGGGCTAGATGGATGGACAATCCTGCTATCACAAAGAAAAGTCGTGTCCGTGTATTTACATGTTGTCTTTTGATATCATTATGTTGTACTAAATTTATATTTGTACCTTTTGGTGTTATTATCATGCCTATCAAGGAGGAGCCATGCTACTTGTTGTATGGATGATAAATTTTTTATATAACTAAATGAAGTGTTATTCAGTCATTTTGTGCATAGGGTTCATCGTCCTGCAAATGTCTTCTATGCTAATACATGTCAGATGGTTTATATGTATGAAAGCGTCTTATACGGTACGACATATAAGATGGTTACATACCAAGCGTCGCTTATTAAACACTATAAAAGACGGTTATACGTACACGTGTCTTATACGGTAGGATATATAAGATGGTTATATACAAAGCGTCTCTTATAAAATACTATAAGAGACGGTTATAGGCACGCAAATGTCTTATTCGGTAGGATATATAAGATGGTTGTACCTAGAAAACGTCGCATAAGCATGCTCATATGAGACGCTTTGCAAACATCTCATATGAACGATCTCTTTTGCGACACAAGTCATATGAGTCATTTCAAAACTATCTTAAATGATTAAAAAAAAGTCTCAAAAGTGCATTTCTGTACTAATCGTCATATACGTGGCTGACGCTTCGCAAGGGCAACTGAAGGCTAGTGCGTCCGGAGGCGTGCAGGCGACCCGGTTTGATGACCTGGCGGTCACATGAGGTAATGTACTCGAGAAACTTTTCCATGGCATGGAGTCCAAGACAACTGGATGTTAGCACGTTGGTTACTTGGTGGCGAAGTTGATTTGACCGGTGGAGACAGCTGGAGGTTAGCACGTTGGTTACTTGGTGGCGAAGTTGATTTGACCGGCAGAGACAGCTGGAGGTTAGCACGTTGGTTACTTGGTGGCAAAGTTGATTTGACCGGTGGGCCTAGGCGTGGGCTGACGACCGAGGAAACTGCGAAGTCATTTCCGAAAAGAATATGTGAAGAATATTTATCTACGGGAGTGTGTTGTTTAGCGCGTGAGTTGTACACTACTCATCCTCAAATGAAGGATGGAGATGGGCTCTATGGTTTAGGACATCTCACCCTTGGGCTATAAATTGAGGGGAGGGGAGCAACTCCTTATCCCCATAGAGCTGAAAAATTTAGAAATAGAGAGGGTGGGTTGAGTGTGCTGTGGGTGGTACCTAGAGTGCTTGTAATCCCCGACTTCTATGCAATGAAATCCTTCTTCTCCATGAACATCTTGTGTTGATTTGCTCATAGTTCTTCTTGCTTTCGTTTTTTTCTTTTTGGAGCTCTTATTTGTAGAGGAATTTTGGTATTTTTTGCTAGTTCTTGGTGTTCTTTGTGAATTTTGGTGATTTTGATGATTTTCCTTAGTCTCATCCCCTACCTTCTACTTCTACTCAGCTCTCACCTTATACTTCTAGGTTCTCACCTATAGAATCTGATTCGCTTGGTGGCTCTAATCCTACCTCTCCTACTCCCAAGGTAGAGGCCATTTCTAGGGTTACTCATCACATCTAGAAAGACCATCCCCTGTACAGATGGTCGGTGGTTTGAGCAAGAGGATTCTAACTTGATCGAAGTCTGGGCTTTCTCACATTTGCTTATCTGCTACTTTTGTTGCTTCCATTAAACCGAAGGACGTCACTCATGCTCTTTCTGATCCGATTAGGTGAATGTGATGCATGAAGAGCTAGAGAACATTGAGATAAACAAAGTGTGACAGCTTGTTGAACGCCCTAAAGGACATAATATATATAATATGTACTAAATGTGTGTTCAAGAATAAACAAAATGAGGATGGGGTAGTGGTTAGACATAAGGCTAGATTGGTCGATTAAGGTTACACTCAGATCGATGGGTTAGACTTCGATGAGACCTATGCTCCTGTGGCTAGACATGATTCCATCAGGATATTAGCGGCATTTATGACATCCAATGTGTTCAACCTGTATCAAATGTATGTCTGTAATGCCTTCCTGAATGGATATATTAAGTAGGAAGTATATGTGAAGCAACCTCTTGTGTTTTAGAATTCAAGTTATCCAAAACATGTATATAAGCTTGATAAGGATCTATATGGGCTAAAACAAGGTAGATCGGACCTTATTTACCCGTAGGGTTGACTCTGATTTTCTTCTAGTGCAAGTGTATGTTGATGACATTATCTTTGGTGGTTCTTCATCTGCTCTTCTTTATGAGTTCTCAGAGGTGATGAGTTCGGAATTTAAGATGAGTATGATGGGGGAGCTCAACTTCTTTCTCGATTTTCAGTTCAAACAAACACTAGAGAGAATTAGCCTTCCTTCACCAGAGCAAGTACACAGATCTATTGAGTTGGTTTGCCATGTCTAATAACAAGCTGATATCTACTCCGATGGCGACTAATGTTGCATTACGGCCCGATAAGAATGGTGAGCCAGTCAACAAGGAGTATCATAACATGATAGGCTCAATGCTTTACCTCACCTCTTCCCGGCCGGACATCTAGTTCACTGTCGTTTTGTGCCCACATTTAGGTCTCACCTAGAGTGACTCACCGTCAAGCTGTGAAGCGGATCATCCACTATCTCCGTGCGACTGCAGACTTTGGCCTTTGGTTTTCCGTCGCATCTTGTGTACCTCTCAGAGACTTTTCAAATGCAGACTTTGCTTGTTGTATGATAGATAGAATAGCACTTCTATTACTTGCCAATTCCTTGACATTTCTCTTGTTTCTTGGTCCTTAGGAAGCAGTCGAGTGTTGCGCAGTCCACTGCTGAGGCTGAGTATGTTGCCATTGTTGCATGTTGCAATCAAGTTGTTTGGCTCTGCAGCTCTGCTCTACCTTGAAGGACTTTGGGTTGGTTCACGCAAGTGTGCCAATTCTCTGTGATAACACCTCTGCAATTAACATTGTCAAAAACCAAGTGCAGCATTCTAGGACAAAACACATTGACCTGAGATATCAATTTTCTAGAGACCATGTGGAGATGGGTGATAATCTTTCAGTTCGTTGAGACCGATCGTCAGTTGGCTGATATCTTCACTCAGCCACTGGAGCTTGGGATACTTGTACTGTATGTAATATAATTTATCATTTCCATACATTAAATTCGGGCTTGCTTATATAATGTTGGTAGTCGACACTCTTCAAGTGGACTTCTGGCTTGTTTTGACATGAATCTCTCGTCTT
Organism: Raddia guianensis; assembly: GCA_036346415.1. NCBI lineage: Eukaryota > Viridiplantae > Streptophyta > Magnoliopsida > Poales > Poaceae > Raddia > Raddia guianensis. The sequence continues at coordinate 40,664,839 of CM070538.1, read as the reverse complement.
GTGCTCAGGTTGCTATCATGTGTGTCGGTGTCTAGGAATCGGGCTCCTAAAGAGCAGTGAGACCACGGACCGGCAGACGAATTTGTAGTAGGTATGAGACCCAACGACCACCCTTCTCAGCAGCTCGGGGCGGCGGCCAAGCCTACGAGGGCTAAGGCCGCGCTGACTTCCCGGACAAGGGTCTGGTGCGACTTGACGATCCGGGTACAGATCCTTCGCACAGTGGGAAGAAGAGAGAAAACAATACAAACCGTGAAGACACAAGTGGTTTACCCTGGTTCGAGCCCCCACTGCCGGGTAATAGCTCTACTCCAGTCTTGTTGATTATATGGTGGAAATCAGTACAGAGGTGCCGAGACCGGGCTTGGAGGCGCCGGTTCCGAGCTTACAGTCGTGGCGACTAAGGACTAGAACTACTTGCTAAGGAAGTTTCGGATGCGGGTGTTGCTTGGGCTTGAGTCATATGGAATTGGATCGGGGGTCCCTTCGAATGTCTAGGAATCCTCCTTTTATAGGCGCGGCGGGTCGCCCGAAGCCGATGCGGCGGGCCCCGCGCCAGCCTTTGCTTTAGTGGCGAGGCTCTTGTCTCTTTCTAGGGTCCTGTCGGGTCTCGAGCCTGCAGGGAGAAGCTGGTCAGGTTAGTACTGTGCACGTGTTTGTCTCGAGGTGCCTATTCGGGGAGAAAACTTCTTTAGGGAGAAAGCACTTTCCCTTTTTCCCCGATATAGCCTTGACTGAACCGAGCCAGCCCCGCGCCATCCGTTGGGGGCGTCGCGTAGCGTAACAACCATCCGCTGCCTGCCAAAGAAGGCAAACGACCAGATGAGCTGCGGGTTCCTGGGGAGACACAGTTTGTTCCGGTCAAGGCCGGAGAAAGTACGGTAGGCCATGACAATTGTCGCCACCTGCCCACGGGTGAGCGGATCACCCGAGGGACCTTCTCCCGGGCTAAGGGATAGCCCGGGAGGCACATGGTGCCGCATGGTTTGACTTGGTCAAGCCTGGGGCAGCCACAGGTGCGTTAGGCGGCTCCTTTAGTATGGCCAGGAATAGCCCTCAAGGTCCTACTTCGATGAGACGCCCAGGGCCGGCTCTAGGCCTAGGCGAGAGGGGCGACCGCCTAGGGCCCAGCCGGAGGGAGGCCCACTACCTAGGTATGCAGGCACAGCCTATGGGCCATGTCCATCCGTCCAAGCGCAGGTGGCACGTTGCGCTAATCAATTGATTTGCACAGTGATTAGCGAAGAGCGAAGCGAAACGTCGTGGCTGCGCGTACGTCGATCGACTATTCGACTCGCGATTCGCGAACAGGTACCAACTGCTGACGCCCGACGCCTCAACGGCGCCGCCGGCCGCTGCAGAGGCGCGATCGTGCGGCTCGTGCCTGTCGCCTGTGCAACGTCGACGCCCACGGCCGGACGGCCGACTCCGGCACAACGGCACTCCGCCACTCGTCGTCAGTCGTCCTGTGATCCCAGGAAAGGTACATCCATGATCTTTGATCTATCATCTATGAACCTGTTTATCACTAATTGATCAATCCGCCATTAGAGATTCAACATTAGTCCATTCATCAATTGCTATTTGCTAATTGCTTATTTCATTAATCAATAATCATTTTTTCTTAGCATGTTAGATTGATAGCGTTTTAAATTTTTACTTTCAGATTCCTGAGACTGTAGCCTCAGCTGAAAGAAGTTTCTCAAAATTGAAACTACTGCAAAATTGTTTGCGGTCAACTATGCTACAGGAAAGATTGAATGGCTTGGCTATGTGCTGCATTGAGAAGGATGTCTTGGATAACATTGATCTCGATATTGTCCTTAATGATTTCGCATCAAGAAATGTCCGAAGGAGTTTTTTTACGAAGAACAGAAGCATTATTATCGGTGGAGTCATTGAAGTTTGGTTCTTATTTGAGGTAATCATACTAGTTTCATTTTGCTTTCTCTTTTAGTTTGTAGTATCGACATTGTTTTTTAAGAATTATGTACATGTTAGTACGTTATTAGTAAAACTATTTGCCCTATCAATTATCAAGTTACAAATGAAAATAATATTTCATCCAATTGCCCAAAGCTAAAGGGCCCATAGTCTTCTGTTCGCCCGAGGGCCCCCAAAACCCTAGAGTCGGCCATGGAGACGCCTATGACTCTTCCTGGAGTTTCTTGTAAGGCGAGCGCTAGGCGTCGGACGTCCGACGCCTGGCGCTCGGGCCGGACCTGCCAGGGCCATCCGATAAATTGCACCGCGCCAATCCGAGCGCTCGCACGCACCCACGTCCCTGCGTTCCCAGACAGCTAGCTAGCAAGTGCGTTTGATTAAACTTCCGATTAAACTTTCGATTTTTGTATAAAATTCAAACAGTGTTCAAAATGCGTGGAATAAATTTCATAATTCTTCTAAAATCGAGCGCAACCCATTTTAAATACTTTTTGAATTTTTTCACTTTTTTATTTTTTTAATGTGAAACTAGGAGAAGGTACTTATGAAACTTACATCTATACTAGCGAAACTTGGCCGTGTGCTGATAAAACTTGGCCGTGTGCTGATGAAACCTGATGAAACTTAGATGAAACTTCGATGTAACCTGATGAAAATTGGATGAAACCTATTGAAACTTGATGAAACTTGGATTGATCCGATGAAACTTGAAGAAACTTGTATGAGACTTGTTGAAACTTGATGAAATTTGCATTAAACCTGATGAAACTTGGCAGTTCGACAAGTTTAACGAATATGAAAACCAAGTTTCAGTAGACGAAACCCAAGTTTCACTAGATAAGTTTGAAGATTTATATAGCAACAAACATCTTGTTTTGTTCGTAAAAATACGAGGAACACGTTGGCGCAAACGGTTTGTGGATTGGAACACCCAGTCAAAAAATATGGTCACCGAAAGAAAAAAAATGTCGTGGGCCCCACTGCATGCCAAGACAAGATCAGCTCCCTCCTCATGATTCGCGCGCGCCGCGCCGAGGTCGGACGCCCGGCCTTCTGGCGTAAGCCTTCTGGCGGCGTGGCGTCGGACGTCCGACGCCTAGCTCTCAGGCCGGACCTGCCAGGGCCATCCGATAAATTGCACCGCGCCAATCCGAGCGCTCGCACGCGTCCACATCCCTACGTTCCTAGACAGCTAGCTAGCAAGTGCGTTTAATTAAACTTCCGATTAAACTTTCGATTTTTGTATAAAATTCAAACAGTGTTCAAAATGCGTGGAATAAATTTCATAATTCTTCTAAAATCGAGAGCAACCCATTTTAAATACTTTTTGAATTTTTGAATTTTTTCACTCTTTCAATTTTTTTGATATGAAATTAGGACAAGGTACTTATGAAACTTACAACTATACTAACGAAACTTGATCGTGTGCTGATGAAACTTGACCGTGTGCTGATGAAACCTGGATGAAACCTCGATGTAATCTGATGAAACTTGGATGAAACCTATTGAAACTTAATGAAACTTGGATTGATCTGATGAAACTTGAAGAAACTTGTATGAGACCTGTTAAAACTTGATGAAATTTGCATTAAACCTGATGAAACTTGGCAGTTCGGCAAGTTTAACGAATATGAAAACCAAGTTTGAGTAGGCGAAACCCAAGTTTCACCAGATAAGTTTAAAGATTTATATAGCAACACACATCTTGTTTTGTTTATAAAAATACGAGGAACACGTTGACGCAAACGGTTTGTGGATTGGAATACCCAGTCAAAAAATATGATCACCAGAAGAAAAAATGTCATGGGCCCCACTGCATGCCAGCAGAGTACAACTCCCCTCTCGCAGTTCTCGCGCCGCGTCAGCGAGACCGGACGCGCCGGGCAGCCGACCTTGCGAGCGTAAGCCTTTCCGCTCTTGTAAACAAAAAGTTGCAAGTTCCTCCATTCCGTAAAACACAAACTGACAACTTTTAGGCAGGGACAAACACAGAGAGGAGGCTGATTGAAGCTGATTAGGCCAGGCACTTTGTTTCTCTTCATTCCATAAGACGGAAACTGACATATGCTTAGATTAGACAGAGGCATCAGAAACAGAATGGAAGGAAGCTACTTGGAGACAAGCACTATCAATCATGATAGGCACACACGTTGACAGCTGATTAGCAACGCAAGCTCACCGTCGATGAAGGTGGCCGAACTGAAGTAGATACCTGTTAATCTGTTACGTGCATGCACAGCGATCGATGCGCACGTCGACGGCAAGTGTTTCGCCGGAAACCAGCTCCTCCGGCACCAGCAAGACCATGCTCCAGCCTTTGCCGCGCGAAGGCGCCGGCGCCTCGCCGGACAGAGTGCTGCTCGTCACCGGCGAGGTCATCATGGACAGGAGGTCCTTGTCCTTGTCCTCCGGCCGATCAGGCTCCGCGGACATCTTGCACCAGAACTTGGGCGCGGCGGCGCCGCCGTCCGGCCTGACGCACACCAGCGAAACTGTCGTGCCAGCGCCGCCGCCGGGCGACGCCGCGGTCGTCCACTACACGAGGAACAGGGTCCGGTCTTCTTCCCCGGCGAGGGCGTGCCAGCGGTGGGACAGCGGCAGCCTGAGCTTCCAGGGGCGGCCGTAGCGGATCTTGGTGGCGGGGCGGGAGTGGTCGGCGCCTACGTGGTCGGCGAGCGCCGGCGAGGGGCCGAGGAAGGCGCAGCCGGGCTCTGGGAAGGAGCACGGCGCGCAGGGGCACACCAGCGCGTGCTCCCTGCCCTTGTGGTACACCATCCAGCTCTCGCAGCCGAACCTCCTGTAGACGCAGGGAACCTTGCCGGCAGCGAGCAGGGCGTCCAGCGTCGCGCGGATGTATGCGCCGCCGCCGGCGCAGAGCTGCGCGTGGCTGCCGCGGCAGTCACCGCACACGGCGTGCCCCGCCGCGCACTGAGATTACACAAAGGAGGGTGAGGTGCTAGATGCGCAAAAAAAAACAAATCTTTTTACCGGCTTGGTGACATGTAACTGGTCTTTAATTTTGTCATTCGCCTTCTAGAAATTAGTTACCAGTAGCAAACTAGCGATTATAAACAACATAGACATTAAATTATTTCAAGTTAACTAAACCTTACAAATGCCAGTTGCGAATTGAAGGTTCGGATTGTCATTTTTCCTCTTTCAGTTGACAAAATTTGATCAAACATCAACAAGACATAATAGCAATTGGCTCATGTAATTTTAAGGCATTGGGACAAGATCAAGTACTTTGGAGCACAAAACAATAAATAATAAAGTATTTTGGACATGTGAGAAAAATATCATATATGAATGGTATTGGATAATGCGTACATTGAATAGTGATATAGGAATAGTAAAAAGTAAATGCAAAGAGAAAGAAAAAAAGAACAAAAATATAGTAGTGTTAGAGCATCCCTAGCCGCTAGTGTTTTAAGGGTGGGATAGAGGACTACTGGGATGCTCTTAGAATAGTGATGGACAATATATTAACACTGTAGTGAATAATGGTATAGGACAATGAATAGTAATTAATGCAAAGAGAAAGAAAAAAAAATGTAGCAGTGAATGAATAGTGGTGGATAATATCTCAAATTCTCGACACTGTAAGTAACACTGTAGATGGATAGAGAGGCAAGCGTTGGAAATGATTCCAAACTAAAAAAGCATGCAACTGCTGCTATCTTTGCAAATCCATCAATATTATTTTATGGCACTGCATAGCAAAGAGCAAGATCAAAGGGGAGGAAGAAAAAGAATCCATCTTTGCATCTGCCTCACCTCGAACGCAGGAGGCTTGAGGGGGAGGAGGCACGCGTTGCAATGCATCAGCTCCACCTCCATCCTCACGTCGATCAGCAGGCCGGTCATGGCTCCCATCGACACCATGGCCGCCTCCTCGCCTTCCACTCGCAGGTTCATCACTTCTCCTTCCTCCCGCTGCTCCTTCTGCTGCTCTACAAGTTCTTGTTTCACCTGGACGACGACGGGGGCGGCCTGCGCGGCCCTCGCCTTCTTGCCGGCGTGCTCGGCGCCGGCGCTCGCCGCCGGACCCCTCTTGCTCCGGTCGGCCATCTCCACCTTTTGAGTGCTGGTTCAGGTGGCAGCCAAAAGGACGAAGAATAAGCGCGTTGGTGATTGGGTGGGACTACTTCTTGCAACCAGGCAACCAGTCCTAGCGACCTAGCCAAAAAGAAGATACCCAGGACCAGGGCTATACATGGGAAAATAATTACAGCAGTAAAAAGTAATAAGGTGGCCCCTCAACTATTTCCGAACTTAATACCAGTGTTTGACTAGTCTCCCAATTATAAAAGCTGATTTGACTAGTTCTTTCACCGGTCAATAGGATGATTTGCATATGTGGCATGTGTCAACGCCATGTGGCTAACACGTCGTCTCTTCGAATTTCTTCTTCCATTAAATTTGATCAAGTTTAAATTTTAAGCTTTAAAGTCTAATTAAGTTTCACCTTTAAGTTTTCAATTGATAGGGCACTTTATCCAATCAACTTGAATCAAATAAAAAACAAAGCATCATTAGATTTAAAATAAATTTAAATTTTAAAAAAATTGAATATAATCAAATTTTGATTTTTAAAAAGTTGAATAGTCCACTTAACTTTTATTAAATTCAATTTTTGAAATTTTGATTAAATTTGAACCTCTTTGCTTTGAGTGAATTCAACTTTTAAAATTTAAATTTTGCTGGAATTTCAAAATATATTCAAAATATTTGATTCAAATTTTAAAGTTTGGTCAATTTTAACATATAAGGTTCTAAACTTGGTCAAAGTTGAAAGTTCAAAATTTTAACTCGGTCAAATTAAGATGGAAGCCCTGAGTGAGAGAGTGAGAGATGTAGAGAGGACGTGGCAGCCACATCAACATGCGAAACCACCCTGTTGACCGATCAAAGGAACTGTTAAGTCTGGTTTTAAAAATTGGGGGACTGGTCAAACCCCGATATTGAGTTTAGGGACCAAATTGGTTCAACGAGAATAGTTGAGAGACCAATTTGATACTTTTTACAAATATTTTTGTGGCGCCCAGTGCCTAGCAGTCTTGCACTGCGGCACCCCTTTTTCTCTCTATCTCTGTCCTCCTCTATATCTATCTGAACTCCCCCTCTATCCCTCCCTGAGTGTCATGATGGCATCTGGTACCATAAAATTCCTTCGTAAAAAAAAAGCCCTTAAAAAATACTACCTCCGTCGCAAAATAAGTATGGTGGCTTTGGAGAATCTAAGGATAAGGGTATGTAGATAGGAATATAGAGTACTTTACAATGGTGGAAGAGAAGTCTATGTGCAATTTGCAATGATGAAGGGGAATCTAGCAGTACAATGCCCTTAAAACTACATTTATTTTGGGACAAATTTGGATCCTAAAACTACACTTATTTTAGGAAAGAGGGAATATCAATAAGAAATCTATCTAATTCAATGAAATTATTTATTATGTCATCCTTTCGACAAACTTGTCCTATTTGTTGGTCTCTCAAAACTCTCCGTGTGGTATAATAAAAAATATAGGGTGTGTAAATCTCTACTGTCATCTGCACCTTTGCTCGCGATGCGACATGTCATAGCATGTAGCATGAATCATATAAGGCGAAAGGAACGTGTCTAATCATCTCGAGATGTATAATTGGTTCTCTCATAATCTCGACGGTTGAATTTTATTTTCTCATATATAACAAAACATGGGCTTTGGCTTAGGGATGCAAATGGGTCGGCCCTAGTACTACAAGAATGCAGATTGTTTTCATCAGCCTGGTACTGATGTAAATAAGACAAAACTGATGTAAATATTTCTTGTTGGCCCCTTGCCGGCAGCTGGGATGCTGACGTGGCACTTATTTACATCAACTTATGGCTGATGTAAATATGTTCCACATCAGCCGCAGGGTGCTTGTTCTAGCCACGTTGGCACTTATTTACAACAGTCAGAAACTGATGTAAATAATCTTCACGTCAGCATATGTTGTTGTCGCACTTATTTGCATCAGCTTTGGCTGATGTAAATAATTCAAAAATTCAGCAGTATTTTTACTGATTTATTGCAATTTTAAATACATTTCATAACATTAATTCACAGCTTACAATATCCACAATTCACAGCTCATAACATACATAATTCATATCTATCCATACATGACATCGATCATACAAGCAATTCACACGTAAACAACCATAATCCTCACATATAAAGTTCGCAAATCCCCAAATCCATATAGTAGTAACACAAGACGACAATTTAACAAAAGAGTGCAATAACTTCATACATAAGCCACGTACGGCATACAATTTGCAATATCACAAATGTAACAAAAGACTTCAATTTGGAGGAGTGGCGTCCTGAGGAGTACCGGCGAAGCGATGACCACTACCGGCATCACCTCCAGAAGCAAGGACGATGCCAACTGAGGGAGAACTTCTCGTCGAAGCATTGTTGCCTAAACCAACGTCTGGATTGTCGATTTGATGATTACCTTCAACACCGGCATCAGGAAGGGGAGTGGGAGGAGCTGGCTGTGCAAAGATCGGTGGAGGTGGAAGCGGGGGGACATCCAACGGCGTTCCAAACTGTCGCGTCATGTATGCCTATAAATAACATAAGTATTGTATTATTATCTAAAATACGCAAATAATGCATTAGTAGATAGAATTATATATTGAAATGAAACTAACAATTATGGTCTAATGTCAACTATATATTTGTTGTTTTACTCTAAATGTCTAACTATATATCTAAAATACGCAAGCAATACATGTCTAAGTATTAATTCGTTACTTTACTTTAAATGGTCCAATGCACAAATATGGAATAAACTATATTCGAAGCAGACATATTACAATATGGAAAAAACTCTTACTTAAAGAGTTGCTTGTTGTTGTGCCTGCCATAACATCATATATTCTTGTTGCTTCTTTAACTGCTCAACTAGCTCAGCCTCACGGGTTGCACGTTGCCTTAGTTCTACCTCTAGGCGAGTCTCACGATCACTTGTCCCTCCAACATGTGAAACATCAATCGACCTTACCGAAGCCAAGATAGCGCCTGTATCCACATGCGAAACATGAGAATGGCTGTGATTTCTATTCTTCCTTGAAGCAACCACACTGAGAAGTGTCTTTGGGTGGTCAGTGCCACTGCTCCTGCTTGCAATGAACTGAACAAGGCCATGAATGCAGTGCTGGAGATGACTATAGGGTACTTCTTGGTGAGCTTCCCTTGCAGCAGCATCCAGAAGGCAAAGGTGATGCGGTTCAAGTGCAGCAAACCCAAGCCTAGCATCCATCTGGCCTTGCTGATGCTATTGGTAGCACTACCATTTGCAGTGTGTTCTTGAAAGGATGATGGTGTGTGAGCTAATAAGGCAGCACCCTTGTACAGGCCCAGCCGTCTCGCACCACCAACAGATGTGTGTGTCCCTATGATCTTCACCAGCGCTGCTTTGCTCCTCACATTAACTGTTTCCAACCTACTTGTCCAACAATTGATTTGTTTGACCGAGTCGTAGTTACCACTTACAAATGAATGGGCAGTGGCCCTGCCAGTGTTTCAAAAAAAAAAAAGGAGGTGGCAGTTACCACCTACAATCTCTTTAGACTTGATTGTAACATTAGGGAATTAATTGTTTAGTAAAATAATCTGAATAGCATCTTGTTTATTTCATACTTTCATTTGGTTAGAATTTGGGAGATAGATGCTCAATAAACCAACTATTTCTCCAACATACTCTTAGTTTAACCACATTTTGTTGTACAACTGCAGCATGTAGGGATTAATGTCTGTAGTTCTTTGAAATTTATTTTATAGATGAGACTATTCACTTATTGGCCATAGTTTGGAAGTGGCTTTAGAATCCTGAACTGCTGTGGTTATCTACAGTCTGAAAATACAGTGCTTTTAAGTCTGCACGAACTTTCCGCTAAAAAGGGCTGCATTGAACAGCTATTAACGCGAAATGAAATATATAACAAGAAATTGATTTGAGAGGGAAAGCAACCAAGAAGGTGAACACCGGAGTCGAATGTTGCGGTCAGCGTTGCAGTGTTGTAGCTCATTCATAGGAAGAATAGATACCGGGCAGCCAGTGCGCTATATATATAAAACAAAAAGGAGAAATGCTCAAATCAGAAATTCAAATACTCGTTTTTTCTATTGCAGTTAGCAAGAGCAAGCAAGTATACCCAAGCAATGTGCTCATGAACAAGTAGCCAAAGATCTCCTTTGTAAATTGCTGTCTTGCATTCCCCAGAGCTGCAAAACTGGCATAAAACTAGCTAGGGACTGTGGCTACTACAAATTTTGTACAGAGCGGGACATATTTCACAGGATGATCAGATAAAAAAAGGGGGAGCGCTCGGTCCGGACCAGCCCAGGCCGTCCAATCCTTGGCACCGCTCCAATCCTACGCGTTTCATGCGCCCGCATCGGTGCACGCGCGTTCCAGGCAGGCGCCAGAGTTGTTAGTCGTCCTTTGATTAAACTTCAAATTAAACTTCTGATTTTTTAATAAAATTCAAACAGTGTTCAAAATGCGTGGAATAAATTTCATAATTCTTCTTAAATCGAGAGCAACCTATTTTAAATACTTTTTGAATTTTTGAATTTTTTTTCAATTTTTCAATTTTTTTCATGTGAACTAGGAGAAGGCACTTATGAAACTTATATCTATATTAGCGAAACTTGGCTGTGTGCTGATGAAACTTGACCGTGTTCTGATGAAACCTGATGGAACTTAGATGAAACATCGATGTAACCTGATGAAACATGGATGAAACCTGTTGAAACTTGTATTGACCTGATGAAACTTGAAGAAACTTGTATGAGACCTGTTGAAACTTGATGAAACTTGTATTAAACCTGATGAAACTTGACAGTTCGGCAAGTTTGACGAATATGAAAGCCAAGTTTCAGTAGCCCAAGTTTCACCAGGTAAGTTTGAAGAGTTATATGGAAACATATATCTTGTTTTGTTCGAAAAAATACGAGGAACACGTTGGCGCAAACGGTTTGTGGATTGGAGCACCCAGTCAAAAATTATGGTCATCGAAAGAAAAAAATGTCCGTGGGCCCCACCCTGCATGCGCACAGTGCCCCCCTCCCCCCGCGTTACGTGCGCGCTGCGCGGGAGTCCGGAGGCGCCGGACTCCCGCACTGTAGCATTTCCATAAAAAAAGGCACTCAAGCCGCCATGTCCAGAGACTATACACAGGAGTACAATCCAAACAGGCAGCGCTTACCAAAACTCGGTGACCAACAAAGGCGTGGCGTGTGTGTGGTTGCAGGTGGTGTGAGTGCGGCGGCGGCGGTGAGGGTGGCGGGAGGGAGGCTGTGGGAACCCTAAGGCTGATGCGTATTTGGGGATGGATAGGGGGCTAAGTAATAAGCTATGCAAATATATTTACATTAGCCTATTTACATCAGCGGACTGATGTCAATAGTCCATTTACATCAGCTTGGCTGTTGTAAATAGTACGAGAAAATTTTTAAAACCTACCGCGGGCCTGCTTGGTGTATTTACATCAGCCTGGCGGATGTAAATAGCCTTATTTACATCAGCTATGTATTAACCCAACTCGGTATTCTTAAAAAAAGAGGGAAGCAGAACCAAGTCAAGATGATATGGGTCGCCCCTTCTTCTTGCGCCAAATATCTTACCATTTCCGAAGGAACTGGAGCTACATTTCTTTTCAGCCTGGCTGACGTAAATAGCCTTATTTATATCAGCCCAAAGAAACTAATGTAAATAGGCTCGTATTTACATCCGTTCTATGGAAGCTGATGTAAATATTTTTGGCTGATGAAAACAATTTGGATTCTTGTAGTGTAGTGTCACCTTTGGCCCTCCCTAGTTCATTTATTTGTACTAAATATATTAGAAATCAAGTTTTGAGTACAAACAAATGAACTAGTGAGGACCAAAGATGACCCTAGGGTCGACCCATTTGCATCCCTACTTTGGCTAGGTATTCGCAACATTATTTCTATGACTTAATGTATTACCTGCAATCTGGGAGAAGACATTGAACATATCAGCTTCTTATGCCGAATTCCTGTGTCATTTTGGGAGAACTTGCGTAAGCTACTACCCGATGTACAAATACCTTTATGGTCTGTTGAACTTGGGACCCCTATTGCTCAGTGGATGCTTGGTTCATCTTGGGTGTTTGCTCATCCATGTGCTGGGGATGCTAGAGTTATGGCGGCGACAAAACATGCTCCTCTTCCAAGAATGATCTGAAAGTATAGAGGGTTTGGCTAACAAAGTTAAACACTCCTATTTGGAAATTTTGAAATGGCGGGAAACAAGGATGATTAAATCAAAACACTATCAAAGCAACAAATTTATCCCGAGGAATCGATATGCCTTGTTGATGCTACTTTGGATGCAGTAACGAAAGGCGCTTTTGGAGCAGTAGTGATTCGACTACCAAGTCTACAAATAACAACAATCTAAATAAAAAATTTGGGTATGCAGATGGATGTTGAAGCTGTGGAAGCTATGGCGCTTGCGGAAACTATTAACTATGCTATGAATTTCGCGGAAATGGTGAGATTTCTTTCAAATCTTGTCCAGAAGCTTACCTCTGATGAGTTGGACCGCTCACCCATTGCTGTTTTGATTATGGAGCTTCGATACAAGATGAAGTTTCCGGCGCTGGTAACTAGATTCTATAAGCGTACGACGAACAATCTAGCTCATGTGGTTGCTCATTGGGTGCGAGAGAGCAATATCGAAGGGGAGTGGCATGCCGACGTCAATGACTGCTTACCTGATGAACTCACTAGAAGATTGAGGTTTCCCGCTTGTAGCTGGGCTAGAGCATCAAGCAGTCACTATTACGCCAATAGACCTTATAATACTAATGTAATCTCTTCTTGCAATGCTGGCCCAATCCCCTGATCGTTAAAGCCCATGCTTCACACTAAAAAAAAATGTGTTGGGATGGGCCTATGTGGCGCTGCTGGCCGTCCATCAGGCGAAACCGATGGCTGGGAAGACGCGTCGACGTAGCCAGCGTGAGGAGGCCGGAATACGTTTAGCTACGGGTTATAAGTGAGGTAGAAATTGTTACAGTTAGTTATCCTTAATCATTTAAGGGATAATTAATTAATGGTTAAAAAGGAAATTATCTTTCTCTCTCTGGTAACGAACATAAAAAGTAAGGAGCAGTTCGTTCGCATCGCACGGAAGGAGGGAGAAGACGCGCCTCGTCCAACCGACGCTACTCAACGGACGAACGCAACGATCAGTGAACCAACGCAACCATTGGCAAAAGAAACGTGATGTTTCACCTTGTATAAAAGGGGAAGAACGCCCCATTGTAATGTTCTGTTTGATCAATCAACAAAGCAAACAAACTTCATTCTTAACACGTTATCAGCGATAGACTCTGCCCTGAGAGAAGGCATATTATTTAATTTTCTTGAAGAAAATTAATGGCAATACATGTTTTACATATAGGAGATGGCTAATTTAAACAAAAAGGAATTTGCCGAACTTAACATCGATGGTAGTAATTACCTAACATGGTCAATGGATGTTTAGATCAATCTTGCTGCCCGTAATATTAGTGCGACTATAGAAGCTCCTGTTGAGAACGCACCAGCCATTCCGGCACATTATAAATATGCAGCATTACAGTACTTACGCCATCATATTCATCCCGACTTAAAATCTGAATATATGATGGAAGAAGATCCCTTAGTGCTTTGGAACTACCTGAAGGAGAGATATGATCAACAACGATCAGTTATATTACCGAAGCACAAAGGGAATGGATCCTTTTACGGTTCCAAGATTTCAAAACTGTAGCTGCATATAACTCTGCATTACATAAAATAATCTCTAAATTAAAATTTTGTAATAAAGAGATTACCGATGCAGAGAAAATTGACAAAACCCTATGTACTTTCCATCCCTCTATGCTGATACTTCAGCAGCAGTATCGTCAGTATAATTATGAAAAATACTCTGAGTTAATTTATACTCTGCTCCAAGCAGAAAAACATGACGAGTTGCTTATGAAAAATCATAACAATCGTCCGACCGGTTCAATGCCGGTACTTGAAGCACATGCAAATACTCAGAGGAATGGCAACAGCCATTTTAAAAATAAAGGGAAATGGAAGAAAAATAGGGGACGTCAAAATAATGGAATGGATAAAAGGAATTCTTTTTCTATAAAGGATCAGGGCAACAAAGATCAAATTTGCTTTAGGTGTGGTACTAAGGGACATTAGTCTCGCAAATGTCGTACTCCTAAGCATTTGGTTGAATTATATCTTAAATCCATTGGAAAAGGCAATCAACCGCGCGAAGAGAAGCCTGAAGCTCACTTTGCTACAACGCCTGAAGCGACTACAAGTGTTGGAATACCAGATCTTCTTCCAAGTCTTGATGAGAAGAATGGTATCATTAATACCGATGGTATTATGGATACCAAAGACATGATCGTGGAATTCCAATCTCAAGATCTGTTTGGTGACACCATTTAGTGTGTCATTACCAAATTTATGTATCAGCCTACCTACAATGTAATAAGTAGCTTAAGTTCATATAGAACTACCTACTATGTAATAAGTAATTTAAGTTCCTGTAGAACTTTGCTCATAGAGAGCATCTACCATTTATGTAAAACAATATATGTATTGTCTATGTACTAGATAAATTTTATATTAATTCCTATAGAATTAATATCTTGTCTATCATTGATTATAGATCATTGTACGAAGGTCAGATGGAGAAAGAGCTTTGTCTCGTGGATAGCTGTACCACTAATACTATTTTAAGGGAAACTAAATATTTCCAAACTCTTACTAAAAGAAAAGGAAATATTAAAACCATCGCCGGAAGCGATGCGTTTATTATCGGTTCTGGAAGAGCCATAGTTGTTCTCCCTATGGGTACTGAAATAATAATTGAGGATGCACTTTTGTATCTTGAATCTAAACGTCCCTATTAAGTTTTAAAGATATTCGCACCAATGGTTTCCATGTGGAGACCAGTAGTGAGAGTGGAAAAGAATTTCTGCTCTTAACTAAAAATTATGGATGCGAAAAACAAGTGGTTGAAAAGCTTCCTTCTCTTTCATCTGATTTGTACTACACGCATATCAAACCCGAACCATATGTTGCGTTAAAAACCATCTTTAAAATTCTTGACAAGTTCAAGATTTGGCATGACCGCCTTGGTCATCCAGGTTGGGTATGATGCGTAAAATCGTACAAAGTTCTGTTGGCCATAATATCAAAGGTTCTGATTTCCCGAAACCTGAAGATTTTATGTGCATTCCTTGCGCAAAAGGGAAATTAATTTTAAGGTCATCATACCTTAAAGTGAAAAATGAACCACTGAATTTCTTAGAAAGAATTCAGGGTGATA
Source organism: Raddia guianensis (assembly GCA_036346415.1). Lineage (NCBI taxonomy): Eukaryota > Viridiplantae > Streptophyta > Magnoliopsida > Poales > Poaceae > Raddia > Raddia guianensis. The sequence goes on along the minus strand of CM070538.1, from coordinate 40,649,500 downwards.
TATGTGGACCTATACAACCCTTATCAGGGCCATTTCGTTATTTTATGGTACTCATTGATGCATCTACAAGGTGGTCTCATGTAGCTTTCTTGTCTACAAGAAACCATGCTTTTGCTAAATTAATTGCCCAAATCATCAAATTAAGAGCCAACTTTCCTGAAGAAAAGATTAAAAACATTCGTTTGGATAATGCTGCTGAATTTAGTTCAAAAGCATTTAATAATTATTGCATGGCTCTGGGTATTAATGTAGAGCATTCAGTACCTTATGTCCACACTCAAAATGGTTTAGTTGATAAAAAGGATTAAGCTCATTGCTAGGCCTCTTTTACAGAACTGTACGCTACCAACCAGCTGTTGGGGCCATGCAGTTTTACATGCTGCCGCATTAATCCAAATCAGACCAACTGCATATCATACAGCTTCCCCATTACAAATGGTACGTGGAAATAAACCAAGTATTTCCCATCTCCGAAAATTCGGATGTGCTGTGTATGTACCAATTTCACCACCTCAGCGTACACAAATGGGTCCTCACCGAAAGTTGGGGATCTATGTGGGGTATAATTCTCCGTCAATAATAAAATACCTAGAGCCACTAACAGGATCATTTACGACTAAATACGCTGATTGTATCTTCGATGAAAATAATTTTCCGGCATTAGGGGGAGATAATAAGTACCACACAAAGAATGCCAGGAAATAAATTGGGATGTCGTGGGCATTCAATCTTTGGATCCACGTACTAATGAAACTGAACTGGAAGTTCAGAAGATTATAAATTTGCAATATATTGCAAATAATCTGCCAGATGCATTTACTGACCATAAGGGTGTAACTAAGTCGCATATACCTGCAGCTAATGCACCGGAGAGAGTGGAGGTACCTAGAAAAACCACTCCTACCCCTAATGTTAGAAAGAGGGGGAGAGCTCCGGTTGTAAGGGATTTAGTTTCGAAAAAGCGCTCAAGGAAACAAAAATCCCCTACAGATTTACCACCAAAGTCAGTAAATGATAACCAACCTGAAAAGGTAATGCAACTAGCAGTTGTAACTCGACCTGAAGTTGAGGATCCCAACAAGAATGTGCGCACAAATACAAATGTTGGGACATCGGAACACTTGAACTCTATTTTGGGAAATAAGGAGTTCGAAGATATAAATGAAGAAATCTCAATCCATTTTGTTAATTCAGGAGAATTATATAAAAGAAATGCTACAGTTGTCGACATTTATTTTGCTTCCAAAATTGCTAAAACCTTTCAGCTGGACCCTGAACCCAAGTCCATGGCTGAGTGCCAGAAGCGCTCAGATTGGGTCAAATGGAAGGAGGCAGTAGAAGCAGAATTGAGCTCGCTAAACAAAAGAGAGGTTTTTGGTCCTGTGATACCAACACCTCCTAATGTTTTCCCTGTAGGAAACAAATGGGTTTTCAACCGTAAAAGGAATGAAAATAATCAAGTGGTGAGATATAAAGCGAGGCTCGTACACAAGGGTTTATACAGCGACCCGGCATCGACTATGATGAGACATATTCTCCTGTTATGAATGGAATAATGTTCCGATATTTAATTTCACTGGCAGTAAATTTGAATTTGAAAATGCAGTTGATGGATGTAGTGACAGCATATTTATATGGGTCACTAGATTCGGATATATATATGAAAGTCCCTGAAGGGCTCAAATTACCGAATCCCAAAATTATTCGCAACATGTATTGCGTCAAATTGATTAAATCATTATATGGTTTAAAACAGTCGGGTAGAATGTGGTACAACCGACTAAGTGAATTCCTCCTGAAGAAGGGATACATTAATAGTGATGATTGTCCCTGTGTTTTTATTAAAAAATCATCGAAAGGATTTTGTATCATCTCTGTATATGTAGATGATCTTAATCTGATTGGAACCACATAGGAAATTAAGGAAGCTAGCAATCATCTTGTGACGGAGTTTGAAATGAAAGATTTGGGTAAAACCAAATTTTGCTTAGGCCAGCAGCTTCAGCACTTCCCTGAAGGAGTCCTTATTTACCAGTCTGCCTATATCCAGAAGATATTGGAGAAATTTAATATGGATAAAGCTCATCCATTAAAAACCCCTATGGTCGTAAGGTCACTCGATAGAGATAAAGATCCATTTAAACCGAGGAGTGATAATGAAGATATTTTGGGACCTGAAGTTCCATATCTTAGTGCAATTGGAGCACTAATGTACCTTGCAAATTGCACCCGACTGGATATTGCATTTGCAGTTAATTTATTAGCTAGGTTTAGCTCTGCACCAACCAAAAGACATTGCGCTCCTTATTTAGCTCTGAGTGGTGAGGTTAATATTTTGCAAACAAAGTCTTGCGAAAATTTAACTGACTTATTCACTAAGTCTTTACCTAATTCCTTGTTTCAAAAATATGTTTATGGAATAGGTATGAGACAATTGCGAAACTTGCAAAATTCAGGGGGAGCTCATCTCTAAATATAACCATATTTGTATTTGATAAATACACTATCCTTTTTACCCAAGGGGGAGTGTTACAGTTAATTATCCTTAATCATTTAAGGGATAATTAATTAATGGTTAAAAAGGAAATTATCTTTCTCTCTCTGGTAACGAACAGAAAAAGTAAGGAGCAGTTCGTTCGCATCGCACGGAAGGAGGGAGAAGACGTGCCTCGTCCAACCGACGCTACTCAACGGACGAACGCAACGATCAGTGAACCAACGCAACCGTTGGCAAAAAAAACGTGATGTTTCACCTTGTATAAAAGGGGAAGAACGCCCCACTGTAATGTTCTGTTTGATCAATCAATAAAGCAAACAAACTTCATTCTTAACAGAAATAAGATTTGCTGCAGGGATAAGGGCAAATTGCCGAACATGCCAGTAAATGAAGCACCAAACAAAAAAAATTAAAGAAAAAAGGCCTTCACGTTTATCCATATCTTCTCCATTATTTACCGCAATGCACAAATGCACCTGGCATGTTGTCACCTCAATTGCACTGTACATCCTGGCATGTGTAGAGCTCACGTTCACGTCATTTCATTTGATGGCAAGAGGACAAAGGTGAGGTTGCAACTTGGAAACATGGAGCAGTATACACCATCACGTCGTTTAACCGTGCGAGAGATGAGTTAATTTCTTGAGTTAATTTCTTATCTGTCATCGTCGAACTTCACGGTTCCTTATGTGACACTAAAAAAGTTTAACTTTCTTATTTGCCATCCATTTAAAATTCGATGTTTCATTTGCCACTCCCGCTTGTTTTATCGTTAAATTTGACTGATTTTCACTTAAATTTGATGGAATTCAACAAAATTTCATTTAAATTCATCAAAATTCAACATATTTTTTATTTAAATTCGACATAATGACAGAATTTAAAACCGTGTCGCGAGGTGGACGCCACGAGAATTTAGACAAAAGTTCAACAATGTGAAATGAAATTCAGTCATTATATCAAATTTAAATGAAATTCTGTTTAATTTTAATGAATTTAAATGAAAATCTGTCAAATCTAACATCAAAACTAACGGGAATGGCAAATGAGGCACTGAAGTTTGAAAGGATGGCAAACAAGGAAGTCAAATTTTTTCAATGGCAAAAAAGAAACTGCGAAGTTCGACGATGGCAAATAAGGAATGAACTCATAAAAGATTAATGCATGTTCGTTTTGGCTTGAATTTATTCAGCCAGGCTGTCCACACACAACATCTTCAGGTCAATTGTGATTTGAACATTTTGTACAAAGAGATTGTAATGACAGGGAAGAAAATAGATGAGATTTTTGTGTTCTCACTCCTATATTGGAAGCCAATTGTGATTTTACCCCTCTTTTTTCAGCTTTGTGATTTTGCCCCTGGTTTCTCAAATTGAAGATAATGTTTGCTCCTATTCTGTTAAGAGCACTTAACGGTGTCAATTATACATGTATATTTGCATATTTGCCCACACTTTTCTCACGACATTAAACGATGGAACATGGAAACATGGAGCAATAAATTTAGAGACTGACCTAAAAACTCAATTGCAGTGCTTTAAAGACTAAAATTGGTCCACCATAGTAAAATGATTCCCTTGCTGGCAATGTTTAATATAAATATGTTTTTGACACAAACTATTAATAAAATATTAGGAAAAGTGAAGATTTGGCCCATAAACTATGTCCGCTGAACCACTTTGGTCCCTAAACCTCAATACCGGACTTGTGAGACATCTCATTTAGCAAAACCAGATCAAATTAATCATTTGATCAGGTCAGTGGGCGGTTTTTAGGGTTTTTTGATTATATGGCATTCATGTTGGATTTTGCTGACTCGATGGCCACATGGCATCTATCTCATTGTCTTATCTCTCAGTTTCTCCCTCAAATATTTTTTTTTTGGAGAGAGATCGATAGATATTTTATTTGGTAAGAGTAGAGAGTTGAGTGCATTAATAATGAGGCAATGATGTGTCGGTTCATGTGTTCACCATGTGTGCTAAATCTGCATATTTGGGCATCATATTGGCAAGAAATCCATAATATTGCTGTTTTGACCGGTCAAAAGATTGGTTAAGCCCGGTTTTACTACATGAGGGACCTCACAAGTCCGGTATTGAGGTTCAGGGATCAGAGTGATCCAACGGGCATAGTTGAAGGACCAAATCGACACTTTTCCTAAATATTATACTTATATAAATTAAGGATAAGGAAAAATGGATTTCAACATATTTTATTACTTTGTGAGATAATTCAACGAGGTATTGATATAATTTTATGTTAAACCTTTTCTATTGATTAATGTTTGAAAAACTTAATATAAAGGCATTAGAATAGGAAAATGGTCCACAGATCGACTAAGGCGCCGGCGAGTTCCTAGATACCAGCAGCACATGAAGCACATATATAAATAATTGATATCTTCAGTGATAGTGCAATTTGGGACAGCCAACAAATAGGGAAAAAAGCCCAAGAACTACATGATTGTTGTTTTCTTGACTGCAACTATCTCAAATTTCAGTATAGATGACGGAACATCAAGGGGGCACATAAGCAACAAACTTCAGCAAATCCTTTAGCATCGTATAACTGATATTCTGTGGTTAGAACATAAATAAAACCTGTACAGTACAATATGATATGACCAAAATTTGAAATATATTAAGACATCACTGAGATGGATAAGCAAGCAGGCAAGGTAACCTGAGATTTATGGAAAAATTCATCCTTCCTATTCTCGGTATGCAAGAACTAACTAATCTCTGCTTAATTGATCTCTTCTGAATCCTTGCTAGTTGCTACATAAACCTACCTACATCAATAACTATGGAATTTAATAAAATAATCAATATTAGTTGGCAACACACTAATCTGTCATCATGGCTGATTAAGGGCATTATTCAAAAGTAAAAAATGAAATAAGGATTCAGAAGAACTTGAGCACATTTATCACCATGTCAATGTCCCTTCTGCTTGCAAGGATGGCCAAAAATTGAAGGTACAGATTGGAGGATTTGGAGCATGCAGACCCTTCCTAACCTCCTGGAATGTACATGTGCGAGTAGACCTCATGATTCATGAGTCACAAATTCACAATGAATTGAAAAAACAATGGGAAGAAAGCCAAATTCTGAAACAATAAAGGATAACCACCTGTACAGGCTTGCCGTCAAACAATCTAAGGGATCTGAACCATAAGCAGAAGGCGGCGGGGCGAGGGATGTCGCGAGAAAGGGAGTTGAGGAGAGGGAGGGCGGCGGGATGGGTTTAGGGGCAGGTTAGGGTTACTGGTTGTGTGTGTGGAGGGCAAAGGAAGGGCAATCGATCCTGCGCATTGAGTGAAATCGAATGGACTGGATTAAACGTTGATGACACCACCACCACCACCACCACCACCACCATAGAGTAGAGAGAGATATAGAGATATATCACCCACCTCTTCATTCTTCTCCTCTTCTCTTTGTCTAAACCCATCACTTGTGCCTAGTAGCTACCTTCTCCTTCTCTGCCCCAAGCCCAAAGCCCCAAAGAGACTAGTGTCCTGTGGCCCCCTCCACCCAGGACACCTCCACCTTCCCATGAAGTGTCGATGACGACCTTTCCCCCTTATTCTGCGATGGTTTTGAAAATGAAAATAGTGTGAGTGGCCCCTCCCTCCTCTCCTGGTGGCATGGTTCTAAAAATCTCGATTAATTCCTATTAGAGCCAGTTGCGATCATTGTCATCTCATGGCCCAGCAGCGATCCAGCTCCCCCCGAGACCAACACCTAGTCTCGGGCCCAGGTCCCCACATCCATTGGCCCCACCCGGAAGGGCAACCTAGGTCCTAACCCAACTCAGTTCAAAAGACTAACCTGGTGGGAGAGGGGTGCCTCCACCTTTTAAGCTGTGCTCCCCCATCACCAATATCTGATGCGGGACTAAACCCAACAATCTCCCCATCACATATCGGACCATCCATCCTACCCCGTGCGATCTCCTGGAGACTTTCGGGGTTACCAACCATGGCTCTGATACCATTTGTTAGAAAAACAAGACCGATGCGATCTAGAAACGACACAGGAGGCACGATATTTGGTAACATGATTCACCTCTCAGGCTTCGTCCATGGGGCTTTGACTATGGGTGCTCCTTCTCAATCAACGCAACCGGCCACCGTGGGTCGCGACCACAAACCGACCACAACCACCTGCGAGTCAATGCCGCTACAAACTCGTTCTTGGTTACACTAGGGCCTCCTTCCTTTATATAGCGAAGGACTAACTAGAGTCCGACTCCTATTCTAATCCAACCCTGTCTTTTACACACTCAGTGTCCTTGTAACCTACTGGGACACATATTCGACATCAACTTCTAACAAACTCCACCTTGGTGAATATGATGCCCGCCACCTTGAAGTCGTTGTACGTCTTGCGCGAACCCTTGTACAGGACTCTAATTGCTTCCTTCGCAGCTCACGCCTAGTCGCCCGACGAGCCTCTCAGACCCACCGCCTTTTAGAACATTTCTTCCATGTGGACTTCTTGGCTTCTTGCTTCTTGATGACTAAAAGGATCTTATGGCCTAGAGGGGGTGGATAGGCACAATTTTAATTTTCTATTGAACTTGATTAGAAACATCAAATTAAGAGTGACACATTCCTAGTTCTAGTGATCGAAGCGGAAGCAATAACAACAATTAGAGACAAGCACACTAGAGAACTAGTCATGATCATAGCACAAGCATTCCATGTCAACAACTCAAAGTAAATGAAAGTAAATGCGAGAGAGGCAACAAGGTATTTGTTTAACCGAAGTTCAGAGCCACCGCTCCAACTCTCCGTCTAGGCAAATCCTTCCGTACAAAAGACCAGCTCCCCTTTGAGCCTCATGCCCAACTTACTACCGATAGTCGTTTTACCACTCTGGCGAGGTGGACTCTGTCACCCGTACACCGACTTGAGAGTAGCCACACGCCAAGGCCTACTCCCAAGCCCACGTCTCTGAGAACACCGTCTTCAAAGGTGTAGAACGTGGTGGATTTATCTGGAAATCTCATCTCACCCCTTATATTGCTGAGAGCTAATATATATACATGTATAGCAGGCCTTCTTTTTGGGTCTAATCCTTTTACACAACACTTTTAACTATTATACATAAAGCCCAACACTCCTCCTCAAGATGGGTGATAGATGTCTATCATACCCATCTTGTTACAAGCTAAAACGCACCCTTTATCGTCTAATCCTTTTGTTAAACAGTCAGTTATTTGTTTCTTCGAGGTTACAAACTTCAAAGTTAATACTCCTTCATCTAATCTCTCCTTGATAAAGAACCGATCCATTTCCACATGTTTAGTTTGATCGTGTTGGACTAGATTATTAGCGATGTTTATTGCCGACTTGTTATCACACCATAGCTTCATGGGTGTAGCCTCCACCAACCCTAACTCAAACAAAAGATTCTTCACCCATAGCATATCAGTTAAACTTACAACCATAGCCCAATATTCAGCTTCAGCCATGGAGCAGGATACCACTGGTTGCTTCTTACTCTACCATGATATCAAATTGCCACCCATAAACACGCATTATCCTGAAGTTGATCTTCTATCATCCAAACAGTTGGCCCAATCAGCATCACAAAAACCTTCCACCTTCATGTATCCATTCCTCTTGAACCACATTCCTTTTCTTGGACTTCCTTTCAAATACCTTAAGATTCTGTATGCAGCTTCCAGATGGCCACTCCTAGGATCATGCATATATCTACTTATCACAGTCACAACATAGGCTATATCTATCCTAGTATGTAATAAGTAGATCAATCTACCAACAAGTCGTTGGTATCTCTCTTTCTCCACTGAATCACCTGACTGTGCACATAACTTGTGATTTGGATCAATAGGATTTGAGGCAGGGCGACATCCAAGCATACCTGTCTCATTTAGGCCTTGTTCTAGATGTAGCACATCTGATTATCTTTGTTTCTTGGCAAGCTATATCGTTTGAAAACACAAACTCTTGAAATTATGAAAGCTTTTTTAAGAAACTTTAAGCAAGTTATGAAAGCCTATAGAAAACAAGAAACAAAATGAAAAAATTTTCATATTAGTTTCTATTTCAATAAATATTCAAATAATCAAGGGTTTTTTTCATCCATGCCATTATTAAGTTGCATATATTCGGAACTGCCATTATAAAGTGCATATTGTCATGGATGCCATTATCTCAGCAACAAACCTCAGCACTGCCATTCTTAAGCATTTTGAATGATTTACGGAGTATACAAAATCGAAATACAAAAGAAATACACACATGACAGCCTGGGTCCACATGTCATCCTCTATCCCTTCTTCCTCCTCCTATTCTTCCTCCTCTCTTCAATTTGCGCACCGCCCGGTGGCACGACAATGGCGGGGGGGGGCTCACGCACGGCGGCGGGCGGCGGCGGCGGAGCTGGCAAGACGGCCTTCGCCTGACACAGACGCCGCAGGCGGCGGCTCTGATGGCTCGCGCGGCGGGCGGCGTCGGTGGCGAACAAGCTGCAGCGGCGGCGGCGGCTTCGCGTCACAGATACACGGCGGCGGGGAGCAACGCCAGACGGCGGCCGCGCCAGACACACAATGGCGGCTATGGCGGCTCGCAAGACGGCAGCGGTGAACAAGCGTCTGGCGGAGGCGACGGAGGAGCATGCGCACGGCGGCAGCGGCGGCGCTTGCCGTCGGAGCTCGCGCCCCCCGGAGCTCTTCCGCCGCCTCACCGGAGTTAGGGGAGATAAGGGAGGAAGAAGAAGGGAGGAGGAGGAGCTGGAGTTGGGGAAGAAGAAGGGAGGAGAAGGAGATGTGTGTATGACATGCGGGCCCTACTTGTAAGACGTATTCCCAACCGTATTTTGATTTCGTATATTCCAGAAATCCCTCAAAATCGTTCACAATGACATGGATGAAATTATGTTGCTGAGATAATGGCATCCATGACAATATGCACTTTATAATGGCAGTTCCGAATATATGCAATTTAATGATGGCATGGATGAAAAAAACCCAATAATCAAATACACAATGTCTCTAGAACATAGAAGCTTCTAGAAGCTAATATTAAAATTTTGTTTTTGCTTAGTTCCCAATTTTTTCAAAAGTTTTTATTAGTTGCTTCAAGATTTTTTAAAAAAGCTGTCATAATTTAGAGAGCTTATGTTTTCAAATGATATAGCTTACCAAGAAACAAAGATAATCAGATATGCTACATCTCGAGAACAAGGCCTTAGAAGATCTAGCACATATTTTTGTTGTGATAACACTATCCCTTTAGGTGATCTAGCAATCTCAATACCCAGGAAATATTTGAGTTGACTTAGGTCCTTCAGTTCAAACTCCTTCATTAGATTCCCTTTTAATCTAGCTATCTCTAGATTATCATTACCTGTGATAACCATATCATTGACATACACGACAAGGATAGTGATGCGGCCTTCAGAATGATTATAAAATACATTATGATCATCGTTGCATTGTTTATACCCCAAACCACACATTGCACGTCTAAATCGATCAAACCATGCTCTTGGTGATTATTTTAGACCGTACAAGGACTTTTTTAACCACAATACTTTACCTTCAGTCTGTGATGTGGCAAACCCAGGTGGAATCTCCATATAAACTTCCTCCTGAAGATCTCCATGTAGAAATGCATTTTTTTTTACATCTAATTGGTGCAATGGCCAGTCAAAATTTGCTGCACAAGATATTAGAGTTCTCACTGTACCCATCTTTGCTATGAGAGCAAAGGTCTCATCATAATCAATTCCATATGTTTGGCTATAGCATTTTGCCAAAAGTCTTGCCTGGTACCTCTCAAGCTTTCCGTCGGGATTCTGCTTCATAGTGTACACCCACTTATAGCCTACCACTTTCTTTCCCTCTGGAAATGGTACAAGATCCCATGTCTTATTCTTTTCATGTGCTGCTAGTTCCTCTTTCATGGCTTCATTCCACCTGAAATCTTTCTTCGCTTCTTTCCATGTCTTCGGGATAGAGACTAATTGAAGGGATGCAACAAAACCTTTATAGGCTGGTGATAAAAACTCATATGCTATATAGTTTGCTATGTCATTATCATTGTCATCACTGATGGCTGCATCTTCAAAGCCATACCTTAATGTGGTTTTTCTGCTATACTTCTCTTTTCCTTTCTTATTGCAATGGGCAAATTTTCCTCTCCCCCTGTTTGTAACTTCTCTTCCCCTATATCAGAAGACACTTGCACTGAATCTGGAAGGTCAGATGACTCACCTTCAATTTCAATGACAGCATGAGATGATTGCTCCTCCACATGTCGAGGTATCAATACGGTTCTTGGCCTTTTCCTATAGACTTGCACACCTGACTCCCTCAGGTCCCGTAAATTTTGTTCTTCGTCTAAATGTGCCCTCTCATTTTCACATGAAGGTCCATTCACAGAGCATGGAATCAAGCCAACCAGACATCACTTGCCTCGATTCTGTCCCATCTCCATCTTGCTCAAACTCTTCACATACTCCAGTGTATCAAGGTCAGCAAATAGCACAGTGAGATTTGTCTTTTCTCCATAAAAAAGATTTGACTCTTTAAAAGTTACATCCAAACTAATAAATGTACGTTTTTCCGATGGACTCCAACGTTTGTAACCCTTTTGCCTAGAGGAGTACCCAATAAAGATACACTTGATTGCATGTGGATCTAATTTTTCAACTGAAGGCCGATGATCCCTGACAAAGCAAGTGCACCCAAAAACCTTTGGTGGTACGACAAACTCATTTTTCCCAAATAGCATTTCATACGAGGTCTTCATCCCAAGAACTCTTCAAGGCATATGATTAATTAGATGAGTGACAGTTATAACTGCTTCACTGATATGTAGATCTGAGTCCTTTTGGTCTCACCAAATACTCTCTCCTGCCCTCGGAAGTTTATCTTGGCTCCCCTGGATCTGATCGTCGTGCTATGGAACACCGTCTCATCTCGTAAAACGAGTCTCGAAAGATCTCCTATTCGTCTTGGTCTTGGTTTCCTCCTCCAACTCGGCCCGATACACCAGTCCACGCGCCACCAGCCCCTAGCCCAACCGCGCCTCCACCATGGGCCCGTGGTTCCAAGTAAACCCAGCGCAGCAGGACGCCTCCCGTGCGGCCATCTTGGGCCACGTGCAGCTCCCGCACAGCCCACGCCACTCCATAGCCTGCTGCGCTACAGTCCCACCCGGCCCACGATCCTGGCTTGCGCCCGCGCTCAGCTCCGCGCAGCGCGTGGTCAACTGGCCCCGTTTGAAGCTTTGCTACTCGTACAACACAACTCAACGCACCGTCGCACTGACTTCGGGCTCGGAGTCTCCAACACGTGATGACATCCACCAGCCACCATGATTCCATGAAGGAGTTGCACACATGCATGTACTGGGACCCACCATGCAAGACTTGCCTTTCTAGTACCTTTACATAGCACTTGGAAGGGTTAACAAAACCGTGGTTAACCGCTAAACCGCTCGGTTTTTTAAATAAATTGAAAATTTGTTTAAATTTAAAATTCTTGAAAAATTCAAAAAACAGTAAACATTATTTCATGATGATTGGCTGAAAAATAAATTGAAAATTCGAATTTTTTTATTGTTATTTCATGTGATTTTAGATCGGTAGAACTTGAAAATTCGCCGGGAAATTAGAAAAAAAAATTGCCGGAAAATTTTGTATATTGCATTTTTCACAACATTATATTGTATGTCATTTCTCGTTTTTCACAACATCATATATATATATATATATATATATATATATATATATATATATAGAGAGAGAGAGAGAGAGAATAGCTAGCGTGCTCTAAAGTACAGATCTCTCGCGCTCCCGAGTGGTTTTCGAAATTGAGATGTCTAACAACCGATCCGAACCGTTGATCTTGTTAAGTCTCTTTCAAAGCGTTATCGGTGACCAAGTTTCATATTTTTTGAATTTGTTTACTATTTGTTTCTTATGTTGAAAATCAGCTTTTTGAGCGCACCACGACTAATTGGATGGCTGATTTTCAAAATATGAAACAAATAGTAAACAAATTCAAAAAATATGAAACTTGGTCATCGACAACGTTTGATTGAGACAACAAGATCAACAGTTCGGATCGGTTGTTAGACATCTCGAATTTCGAAAACCACTCGAGTACGGAGATCTCAGATTTCGAGAAACGCTAGCTATTCTCTATATATATATATATATAGAGATTAGCTAGCGTACTCTCGAGAATACGGATCTCGCATACTCGAGTGGTTTTCAAAATTCGAGGCGCCTAACAACCGATCCAACCGTTGATCTTGTTCGTCTCATTTGAAAGCGTTGTCGATGACCAAGTTTCATATTTTTTAAAATTTGTTTACTATTTATTTCTTATGTTTGAAAATCAGCTTTTTTGAACGCACCACGACTAATTGGATGAGTGATTTTCAAAAATATGAAACAAATAGTAAACAAATTCAAAAAAATATGAAACTTGGTCATTGGCAACGTTTCAGTGAGACGAACAAGATCAACGGTTCGGATCGGTTGTTCGGCGTCTCGAATTTTGAAAACCACTCGGGAGTACGGAGAGATCCGTACTCCCGAGAGTACGCTAGCTAATCTCTATATATATATAGTAAAAGTATCTGGGACTCCATGAAGTCCGTGCTCCATGCCTAGTTTGGAAACGATTAATTGTGCATTTATTGCATTCACACCTTTGAACGGTAATTAACAATGTTGTTTAATATATATATATATATATATAGAGAGAGAGAGAGAGAGAGAGAATAGCTAGCGTACTCTCGAGTCTGAGATCTCTCCGTACTCGAGTGGTTTTCGAAATTCGAGATGTCTAACAACCGATCCGAACCGTTGATCTTGTTCGTCTCTTTGAAGCGTTGTCGTTGACCAAGTTTCATATTTTTTGAATTTGTTTACTATTTGTTTCTTATGTTCGAAAATCAGCTTTTTGAACGCACTACGACTAATTGGATGGCTGATTTTCAAAATATGAAACAAATAGTAAACAAATTCAAAAAATATGAAACTTGGTCGCGACAACGTTTGAGTGAGACGAACAAGATCAACGGTTCGGATCGGTTGTTAGACATCTCGAATTTCGAAAACCACTCGGAGAATACGGAGAGATCAGACTTTCGAGAGTACGCTATTATTCTCTCTATATATATATAGAGATTAGCTAAGCGTACTCTCGAGAGTACGGATCTCCGTACTCGAGTGGTTTCGAAATTGAGACGCTTAACAACCGATCCGAACCGTTGATCTTGTTCGTCTCATCTGAAACGTTGTCGATGACCAAGTTTCATATTTTTTAAATTTGTTTACTATTTATTTCTTATGTTTGAAAATCAGCTTTTTGAACGCACCACGACTAATTGGATGGGTGATTTTCAAAATATGAAACAAATAGTAAACAAATTCAAAAAATATGAAACTTGGTCATTAACAACGCTTTTGAGACGAACAAGATCAACGGTTCGGATCGGTTGTTCGGCGCCTCAATTTCGAAACCACTGAGTATTTGAGAGATCCGTACTCCTGAGAGTACGCTAGCTAATCTCTATATATATATAGTAAAAGTATCTGGGACTCCATGAAGTCCGTGCTCCATGCCTAGTTTGGAAACGATTAATTGTGCATTTATTGCATTCACACCTTTGAGCGGTAATTAACAATGTTGTTTAATATATATATATATATATATATATATATATATATATATATATATAGAGAGAGAGAGAGAGAGAGCTAGCGTAGCTCTCTGAGTCTGAGATCTCTCCGTACTCCGAGTGGTTTTGAAATTGAGATGTCTAACAACCGATCCGAACCGTTGATCTTGTTCGTCTCAACGAAGCGTTATCGGTGACCAAGTTTCATATTTTTTGAATTTGTTTACTATTTGTTTCTTATGTTCGAAAATCAGCTTTTTGAACGCACCACGACTAATTGGATGGCTGATTTTCAAAATATGAAACAAATAGTAAACAAATTCAAAAAATATGAAACTTGGTCATCGACAACGTTTGATGAGACGAACAAGATCAGCGGTTCGGATCGGTTGTTGGACATCTCGAATTTCGAAAACCACTCGAGAATGCGGAGAGATCAGTACTTCGAAGACGCTAGCTATTCTCTCTATATATATATATAGAGATTAGCTAGCGTATTCTCGTGAATACGGATCTCTCCGCATCTCAGTGGTTTTCGAAATTGAGACGCCTAACAACCGATCCGAACAGTTGATCTTGTTCGTCTCACTAAAACGTTGTCAGTGACCAAGTTTCATATTTTTTTAAATTTGTTTACTATTTATTTCTTATGTTTGAAAATCAGCTTTTTTGAACGCACCACGACTAATTGGATGGGTGATTTTCAAAAATTTGAAACAAATAGTAAACAAATTCAAAAAAATATGAAACTTGGTCATTGGCAACGTTTCAGTGAGACGAACAAGATCAACGGTTCGGATCGGTTGTTCGGCGTCTCGAATTTCGAAAACCACTCGGGAGTACGGAGAGTACGCTAGCTAATCTCTATATATATATAGTAAAAGTATCTGGGACTCCATGAAGTCCGTGTTCCATGCCTAGTTTGGAAACGATTAATTGTGCATTTTTTGCATTCACACCTTTGAACGGTAATTAACAATGTTGTTTAATATATATATATATATATATATATATATATAGAGAGAGAGAGAGAGAGAGAGAATATAGCGTACTCTGAGAAATCTGAGATCTCCGTACTCGAGTGGTTTTGAAATTCGAGATGTCTAACAACCGATCCGAGCTGTTGATCTTGTTAAATCTCATTGAAGCGTTATCGATGACCAAGTTTCATATTTTTTGAATTTGTTTACTATTTGTTTCTTATGTTCGAAAATCAGCTTTTTGAACGCACTACCGACTAATTGGATGGCTGATTTTCAAAATATGAAACAAATAGTAAACAAATTCAAAAAATATGAAACTTGGTCACCGACAACGTTTCAATGGAGACGAACAAGATCAACGGTTCGGATCGGTTGTTAGACATCTCAATTTGAAAACCACTCGGAGTACGGAGATCGTACTCTCGAGAATCTATTACTATTCTCTCTATATATATATAGAGATTAGCTAGCGTACTCTCGAAATCGGATCTCTCGTACTCAGAATGTTTCGAATGACGCCTAATCATCCGATCGAGCATTGATCTTGTTCGTCTGTCATAAACGTTGTCGATAATGAAGTTTCATATTTTTAAAATTGTTTACTATTTATTTCTTATGTTTGAAAATCAGCTTTTTGAACGCACTACGACTAATTGGATGGTTGATTTTCAAAATATGAAACAAATAGTAAACAAATTCAAAAAATATGAAACTTGGTCAACGACAACGTTTGATGAGATCAACAAGATCGACTTGTTCGGATCGGTTGTTCGGCGTCTCAATTTCGAACCACTCGGGAGACGGAGAGATCCGCATCTTTAGAGAAACGCTTAGCTAATCTATATATATATATATATAGAGAGAGAGAGAGAGAGTTGAGGTGGGGTTCATGGTAGGTGACGGAGCCCTCCGTCACCATGACGGTTTTGAAAATGACCAAAATTTTGATCGAACAGTTCATCTTCTTCATCTTATTGAATTCTCACTCCATGCAAATTTTACATTTTTAGATTTTTTACTATTTATTTCCTATTTTCAAAATCAGCCTTCCAATTAGTGGTAGTGCGTCAAAAAGCTGATTTTGGAAAATAGAAATAAATAGTAAAAAATTCTAAAAATGTAAAATTTTGCATAATGAGAATTCAATAAGATGAAGAAGTTGAACTGTTCGGATCAAAAATTTTGGTCACAGTTTTTCAAAAAAAGTCTTGGCTGACGGAGGATCCGTCACCATGGTGACAAATTTCAACTTTTATATATATATATATATATATATATATATATATATATATATATATATATATATGAGCCTAGGCTCCATTGCCATCCACCGTTGATTTATATCTGATCAAAAGTGCCATATGATTAACGGGTATAGCTATGTAAAACCCATTAACAAATTAATTAATTAATTAATCATTCATATGAAATTCAAATTTGGAATAAAAGCACGTATTAATTGTTTATTCCCAAATTATTCAATTTTTTGAACAGTTTAATGTACTGTGCTAATACACGTGTATATGTTTTGCTAGTGTATTTTCTTATACATGGATATTTTGGAAAACATTGTTACATGCATATTTTTTTTAGGTATATACATGCATATATTTTTTCAGGTATATACATGCATATACTTTTTTCAGGTATATACACGATATGAATCATACCTCATGTATACATTGAAATTATACGTACATTTTCTGTATACTTCCTGCGATTGATCCTGTCCAAATAAGTACTTACAAATTCACACATATATTCATGTATACGCGCCTGATTAATCACATGTTTTTTTTTAATGCTGCTTACATTTAGCAATTAATATTTTGTTAATTACACTAAGATATATACTTGCTTACACAGGTGACAAGTCAGTGTTTATGTTACGAAAATACCTCTTGCACATCAGTAAATCGGATAGAACATGTATATCACTAAATTGTATGGAACATGTATATAAGAAAATTGGCTGGGACAAGTACATTGATAGTATGATGAAAAAATAATATTGAGAGTATGTACGATTGATCTTAATATACCCATACGTTTTGATAGTGTAAAAAATGCAAGTAAATCTATAAAAAAATGAAATTGAGAGTTTGCTGGTGTATTCCAAATATACACATACGCTCTGATATTCTAAAAAAATGCGAGTATGTCTAAAAAAAAGTAAAATTGAGATCTTGTATCAATCTATACTGATCAATATCAATCTATACTAAAAATTATCCCTTAAACAAACCCGAGTGAGCAAGATGAGATGCGGTTGGATCAAACCTTTGATCGAACCAAATAAACAACACGATTGAACCAAAAAGATACACCCCCCAAATTCCCAATAAATAATCCACGTGAAGAAACTAACTCCAGTCCAAGAACACGATATCAAGCACCAAATTGGCAAAGCAGCAACCCAAATCGAATCAATTTATACCCCTTCCAAGAACTGAATCGAGCCTGTAATGTGTAGAATCCTACATCTGATACATACAAACAACACTTTCACGCTCACGTCCTCCAGCGTGCGGATCGACCCAGCGCAGGCGTTGCCGGCGATACGGCGGCCATACCAAAGCACGTAGCGGCCGGTGACGCCGAAATCGCAGCCGTCGCCGGAGAGGAATACCTCGAAGGAGCGATCCAGCCGGAGCTTGCGCCACCGCGCCGCCGAGGACGCGCCGCCAAGGCCGCGCCACGCCGTCGGTGTTGAGAGAGGATGGGGGCGGAGGCGGGTGCGCCGCCGAGGCCGCGCCGCACCGTCGGCGTGGAGAGAGGACGGGCGCAGAGGCGGTGGTGACGGGGAAGGGGAAGCCGGCGCCGGTGACGGGGACGGGGACGGCGGCGAACGTCGGGGCCTGGGAGGTGGCGCTGGAGACGGGGACGTCGGCGAAGACCGGGGCGCTTGGGCTGATGGCGGCGGCGGTCAGGGCAGCGACAGCGGCGGCCGGGGGCCGGAGGCGCCGGGGACGGCCAAGCCGACGGCGGATGGCGGTGGCCGCGGATGGAGCCGGCGGCGCCGTGGCCGGCAACGCGTCGCAGGTGACGGGGACGGTGTGCACAGATCTGATACGCAACGGGCCAACGGGGTGTGGAAAGAGGCATTTGGTCAAAGTGTCAAAGATACAGATTAATGATACAATTAATTACTTCGGTTTTTTGAAAAGCATGCGCTTAACGGGTATATGGATAGAAACCCAACAACATAATACAAAATCACAAATCAGATCGAGAACAATCAACGGTGGAGAAAGGTGGAGCCAGGCTCCATGGAATATATGTAATTTTCCTATATATATATATAGAATGGTTAGCGACTTTGCGAAGACGGAGCTATAAAATCTTTCCCAGCGTTTCAAATTCGAGATCTTTAACAACCGATCCGAACCGTTGATCTTGTTAAATCTTATTGAAATGTAGCCCGGTGACCAAGTTTAGTATTTTTTGAATTTATTTACTATTTGTTTCTTATTTTCAAAAATCACCTTCCAATTAGTGGTAGTGCGTTCAAAAAGCTGATTTTGTAAATAAAAACAAATAGTAAATAAATTAAAAAAAACAATTATTTAATAAGAACAGAATCAGATTGAATAGTTGATCGATTGACAGCATCTCGGACGAAAACGCGCAGTGCATGCAATGATCTGCTTCAGGGTGCACGCTAGCCATTCTCTATATATATATATATATATATATATATATATATATATATATATATATATATATATATATATATATATATATATATAGAGAGAGAGAGAGAGAGAGAATGGCTAGCGTGCTCAGGGGTGTCGGATCTCTCCGTACACCCAACGCGCTTTCAAAATCCGAGATGCCTAACAACCGATCTCAACCATTGATCTTGTTCGTCTCATTGAAATGTAGCCGGTGACCAAGTTTAGATTTTTTTGAATTTATTTACTATTTTTTTTCTATTTTCAAAAATCAGCTTTTTGGGCGCACTACGACTAATTGGAAGGTGATTTTGAAAATCTGAAACAAATAGTAAAAAATTCAAAAAAATCTGAAACATCACTTAATTATTCGATGAACAACAAATCAAGATTGAGATCGATCAGCAATCTCGGATTTCAAAACGTCCGAGAACGGATCTCCGTACACGGGGTGTATATAGAGAAATGCTAGCGTACCCAGTGCAGGGGAGATCCGTATCGCTAGCATTTCTCTATATATATATATATATATATATATAGAGAGAGAGAGAAATGCTAGCGTACACCCTAGAGTACGGGGAGATCCGTACTCCCGACGCGTTTTCGAAATCCGAGATTATTTTCGATCGATCCGAACCATTGATCTTGTTCGTCTCACTGAAATGTAGCCAGTGACCAAGTTTCGTATTTTTCTAAAGCAAAAAAAATGTAAAATCACATGCATCTAGTTGTTATATGTGTTAGTCATTCATCATATAGAAATATAATAGAGATAGTTTATAGATGGATTTAGCTAATCGGATAATATCCATTGGATATTATCCAAGAAAAGCTCGGATAATATCCATCGGATATTATTTGTATCCGTACCGTATCCGCTGTGGACAACATAGACCCCGGGTATCCACACGGCGGGCCTAAAAGATCACCCGACAGGGGATGGACCAAGTCGGGTGGATGAGGACGTATACCACTCGGATTCTAGAAGGCTTGCCCGGCAAGGAAAGAAGTCTATTCCTAATTGATAGGGAATATATACTTGTAATCCCGGATAACTACGAGAGGATAGAGATAGGACTCCTACCTCGTAACCGACCAGGACTCTATATTGTAACCCTGCCCCCCACTATATAAGGCAGGCAGGGAGCCCCTGGTTCGGCATCTTGGGGAACATCTCCACACCCATCCATGGAGAGACATCTCCCGATCATCTTGTACACATATACCCCATATAATCCCAGAGCATAGGAAGTAGGGTATTACCTCCGCCATGAGGGCCTGAACCTGTATAAATCCTTGTCTTGTGCTACCATCGAGTTTGGAACTTGCGCATCGCCCCATATATAATCATTGCCGGCGGTGACTCCCCAGTTAGTCACCAGTTGACATCCGCCTTGTCGGATTCGGATATCCATAAAATTATCCAGCTCAATATTTTCGGATATTATTATGCCTCGGTCGGTAGGACGGTCGGAAATTATCCGTACCATTTTCATCCATATCTGATGCTGCTCTTTAAAATGCATAATTTACAGCATGCTGCAAGACGTAGGGATGAAACGGATCGGATACGGATCGGAAACCACTCATATTGTATTTGATCCATTTAGTTTGATCGGATACGGATTCGGATACGGATAGTACCGGATACAAATACGGATACGAATAATATCGGATACAAATACGAATCGGACAAGGATACTCTCTCGGATAAAACGTGAAAACATATACTAAAGAAATAAGTATATTCAAATACATATAGTTATCTCTTTGTGACTCAACTTTATGGCTCATAGTCATGAAAATGATGGTGTGTAAGTATCATACCTGATAAAGCAAAAAAAATATAAAATCACATGCATCTAGTTGTTATATGTATTAGTCATTCATCCTATAGAAATATAATAGAGGTAGTTTATAGATGGATTTAGCTAATCGGATAATATCCATCGGATATTATCCAAGAAAAGCTCGGATAATATCCATCGGATATTATTTGTATCCGTACCGTATCCGCCTTGTCGGATTCGGATATCCATAAAATTATCCGGCTCTATATTTTCGGATATTATTATGCCTCGGTCGGTCGGACGGTCGGAAATTATCCGTACCATTTTCATCCCTAGCAAGACGGAAGCTGTGATTCATTGCTTAAGGAATGCCCCATGCTGGATCAACTACTGCTTTCGCAATGCGATGGTAGATGTCAAGTAGCCGAATTCATCTGTTGAGGTGACGTGCCCAATCGGCCAAAAAAACTGTGGTTTTGTTATTTCCAATAAATCCAGGTGTTGATTCCAACACAAAAGACTTGAGATTTCTTGAGTTCTTTACAATCTCTTTTCAGATTACAGTAGACATTGGCGAAACTAGTCGGCCGGACATCTGACTCGATCGTAAAGCACTCGGGGGCTACTTTGGACTGCATGGGCCCCGGGTATCGTCTAGAAGGCCCATAAGGGAGTAGATGGGGGACGACTCAAGTTGATTGATCGGGATAGAGACCACTCGGGTTACGTGTGGCTTGGGCACCAAGGATGTTCCTAAGGATATCGCCAAACTCCATGTAATTAGGAGATCCATACTTGCATACCATGCATTGGTATAACCGAATATGGTACCATGTATTGCGTGCTACCGTGTAACTCTATCTCCCCTAGCACTATATAAATGGAGGGGGTAGAGGCCATAGGCATATATGATCATAGACGATCATACGCGACCACCATAGCTTACATTGCATAATCATCTTCCACAATCATAATCCCAGAGCATAGGAAGTAGGGTATTATCTCCGAGTTGATGGCCTGAACCTGTATAAATCCCTGTCTTGTGCTACCATCTGGTTTGGATCTTGAGCGTGTCTCCGTACAAATTCATTGCCGACGGTGACCCCCGATCAGTCACCAGTCGATGGGGAGGAACCACCAAAGATCATGTTATCCACGTAGACTTGCACTAGAATAAAATCAGTACCAATCCTTCGGGTAAACAATGTCTGATCTACCTTACCCATCACAAACGCGTTACTCACTAGGTAACTTTTCAATCTCTCATATCAGGCCCCGAGTGCTTGTTTTAACCCATAATCAAGCTTGTATACATGATTTGCATACCTTGCGTTCTCAAACCTAGGAGGTTGCTTAACATATACTTCTTCCTAAATATATTCATTCAAAACAACACTTCTGGCATAAATTTGAAATAACTTGAAATTGTTGGATATCATAAATGCAGCAAAAATCCTAATGGAATCATGTCTAGCAATAGGAGCATATGTGTCATCAAAATCTATCTGATCGATTTGAGTGAAACCTTAAGCATCCAACCTAGCCTTATTCTTGACCACTACCCAATCCTCACTCTGCTTTTCTTGAATACCCATTTAGTACCTATTATATTATGTCATTTAAGGCGTTTAACAAGCTACCATATTTTGTTCCTCTCAAAATTTTTCAGCTCTTAATGCATTGCATTCACCTAAGAGGGATCAGAAAAAGCATGGGTGACATCTTTCGACTCAAAGGAAGCAACGAAAGCAACAGACAATCAAATGTGAGTAAACCCTAACTTTGATCAGGTTACCATCCTCTCGATTTAATCGTCAATCATTTGCTAAGGGGGATGTGTGTAGGAGGCCTAGAAGTGGCCTCTACCTCAGAAACAGGAGAGTTTGGCTCAGAGCCACCTGGCGAAGATTTTTTTGGTAAGAGTCTAAAAGCATAAGGTGATAGCTAAGTAGAAGCAGAAGGTAAGGGGTTATCCTAAAAAAACAACACTGGAAGTCAGATGCGCCACTAGTGGAGTCAAGTTGAGGTCAGACTCCGTAAAACTGTTATCTCCATCGACTCCCTCCTCAACAAAGATAGGCTCAAAGGACAAGTCATATCCTGAGATCTCTGGCCTTGCCCCTGTCATATCCTCATTAAAGGTAACCTCACAAGTCTCCACTACCCTATGCCTCGCACTATCCCAGACATAGTAATTAACCGCATAAGTTGTATAAACAAGGAAAATGCCATATGAAGATCAAGATTCTAATCTGTCCAAATTTATAGACTTCAACATAAACACTTGCACCCAAACACTCTAAAATGTGAAGCGCTAGGCTTGCGGCCATATCGAAGTTCGTATGATGTGCGATTCAACTTGGATCCTAGAAACACCCTATTAGAAACATAGCAAATTGTGCAAACAACCTCAGCCCAGAAATGTCTACGAGTAGAATATTTATCAAACATAGTACTAGCCATCTCTACTAAATTACGATTCTTGATGAACAGAGGTTTCATTGGATAGATATGGAATATTAAAAGCTGCTCTCGCGACCACAAGCACTCGTAGGTGCCACTCCTCTCTCTCTCTCTCTCTCTCCCCCACACACCCTTCGCACAGATCTGAAATTTCTAACTCAAAGGGTGAGGAGGAGGTGCTCCCCTCCCCCTCTATTTATAGCCTCAAAGGTGAGACCCCCTAAACCCTAGGGGTTGTCTCCACCCTTGATATGAGGATCAACAATATACAACACACAAACCTTATAACTCAATCCTGATAAGGAATATTCACGCCATATTTCTCCGACAGCATCCTCGCACCTTCCTTACAGCATTCAAGTCGACAAAGTGACCGACGCCCAGCCTCTAGCTGTCTTGGATCCTTGCCGCAGTGAAGCTTTTCATCCACGCCATCTCTTGTGACCGTCACGTACTAAATCCGGTCGCCTGCACTCCCCTGGACGCCTGAACCTCCAGTTCACGTACCCACCGACACGTGCATCATAGAGATGAGTCCTGTAAGGATCCTAGGCCGAGAGGGGGGGTGAATCGGCTCTTCTCTAATTTTACTTCTCTCGATTCGCTTGTTTACTTTGTCAAATTAGGAACCCAAGCTATTGATTGACCTAGAGTCTAGTTGCGGAAGTGATCACAATAATGCACAAGCGACTACTAGGAGGCTCGATGGCACTCACAAGCCGGGTCAATTCAATATGGAAGTAAATATGTGTGGGGCGAGGAGATGCAAACCGAGTTGTTTACCGAAGTTCGGTGCTCAACACATGAACACCTACGTCTCCGTTGAGGAAACTTCTCACACAGAGAAATCGAGACTCTCTCGTCCCTAGCCCTCAATCCACTCGTGGTAGCTCTTCACCAACACATGGTGGCGAGCTCCAAACCTTCACACGGAGGCGAGTTCTCTCACACGCGAGAGCTCCTCACACCCACGGCACCGACACACGGCACCGACCACCGACACACGGTGGATTTCACCTCAACACATGAGGTACCCCCAACACATGGAGGATTTGGATCCGACACACGGATCTTGGCACCCCAGACACACGGAGATGATGGCGACACACGGCGGACTTGAGGGCTCAACGGATGGAGAGGATGCACCCCACACAAGGCGGTGACCACCAGCGAATGGTGGGTTTATGCACGGTCGATGTAGCTCGTGGCGTGACGACGATCTCTCCGGCGACGGAATCCCAGGAGCACTAGATCGGAGAACGTCTCTCACCACTTCCCTTTCTCTCCCACCATGAAACTAGGGCAAGAACACCATGGGAGTTGGGGAAAACCTTGGAGATAGATGAGATGAGCTAGGGTCACCTTCTTCTTCTTCCTCTCTTCTACTCCCTCTCAATCTCTCAAGCACATGGAACCCTAGGTGGAGATGGGAACCATGGGAGGAGCTCTCATGGTGGCTAAGACAAGAGGCGGCTGCTTAATGGTGGCTCTCTCTCAGGTTTCTCCCGTGCACCTAGCCCCTATTTATAGGCCCAAGGCGAAACCCTAGAAATGGACGGCTCAGATTAAATCGCGAGATTCACATTGCCCGATCGGACGCCGTCCGGTTCCGTCGGCGCCGTCCAAGCTGAGGATTTGGCCAAAATTTGTGCTTCGTCGGATGCCGTCGGTGGTATTTATTGCACTGACAGGCTGCCGCGCCAGTGTTTGGTCGTTGTCGAAGCGCCGTCGGACGCCGTCCGATGGGGCAGACGCCGTCCGGAGAGGGGGTGTCGTCAGGACTTAGTCGATTTTGAGCTTACCTCGGAATCGACGCTGTCGGACCCGTCCGAAGAGAGTTTGACGCCGTCCGGCAAGGTGGTGGTCTGCAGGCGACCTCTCCCCGAGCATGGGCGACCTCTCCACGAACGCGGGCGACCTCTCCCCGGCACCGGCGACCCCTCGGCGTGCACGGGCGACCCCTCGGTGAGCACGGGCGACCCCTCGGCGAGCACGGGCGACCTCACCCCAAGCACGGGCGATCACTCGGCGGGAAGTTTCGCGCTCTCAGGTATTTTGGTGACTTAGCGGCTGACCCTGGGACAGGTGTACTCGCTCTAGGTTCGCTCAGTACTAACACCTGGCACTCTCGGAACCCCATGGGACCCACGGCTGATGTTTCTGGACCTGTGCTCAGTGGGACCCTGCAACCAGAGAGATGTAGTCTAGCCAAAGACGCACACAAGGAAAATAGAAGAACTATATAAAAACAGAGGTCCTTATCCTTAGCGTTCCGGCTGTACGGCCTAGTTGCCATAAATTACCAAAATCAATCAGCCCATGGGAGGCTTGATCTTACAATCTCCCCCTTTTTGGTAATTGATGACAACACCTGCAAATCCAACATGACAAGGCACAAATACAATCTTTGGTGCAATGGGTTAGTCCAGAAACATTGCATCACAGCATAGCACAATACCAAAGACTAGGCCAACGAATAAAATGCAATGTACACATAAACATGAGCTCCCCCTAAATCAATACACACCACTTGTATTTCACATAAACATGAGCTCCCCCTAAATCAATGCATACCACTTGTAAGACACGATAGTACCATCACATCACATGGAGCAAAGCATCTCTATCCTAATTTTTCATCCTAGGAGCAAAGCATCTCCTAAGTCTACCACTTGTAAACACCCCAAAACATGATAATGCCCAAAACATGGATTTGCACTAATTTCTCCCCCTTTGGCATCAATGACCAGAAAGTATGGGATTAGCAAGTGAAGCGCTTTGAAAGTTGTACTAGTGGACGTATGCCCATAAGTTCATCACACTCAAAATCTAGCCATCTCAAGGTCATAATGTCACAAGATCAACTAGAGCACAATTGATAGATGTATAATTTCAAGTTATTATGACCTAGAGCAAGTATAAGGTGAACTATAGCTAGAAGTATCAAGAGTTGCTCCAAAACTCAAAGGGGACACACGATACTCCATAGCACTAGAAGGTGCAATCCAAGCTACACATGCGATCGCCGTGCCTATTTGAGACTAAACATTTTAGTTGAGCTCATTTTGAAATATCTCACATTTTGCACTTTGCATTTTTTTTTAAAATTTGCCATGTCTCAAAACACAAGCGGCGCCACCCAGCAGGACACTGAAGATGAACGTCTCGGTCATCCAAAGCTCCCCCTAAGTTCATGCCTAGTGCCATGGCAAGCTATCTCATCGAGGAGGCATTGGTGAGACATGTATGACCAATTTTGGCCTTATTCACATTTTAGCACACTTTGAAAATTTGGCTCAACATTTTTCTCAAAATTGCTCAAATTAGCGAAGTAAAGACATGTGCAAAATGGAAGAACACAATCTAGACTTAGAAGCACATGATCCACCAAAAAGTTTAGAGCGATCAAATAAGACTAGAAGCTATAGCCCTCCTAACACATACTCATGGCTTCCAATTGCATGATATATTGAGTTAAGCACAAGTTGAGCTAGTGACAGGGTAAACACATGCTATAGCTATCAATTTCATGTGATGAACATATAGTCAAATGAATAACATCCAGTATAACAAGCAAAGCACCTAAATGCTCAAACTGGCTTCAAAAGATTTGCAATGAATGACATAGACACGCGACCAACTCAGACAATGTTTGACTTATCTAAAATATTTAACTCATTTCTCAATTTGCAGAATCGTGCCTCATCGAGTGGCTTGGTGAATATGTCGGCAAGCTGGTCCTCTGTCCGCACGTGCTCAAGCACAATGTCCCCCTTTGTCACATGATCCCGAAGGAAATGGTGACGGACATCAATGTGCTTGGTCCGTGAGTGTTGGACCGGTTGCACGCTATCTTCACAGCTCTCATTGTCGCATAGAAGAGGCACATGGTCAAGTTTTAGCCCAAAGTCAAACGGTGGATCGTGTCAAGTAAAACAATCATGCACAACAACTCCCTGCCGCTATATACTCAGCCTCAGCGGTAGATAGCGCCACGGAATTCTGTTTCTTTGACGCCCATGACACAAGACACCTACCCAAAAAGTGACATGCCCCGGAAGTGCTCTTGCGATCGATCTTGCACCCGGCATAATCTGAGTCAGAATAGCCTAGGAGCTCAAACCGCGCACCCTTCGGGAACCAAAGGCCTATGCTAGGTGTGTGTTTCAGGTATCTAAGTATTCGTTTCACAGCAGTCATATGCATTTCTCTAGGGGAGGCTTGAAATCTAGCGCATATGCACACACTAAACATGATATCCGGCCTAGATGCAGTCAAGTAGAGCAAAGCACCAATCATGGAACGGTAAAGCTTTTGGTCGACATATTTACCTTCTTTGTCGAGGTCGAGGTGGCAGTTCGTCCCCATTGGTGTCCGGATCGGCTTGCAGTCACTCATGTCGAAGCGCTTGAGGAGGTCGTGGATGTACTTCTCTTGGCATATGAATGTCCCTGTCTTGAGTTGTTTGATTTGAAATCCCAAGAAGAAGGTCAACTCGCCCATCATCGACATCTCGAACTCCTTACTCATCATGTCGCTAAACTCTGTGACCAGGAGCTCATTTGTGCTACCGAAGATTATGTCATCCACATAGACCTGGCACAGGAACAGATCTCCATCCACCACCTTAGTGAATAGAGTCGTGTCGATCCTTCCAACCGTGAATCCCTTGCTAATGAGGAAGTCCCTCAGTCTTTCATACCATGCCCTGGGTGCTTGCTTGAGACCATACAGAGCCTTCGACAATTTGTACACATGATCGTGGTGCTTGGTCTTCAAACCACGGAGGTCGCTCCACATACACTAGCTCTCCAATGTATCCGTTCGTAAAAGCACTTTTCGTCCATCCGCTTAAGCACAATGTTGTGGCATGTTGCAAATGCCACAAGCAGTCTGATTACTTCCAAACGCGCCACTGGAGCATAGGTGTCTCCACAATCTACACCCTCGATCTGTGTGAAGCCCTGAGCCACAAGTCTAGCCTTGTTGCGCACCACCACTCCAAGCTCATCTTGCTTGTTCTTGAAAACCCACTTGGTTCCAATTACGTTGCAGTCGTTTGGCCTTTTCACCAAGCTCCAGACTTTGTTCCTCTCAAAGTTGTGCAGCTCCTCATGCATCACATTGATCCAGTCCGGGTCGTTCAGTGCATCTTCCACTTTCTTTGGCTCAAGCTGAGACACGAACGCCGTGTGCTCACAGAAGTTCGCCAGAGCATCGACTTCACAGATGCTGGCTGTCCTTGATCTTGTTTGTACACCTTGAGTCAAGTCCCCAATCACTTGATCAGCTGGATGATTACGAGCAATGGTGTGATGGGTCTTGATCAGCTGAGATGGTAGCTCATCGATTACGCATCCGCTTACATGCCGTCTCTCGCCTCGAGGCGGCTCCACACTTGAGCTGTCTTGAGGCAACGCCCCGAGTCCCAGCCTTGGTTCAGGTGTGAGAGGTGGTGGAACCGTCTCGGTCTCCCTCTGAACCTCCACTGGCCTCACATCACCTGCTGACATCTCCTCCACTGCCCTTGCCAGCTGCTCACCACCCACATCATCCAAGTTCTCATGCTCTCCTTGGCTCCCATTGGACTCGTCGAACTTGCATCGCAGCTCTCCTCAATCAATCCGCTGGACTCATTGTACACTCTGAAGGACGATCCCTGGTTGAGTAGCCAGAAAGATCCCGGTGTCCACTCGCTCTCAAACTTGCCCAAGTGTTCCCGCTTCTTCTTGATGTAGACCTTGCGCCAAAAACCACAAGTAGGAGACATTGGGTCGTCTTCCCACAAGCGACTCATAAGATGTCTTCCTCAGAGCTTGTGAAGATCTGACCTATTGATGCGATGACAGTCAGTGTTGATGGCTTCGCCTGGAAATGCATCGGAGGTCTTGTACTGCTCAACATTGTCCTTACCATCTCAATGAGCGCCCCTGTTCTTCCTCTCAACGACCCCATTTTGCCGAGGAGTGTAGGTGGTCGAGGCGGTGGTCAATCCTAGCTCATCACGTAAGCAACTCAACGAAGTGTTAGTGAACTCCGTCCCATTGTCACTTCTCACCTTCTTGAGGGTACAATCAAAAGCATTTTGGGCTATCTTTACAAACTTTTGAAAACATCTCCGGTTGGAGTTTTGTCGTAGAAAGAAGACCTGTGTATCGGGAGAAGTCATCAACAATGACCAAGCAATAGAGATTTCCCGATACTCACATAGGTAGTTGGTCCAAAAGATCCATGTAAAAGCTCAAAAGGTCGAGATGTAGACATGACATTCTTAGCAGGATGAGAGCTTGCCACTTGCTTGCCGGCCTGACAGGCACTGCATAGCTTGTCTTTCTCGAATGTCACATCTTTCACCCCAAGAATCAACTCGTTTTTGAAAAGTTTCTTCAAATTAGCCATGCCGACATGCCCAAGACGCCTATGCCAAAGCCAACCAAGGGTAACTTTGGCTACAAGGCAAGTCGAGACGGATGCAGCAGGCTCATTAAAGTTCACAAGAAACAAATTTTCAAATCGAAAGCCTTTAAACACAAGGTTTTCATTTTTGTCCATAACCAACAAACCCTCAGGTGAGAAATTGCAATGGAACCCCAAATCACATATTTGGGCAACAGAGAGGAGGTTATAGCTCAAAGTTTTCACAAGTAGCACATTGTCAATTGAAAGATCTGAAGAAATTGCTACCTTTCCAGCTCCAAGAACCTTGCTCTTGCTTCCATCTCCAAAAGTGACCTTGGGGAATCTTGCCTTCCTCCCTATTGAGGTGAACAACCGGGGGTTGCCGGTCATGTGTTGAGTGCACCCACTGTCGATGATCCAATGGCACCCTCCACTCCGGTAGTTCACCTATCATAAGAGAAGATCACTTATGTGACTCAGGGACCCACACAGGAGGTCCCCGAGGGTTAGCCTTCAAACCAGAAGCAACTCGAGCAAAGCAACCAATCAATGACTTGGGCACCCAAACATGTGCCTTGTGCTCATTCTCAGCCTTGAGCCCAACAAACCTAGCAGTTATCCTACCTTGATCATTTTTCTTGAGCAAGTAGTGACCATACAACTCAGTGTGTGCTCTAGGGAATTTTGGTTGTGTGTGGTTGGGAGTGTTGCGGTTTTGGTTCCTAGATGGATGTGTCCTACCAATGTTGTGCCTAAGAGGTCCATTCCAGAAGTTTTGCCTAGGTGATTGCCAAGTGTTGTGATACCTAGGACCTTGCCAGTTGTTATAGGATCTAGGACCATATTGCCAAGCACTATTGTTTCTTTGCTGCCATGTGGAGTTATAGTGCCTAGGAGGTCCTTGCCAAGTGCCGTGCCCATTGTTCATCCTAGAAACATTGTTGCTAGTGTGCAAGTTGTTACCACGCCTCTTCTTGGGATGAGCCTGATAGTAACCTTGCCTATGGGTAGATGCTCGAGGAACACTTGATTTCTTCCTCCCCTTTGACTTCTCAGGGGTAAAACCCAAGCCACCCTTTTGAGAAGGTTTTCTTTGTTCCTTGAGCATCTTATCCAAGGCTAGGCTACCCTCATAGCACTTCCCAAGCCCTTTATCAAATTTCTCAAGTTTAGGCTTCAACTCAGCATTTTCAATAGCGAGCTCCCTAGCAGCTCGTACAAATTTACAATTATCAGGTGTACATACTAGTGCATTGCTAGAGGAACCGCTAGAAGTGGAAGCCAATACTGGTGCAATCATGGGCAACCTCGGGGCAAGCAAGAGTCAAATCAATAACAAAAGTAATAGCAATGTATAACAGGCATGGCACAAGCAAAGATCCAAAGCATCAACAGGTGTATCAACTAGTTGAGCAAGAGGCAAAGCAACCAACTCATCATTCTTAGCCAGAAGTGTCTCATGGTTCTCCCTAAGTGCATGATAAGTAGTCATGAGATCATCTAGGGATTCATTCAAGGCATCGCGCTCTTGTTCTAGCACATTGCACTTAGATGACAGATTTTTGTTAGAACCTAGCAAAGTATCATGTTCAGATTCTAAGCTATCACATCTAGTGGCAAGATTTTTGCACTTGGTTTGTAATGCAATCAAGTTTTTACCAAGCTCTAGATTCTTTAGTGTGTCATGCTTATAACGCTCACAAGCTTCCCTAAGACAATCACGCATGCCTTCAACATCAACATCAGAGTCAGAATCAGAGTCGCTCACCTCGCCACTAGGTCGAGCCATCAGGCACTTGAAAGTGCCAGCAGAAGTTGGTGAAACCTTTGCCGATGTAGTGGAAGTAGTGGAAGAAGCCCCATCGTCCTCAGAATACCACTCTCGTGCCTCGGTGACGGCCGTGAGACATCTTGGTGCAAAGACTGGAGGAGGTGGCACAGACTCAGCTATCGCCATGGTGGCCAACTCTTGATCAGCTGATTCCTCATCTCCAGAAGCAGACGTGTCGCTGGAGCTGTCATCGGTCACCCATTCTCCCACAAAGGCTAGCCTCTTGCCTTGTGAGGAGCGACCCTTGAATCCAGACTTCTGAGGATTTTTCTTCTTGTAATCGTTCTGCCTCGGCTTCTCGCCATCGCCCTTCTCCTTTCCTTTGTCCTTGTACTTGGTGTTACCCTTCTGAGGACACATTGAAGCGATGTGCCCCTTCTCCTGACACTCATAGCATCGGTATGACGCATGAGTGTTTCGGCTCATCCTCTTCTTGCCTCCATAGCCATTTCTGCTCATGAATTGGCCAGCCTGCTTCATGAACAGGCCGAAGTGTTGGAAGCCCTCCTCGAGCTCATTCCAACTCATCTCTCCACCATCCTCAGCTTGGCTTGACTTGAGACCACTGCTTGGATCCACCGGCCTTAGGGCGATCACTTGATTCTTTGCGGAGCAGGAGAGTCCTCATGATCATTGAGGAGCATCATCTCGTGAGCGGTGATCTTGCTAAGCAAAGTCGCTTGAGCCACTTCTCCACATCACCTTGTTGGTGAGGTAGGTGATGATGTCCCTGTAGTCCTTCTTGGGAGGATCCGACATTTTCCTGCACACTTCATCATTGGCAACAGTGTGACCGAGCCCCTTAAGCTCGTTAAGGATGGGGTTAAGCCGAGTGAACATAGCATTGACATTTTCATTTGGAAGCATTCTGAACTGATCATAACGCTCCTTGACAACTACTAGTCTACCCTCCTTAACAGCTGAAGTGCCCTCGTGAATCTCAATGAGTGTGATCCATATGTCGTGTGCACTAGTAAGATTGCTAACTCTATCGAAGACCTCCATGCTCAAACCACAAAACAAAGCGTTCATAGCCTTAGCATCGGTCTCTAAGAGTTTGTTTTGTGCGGGTGGCGGTATGTTGTTAGTGAGTGTGACACCATGAGGAGACTCTACGACCCTCCAAACATCCATTCCCATGGCCTGGAGAAACACTTTCATGCGCAACTTCCAAAAGCTAAAATTAGTGCTACTAAACAGAGGAGTCCTATTGGCGGCTATACTACCCCCGTTGGCCATCTCTATGCGGTTAAGCAACTAGAGACCTGAGCTCTGATACCACTTGTAAGGATCCTAGGCCGAGAGGGGGGTGAATCGGCTCTTCTCTAATTTTGCTTCTCTCGATTCGCTTGTTTACTTTGTCAAATTAGGAACCCAAGCTATTGATTGACCTAGAGTCTAGTTGCGGAAGTGATCACAATAATGCACTGGCGACTACTAGGAGGCTCGATGGCACTCACAAGCCGTGGTCAATTCAATATGGAAGTAAATATGTGTGGGGCGAGGAGATGCAAACCGAAGTTGTTTATCAAGTTCGGTGCTCAACACATGAACACCTACGTCTCCGCTGAGGAAACTTCTCACACGTAGAAGTCGAGACTCTCTCGCCCCTAGCCCTCAATCCACTCGTGGTAGCTCTTCACCAACACATGGTAGGCGAGCTCCAAACCTTCACACGGAGGCGAAGTTCTCTCACACGCGAGAGCTCCTCACACCCACTGCACCGACACACGGCACCGACCACCGACACACGGTGGATTTCACCTCAACACATGAGGTACCCCCAACACATGGAGGATTTGGATCCGACACACGGATACCTTGGCACCCCGACACACGGAGATGGCACGACACACGGCGGACTTGAGGGCTCCAACGGATGGAGAGGATGCACCCTCACACAAGGCGGTGACCACCAACGAATGGTGGGTTTGCGGCACGGTCGATGTAGCTCGTGGCGTGATTTACGATCTCTCCGTGACGGAATCCTGTGAGCACTAGATCGGAGAACGCCTCTCACCACTTCCCTTTCTCTCCCACCATGAAACTAGGGCAAGAACACCATGGGAGTTGGGGAAAACCTTGGAGATAGATGAGATGAGCTAGGGTCACCTTCTTCTTCTTCTTCCTCTCTTCTACTCCCTCTCAATCTCTCAAGCACATGGAACCCTAGGTGGAGATGGGAACCATGGGAGGAGCTCTCATGGTGGCTAAGACAAGAGGCGGCTGCTTAATGGTGGCTCTCTCTCAGGTTTCTCCCGTGCACCTAGCCCCTATTTATAGGCCCAAGGCGAAACCCTAGAAATGGACGGCTCAGATTAAATCGCGAGATTCACATTGCCCGATCGGACGCCGTCCGGTTCCGTCGGCGCCGTCCGGCTGAGGATTTGGCAAAATTTGTGCTTCGTCGGACGCCGTCGGTGGCTTACGGACGCGTCCGACATACCGGTGCACATGAACGGGCTGCCCGCCAGTGTTTGGTCGTTTGCCGAAACGCCGTCGGACGCCGTCCGATGGGCTTCAGACGCCGTCCGACAGGGACGGTGTCGTCTGGGACTTAGTCGATTTTGAGCTTACCTCCGGGAAATCGACGCTGTCGGACCCGTCAAGAGAGTTGACGCCGTCCGACGGTGGTGGTGCACGGCGACCTCTCCCGAGCATGGGCGACCTCTCCACGAGCAGGCGACCTCTCCCGGCACCGGCGACCCCTCGGCGTGCACGGGCGACCCCTCGGTGAGCACGGGCGACCCCTCGGCGAGCACGGGCGACCTCACCCCAAGCACGGACGATCACTCGGCGGGAAGTTTCAAGGCCTCGTGTATTTTGGTGACTTAGCGGTGACCACAGGGGATGTGTACTCGCTCTAGGTTCGCTCAAGATTAACACCGGCACTCTCGGAACCCCATGGGACCCACGGTGATGTTTTCGGACTCGTGCTCGGTGGGACCTCAGAATCAGAGAGATGTAGTCTAGCCAAAGACGCACACAAGGAAAATAGAAGAACTATATAAAAACAGAGGTTCTTATCCTTAGCGTTCCGGCTGTACGGCCTAGTTGCCATCAATTACCAAAATCAATCAGCCCATGGGAGGCTTGATCTTACAAGTCCAAACCAAACACTTACCTTATCCGGCAAGGTTAGCTTCACAAACATTGTAAGCATCGACAACCGTGCACAAAATGATTATTCGAATGCAATTTGCCACATAATCTGTCCGGATACGAATCTGTTGGACACTGCACGTTACCACCGGACACTGATTCAAATTTCACGCCCATTTCGACAAATGCTTTACGAAAGTATCTCCAAATGTCACCAAAGTGATACAACATCACATATATTCATCACAACATCAGGGTATAATTCACATCGATCTCAACATGACTCATTATAGATGGTCATGAGCTGTTTATGATAACCGACATATGGTACACGATTGAATAGTACTATGCGATGACGGTTAAAACTATCTATGATGATGGCATACTCCCTTTGTGTCACAAAATATATGTCGTGGGAAGTAAGTTCAATTCAAACTTTTAAAAATCATATGCACAGTAATTCTACAATATTATAATTTAAATGGGTTTTAAAAAATGAATTATAATTAAAGTTGAGATGGAAGGTATATTTTGAAGACGATGTCGATAATAAGAACATCAAATATTCATGATTGTACAGGTATGCTGTACTGTTAGTATCCTTCTTTCTCACCCTATTCTATCAGACCCCAAGAAAAGTTGAACACTTTCTACCAGAAAAAGGGGAAATAG
The DNA here is from genome assembly GCA_036346415.1 of Raddia guianensis. NCBI lineage: Eukaryota > Viridiplantae > Streptophyta > Magnoliopsida > Poales > Poaceae > Raddia > Raddia guianensis. Next base: position 40,614,412 of record CM070538.1, on the reverse strand, counting down.
ATAATTTTATTAAAATTAATTTAGATTGTGTTTTTTAGGTTTACGGTCGAATATATGTGCATATAGATTAAATGGACTCTGTGTTATTATAGGTAGGGTTGGTTTAGAGTTGGAGTTGGACTCTAGGTAGACCTACACTATATAAAGGGAGAGCCTTGGTATTAACAAGGACAACGACCGCATAATAGTAGCATAGGCCTCAGAAGGTCAACAGCCGACATGTTTTCGTGACCTGTGCAACCGGTATATATTCTACGCTATTATGGTTTGGATCAAGCATACATAATTAGAGTCCCACATATGTATGCAATAATGCCGAACTACACTATCAAATATCGTGTGTTCTATTGTCGTTTGTGATTTTGAATTGGCGTAAATTCTACCAATGTTTTAGTTAAAATTTGATAACCTGACTTTGTGAAATCGCGGTGACTGTTGACGGGACGAACATATCGGGGAAATAACCGAATCTTTTATCTTCAAATCTGATGTTTGGTCAACAGGGGGCGATTTTTCACTGAGCAGTGAGCTGTCAGCAGACACCCGGGCTCCCAGTAATGAACATGGTACTGCAACAAGAGCAAGGAGAGATCGATGCACACCGTGAATTATTAATTATTACTAGATGGCAGCTGTGCTGTGTCCGTCTGATCCATCTCCATTCATTGATTAGGCTGTACTGCCTCTGCATAGTGCCGACTCTCCTTTCTTTCTCTATAAATACCTGCACATCTCACCATGTACCTTGGGCAGGGCACATTAAACAGCGAGGTTTCACCAAAGAATTATGAGCGAACTCGCATCACATGTACCGATGTTTACATAATTACCACTGATTTATATAATACTACTGAGAAGAATGGAAAGAGTGCTACAGGCATCAACACGTATGATAATTTCGAGGGTTACGCGTGTGGTAATACCAGGAGCCGCTATAGGAATACGAACTGCTTAAATCGGTCAATTATATTTATGTCGGCTGGAAAAAAAGACAACGCAAATACAGGGGGTATTTACGTCGGCCCGTCCTGGCCGACGTAAACAAGGGCTTTAGGACTTATAGAGAAAAAGGACACCTGTTGTAATTGTTTACGTCGGCCAGTGCCCTAGGCACTAAATTATTTACGTCGGCCACCCGTTGAGGGCCCACCGCACCACATCAAATCGCGTAACTTTGTAAACCTAGCTCCAAATCGCGACCTCTCTGCCGCCGCCCTCGCCGCCGCCCTCCACCACGCCCCTTGCCGCAGCGCCGCTGCCCCGCGCCACCACCGCCGCCGCCGAGCCTCCTCTCCCCAGCGCGCGCCGCCGCCCGCCGCCCGCCCGCCGCCGTCCGCCACCAAGTCGCCCTTTCCCCACGCCGCCGACCCACGCCGCCACCGAGCCGCTGCCATCCACTGTGCCGCTGCCCCACGCCGCCGCCGAGCCGCCACCCTCCACCACGTGGCGCCGTCCATCGCGACCCTCTCCGCGTAGTCGCCACTCTCTACCGCCGCCCCACACCGCCAAGCCGCCTGCCTCCACCACGCCGCCGAGTCGCTTCCCCCACCACTCCTTCAAGGTACAAAGATACATGTGCCCTAATCATCACTAAGGGCCCTTAATTACTTTGTAGTTAAAACATTCATTAGTTTTCCTTACAAAAATTAAAGGTGGTGATAACATGTCTTAATTTTATTCCTTACATAAAAGGTTATAATCAACATAATAATAATAGTTTTTCTTTGTCAATTGTCATGGATAACCATAATAATAATAGAAGATTTACAGAAATGTTCATAGCTAGTTATTCAAGTACTAGTGGTCTCTGGTCAAACCTTATTCGTAGGTCTTACCATTATTTTAGGTTTAGGGTTTATTTTGTCAATTGTATGTTATTCGAGGTGAGCACATCATGTATATTATTGCCTTATATATATATAGGAAATGTAGATAGAGGATGAATCTGTGCGTCATAGGATGCACCAACCATAGCAGCCGAGAAATTCTTTAGGCTCTTAGATGCTTTAGATAAGCCTTTGCATCAGGGCACCAATGTGTCAGTCTTTTCGTTTCTGACGCAACTTATGAATAGAAAATCAAAGTATGGCCTCTCTCAAGAGTGTTACAATGATTTGGTAAAATTGATTAATTTGTGACGTTCTCCCAGAAAACCACAAGTTGACAAAAGATATGTACTACTCAAAAAATATTTTGGCAGGTTTAGGAAAGCCTTATGAGAAGATAGATACATGTGTTAACAATAGTATGTTATTCTGGAAGAGTAGTGCTGCGAAAAAAACTGTTTAGTTTGTGGGAAGTCTAGATTTGTACAAACAATTGATGTAGAGGGGAATGTAGTGACAAGTGATACACCAATGAAGGTTCTATGTTTCTTTCCTCTAATACTGAGGCTACAAAGATTGTAACTATGTGAGGAAACTGCCCAACGCATGAGGTGGCACAAGGAAGGTGTGCGATGCAGCGAAGGTTTCATGTGTCATCCATCCGATGGCGAGGCATAGAAGACATTGGACCGACAAGACGAAGATTTTACCAAAGACCCAAGAAATGTTAGAATCGGGTTAGCAACCAACGGGTTCTCTCCTTTCAATATAAATGTTGAATCATACTCATGTTGGCCAGTATTCTCAATTCCGTACTGTGACATCCTCTATTTTGTCATATGTCACTTGTATTTTCGAAAACCCAAAAGTTAATTAAAAGGGAATTGTTATATACGAAACCCTGTTTTAAATTAATTTAAACTAGGTTTAAGCCAAAACCCTAGATTACCTTTTTGAAAAATTCTGGAAAAATTCCCAAAAATCTTAAATGCCATGAATTAGTCACCCTCCATTTTTCAAGTCCAGAGCCCAAGGCTAGCCTGTGTTTCCGCAGTGTGACGCCATTCTGTCGGGAACTCGTCGGCCCAATGAAATGACAAGCAAACGTGCTAGACCCAAGCCCAAACATGGTGGAGACCTTTTTGAGGCCTAAACCTGCCTAGATCCAAAAGCCCAAGTCCAAATTCGTTTATTTGCAAAAATACCAGAATTAGGGAGTACTAAACCTACTCGGTGTAGAATTAGAGCCCAATTCAACTTCTACCTATTGGAGGCCTGCCCATGGTCGACCCAACCAGTATATAAACACCCCAAGACCCTCCCCTCAGAACCACAACTCGGGAGCCACCCCAGAGCAACCCTAGCCGTCGCAAAACCCTAGCCCGAGGTGAGTTTTGGGTAGATCTCCCAGTGCTCGCCGCAAACCAACTTGTAGATCACGCCATTGCGTAGATCTCGTCGAGACGGTCCAGATGGATACCTATTTTGTCGGTTTTGGTGGAGAATCGAGGGAGAAAAAGCTCACCGGAGTTGGTCGTCGCCGCCGCCGTCGCCGCCGCCGCCGCCCGCCGGCAGCAGCGCCCGCCGCCCGCAGCCCGCGAGCAACCAGCGCCCGCCACCTGGCCGCCCTATCGCCAGCCCGCGCCGCCGGGCGCAAGATGCGCCGACGCCACGCCACTCCTCCACGTCGGCCACGCGATCGTTGTCGCCGCCGCCAACCGCGTGGCGCCACGCGTCACGCCTTAGCTTCCCCGCGCCCGTGCAGCCACGCGTTGGTCCCCGCCGTTGCCGCGTGTCACCGCGCGCCATCTCCGCCGTCGTTGCCACGTGTCACCCGCCGCGTTGCCCCACGCCGCCGCCGCCGCCACGCGTCACGCTCGCGTCGGCCATTGTCTGCCAAGGCTAATCGCCACCACCGCGTGTCCCGCTCACTGCCGCTGCGTGCGCTGAGCCGCCGCCGGTCCGGTCCGGTCCGGTCCGGTCGGTTAAACCGGTTTATTCTTTTCTGGAATTTCTGATTTTCGTCAAACTTCCAGGAATTGTTCCGGGAGCATCCGAACTCTTAATTAGGTGATTCCAGAGCCATTATTTTCCATAAATATCCTAGAATTTTATATATTTTATTGAGCTATATGTTCTGTTGATTGTTTTCCTGTTTCTTGCACATATGCATATACGTGTAGATGTCCGTGTCTGCGTTGTTCGGGAGGATTGCAGGAGCCGTTCGGAGGAGGTTCCCAAGACTCGGAGTACTACCAAGGCAAGATAGTTGCATCTTGCTCTCCCAATTTACAAGACTCACCCATTTATTGTTTTTATTTGCTTTTCTCATGCATAAAATGATGGAAAGGGTAGAAACCTATTATATTCACACTGCGTCATTGACTCTGTAAATTTAACCTGTTTATTGCTGCCTTAGTTATTTTCCTAACCTATACTTGTGCATAGATTCTAGTGCTCGTGGGTTATTAGTTGTTAGGTTATTCTTCATTTAATTATTCTTGTGACTTGGTATGATTGGAGATATTGAGTTACTTTAACCTAATCAACTAAAACCTACGTGGCGTGTGTTGACTAAAGGTGGCATAGTCGGGTGGTTTTGTGGAATGTGGATTGTGTGGAGGTAGTCACCTTGGTCTAAGGACTTTGGACGTGTGCCAATCCAGCCAAACCGAACAAGCGCAACCATAAGTGCTAGCTTAAGCATGTAAGGCCTGCATGTGCTAGTCGTGGCTTAGTAGTTAGGGAAGACTGTTAACACACTTTACTTTGAAAAGATCGGGCTGCGGTCCGTTGGCTCAAGAGGGGGGCCCGAGTGCCTAAACCTTAGAGGGGGTATCTGTGTTAACACAGGTAACTAATGAATCGTCTTGTATTGTTACTTGGTCTAGGCTCCTAAGGAAGAGTTAAGATGCAAAAGTACCACTCGGCTTATGGGTAAAGTGTGCTACACTCTGCAGAGTTAAAACTATCATGATAGTCGTTCCCACGGTTATGGGAGGGGAGGTAGGCCGTACATGGTAGTCTCATGTGTTTAATAATAACCTGATGGGTTGGTTTTGGTTTTGAGTATTCGAGGCTTGTGCAGTTTTGCAGAGGGGCTTTCGAAGCCGAGCTCTGTTTGTTACTTTGGGAGTTTATTCATCTTCATTAATTGTTCAACAAATGCTTTTACAACACTTTAAATAATTTGGCGAGAGTAGGTCTTTATGCAAAATAGCCACCCTATTCTTGTTGTTATCCTTGCATCATTTATAAGGACTCTTGCTGGGTAACCGTGTACTCACTATACAAAAACCACGGATAAATTTGTATTCAGGAGAAGGATTAGGTCCGGTCTATCTACAGGATCAGGAGGATCTTGTTCCGGACTTTGATGAGGATTAGCTGGCGCTCAAGGGTTGGATTGAAGAATCATCATACTTTTTCCACTGCATATTTGAATTTTCGCACTCTGGTATATTATGGACATTATTACGTCATACTTAATCAAACAAGTATAATAAGTAGTTGTGTAACAATTACTTTTGCATAATATATATTTTCTCTTTGTTATTTATGATTGAGTGATGATGTTCAACAAATTGTCGCTCACAAGTTGCTAGCATTGATCTCTGGGACTAGCAATGGATTGTGAGTGGATCCCGGTGAAGCCGGGGTTGTGACACGTACAATCTTCCACCTTCGATGTGCATGAAGAACGAGTATGTGTTTTTATCCCTTGTCATACCGAGGCCAAAGCATCCTGGAAAACAATTAAATATCTTTATGCAACCCTTGGTCGAGGAGCTTATGGAGTTATGGACAGGGGTCCCAACTTACGATAAGAGCAAAAAAAAAAATTTCAACATGCATTTTGCCTATCTCTGATGCATCCATGATTTTTCTGCATATGGCATATTTTCGGGATGGAGCACGCATGGCCGAGTGTCTTGTCCAGTATGTATGAATGACACTGATGCGTTCCGTTTGAAACATGGTCGCAAGTTTTATTTCTTCGATTCCCACTGTCGCTTCTTTCGTCCTTCTCATGAATTCAGAAGACAGAGAAATGAATTCCATAAAGACACAATAATCACAAAGGACCCGCCCAAACGTTTGACATGATGAGATTTTAAATTGGCATCGTCAGCTAATTCGCACGGAAGATGGTTTTCACGGGTTTAAAGAGTCACACAACTGGACACACATATCTGGTATCTGGTGTTTGCCCTATGAAAAGTCTCTGATCCTACCACATAATGTTGATGTTATGCACTAGGAACATAATGTTGCAGAAAGCATTATCAGCATGTGTTTTGATTTCAAAGACAGGACCAAAGATAATGTGGCGGCTCGAATAGACATGGCTGATATTTGCAATCGATCCTCCCTTGAGGTGAGAGAGGACCCAACAGGGAAACAAGGCAAGCCACGTGCCCCTTACTATATTAAGAGCTCTAAAAAAAGGAGGTCCTAATATATATGAAAAATATAAAGTTTCCTGATGGTTATGCGGCGAACCTAAAACGTGCGGTGAGCATCGAGGCAGGTAAACTGAATGGTCTGAAAAGTTGTTGTTGTAATGTTCCGTGGGTACTTCCCTGATGATGTGTGGATAATTTTGCCTGAGCTTAGCTACTTCTACCGGTAGCTTTGTTCGAAGGAAATTAAGAAAGCAATGATGCAAAAGTTGAAGAAAGTCATACTTGTGCTAACATGCAAGATGGAAAATATATTTCCATCGGGGTTCATGAATACAATGCAACATTTGTTGGTGCATCTACCATACGAAGCAGAGATTAGTGGTTCTGCATAATACCGATATATGTACCCAATAGAACAAAACATGAAGAAAATTAGGTCAACTGTAGGTAACAAAGCTCGAGTTGAAGGTTGCATCACAGAGGCGTTCTTTCTCAAAGAGATTTCGTACTTTTCTAGTACATATTTGTCAGATGAGCGCAATGTCTATACCCATATGCCGAGATACCAACCGTTAGATTCCACGTATGGCTTTGATCATGATGTATTCCAAGGACTTGGACACACCGTCGGTGCCAGTTCTATTCAAGAGTTGTCCCGCGAAGAGTGGAATGAAGCAATGTTATATCTGTACACCAACATTTTAGAAATGGAACAATATTTCATGTAAAAATCCGCTATACTAATTTCTAACTTGGTTTTGACGTTAGCTTCTAACTTGATGAAATGAAATGCAGGTTGTTTGATCAACAAAATTGGAATTCAACGAGACAACCTACAAATACTCAACTCAACAATTTGTGACGCAATGGCTTACGTGGTGATCCTAATTTTCTGACTTGGTTTCGTTGACATGTATAGTTCTTATCACGTTAAAATTTAAATAATCTATATTCAACTATCATGTAATTACTATTAAAATATTTGCAGTGTATGCGTGATGGTACTGTCCATAAGGACCTCCGACAGCTATCACACGATAGCACTTCCTCAAGAAAGTTTGGGCATTACGACGTGAATGGGTTTCGCTTTCGTACCGCGGCATTAGAAGCATGTCGTCCTCTAGGCGCCACGATTAATAGTGTAGTTGTCACTACCGCACAGGGTGCAGATGGTCGAGAGACAGAGTACTATGGTATTCTTCATAACATAGTGGAGATTAAGTTTGCCGGTCAAAAAGATTTGAAGGTAGCTTTCTTCTACTGTGATTCGTTTAACGACAAAATAGGGATTCGACGAAACAAAAATCTTGGCTTGGTAGAAGTTAGACATGAATCACGCCTTGGAGGTCACAACTCATTCGTAATTGCTCATCATGCTGAGCAAGTGTACTACCTTCTTTATCCATGCTGAAAAGAAAGTTTAAAACCTTGGTGAGTTGTACATAAAGTGAATCCTCCTAGCCACTTATACACTCCTAGAAACGCCGAGTACATCGATAGCATGGATGACTTAGCCTACCAAGAAGATGGTTTGCCAGCCTCATTTGAAGTAGACATTGGGTCCGCACTTCATGAATTAGTGGGCGATACAACAAATGTTATTGTGGAGAATGTTAGAAGGAAAAAGCGACATCGTGCTCGTGCCTCTCGAGATGCTCCAGAAAAAGGACAACGTAGAGACGGTTTACATGAACCTTTTTACGCTGATTACTTCTGAAAAGAATGTTGCACCTATTTTTATCTATTTTTGATGTTTTACACATGTTTATATACTAATATAGTGTTTATAAAACAGGATGAAATCACTTTTCCGGCACATAGGAAAATCATAAAAAAAGGATGGGTCTTCATCGAAGAGTCAAGAATCACTTTTCAAAGGATCTAGTTATCAGCAGAGCAGGCAGAGACAGTTCGAGAGGTGCCTAGAGGAGGTCACTCAGGAGGTGCCTAGAAGGGGCCGCTTAGTAGGAGTTTGAGGGGGTCACTTAGAAGTCCTACAGTTTGTATGTATAATTTTAATTGTGTTGTCTTTATTTTTTTAATATGCATGCACTAATTTTTTTATCAATTAATTCTCAGAAGGCCAGGGAACCTAGGGAGGTTGTGGAGGAGGGAGGGGAGGAGGCTATGGTGGAGGCTGAGGAAGGGGGGAGGCTGTGGGCGGGGACGAGGCTGAGGAGAGTGCCGGGGGGGGAGGGGGGGCGATGAAGAGGAGGATGATGCTAGTGCTGAGGGATTGGATACTCCTGCCATCAGGTGGCAAGCATGTATAGATGTTTGGGAAATATTAATAATGTTGTGGAATTCAGCTAATATTCTGTTTTCGTTTTAGGTATAGAGGGACTAATCAGATTCCCCTGGTAGCAGTTCCTCATGCACGCAGAGTTATCCTATCACATGGTGATTGGTAAGTAAGCATTCTACAGTTTGGGCATTAATTATTTCCTACAGTTTTGACAAGCGTATATCACTATTTGTAGGCAATGGATAGATGTAGGATGGACAGGAACGAACAGTATAAGGCAAGTGAATGGTACGTTGGGTTCTCTTTTGCGTTACTATTATCCTAGCCTAGTGGTGATCAACAGTGTAACGGTGCCAACCCTTAAGTGGACTCATTAGAAGGTTGCTACAGATGGATGCATGGGACTGTTGCCCAAAGAGTGTTGGTGGACTTTTGGGTAATTCTCTAAATTTTCTATTCTCATTGAATTTTTCTATATATACAATTAATGTCTAAATAATTTATCCATTTCCTATGAAGGAGATATATCATTTTCCATGTGATCATGAACAGTCTCTACAAGAGAAGGTAAGATATGTTTTTGAGAACGTAGCAACCAGGACGTGAAGGAGATGATGTACCAGGCTCGTATCCGGGCGGTGAGTTTGTATTATAAGAGGGTGCTACATCAAGATATGAGTAAGAAGCTTGGTGCATCGAAAATCTACCTTCGGAAAGATCAGTACCGTTGACCTGAAGTTATGTTGTTTTGGTTCAACAAATGCCCTGAAGCATGACAAGCTCTTAACCAATACTGGGCTTCACCTGACTTTGTTCAGAATTCAAACAATAAGAGGGGTAATAGGGAGGCGGGCCCAAGGGTATCTCAGTGGTACGGAGCCGATGGGCATCTTTGTCTTGTGTGATTATGGTAAGTTTCTTACGGTAGCATATGGGTATTTATAAGTTTCACTGTCGATATTTGATTCGTTTAGTTTTAAAATGTTGACTAATGTTGTTCTACGTCGTTCTATAGAAAGCCCAAAGTGGGTCTCGACCTACGTAGGACGAAGCCTATATTAGAGGTCACCTTGGCTTTCATCCAACACAGCCAAACCAGCTATACCGTGTCTAGGCCACATAGAGCTTGGTTAGTAGAATTGTTATTCTAACTGAAATGAATTCTTTATTACATCCTTATGCATGTATATGTTGCGTAGGCTGATCTTATGGTCAAGTGATGGCCGATGCTCACGGACCTGACTATGACTGGAGAAGAGAAGATGTTGATCATGTCGCTCTGTACAGTAGCGGAGGTGGTAAGAAACATGGAAGATTCTCCAAGTTCAATGGCGTTCTGGATAGTAGCTCTGTCTTAATTTCGGCAAGATCCTCGGCTTCTTTGCAAAGCCGTGGGTCGACTGCTCGTGAGACCTACTACAGGAGCAGTTGAGGCAACAACAAGAATACTTTGTTTTTTTAAAACAGAACAACAAGCAGCTATACAAGTAAGTAATCATTGAACCTTTTTCATTTCAAATTATTGCTTATTTCTGTTACAAATTTATGAAAATTGCTAAATTTTACTTCATATTAATGAAAACTGTAAAATTATGGTCGCCCTAAGTCCCTTGTTATGAATTCTATTTTACTGCTTGACATTAATGAAAATAGTTCAATTAGTCTAATTATTGCTCATTTCTTCGTAATTTAACCTAATAAATGCAAATGACTCTTTTGAACTTAGAATTGTTGAAATTATCTGTAGGCATATATGACACAACAGTTTGGAATGCCATTAAGTCTTCCTCCATTCCGGACTCCACCTATATTTGCATAGCAATCTTCTATCACGGTACGTATCAAACTTTTTGTATATTATGATGTTGTAATTTAAAAATACTAATATCACATTGTAATGTAGGGTTCGGTGGATCCTCCAGATGCCAATGCTGGAGGCGCTTTTTCTTCGAGGACTCCGCCGACCGTTGGGACTTTCTTGCCTCAGGAGGTGATGCTGGTAGCGGACATCAGTTCAACAATACCCCTCCAAATTGATGTTGTTAACTATCTTTTGTTGTATGTGCGCGGATATTTCTGTGAATTATCGTGTGTGTGAAAATATGTTGTTGAATGTGTTGTTGACGCTTGAGATGTTAGGACCATTGTTGAATATGTGTGCGAACATATGTTGACAGTTGTTTGAATTATTTGTGTGCCAATTGAGTTGATGAAATTTATTTGTGTGTCAATTGAGTTGATGAAATTTATCTGTGTGCCAATTGAGTTGATAAAATATATTATGTATGTGCTAATATTGAGATGCTAGAACATGTGATGATGATTCTATGAGTTCAACGCTGTTTGGATTGTATCTTCAAATGATGTGATGATGGATTCCTGTTTGTATTTGATGCTTGCTGAAAATAGACTGAAAAACATAAACCATTCTGCCATACAGCAGCTCCAGTATTTACGTCGGCCAACCCGGCGGCGTAAATCTGGAATTATCGTCAGCGTATCACCGATATTACGTCGGCGGTGGCGGCGTAAATCACTATAGGAATCAGGGTCAGCGTGGTCGGCAAAAGCCGACCACATAGCCCAACATACCGTCGACATAATTCTATGTCGGCGGCTAGCCGCCGACACTACGCCGCCGAGGCCCCGTCGTCGACATAGCCCACTTATGTCGTCGGGTCCGCCGACAAAGCAGCATCAAGCGCAAGCTGCTCCAGCGACCTCCTATGTTGGCAGCATATCTCTGTCGTCAACATTGTAGAGCCCATGACGGCTCGCGCCGTTTAACGGCAACCAGACAGGTGGGCTCCACCGGGCGACGAATCGAAGACACATGGCACAACCTATGTCGGCGGCATATGTTATGCTGCCGACATAGACTTAGAGCAGCACGGCGACAGGAGGTGCACAGTGTCGGCGGCATAGGCTTAAGCCGCCGACGTAGATCTAGGGAAATGTCGGCGGTATATACCTATGCCGCCGACATAGCTGGTGGCCAGCAGGCCGTAGCCGATCGCCTGGAGGGAGGTCTATGTCGGCGGTATTATATATGCCGCCGACATAGATATTGCAGCAGCAATTAATTTTGCTGCTGTTTTTTGATAAAACATCAATTTTAACCTGCAAAAATAGACAATTCCCAGCAGAAATAGCCCTCCTCAATTTGTCTACACACCATCCACATATTTAGCTGCTCGAATCGACATCTTTTCGAGCACTCCGCAATCACATCGATACAAAACATAAATTCAACGACAAATAAACCAAATTGCACATAGCCCTCCCCAAACATAACCAAACGGCACATAGCCTCCACATATATACATAACCAAATGGCAGCACATATATAAGAGCTTAACAATGTCATATCAGCAAGTTTTATATCCTAGACACCCACAAGTGCGTACATACTAAACCTAATGGTTCTGCGAACTGCCGTAGAGGTTGGGATCCTGCGCAAAGAAACCATCCACGAACTGCTGGGCCTCGGAGGCTGTGGCATTGTCGTCGCCTCCCTGCTGCACATTCTGTGCATGCGCAGGCGTAGCTGAGCCGGACACCTGCAAGAGCGAAGAACATTATATATCTGACTAACGTTGTGCATTTATATACTCATATGGAAATGTTATTGCAGAAATACATACCCCTGGAGAAGGCATTGCTGCTGACGGGAACTGGAACATCCAGGGTGGCGGCATGAACGCGGGGAAATCGCCAGGCTGCGTCGGTGGTGGCCCCTGCTACGGCGTGTAGGTGAACTGTGATGCAGGAGGCGCTGGGGCTTGGCTGGAGGACCCCGCCCCTGGGAATGCCTGCGGTTATATACATATATGATATGTTAGCGTTAAAACAATGGAAGGACAACAACAGATATAACTGCGGATAGAACAAGATTTTTTAATTACCTTTTGCAAAAACTGCATCAGGTAGAGGTTCTGATTCTAGAGCATATCCATCCTCTTCTCGTTTGCCACATCCTTTTCCGCTTGTGCTTACGCTTGCTGCTGCTGTCGCTGCTCGTCCGCCGCCCTTTTTTGTAGTAACTCCTTGATATGCTTGGCCTGGGCTTCTAGCTGGGCATAGGTGACAGCTGAGGCCTGCTGTCGACGTGCCCTGACCTTAGGGCGGTACGCTGTGGGATCGACGACGGAATCCATCATGCCATACTTGCCGTGAGCCCTCCCACCAAACTCGTCGTAGAGAACCACAGGATCGGCTGGCATATTGGCCGGGTCACACTCCTCACCGTGCTTCGCCCGCATGGCCGCAGTATATGCATCCTGCGAACAAATGAGATGATGCGGAATAGTTAGAAACTGTCGAGTAGGTGTAAATAAGTGAAAAGAGTTGGTGAAATGCGGAATAGTTAGAACCTCGGTTGTGGCACATGTACCTTGTTTCTTGTTGCAAAGTATTTGTCCGTGAAATGGGCGATCTCCTGAGTGAGCTAAGCTTCGGCAATACTACCTTCGACTCGTGCTTTGTTCTTCACCTTCAATCTAAGGTTTTTCATCATCCATTCAACAGAATACATCCACCTAAACTGTGCCGGACCGCCAACTTTTTCTTCGTATGGCAAGTGCACCAATAGATGTTGCATGCAATTGAAAAAACCAGGGACATACATCTTCTCGAGCTTTGTGACGATCACAACAATCTCCTTCTCTAATTCCTCCATCCTCGACGCGGATATCTCTTTTGTGCACAGCTCTCGATAGAAGAAGCTCAGCTCTGATAGTGTTCTCCAAATAGCGTCGTCGACATATCCACGCCATACGGCAGGAAACAGACGCTCTATGAATACTTTGTAGTCGTGAGCCTTCATTCCATTTAACTTGCATTGCTCTGTACTAACGCCATGACGAAGGCTCGTCGCATAACCATCAGGGAATTTCACTTTTTCCTTAATCCAGACTAGGATATGCCTTATTTGTGCACGTGTGAGGCAATACTTCGCTCTAGGTTTCATCCCGTTTTCATCAAGATTCAACTCCGGACGATCACATATCAAAGCACAGTCCAACCGAGCTTTTGTGTTATCTCTAGTTTTATGTTGGATGTCCCAGTTTGTGTTGACGATTGCCTCACACATATTCTTCTCTTGGTGCATCAGGTCGAGGTTGTGAGGCTGCTTCAGGTACGTTGCGTAAGAAAGATTATAGATGTTGTATTTATGAGTCCAATGGTTGTCTTTTCCATATACGTCTTTGTTGCCTTTCTTTACCAAATGTTCATGCCATTTGATGATATCATCCACTTCAAACCGTTCTGGTGGCTGTTCCTTCCTCACTGTCTTACCTTTCCGAAACGTATTTCTTTCCTTTCTAAATGGGTGATTTGGAGGCAGGAAACGACGGTGACAGTCGAACCAACAGGCCTTGCCCCCTTTTTTTAGTTTGAATGCATCTGTGTCTCTCAAGCATTTAGGGCACGACAATATTCCATGGGTGCTCCACCCCGAAAACATGCCATACGCCGGAAAATCGTGTATGGACCACAAGTAAGCGGCCCTCATCTTGAAATTCCGGCCCTTATAGCTATCATGTGTCAATACCCCGTTGGTCCAAAGGTCGCTCAGCTCTTCTACAAGTGGTTGCATGAATAGGTCTAAGTTTTTTCCAGGAGACTTAGGACCGGGAATGATGACAGAAAGGAACATGTACTCTTCCTTCAGACAAAGTTGAGGCGGCAGATTGTATGGGATGGGAAATACAGGCCAGCATGAGTACGGGTGCGAGGTCATATTGAATGGGGTGAACCCGTCGGTGGATAGCCCAATACGCACATTCCTGGACTCAGCTGCAAATTCAGGGTGTTGCTGGTCAAAATGCCTCCAGGCTTCTGCATCTGATGGATGCGTCATCACGCCCTCCTTCCTACGTATGCCCTCTTTATGCCACCTCATATGTCTGGCCGTGTTTTTGGATATGTACAGACGTTGCAGCCTTTGAGTGATCGGAAAGAAACGAAAGGTTTTCTGAGCAACCGTCATCTGTCTCTCTACGCCATCTCGTCCAATAACTAGCACGTACCGACTCTCACCACAATGCTTGCAATGAGTCAGCACAGAATCGGATTTTCGATAAAGCATGCATAACTTTGGGCAGTAGTCTATCCTCTCGCACGGCATGCCTAACACGCTCAAAAGTTTCTTCGACTCATACAGATTTCGAGTCATCTTGTGTCCAGCCAGAAGTAGGCTATCCAGAAGCTTGCACACGTCATTGAAGCAATTGGCAGACAGGTTGTATTTAGTCTTCACCGCCACCAGACGAGAAACTGCCGAGAGCACGGTCACATCGGTATGCCCATGGAGTGGCTCATTGGCAGAATCAAGGAGCTTTTCGAATTTCTGGGCAAGTGGCTCTGCCTCTTCCTCGGGAGATAGATAAAAAGCCCTACCCACATCATCCGTTAGCTCGTCAAATCTGTCGGGCTCGGCTTCGTCGTAGCCCTCCCCAAAATCCACAGGACTAGACACGGGCGCCGGACGCTTCTTCTCGCCATGAAAGACCCATAGAAAGTAGTTTGGTTTGAAACCATGCCTACAGAGATGCTCGGTCATATCCCTCTTCGAACTCTTCTCCGTGTTCGAGCAGTTAGCGCAGGGACAAGTCACTTTTGCTACGGTAGGGTTGCGGAATCCTCGAAAAGAATCTTCGACGAACTTTTCAGCTTTTTCGAACCACTCGTTCGTGTGGTGCCCAGACTTCTTCCAACCATCGTACATCCACCGTCGATCTTCCATCGCTTAACTACTACATGTACATTCAATAGCGGATTTACATTTTAGCACTACACATTCACTAATGCATTCACAATCCTGCATTATATATCTATTCGACAAGTAAACGATCTACCGCACGATATTTACGGTCTATGTGTAGCTAAATAGGAGGGCTTACCCACCCACGGATGTTGGTTTGGGTATGGGGGTCATGGCCACGGGGCTGCTTTGGTCGAATTCGGCAAGATAACCCCCGATTCCCTCTGGAGCAGCGGCACGGCGTACCGCTTATGTTATGCAGAAGGAGAACAATAGGGTTATGCGACCGAATTTCCGACCCGTGCACCTCCTGTGGCCGCGACCCCCATACCCAAACCAACATCCGTGGGTTGTCCAAAACGTGGACAGCTCGGGAGCACGACACCTCTCGTAATGGAACACACCGAATCACCGTCCGTGTTCCTTACAAACATGTGCCGCGCCCCCGAACGGGTTTAAGTCGGGCTTCGTTCACGTATTTACAAAGCACAAGTTAAGTAACAACTAATTAGGCATGCACAAATAATGTCGTCGGTACAGAAAGTACCGACGACATAGCTACCACATTTCAAAAAAATGTCCAAATATTACCTGCAACGAGTAGTGGGGGAGAGGAGTGGCGTCACCGGCCCGGCAGTGGAGGAGAGGAGATGTGGAGTCCCCGGACAGTGGGGATGCGGCGCCCAGGAGGTGCTGGCGCCGGCGGGAGAGGTGGTGGCGCCGGAGGGAGAGGGGATGGCGCCGGGGAGGTGGTGGCGCCGGCGGGAAGGGGATGGCGTCGGAGAGAGGAGGAGGCGGCGGGTTGCGTGTTGGCTGGCGGGGGCGACGGCGCGCGGTGGGCCTTGGCGGCGGAGGGTGGCGGTGGCGGGCTGGGCCGGCCGTGGGGACGGCCGCGTGCGGTGGCGGTGTGGGTGGTGGTGGCGCTTGGGTGGCGGCGCGGGCGCTGGGTGGCGATGGGGGCGGTGGCGGCGGCGCGGCAAGCGAGGCTGGCGTTGGCGGCGCAACGTGGAGAGGCGAGAGATGCAGGAGAATACGAGATTTGGACGGGCTAAGTTATATTCATATTGTACATCAGTGTCGGCGGCCCGTTGCCAGCGACATAGCCCCCTGAGCCACCGACACTGTGTCATGAACCGTGCACGTGACGCCTTGGGCCCGCAGGCCAGTGGAACGAATCTGTGTCGTCGGCCCTTTGCATACCGCCGACATAGGTCCATCCATGTCGGCGGCTTATGTGTCGCCGCCGACATATCCTCCTTGCCCATCTCTATATCGGCGGCTGTTCAGCCTGGCCGCTGACAATAACCATCCACCGGCCGCCTTTCCGAGCCATCGTCGTCTCCGCGGAGTGGTGTATTGCCCAACCCAAGGTTGTATAGCTAGCACTACAGCTCGTCCACTTTCCATGACGTTATATCGACCTCATCTGCATTTTTCCAACACGTTGCTTCAAAGACTGCCTATTAGGGTTCAATGTATCGAGAACATACGACATGACAGAGGTGAGTCTTAGTCAAAAAAGTTTGGATTCTAGCCTACGTCGAAATGGATGCGTGGAACGAGCTATGAGATGTGGTGCATGCCTTAGAACTTAGGGTTCGACAAAAGACGCTCTCGACAGAGCTCGGCAAAGCATCTATGGCCCCGGGGGGGACTGTGTGGGCGGCATAGATAAACCGACGACGTAGGACAGGCTATGTCGTCGGTATTTACTGAACCACCGACAAAGGTGAAGTAAACCCTATAAAACAAACCATCATCCTGGATCAACAGAAAAGCTCTCTCTCCCCTACTGGTTTACAGCGCGCGGCGCGGCGCGGCTCACCCGTCACTACGAGGTCTCGGGTTCGAGCCCCCGCGCCCCCTGTTTCTTTTTTTAAAGATCTATCTCGGCGGTTCGCCCAACGGACACTATGTGGGCGGTGTTAAGAAAACCGACGACATTATGTGGATCATTGTGGGCGGCATAAATAAACCGCCGACAAAGGTTACGTACAACCCTATAAAAGAAACCATCATCCTAGCCTAATTGAAAAGCATTCTCTCCCCACTGGTTTACAGCGCGCGGCGCGGCGCGGATCACCCGTCACCACGAGGTCTCAGGTTCGAGCCCCTGCGCCCGCTGTTTCTTTTTTTTTAAGATCTATCTCGGCGGTATTACAGCTGCCGCCGACACTGAGGGTCCCCTATGCTTTCTAGCACCACACTGTGGTCCCATATGTCATAGACAACCGTTCTATGCCTTGTGGGTCCGTTCTGCTACGTTGCCGTTAGGACTAACGGCAGGGGACACGGCAAACAATTTTTGTCGACGGTCTTATTAATGCCGCCCACATAGAGTTCGTTGGGCGGGCTAGGAAATTCAACTTTGGATCGGGTGCGATGCGAGGGAGGGGGGATCAGGACCTATGTCGGCGGCATAACATATACCGCCGACATATCTCCCGCAATGTCGTCAGAGTTTTATTGCCGCCTACATTGGTTTTTTGACCGTCCACATAAATCACGTTTCCTGTAGTGAATATTAAGTGCCACGTGGCTCAGATGTGCCGACCCCCCTGTATTTATGTCGGCCGTGGCCGATGTAAATAGTGGAAAGGTATTTACGTCGGCCGTGGTTGACAACATCAGTGGTTCATCACGGCAACGCCACCATCCGAAGAATGGTACGAGGCCGACGTAAATAAGAGCTATTTACATCGGCCACCCGACGTAAATAGCTATTTACGTCGGCGTGCATGATCACATGCACGTACTCTGACAATGAGCAGTATTAATTTTTCTTCTTTTGTAATATGTTTATTAATTTCGTCGGCCAAGAAACACGGTACGTAATTGTATCTTCTGATTGACGTCGTGGTTTCCTCTTCGAGAAGATCGCTTTTTCACGTAAATTTGACGAGTAATTATGCTTTCTCACGTCGCATTTTCCAGAAAGTTCCTATGCTTCTGTTTGAAGTTTATGCAGAGGATGCCCACCTTTAGCAGTAGCCTTCACACGTGAAATAAATAGGAAACAGTTAACTTATGTGATACAAAAATTTATGGCATATAGACTAGCACATCTCTAAATAAAAAAGCTCTGTACCTACAGGTATCTCATTTTTCTTTATAAAAAACGTACTTTAATTGACCAAGCTAGATTATTCCCTCCCGATAATCTATCGATCGTGGATTTTCAAATAAATTAAACATTTGTAAATGTTAACAGAATCCAGAAGCATTCCGTGCATAAGTTAATATTTAATATATATATATATATATATATATATATATATATTGATAAAGTCTTGATTAATAATATAAAGTCTTGATTTTCATTAAATATATTTTGCATTTTTCTTTGAAATAATGCTGGTGCGTTTTTCAATCCTAGAGGCATTACAAGCCATTCAAAATGACCTTGAGGGCATGTAAAGGCAGTCCATTCTATTGATTCTTCTGCCATTTTTACTTGTCAAAATCCACTTTTAAGTCAAATTTTGAAAAATATCTATTTCCTTGTATTCGGTTTATCCATTCCTGTTTATTAGGAATATTGTAAGCGTCTTCTCTGTATTATCATTTAGTCTTCTATAATTTATAACCATTCTAGACTTTCCTCTAGCTATTTCGCATGATTCCTTACTATAAACGCTGCAGACCTATGTGGACTTCTACTTTCCTTATTGCCTTTAGTTTTAACAACTCTTCTATATGCATTTTGAATTCTTCTATATCTTTTGGTGTAGCTTCTATAGGACTAGTTCTAATTATATAGTCAGGGTTTATTATATTTATCTTACAAATAATTGAATTTTTATCCCAATGTTTCATAGGTATTTCCCCAATGATTTGAATGTCTTCAAGTCTCGAACGATTCTATCTATGTCATGTTTAGATTTTATATCTCTGTACCAGTTAGGTGCAAAAGATTGTAGCCCTATGCATTCGATATTAGATTTTGTGATATAAAAGTACTCTATGTTGCTACCTAATTCTTCTTCTTGTATTTCTTCTATCTTTAATGCGGGTTTAGGTTTCTCAATGTATGCAGTTTTTGTTGGTGATCCACCACGCTTTCGAACTTCTGAGATATATGGGAGATTATCTTGGTGTGGTATGAGTGTGATCCCTTGCTCATGTATAATGGTGGTTTGGAGTGATTGTTGTAAGAATCTTAAACCAATAATCATTTCATCATTTATTATAGATAGGTCTCTTATTGTAATTTCATCTATAATATATTTTGTTCCGTTTATGTGAACTTCGATATTATAAGCTAACTGATTATGAATTTTTCTAATTCCTGACATATCTGTGGATGTTTCTGCTTCATCGTCATCTATGGTATGAACTAATTCAGGACATCTTATAAAGTATTTATCATGTATGATATTCTTTGTGCAACCCGTGTCTACTAAGGCTAGTATTTTATACGAGATATTTGGTTTAAGCACTATTTTAACTGGTATCCTAATTCCTAATATGTCTTTGAAAGGTATTTTGACTATATACTTGCTTCCAAAACTTGTAATAGCATCTTTTAATTTTATAATTTTGTTATTTCTATTATCTTTTACGGTCATTGTTTTTTCTTTCATTTCAGGTATCGTAGATTCTTTGAATTCAGTATTTTCTTTTCCTTCCTCTTCTTGAACTTTACTCGTTTCTGGTGACTCATCTTCGTTATATTCCTCCTTATTGTATAATTCTTTTTCATAATTCCATCTAAGGTTTTCTACTTCAGCTTCTAATTATTTAGCCTATTCTCTATTACTCTTACTCTAGTAGACAGTAATACTTCTTCTGATTCTATCTTTTCTTCCTTTTTCCATGTCTCATTTCGCCAAGTAACACATCCTACGCATGCTTGTCTTAAACATATCCTACATGTGACTCTATTTTCTAAGCTTGGGTAATATTTGCAAAAAGCACATTTTATATTAAAATCTCCTCTTCCTATAGACCAATCATGTTCACAATCAACTTGATTCATCATTTCTATTTTTAAACCTGCTAATTCATCTACTAAATCTAACTCATCATCACTGGATTCACTTTGAGCTTCATTGTTCTCAACTTCATCTGTTTCAATAATTGAGTATATTGATTCATCATCCTTTATTTCATCATCGCATACTAATATATTTTCATTTACACTATCAATTATTAAAACTCTTTCTTGCTCTTCATACTTACTAGAATATCTTTTTTGATCTTTGTTCGGGCATGTTTTGCTTAGATGGTCAGGAGAATTGCATATGAAACATCTGCATGTTCTATCATATATTTTTCTTGGATCATATCTTCTAACATTTCTTCTATGCAGAAATGGAGCTTTATTATCTGACCTTCTTAAAAAGTATCTTTTCTTTGTTCTATAATTATTCCTTTCTCTATTTTGGGATTTATGAAATTTTCTTCGAGGTTTTCCTTCCTCTCCATAAGTTAGTGGTATTTGAACAATTTTATTACAACAATTATAATCTGAATATTTCATAGATCTTTGAGCTTGTATGTTTGTACATATTTTTCTTAATTGTTTAAATACAAATGTTATGGCTTGTGATATATTTATGATATTTCCCTCCGTCTCTTTTTTATATTCATCAAATATCATACTTCCTAAGGGTTCAGGTAATTTATTGAAATATCTTTCGACTATTCCTTTATTATACCCTTGCTTAGCAGTAGTAGCATTATATAAATAATGTTGAGAGAATTCTTTTATTCCTTTCTAGCTTGTTAGTGTCAATTTTTCTATTTCTCTTAACCTTTCATTTTGTAAAGCAGTATTGCCAAACTCTGGGTCTTCTGCTATAATAATATTTGATATTATGTTTGCAAAATTATTTGGATTGTTTCCTGCTCTTTTAAGCATTTCGTATTCAACGGAGTTATGTTCTGTCCATTGTTCCCATAGAACTTTGGCAGATTCTCCTAAAAATGTTTCTAAATAAGTTATCATATCTTCGACTCTATTTCCTATGTTATGTTGATTTTGTATATACTTTTGAACTATTAGTCCCTTCCAAATGCTTAAGATATTTGGCCAATCAATTGGATCATGAGCAGCTAAATTTAAGATAGCCCCATCACTTTTATGATTTTGGAATTTTCTTGTCTTTTCAAAATTTCTACTCTTAGAACCCATATACCTATCTTGTCTCGGGATATAATTGTATGTTTGATCTTCTCTTTCGGAGGCCATAGCCGGATGCTCTAGTATTTCTCTCTTTCTCCTCATTTTTAACAGAACTTTCACCACCATATCTTCTTCTCTTTCTTGGATCTACTTCTATATCCATAGCTTCTATTGCATTATCTAAATTCCTTTCGGCATCCGAGTCTAGCATATCTAAGTCGTTTGGGGGATATTGATCAACATCTTCTTCTTTAACTAAATCTTCTTCTTTAACATTTTCAAATTCATTTTCATAGCTTTCTAATAGTATTCTATAATTCTCTTCCCATTGTTCTTCCTCACTTAATATCTTAGCTACTTTACTTCTTACAGGTTTTTCTACTACCTTTTGTGTTAGCTTCTGCTTTCTCTTTTGTACTTCTATATTTTCTATGGCTTGTTCTTTTTCCCATTTCAATCTTATAAGCTTAGATAATTCTCTTCTAAAATACAATTCTTTTTCTTTTATTGCTGGCCATTCATGACTTAAATTATGTTCTTTTGAAAGTTTTAATACCAGGTTTATATTATCACTTAACAGAGAATATTGCGTTTGGAGAGTCTTATAATCTTTATATAATTTTTCTAGTTTTATATCTAAATCTTCTTGTCTCTTAACCCAAGTAATATGAAAATTATATAATAGATCAACAATTAAATTCAACTGACCTTGTGACGTGTGCCAATTATGAGGTTCTGTAGAGTTGAGTCTGCACTTTATGTCAATATTATCCTTCGTACTGATGTTCTTGATAGAGTTTACCTCTGAATAATCCACCTCTGATGATTTATTACTAAACTTTGATACAAAATAAATGCTTTTAACCTTGCTAATTTAACCTTGACTTAACCTTAACTTAATACTTAACTTAACATTGCAATAAATGCTTTTAAAACCTTGCTCTGATACCAATTAATTTCAGTTAAATAATAATCAGTTAAATTCAGGCTTCGAGTATGCTCTGATACTAATATGAAAGTTTGTTATGACCAATATGAAAGTTTGTTATTAAATTCAGGTTCGACTATGCTCTGATACCAACATGGAACAAACTGGCAAATATTAATTTATGCAGAGAATTCTTCCTATATGCTCTGCGAAATGAGTATGCAGGTTGAATGCCTTTTCTTAATGCTTTGGCCACTTGCTACAGTGTTATGGCACTACTTGGTACAATGCAATGCTTGCCACTATCGCAGTGATATGGATTTTATTCAGATTTAACTAATTACTAATTTTGAACAGATCTTTGCAGGTTGGCGAAACCAACAATTCATAGGGTTTTAGAGACAATGTTGTTTTGATCCTACTCGGTGCTCACCATATTTGTCACTAGTTTGTTTCGGAAGTAGCTAAGTCTTTCTCTGGCTATCCCTCAGTTCAAGCTGTATGAGATAAATCTTTATCGTCTCCCCAGGCAGTTCCACCCGAAGGGAACACTTCTCTATGGCGACAGCGCTCTCCTACCCTCTCAGGGGACTTCTAAGAACGGCTCGCAGAGGTTTCTCCTATAGGGTCCCTAGCATAAAAACTCAAACCATAGAAACCGAACTGACAGGACGCAGAGATTTTCAAAGCCAGAACTACTTCATTTCCACAAACTAATTTACATATGGTTTTCCCTTTCGGGAACCCCCGAAGGGTCTTACAACGGAAACGAAATTACCTTACAGGGCAGGCACACACTGCTTAGCCTTCTTGCAATATGCTATTTTACATGAGGCTAATTACACACTACTAGTATTATGGTGGAGGCTCTCCTCAGACGCTTAGGGTCTTCGGAGTTTCTCTTCTTTGGTGGATGGTTGCTTGATGGGTGTCTGATGGATGCTGGATGGATGTCTTCTGGTGGTTCTTGCTGTTGTTCTTCTGCGTTGCCCCTGGAGTCCTTTTATAGTGAAATGGGAGCTCACTGCGACGATTATTGGTGTCCAGGTGTCCAGGCATATCTTCATAGATATCATGACAAATCTTGACGAATCTTGAAAGGTGATCATTGAGGATTCCTTCAGGACTAAGTTTCCTGATGCATCCAATTTTTTGTAACTTTTCATGCAGCCACTTTTATGGTGGTTATGCTTTCATGTAGCCACCTTCCTGGTGATTATGTGACGGGTGTGACGGGTGTGTCTTCCATGCGCGAATATTTGATAGTTACCTATCAATATAGACCTTCTTTTCATGCGCGAATATTCTTCTTTTCATATGCAGCCGATTCTTGCTATTTGGTAGCTTCAGGCCTATCTGTCCTCTGCTGAATATTTTATGGACATTCTGGAGAATTCTTTGGGTATGAGTCTGCCACGCCCAAATAATTGATATCTCATATCAATTCAAATTTATCAATATCTGTGTATATCAATTCAAATTTATTCTTATCAACTGATGAAAATTATTTGGACTCTTGCCCATGACCAGCAATATCCATTTCAAAATCATCTGCGAGCGTCATATCTAATTTTTCATCACATGCTTTTTTCAAGTCTTCAAATCTATCAGCAATTTCTTTTCTGACAATATTCAATATTTCTTCTTTTATATTGCTTCTCCATTTAGGAGATACTTCATCAAACTTCTCATCTATTTTCCAATCTATGTATGACCCATCTAGGGGGTCAACTTCTTTCATTAAACATTCTTTATATGTCAATTTTTTTGCGGGATCATCTTCTTCTTTTGTAATTATAGATGATGATGATGATGCCTTTGTATTTTCTTATGGTAATTCTGAATATATGCTCTTGCAATTTGGTTCAATGTAATAATTCTCCCTATGATTTCTCTTGCTCGCATAATGCTTCTTCAATATCAATATACTTCTTCCAAGAAGTGATCCATATGGCCTAGCTTCTCTTTTTTGTTTTATCACTTCTTCAAATGATATGTATATGCCAGGAACACTTCCTTCAAATATCACATATATAGGCTTATCTTCTTGAGTTTGCTTATTCGTTATCATTTCATTGATCAAATGAAAATATTTCGCTAAGCTATTGATAATGGATAAGAAATATCCAAGATCTTCATGCTTATTCATATATTGATTCCAGAAATTATCTAATATGCATTCTTGTGCTTCATCAATCTTAATGTGACTTTTAGGTTTAAATTTAAAAGTATTTGGTTTAAATACTTTGAGCTTATTATCAGCCCCAAAGGTAAAGGTATCCACTCCATATTGAGGACTATAAGCCTTCTTCATTCCTGCAAAATAGATGAACGAGAGAATAAGTCTGGCAAACTATTATCTTTTCCTTTGATATGCTCAAATATTACTTTATAACCATTTCCTGCAATGATATCTTCAAATAAAATCCATCTTCTATAGTAGAACTCTTTTTACTATTGAGTTGATTGTAATACCTACATATTGCTTCACAGTCTGTCCTGACTGTAAATTCTTTAAAGCCTAAGTATAATCTAAACAAGTTAATTGAATGAATTATAGCTAATATTTCTCTATCAGTATTATTTACGGTTTTTAACTTATAGCTTCCAGATGCATATCTGCAAATTTTTTCTTCTGTTTTGGATGAATATTTGTTTGGTTTCTGTTTTAATATACCGCCCCATCCTACTTTAGAGGCATCAGTTTCAATGATAAAATAATAATCATCTAACGGTAATTCTAATGGTTCTAAATTTTTCACTTTGTCTTTTATCGTTCTCACTAATCTAATATCTTCTGAATTAAAATATTTTTGACCATTCTTTCTTAACTTTGCATACAGAGGTCCTGCTAATTTTGCCAAATTATCTATATAATTTCTAGCATAGTTTACTATTCCTAAAAATTCTTGTAAAATTTTCTTATCATTCATGGCATCAGGGAATCCTAAGATTTTCTTAGCAATATGCTCTTGTAAATATATTTTTCCTTCACCTATCTCATGGCCAAGAAAGTGGATTCTTTCTTTGCATATTTCCATTTTCTTTTTAGATAAAATCAATCCATTTTGCTCTACCTTTCTAAAGAAAATTTCAAGATGAGCAATATGTTCTTTATATGTTTTTGAAAATACTAATAAATCATCTATGTAGACTAATATAAAGTCTTGATTTTCATTAAATATATTTTGCATTTTTCTTTGAAATAATGTTTGGTGCGTTTTCAATCCTAGAGGCATTACAAGCCATTCAAAATGACCTTGAGGGCATGTAAAGGCAGTCCATTCTATTGATTCTTCTGCCATTTTTACTTGCCAAAATCCAGCTTTTAAGTCAAATTTTGAAAAATATCTATTTCCTTGTATTCGGTTTATCCATTCCTGTTTATTAGGAATATTGTAAGCGTCTTCTACTGTATTATCATTTAGTCTTCTATAATTTATAACCATTCTAGACTTTCCTCTAGCTATTTTCGCATGATTCCTTACTATAAACGCTGCAGACCTATGTGGACTTCTACTTTCCCTTATTGCCTTTAGTTTTAACAACTCTTCTATATGCATTTTGAATTCTTCTATATCTTTTGGTGTAGCTTCTATAGGACTAGTTCTAATTATATAGTCAGGGTTTATTATATTTATCTTACAAATAATTGAATTTTTATCCCAATGTTTCATAGGTATTTCCCCAATGATTTGAATGTCTTCAAGTCTCTGAACGATTCTATCTATGTCATGTTTAGATTTTATATCTTTGTACCAGTTAGGTGCAAAAGATTGTAGCCCTATGCATTCGATATTAGATTTTGTGATATAAAAGTACTCTATGTTGCTACCTAATTCTTCTTCTTGTATTTCTTCTATCTTTAATGCGGTTTAGGTTTCTCAATGTATGCAGTTTTTGTTGGTGATCCACCACGCTTTCGAACTTCTGAGATATATGGGAGATTATCTTGGTGTGGTATGAGTGTGATCCCTTGCTCATGTATAATGGTGGTTTGGAGTGATTGTTGTAAAAATCTTAAACCAATAATCATTTCATTATTTATTATAGATAGGTCTCTTATTGTAATTTCATCTATAATATATTTTGTTCCGTTTATGTGAACTTCGATATTATAAGCTAACTGATTATGAATTTTTCTAATTCCTGACATATCTGTGGATGTTTCTGCTTCATCGTCATCTATGGTATGAACTAATTCAGGACATCTTATAAAGTATTTATCATGTATGATATTCTTTGTGCAACCCGTGTCTACTAAGGCTAGTATTTTATACGAGATATTTGGTTTAAGCACTATTTTAACTGGTATCCTAATTCCTAATATGTCTTTGAAAGGTATTTTGACTATATACTTGCTTCCAAAACTTGTAATAGCATCTTTTAATTTTATAATTTTTGTTTATTTCTATTATCTTTTACGGTCATTGTTTTTTCTTTCATTTCAGGTATCGTAGATTCTTTGAATTCAGTATTTTCTTTTCCTTCCTCTTCTTGAACTTTACTCGTTTCTGGTGACTCATCTTCGTTATATTCCTCCTTATTGTATAATTCTTTTTCATAATTCCATCTAAGGTTTTCTACTTCAGCTTCTAATTTATTTAGCCTATTCTCTATTACTCTTACTCTAGTAGACAGTAATACTTCTTCAGGTTCTATCTTTTCTTCCTTTTTCCATGTCTCATTTCTCCAAGTAACACATCTTATACATGCTTGTCTTAAACATATCCTACATGTGACTCTATTTTCTAAGCTTGGGTAATATTTGCAAAAAGCACATTTTATATTAAAATCTCCTCTTCCTATAGACCAATCATGTTCACAATCAACTTGATTCATCATTTCTCCCTCATTTTTAACAGAACTTTCACCACCATATCTTCTTCTCTTTCTTGGATCTACTTCTATATCCATAGCTTCTATTGCATTATCTAAATTTCTCTCGGCATCCGAGTCTAGCATATCTAAGTCGTTTGGGGGATATTGATCAACATTTTCTTCTTTAGTTAAAGCTTCTTCTTTAACATCTTCAAATTTATTCTCACAGCTCTCTAATAGTATTCTATAATTCTCTTCCCATTGTTCTTCCTCACTTAATATCTTAGCTACTTTACTTCTTATAGGTTTTTCTACTACCTTTTGTGTTAGCTTCTGCTTTCTCTTTTGTACTTCTATATTTTCTATGGCTTGTTCTTTTTCCCATTTCAATCTTATAAGCCTAGATAATTCTCTTCTAAAATACAATTCTTTTTCTTTTATTGCAGGCCATTCATGAGTCATGCTATTGTTATATTCTTCATCTATCTGTTTTAATTTTTGTTCGAAATATTTTATTTCTTTTTCTAAATCAAGTTTTTCCATAAATTCGCTTACACTATATCTTCTATTACTTTCAACTTCTTGTTTAGGTACTTCGGGACTTATATCTTCTAATGTTCTTGACCTATAGTTCATAAATCTTCTACTAGTTTTACCTTTACCATTTTGATAACTTATATAATCTTCAGGTTGTTTTAACGCCTTACTTTGAACCAATTCACTTATATTCCATTCTTCACCAGCTCTTTCTTCAGATCCAATTTTTAATGGGCTCATGAATTGTATTCCTTTTGATTGCATGCTCTCAATGACATTGTTGGCATTTACCTTATATCTAGACCCACTTTTATTAGTTAGTCTTCCTACAAATTCTATGCTTACTAAGAGATTGTTCCTTTAAAATCTTCATACCCCTTGGTTTGGAAACCAAAACACATTTTTTCTATAAATTCTTTTATGGGCATCATTAAATCTGGTGCTATATAGGTAATTAGCATGTTCTCATTCATGTCTCCTTCTAAAAATCCTAATGCAGCTTTATTTACTGTATTCCATCTTTTGTCTAATAAGGTTACCAAAACCTTCGTTCCTAATTTCTTTCTAGTCATTCCTTTAATTCCTATTATATACATCCCTTGATGTATATATTTATATCCAGAATATTTTAGACTATTTTCCAATTGCTTACTGACTATGCTTAATTCTACTGGTTGTGAAACAAGACTTAATTCTACTTCTCTAGATATACGATATAACCCTGTTTTATTCTCAAACATTCCCATTCTATATATCTGTTGCGGTTTTATTTTTCTCAAAGTATCCTTCTGATATCTCTCAAGATCTCTATCTATATTTATAACTTCTTCTAAGTCATCTATGTCTTCGTTTTTGCATCTTATTTTATCTATCATTGTTAATGGTCTTGTATCTTTATTTATTAATTGGAGTCCCTTATCTTTTCTAAGGATGCTCTTAGATAATTCCATTTAACATATACTATGCAAGTACTAACTTCTTAACTTCTTCTACTAATTCTTTGATTTGAATTACTTCTCTATCCAATACGCTTTTAACTTCTTTACTAGACGGAATTCTTTCAAGATTAGGTGCTGAGTTTATTCTCTTATATAACAATACAACTTCTTCCTTGATATAATCGCTATTCTTACTTATTTTTCCTAGCTCTAAATTATGTTCTTTTGAAAGTTTTCATACCAGGTTTATATTATCACTTAACAGAGAATATTGCATTTGGAGAGTCTTATAATCTTTATATAATTTTTCTAGTTTTATATCTAAATCTTCTTGTCTCTTAACCCAAGTAATATGAAAATTATATAATAGATCAACAATTAAATTCAACTGACCTTGTGACGTGTGCCAATTATGAGGTTCTGTAGAGTTGAGTCTGCACTTTATGTCAATATTATCCTTCGTACTGATGTTCTTGATAGAGTTTACCTCTGTATAATCCACCTCTGATGATTTATTACTAAACTTTGATACAAAATAAATGCTTTTAACCTTGCTAATTTAACCTTGACTTAACCTTAACTTAATACTTAACTTAACCTTGCAATAAATGCTTTTAAAACCTGGCTCTGATACCAGTATGAAAGTTTTATCTGACCAATATGAAAGTTTGTTATTAAATTCAGGTTCGACTATGCTCTGATACCAGCATGGAACAAACTGGCAAATATTAATTTATGCAGAGAATTCTTCCTATATGCTCTGCGAAATGAGTATGCAGGTTGAATGCCTTTTCTAAATGCTTTGGCCACTTGCTACAGTGTTATGGCACAACTTGCTACAATGCAATGCTTGCCACTATTAGCAGTGATATGGATTTTAATTCAGATTTAACTAATTACTAATTTTGAACAGGATCTTTGCAGGTTGGCGAAACCAACAATTCAGCCGGGTTTTCAGACAGCGGTTGTTTTGATCCTACTCGGTACTCACCATATTTGTCACTAGTTTGTTTCGGAAGTAGCTAAGTCTTTCTCTGGCTATCCCTCAGTTCAAGCTGTATGAGATAAATCTTTATCGTCTCCCCAGGCAGTTCCACCCGAAGGGAACACTTCTCTATGGCGACAGCGCTCTCCTACCCTCTCAGGGGACTTCTAAGAACGGCTCGCAGAGGTTTCTCCTATAGGGTCCCTAGCATAAAAACTCAAACCATAGAAACCGAACTGACAGGACGCAGAGATTTTCAAAGCCAGAACTACTTCATTTCCACAAACTAATTTACATATGGTTTTCCCTTTCGGGAACCCCCGAAGGGTCTTACAACGGAAAGGAAATTACCTTACCGAGGTAGGCACACACAGCTTAGCCTTCTTGCAATATGCTATTTTACATGAGGCTAATTACACACTACTAGTATTATGGTGGAGGCTCTCCTCAGACGCTTAGGGTCTTCGGAGTTTCTCTTCTTTGGTGGATGGTTGCTTGATGGGTGTATGATGGATGCTGGATGGATGGCTTCTGGTGGTTCTTGCTGTTGTTCTTCTGCGTTGCCCTCGAGTCCTTTTATAGTGAAATGGGAGCTCATCATGACGATTATTGGTGTCCAGTGTCCAGGCATATCTTCATAGATATCATGACAAATCTTGACGAATCTTGAAAGGTGATCACTGAGGATTCCTTCAGGACTAAGTTTCCTGATGCATCCAATTTTTTGTAACTTAACACTTCTCTATGGCGACGGCGCTCTCCTACCCTCTCAGGGGACTTCTAAGAACGGCTCGCAGAGGTTTCTCCTATAGGGTCCCTAGCATAAAAACTCAAACCATAGAAACCGAACTGACAGGACGCAGAGATTTTCAAAGCCAGAACTACTTCATTTCCACAAACTAATTTACATATGGTTTTCCCTTTCGGGAACCCCCGAAGGGTCTTACAACGGAAACGAAATTACCTTACAGGGCAGGCACACACTGCTTAGCCTTCTTGCAATATGCTATTTTACATGAGGCTAATTACACACTACTAGTATTATGGTGGAGGCTCTCCTCAGACGCTTATCCCTCAATTCAAGCTGTATGAGATAAATCTTTATCGTCTCCCCAGGCAGTTCCACCCGAAGGGAACACTTCTCTATGGCGACGGCGCTCTCCTACCCTCTTAGGGGACTTCTAAGAACGGCTCGCAGAGGTTTCTCCTATAGGGTCCCTAGCATAAAAACTCAAACCATAGAAACCGAACTGACAGGACGCAGAGATTTTCAAAGCCAGAACTACTTCATTTCCACAAACTAATTTACATATGGTTTTCCCTTTCGGGAACCCCCGAAGGGTCTTACAACGGAAAGGAAATTACCTTACAGAGCAGGCACACACTGCTTAGCCTTCTTGCAATATGCTATTTTACATGAGGCTAATTACACACTACTAGTATTATGGTGGAGGCTCTCCTCAGACGCTTAGGGTCTTCGGAGTTTCTCTTCTTTGGTGGATGGTTGCTTGATGGGTGTCTGATGGATGCTGGATGGAGGTCTTCTGGTGGTTCTTGCTGTTGTTCTTCTGCGTTGCCCCTGGAGTCCTTTTATAGTGAAATGGGAGCTCATTGAAACTGATGCCTCTAAAGTAGGATGGGGCGGTATATGAAAACAGAAACCAAACAAATATTCATCCAAAACAGAAGAAAAAATTTGCAGATATGCATCTGGAAGCTATAAGTTAAAAACTGTAAATAATACTGATAGAGAAATATTAGCTATAATTCATTCAATTAACTCGTTTAGATTATACTTAGGCTTTAAAGAATTTACAGTCAGGACAGACTGTGAAGCAATATGTAGGTATTACAATCAACTCAATAGTAAAAAGAGTTCTACTAGAAGATGGATTTTATTTGAAGATATCATTGCAGAAATGGTTATAAAGTAATATTTGAGCATATCAAAGGAAAAGATAATAGTTTGCCAGACTTATTCTCTCGTTCATCTATTTTGCAGGAATGAAGAAGGCTTATAGTCCTCAATATGGAGTGGATACCTTTACCTTTGGGGCTGATAATAAGCTCAAAGTATTTAAACCAAATACTTTTAAATTTAAACCTAAAAGTCACATTAAGATTGATGAAGCACAAGAATGCATATTAGATAATTTCTGGAATCAATATATGAATAAGCATGAAGATCTTGGATATTTCTTATCCATTATCAATAGCTTAGCAGAATATTTTCATTTGATCAATGAAATGATAACGAATAAGCAAACTCAAGAAGATAAGCCTATATATGTGATATTTGAAGGAAGTGTTCCTGGCATATACATATCATTTGAAGAAGTGATAAAACAAAAAAGAGAAGCTAGGCCATATGGATCAGCTTCTTGGAAGAAGTATATTGATATTGAAGAAGCATTATGCAGAGCAAGAGAAATCATAGGGGAGAATTATTACATTGAACTAGCTGCAAGAGCATATATTCAGAATTACCATAAGAAAAATACAAAGGCATCATCATCATCATCTATAATTACAAAAGAAGAAGATGATCCCGCAAAAAAATTGACATATAAAGAATGTTTAATGAAAGAAGTTGACCCCCTAGATGGGTCATACATAGATTGGAAAGTAGATGAGAAGTTTGATGAAGTATCTCTAAACATGACATAGATAGAATCGTTCAGAGACTTGAAGACATTCAAATCATTGGGGAAATACCTATGAAACATTGGGATAAAAATTCAATTATTTGTAAGATAAATATAATAAACCCTGACTATATAATTAGAACTAGTCCTATAGAAGCTACACCAAAAGATATAGAAGAATTCAAAATGCATATAGAAGAGTTGTTAAAACTAAAGGCAATAAGGGAAAGTAGAAGTCCACATAGGTCTGCAGCGTTTATAGTAAGGAATCATGCAGAAATAGCTAGAGGAAAGTCTAGAATGGTTATAAATTATAGAAGACTAAATGATAATACAGTAGAAGACGCTTACAATATTCCTAATAAACAGGAATGGATAAACCGAATACAAGGAAATAGATATTTTTCAAAATTTGACTTAAAAGCTGGATTTTGGCAAGTAAAAATGGCAGAAGAATCAATAGAATGGACTGCCTTTACATGCCCTCAAGGTCATTTTGAATGGCTTGTAATGCCTCTAGGATTGAAAACGCACCAGGCATTATTTCAAAGAAAAATGCAAAATATATTTAATGAAAATCAAGACTTTATATTAGTCTACATAGATGATTTATTAGTATTTTCAAAAACATATAAAGAACATATTGCTCATCTTGAAATTTTCTTTAGAAAGGTAGAGCAAAATGGATTGATTTTATCTAAAAAGAAAATGGAAATATGCAAAGAAAGAATCCACTTTCTTGGCCATGAGATAGGTGAAGGAAAAATATATTTACAAGAGCATATTGCTAAGAAAATCTTAGGATTCCCTGATGCCATGAATGATAAGAAAATTTTACAAGAATTTTTAGGAATAGTAAACTATGCTAGAAATTATATAGATAATTTGGCAAAATTAGCAGGACCTCTGTATGCAAAGTTAAGAAAGAATGGTCAAAAGTATTTTAATTCAGAAGATATTAGATTAGTGAGAACGATAAAAGACAAAGTGAAAAATTTAGAACCATTAGAATTACCGTTAGATGATTATTATTTTATCATTGAAACTGATACCCTTCTTATCTTCTTAATACTTTTGATAGTTACCTATCAATATAGACCTTCTTTTCATGCGCGAATATTCTTCTTTTCATATGCAGCCGATTCTTGCTATTTGGTAGCTTCAGGCCTATCTGTCCTCTGCTGAAAATATTTTATGGACATTCTGGAGAATTCGCTGGGTATGGGTCTGCCACGCCCAAATAATTGATATCCCATATCAATTCAAGTGTATCAACATCTGTGTATGTCAATTCAAATTTATTTTTATCATTTGATGAAATATATTATTTTGAAGTCTTGCCCATGACTGGCAAATATTCATCTTATAGTCATTTGCAACCGATATGTTCATATATTCTTGCTTTATTCTTCATAATCGAGCATTGGTGCACTTTCTATGCTATCAACCTCATCAGGTTGCCATATTTCATACCATGACATCAATCCTCTATATTCTTTTCTTAATTGAGATTCTTTACCCAATTCTGGTTTTATGAGTCTTCCAATGTTCTTTGTTATTGGAATGTTTCCATATCTTCCTTGACATTCATGAAGAAATATCTTCATTATTCTGTTTTGATAAATCATGCGGTATTCAGGATCAAATTTAATATTTCCTTCTATTTCTTTGGCCTCAGTAAATATTCTCCATTTATCATGATTAGTATTTTTGGAGAATAATTCTTCATATTCTTGAGATAATTCTGAGGACCATATACTAGGGAATGTATAATACCCTTTGGTAATAAAAATATCATGTGATGCTGGTCTTATTGGTTGTGTAAATTTTGGAGGATTTGAATAGATCATAATTTTGTACCTCCCTTGGAGATAGACTAACTGTTTGCAAGCTTCTTTGATAGCCTTTCCAAGTTCAGAATGAAAAATTTCTTCCCATGTGCCATAGATAGTATGAACTATCCCATGGTCTATGATGGTTTGAAATGAAATATTTTCTGAGGTATTCATTTGTATGCTTCTGAAATATTTTAAATTTATACTTGCTTTTAATATTAGGTATTGGTGATTAGGTTTGATTATCATCCTATCATCCAAATGAATTAGTGGAAAGGTATGGGTATGAATGGCTATGCCTTGGTATATATCTTTTCCTCTGTAAAGGTTCATGAAGTATTCTTGGAGAATGAGGAAGGTCTTATGCTGTCTTTCATAATATTTCTTCCATATCAAATCTTTAATATCTTGGTTAAAGCAAGATAGTGTTTGCTCAGTTTTGAAACTTATTCTGGGAGTAAGGAGCTCATATGGAGTATTATTATGAATTCTGCCTAACTTATTTATGCCATGATTCAATACGAACTTATACCTTTGGCATTCTTTTGATATTTCATTATTCTTTAAAATTATTGACTTGCCTTCAACTGTATCGTCAAAGGATGTAATCTCATTAGATCCTTCTTCTGACTTCATCCCTGCAAAATGTAAAATAAATGGTCGAGAGAATAAGTCAGGCAAACTATTATCTTTTACAGTAACTATTTTTTCCTTTATTCCAGGTATTGTCAATTCTTTAAATTCAGTAATCTCTTTTCCTTTTTCTTTACTCGTTTCTGGTAACTCATCTTCGTTATATTCCTCCTTATTGTATAATTCTTTTTCATAATTCCATCTAAGGTTTTCTACTTCAGCTTCTAATTTATTTAGCCTATTCTCTATTACTCTTACTCTAGTAGACAGTAATACTTCTTCTGATTCTATCTTTTCTTCCTTTTTCCATGTCTCATTTCGCCAAGTAACACATCCTACGCATGCTTGTCTTAAACATATCCTACATGTGACTCTATTTTCTAAGCTTGGGTAATATTTGCAAAAAGCACATTTTATATTAAAATCTCCTCTTCCTATAGACCAATCATGTTCACAATCAACTTGATTCATCATTTCTATTTTTAAACCTGCTAATTCATCTACTAAATCTAACTCATCATCACTGGATTCACTTTGAGCTTCATTGTTCTCAACTTCATCTGTTTCAATAATTGAGTATATTGATTCATCATCCTTTATTTCATCATCGCATACTAATATATTTTCATTTACACTATCAATTATTAAAACTCTTTCTTGCTCTTCATACTTACTAGAATATCTTTTTTGATCTTTGTTCGGGCATGTTTTGCTTAGATGGTCAGGAGAATTGCATATGAAACATCTGCATGTTCTATCATATGTTTTTCTTGGATCATATCTTCTAACATTTCTTCTATGTAGAAATGGAGCTTTATTATCTGACCTTCTTAAAAAGTATCTTTTCTTTATTCTATAATTATTCCTTTCTCTATTTTGGGATTTATGAAATTTTCTTCGAGGTTTTCCTTCCTCTCCATAAGTTAGTGGTATTTGAACAATTTTATTACAAAAATTATAATCTGAATATTTCATAGATCTTTGAGCTTGTATGTTTGTACATATTTTTCTTAATTGTTTAAATACAAATGTTATGGCTTGTGATATATTTATGATATTTCCTCCGTCTCTTTTTATATTCATCAAATATCATACTTCCTAAGGGTTCAGGTAATTTATTGAAATATCTTTCGACTATTCCTTTATTATACCCTTGCTTAGAAGTAGTAGCATTATATAAATAATGTTGAGAGAATTCTTTTATTCCTTTCCAGCTTGTTAGTGTCAATTTTTCTATTTCTCTTAACCTTTCATTTTGTAAAGCAGTATTGCCAAACTCTGGGTCTTCTGCTATAATAATATTTGATATTATGTTTGCAAAATTATTTGGATTGTTTCCTGCTCTTTTAAGCATTTCGTATTCAACGGAGTTATGTTCTGTCCATTGTTCCCATAGAACTTTGGCAGATTCTCCTAAAAATGTTTCTAAATAAGTTATCATATCTTCGACTCTATTTCCTATGTTATGTTGATTTTGTATATACTTTTGAACTATTAGTCCCTTCCAAATGCTTAAGATATTTGGCCAATCAATTGGATCATGAGCAGCTAAATTTAAGATAGCCCCATCACTTTTATGATTTTGGAATTTTACTGTCTTTTCAAAATTTCTACTCTTAGAACCCATATACCTATATTGTCCTGGGATATAATTGTATGTTTGATCTTCTCTTTCTGGAGGCCATAGCCCAGATGCTCTAGTATTTCTCACTCTTTCTCCCTCATTTTTAACAGAACTTTCACCACCATATCTTCTTCTCTTTCTTGGATCTACTTCTATATCCATAGCTTCTATTGCATTATCTAAATTTCTCTCGGCATCCGAGTCTAGCATATCTAAGTCGTTTGGGGGATATTGATCAACATTTTCTTCTTTAGTTAAAGCTTCTTCTTTAACATCTTCAAATTTATTTTCATAGCTCTCTAATAGTATTCTATAATTCTCTTCCCATTGTTCTTCCTCACTTAATATCTTAGCTACTTTACTTCTTATAGGTTTTTCTACTACCTTTTGTGTTAGCTTCTGCTTTCTCTTTTGTACTTCTATATTTTCTATGGCTTGTTCTTTTTCCCATTTCAATCTTATAAGCCTAGATAATTCTCTTCGAAAATACAATTCCTTTTCTTTTATTGCAGGCCATTCATGAGTCATGCTATTATTATATTCTTCATCTATCTGTTTTAATTTTTGTTCAAAATATTTTATTTCCTTTTTTAAATCAAGTTTTTCCATAAATTCGCTTACACTATATCTTCTATTACTTTCAACTTCTTGTTTAGGTACTACGGGACTTATATCTTCTAATGTTCTTGACCTATAGTTCATAAATCTTATACTAGTTTTACCTTTACCATTTTGATAACTTATGTAATCTTCAGGTTGTTTTAACGCCTTACTTTGAACCAATTCACTTATATTCCATTGTTCACCAGCTCTTTCTTCAGATCCAATTTTTAATGGACTCATAAATTGTATTCCTTTTGATTGCATGCTCTCAATGACATTGTTGACATTTACCTTATATCTAGACCCACTTTTATTAGTTAGTCTTCCTACAAATTCTATGCTTACTAAGAGATTTGTTCCTTTAAAATCTTCATACCCTTGGTTTGGAAACCAAAACACATTTTTCTATAAATTCTTTTATGGGCATCATTAAATCTGATGCTATATAGGTAATTAGCATGTTCTCATTCATGTCTCCTTCTAAAAATCCTAATGCGACTTTATTTATCAGTATCCCATCTTTTGTCTAATAAGGTTACGAACCTTCGTTCCTAATTTCTTTCTAGTCATTCCTTTAATTCCTATTATATACATCCCTTGATGTATATATTTATATCCAGAATATTTTAGACTATTTTCCAATTGCTTACTGACTATGCTTAATTCTACTGGTTGTGATACAACACTTAATTCTACTTCTCTAGATATACGATATAACCCGGTTTTATTCTCAAACATTCCCATTCTATATATCTGTTGCGGTTTTATTTTTCTCAATGTATTCTTCTGATATCTTTCTAGATCTCTATCTATATTTATAACTTCTTCTAAGTCATCTATGTCTTCGTTTTTACATCTTATTTTATCTATCATTGTTAAAGGTCTTGTATCCTTATTTATTAATTGGAGTCCCTTATCTTTTCTAACGATGCTCTTAGATAATTCCATTTAACATATACTATGCAAGTACTAACTTCTTAACTTCTTCTACTAATTCTTTGATTTGAATTACTTCTCTATCTAATACGCTTTTAACTTCTTTACTAGATGAAACTCTTTCTAGATTAGGAGTTGAGTTTATTATCTTATATAACGATACAACTTCTTTCTTGATATAATCACTATTCTTACTTATTTGTCCTAGCTCTAAATTATGTTCTTTTGAAAGTTTTAATACCAGGTTTATATTATCACTTAACAGAGAATATTGCGTTTGGAGAGTCTTATAATCTTTATATAATTTTTCTAGTTTTATATCTAAATCTTCTTGTCTCTTAACCCAAGTAATATGAAAATTATATAATAGATCAACAATTAAATTCAACTGACCTTGTGACGTGTGCCAATTATGAGGTTCTGTAGAGTTGAGTCTGCACTTTATGTCAATATTATCCTTCGTACTGATGTTCTTGATAGAGTTTACCTCTGTATAATCCACCTCTGATGATTTATTACTAAACTTTGATACAAAATAAATGCCTTTAACCTTGCTAATTTAACCTTGACTTAACCTTCTAATACTTAACTTAACCTTGCAATAAATGCTTTTAAAACCTTGCTCTGATACCAATATGAAAGTTTGTTATGACCAATATGAAAGTTTGTTATTAAATTCAGGTTCGACTATGCTCTGATACCAACATGGAACAAACTGGCAAATATTAATTTATGCAGAGAATTCTTCCTATATGCTCTGCGAAATGAGTATGCAGGTTGAATGCCTTTTCTTAATGCTTTGGCCACTTGCTACAGTGTTATGGCACTACTTGGTACAATGCAATGCTTGCCACTATCAGCAGTGATATGGATTTTAATTCAGATTTAACTAATTACTAATTTTGAACAGGATCTTTGCAGGTTGGCGAAACCAACAATTCAGCCGGGTTTTCAGACAGCGGTTGTTTTGATCCTACTCGGTACTCACCATATTTGTCACTAGTTTGTTTCGGAAGTAGCTAAGTCTTTCTCTGGCTATCCCTCAGTTCAAGTTGTATGAGATAAATCTTTATCGTCTCCCCAGGCAGTTCCACCCGAAGGGAACACTTCTCTATGGCGACAGCGCTCTCCTACCCTCTCAGGGGACTTCTAAGAACGGCTCGCAGAGGTTTCTCCTATAGGGTCCCTAGCATAAAAACTCAAACCATAGAAACCGAACTGACAGGACGCAGAGATTTTCAAAGCCAGAACTACTTCATTTCCACAAACTAATTTACATATGGTTTTCCCTTTCGGGAACCCCCGAAGGGTCTTACAACGGAAAGGAAATTACCTTACAGAGCACACACTGCTTAGCCTTCTTGCAATATGCTATTTTACATGAGGCTAATTACACAATACTAGTATTATGGTGGAGGCTCTCCTCAGACGCTTAGGGTCTTCGGAGTTTCTCTTCTTTGGTGGATGGTTGCTTGATGGGTGTATGATGGATGCTGGATGGATGGCTTCTGGTGGTTCTTGCTGTTGTTCTTCTGCGTTGCCCCTGGAGTCCTTTTTATAGTGAAATGGGAGCTCACTGCGACGATTATTGGTGTCCAGGTGTCCAGGCATATCTTCATAGATATCATGACAAATCTTGACGAATCTTGAAAGGTGATCATCGAGGATTCCTTCAGACTAAGTTTCTGATGCATCCAATTTTTGTAACTTTTCATGCACCACTTTTATGGTGGTTATGCTTTCATGTAGCCACCTTCCCGGTGATTATGTGACGGTGTGACGGGTGTGTCTTCCATGCGAATATATATATATATATATATATATATATATATATATATATATATATATATATATATATATATATATATGTTGGACCTTACCTCAATTTAATTTTTAGGACATCGCAAATAATTTCTCTCCCTGGGTGTAGCGCTATATCAAAACCATGCCTTTTTATGTTGAAGAAAATAAGTTATGGCTCTAGTATCACTTATCTTGCCCAATCCCAGAAACACAAACAACAACATAACACATTAGTTCTAAACTTGATTAGGGAATTTCACTAGTATTGGTGACGATTAGCCGTAGATGACATTGGGAGACAAACGGAAGTAGCGTGTACCCTTCAGATCCTCGATGCTGCAGTTGACCAGTAGTATATTGCGATAGATGGTCTTCCCGATGGGTCCGGCATGATCCCACAAGTTCAGCTTGGGGTCATGAGGCTTAGGGCTAATGACGCAATTAGGATTAGCTTAGATTTGCTTAGATGTCATCAAGTCACGCCCCTGTCTCACTTTATACACTATGTCGTGCCCCAGGGGGGCGAAACTAGTTAGAGATAGAGTTCGAATGTCCCCGATCAGGACTCCTTTTAATGATTGAGCTAAAAGGCCCATTAATGACCATACGGGCCGATTAGTCTGAGATTAACTCTACATTCTGTCACTTGATCGAAAAACTAACATTCATAAGCCCTCTCCCGATAAAACCAGCATAACATGCAAAAGGGTATTATTATAATCAACTCCAGGTCTAATTAGGAAGAAGATTTTCGCTACAAGCCTTGCATTGAACTTTTCAATGTTCTCTTTGAAATCACTAGATTTATGTAGGTCCATTAGGAAATTTCCTAAAAGTCTCATATGCCATTAAAGCTCATAGACTTTACGTCATTATATGGTTTTAATTTGCCGGTGCTTGCACACATCTCGCTTTTGTGCTAAGTGCAACCCCATCGAGCCGCTCCGCTGGGCCGAACGAGGCGACGGGCGTGCACGGCTGCCAGAGGCAACGGTGGCAAGGTGGCGCAATGGCGAGCGGCGTTCAAGGCTCACCAGCAAGAAGGTATGGTGTACATGATGCCTATGTCGTTCACGTTGTTAATTATGTAAACAACATAATCATTCAGGGTGGTAAACCTTTTATCTCTTTGTTATATTCTCAGAGGTTCATTAGGTACTATTTGGGGCTCTGAGCTCCCACTGTGTCGGGACCCGGTTCTACCAAACCGAACCCCTCTGTATTTTCAATACGCTTCCCAAGGATCTTGTTCTCATGAATTCTCCATGCTTTGACTGTGGCTGCTCATTAGGCTATTGGTTAATGACATGCTTGGGATTGGCCAAATGATAGGCGAGCATTTCCATAATCTGATGCCAATTAAGAGGGGGGCCAGGCTGTGGAGCAGGAGGCACTGGAGTGGCACCAGCTTCAGGAACTGGCTGATCTTGCTGCGGCTGAGGCTGATCTTGTTCTGGCGGTGGCAACTAGGGATGCTGAGCAAGCTGCACTTGCTGAACTGGGACTTCAACCAACTGCTCTGCTAGAGGAAACGGACCACGACCACCACGACCATGACTACGGCCACGGCCACGACCTCGACCTTGATCATCTGGAGAGGGGCATCCATAAATAATAAGGGAAGGCAGCTGGCAAAAGGTTTATTAAGAGAATTTGAAAGGCAACAGTAAATTTTAGTTTTTGAAGCAAAACTTTTGAAGTAAAAGAGATTTAAAGAGGATTTTGGGTGAAGAGGATTTAAAGAGAATTTTAAAAAAGATTTTTGAAGAACTTCTTTAGTTTCGAACAAAAACTTTTATCCACTTATACTCGACTACTATTTAGTACGTGACAAGTGGAGATTAAAAGTTCGCGAAAACACGACACACGCGTGTCGCAGAACGCCTAGAAAATCCAACACAATAATTATCATATGTACAACCATGAAATGGTGCACACAACTTTTTACAAAAAAATGCCATCTATATGGAGCTATGCAAACAACTGCACTGCACCACTTAGAAGTTTATATTATAATATCCAATCAACTATTTGAACAAACGGACTAGAAAGGATAGTTCAACATGTTCCACCCAAAAAAATTTAATAAAATATGGTTCTAATATCTAGTCTTAAATTAAACCATAATCTTGCATTATCTTCGGAATTACGCCAAACATTTCTTGGTCGTCATCTTCAACTCGACTTAGAATAACAAAAGAGAGTAATTTTTATAATGAAGCAAGAGAAGACAAAATGAACTCTTGGAAGGAAGAGGACTCGGAAAATACCCTAAAATTTTAAAAGAGTTTTCTCTACTATTATAAAGCATCTAATGGACGTGGTGGTTGTTCGAACTTTCAATCCAGACCGCTCATCTCGCGTATTGTAATTCGCTTCGCACCGTCCGATCTGCTCGCCGGCCATTCTGTCGCGTAGATTGCGGATCGCGATTGGTGAGTAACCGCACAGCACACAGTCCCTCACCGCCGCAGACTGCATCCCGAAAACCCTAACCTCCTGCCCGATCCCGATCGCCTCCTCCTCCCCTTCCCAATCGCCGCCGCCGCCTGATCCCGCCCCCGCCCCTCTGCTCCTCTCCATGGCTCCCCTCCTCCTCCCCTTTCCCCACCACCGCCGCCGCCTCTCTCTCTCTTCTCCTCTCCACGCCTCTCCCTCCCTCGCCGCCCATCCTCTTTCCACCACCGCCGACCTCCCTCTCCCCATCGCCCTCCCTCCTGCCGCCACACAGAATCCTCGCCCGCCGCTTCGACTAGGCGCCGTCGCCGCCGCCGCCCCACCTCAGATCCGGTCGTCTCTCTCCGTCTTGACTCGGCCGCCGTCCCGCCACTCCGCGACTCACCACGCGCCTCCACATGCTGCAACCGCCATCCTCCCTCCTCGCTTTCTCTCCCGTTCGAGCCGCCGCCTCTCGCTCCACCTCCGATGGCGGTAATCGACGATGGCGGGGCCAGATCCGGCTAGGAGAAGCGACGGCGGCCTCAATCCGGCGGCCTGGTTCCGCCAGTGCCGCGCCGCCCGGTCCCGGCCTCGCGGCCGCAGCCTCGGATCCGGTGCCGACCTCGCGGTTCCGCCGTGCCCATGCTCACCACGGAGGCCCGCCGCTCGCTCCTCTGGATGGCTCCTCCTCCGGACACCGTCCATTGCTCCCTCCTCCTAGGTGAGTTCTCTTCCTCCTGCCTCCTTTCTCCTAAATCCCCACCCCCGGAAATATCGAATCTTTTCTTGCTTTTCCTAACCAAGGAGACTTTCCCCAATCGTGATGACTCTTGTTTGCTCACGTTGGTTCCCGTAATCCCATGTACTTTCGCATGGTGATAGGTTCTCACGACGTGTTCTCGCTATAGATATGATTATGTAGCTGTTAGTGTGATTCTAAGTGCGAGCATGGTTAGTTGGATACATTGCCTTTGGAAAGGATAACCGGTTTTA
Organism: Raddia guianensis; assembly: GCA_036346415.1. Taxonomy (NCBI): domain Eukaryota; kingdom Viridiplantae; phylum Streptophyta; class Magnoliopsida; order Poales; family Poaceae; genus Raddia; species Raddia guianensis. Next base: position 40,571,322 of record CM070538.1, on the reverse strand, counting down.
GTCTATTTTATCTCAGACGGTATGTTTGTGGTTTGTACCATGATCGTGTATGAACTAGGGAGGTCAGTAGAGGTCATCCTAGGATATTGCTTGGCAATGTGTGAATTTAGAGTTTTATACTATATGAAAGAGCAACATAAATATGTGCCGGAAGGAAGACTTTTGATAATGCTACTCCAAGTGCTTAGTCGCTAATATGAGAATCATGAACTGATAAAGAGTGTTAGTTCAAGAATCATTATGTGTCCCTTCCTTGTTTTGTAGAAAGATTGTTGTTTTGCTCCACTTTCCAGTCCTTTACTTTGTGATCTCAACTAATGTATTTAGTATAGGCTTTTGACTCTTTTGACAGTACTATTTTCTTGACCATGTAGGCACTGAAACCGGATGAGAACACCCAAACTGCACCTGGGCAAAATGTAACAGCCCAACTTTGGGGCACTTTTAAATCTTGGTTGAATTCAAAAATTTCGATTGAATTCAACTAATTGGATCAATTTAAAACCAAAGATAAAATTTCTTAAGCAATTAAAAATCATACCTCTCTCCTCATTTTTTTTTTCTTTCTTCTTGTGGGCATTTCATCGAGCACCTCTCAGGCAGCCCCCCCCGCTCTCTCTCTCTAGCCTTTTTCCGCGTGACCTTGCCCTGCTCTTTGACTTTGCCACTCTGACATCGCCGCGCGCCACTGCTGCCCCTGCCGCGCCGTTCTCGCCACGCCGCGCCGCACCCGTCACGCCGCGTCTTGTCGCACCATGCCGCGCCGTCCCGTCCGCGCCGTGCCATCATTTTGCCCCGGCGTGCTCTGCTCTCATCTTGTCACCGTTAAGACCACCGCGCCCGGCCACCCGAGCTTGCCCGTGACCCCTCCGCCCTCGCGATACCCTATAACCATGGCCTAGCCACATGCCGTGCCCTGAGCTTTTCCCCAACGTTTTTCCCCAAATTTTCCCCAATCGGTCGCCGTGCGGAACCTCGTCGATTCGGTGACCATACTTCGATTCTCTTCTCCTAGAGCTCCTCCGCGAACCTCCTAACGAATCCTCACTGCCAATTTGGCCAGGCCATCAACGGAGAACCTTGGCGCCGGAGCTCTGATTCGTCGGCCGCCGTCGTCTCCACGTCGACCAACTACCCTGGATTTCCCCCGCATCGGGCGACCCTTCGGTGAGCACCCACCGCCCCTAGGGATGCTTGTGCCCCCTCCATACTTGCATGTACATACTTGAGCAGTAGATGCCATGCTTCGCCGAGTCTAGTTCCGCTGCCAGTACGGGCGCCGCCTCGTCGCTGCCCGGTTCGCCTCGCCGTTGGCGCCAATAGATGCGGTTCGGAGTAGGGATTCCATTTTTTCCCTTTGCCCACGCCGCCATGCCCCCAGCCGCCGGCTAGCCGAGCTCGCTGGAGCTTCAATGGCGGACACCGCCTGTATCTGGAGGAAGAAGACGATGCCTGTAGCGATTGGCGTAGTGCTAAGCATGTGAAACAATGACAAGTGGGGCCGAGCTTGGAATGTCCCAGGAGACCGACAGGTGGGCCTTGGTCCCACTTGTCAACAAGTGGAGACGTAAACACAAGAATACGTCTTCTGTTAGCCTTTGCGCTCTCAGCTCCAGCCACCTTCGGCCCAATCTCGGCCCAAGGCCAGCCCACAGGCAGACTTGTTATTAACCCCGAAAATCGTTTTTCCTGTGCACGAGCGTGTTTTAGAATTTATTTAAAATAGTAAACGACATCCAAAAATTATGAAATTTTGTACAAAAATACCTCAGTGGGTTTACAACCTGGGAAAAATATCAAAGTAAATAGTGTAGTGGAGAAATTGGATTAATAAAATCGTATAAAGTCCAATTGCAATCTTTTTCTTAAGTTTACAATATGATTTCATAATTTATTTAAAACCCGTAGGCACCTCCTAAATTCTTAACAAAATTATTCGTAATTACTAGAGCCCATCACAAAATTTATAATAATATTAGCTTAAGCACTGTCCATAGAAATTTTCCTGAACAAAGTAAGTAACTAACACCATAGTACCTTCCTATATAATAGGGGACCGAATCGGCTTGCTTGCTATTGAAATTTAGAACTAAATTAGTAAAAAGGGGGAATTATATAAGGTATAATATACTCTTACAAACCCAAAGGGAATGAAGGAAACACTAAAAGGATTAATCATTTAAGTACCGATTTAATTATTTAAATAATTGCAGGCACAACTAAGGATTTAATTAAATTAGCTAGAGGCTCCCAAAAATTCTAGAAACATTTAGATAAATACTAGATGAGAATTCTGATTTTATAAATAAAATAAAATCAGCCTCGGTAAAGGGAAATTGGCACGGTTATTTAAAATGTAGATGTTCAGTTATAGAAATGATTAAAGAAATGTTAGGGTATTTGTTGGTTATATTAACTTAAGAAATTGAACCCAAATATTGGTTAGAAAATATATGGCTAGGCAAATGCCTTAATAAATTCAGAACATTTTAAATTTGTCTTTATTGCTTAAGTGTATGCATAGGATTATTTAATTGCTAAACCGAATCTAATAATTAACTCATATCCTATTAAATTATTTAAGGAGCTGAACTTAGAAAAGAAGTTATTAATTGGTATAACTTAATATTATCGCTAAGCACCTAGTGGATGTCAACTCCAATAATCCTTACTCGTACGTAGGTTAAATTCCGAAAAGACGTCCTCTTATGTCGCCTAGAAACCCTAATCACCTCATTACGATCTTATCGCATTTAAATCGCATTTTGGGAATAGTAAATTACTATATTGTTAAATACTACTTATTAATGCACTCGACATCCATAGCCTTCGTCATACGAAAGGTAGGTTCGCTAATCGATTAGGGCAACATGCCAATGAGTGAACTTGCATAATATTTTTCTATATAGAAGGCAAAGCAAAATGATTCGCTTGTTAACAGCAACTAGAACTACGTAGGGATGGATGTAGGAGAATTACGTATAAATTGTCATATACCTAGAATTCATTAATAGCTAGGAACAATTCCCATCGATAAAAATCGTGGCTAAAGTATGATACACAATCGCCTCGTAAGAAATCCATGACAACTATTAAGAAGGATGATAATGAGCATAGGTAATATAATCCAAATTATAACGCGTACACCTATTTACGACGGAAGATTAAACCTCGGCAAGGAAACTTAGCGGCATGCCGCACCGTGAGCCCCTATAAAGTTTACCTCCTTATAGAAACTCGAGGAGACTCTTCGTAGGATTAACATAGAGATGCTAGGGTAGCCTCGTGAGACTCGCTATTATGCTCGAGGAGCGATTGCATGTCATGTACCATGTGTTTCACGCAAAGATGGTATTTATTGGTGTCATTTGGTTCTCGTCGGTAGACCCCAAGGGTTTAAGGAGGATCTCGAGGCTAATCAAGATTCACGTGGGATACAAGTTGTCCAAAGTAGTTAACACTTACTCTTTAGATGTGATCCGACATTAGGAGAGATAGCGACTTTCCTTAGCGGATTAACATCGCTACTATCATATTCATTACCCAGTTTTCTTAAACTATGTTGTTTACTTATTAAAGATGCATGCTTAATTAGATTGCCTAATTGTTAATCATGTTATACTTATACATGCTCGCTTTGAAATGTTTAGCCTTAATGACCGCCTTTGATTGTCATTGCTCTTGTTAGCCTAAGATTAGTCCGGTAACCACTTTAACCCTACCTAATGGGTAAAACTTGCTTAGACCGGCTTAGGCTTAACAAATTTTCTCGCTAATCGCCACGAACGGTGAACCGATATTCACCGGACATTCATTAGTCTCATTTAATACGATATGACATATGACGGTTAGAGTGATAGATGCATGTTCAATGATTGTGTTTGTGGGTATGAATATGGGGATACTTGGTCGGTTGGGTCGGTCTGTTGGGAAAGTCCAAATGTCGATATGGTGTGGTCGATGACCTTGGAAGTAGAGAAAGAATGGTGGGTTGCCCTAGTTGGATTTGGACATCCCGATGGATGATTTAGGCACGAGATGCCTAGTGTTGGGTTTAGCTGTGGCTTACCTGGAGAGCGCGGATAAACACGCAGAAGTGAAGATCACGCCTGTGTTGGTTCCAACACAACGCGTGGCCATCGCGCGGAGCACCGACGTGGATCGCCAGATGAAGCGCTCATGGAGGCCCTCCGGGACCATCTCGATAGGGGCCGGAATGGGCCATCACCGAGGGTGATAATGGCCACACATCCCCAGGGTGACGGTCGGCTAGTGAGGGCCGGCAACCCTACTAGGCCGGGGTGATCATGCCATGGCATGTGTGGTCCGCAACGGGATTTCGCCAAATCCTGGAATGATGGCAGAACTAGGATTGGTTTGGGGCAACCAGGAGAAAGTCTGGTTGGGAGCAACCAGGAGAAAGTTCCCAGGGAACTGATAAGCTGGTAGAAAGTCTGGTTGGGAGCAACCAGTAGAAAGACTGGAAAGTCATGGCTGATATGGTGATTGTTTAAGCTGGATGAGCTGATGATCGAGGTTGGTCAATTGGGTGATAATTGTGTATAAGCTGGTATGGATTGTGGTGATCTGTTATGCTGGTTATGTTGGGACAAGAGTTGGTCGATTGTGGGTTGTGTATTTGGATGAGAGTTGGTTGATTAAGGGTTGGTTGGTGTTCATGGTTGGTTAATTGTGTTTGAGTGCATTGTTAAGATGAAAACCCTTGACTGGTATTAATAAGATCCAATTCTAGTTGATGCTAGTTAGGATGTTTCCAAAATCTTATAAATTTGGCTTTACGCAAATAAAATAACCTCACCCCCAAATAAAGCCTCCTAAGCACTATATGCATTAAGGGAAGTGTTAACTAGCCAGCGTTTGGATGACGCTGACCTCGCATATTTTCACTCTTTTAGATTAACCTTAAGGAGAAGGATTTGCTCGAGTGCCGCAAGAGAGATGACTTGGCTATGATGGCCATGATGCGGTTTAGGGTTTGCTCCATCGCTGCGCAGGATTGCATAGCCGTTGGAAGAAATTACGGTTAAACCTATATGCTCGGCTGACTTTGATGGTTTACCTTTAACCATCGTCAGGCCCTTCGGCTTAATTAATATTAAGCTTGCGTCATACAGTCAGGTATGTAATTCTTCGAATAATGAAACATATGTCTGCATGATACTCGGCTATGTATTGCACGCACTAGAGTACTGATCCAGGGTCTAGTGCATGTGTACAGCGGCTCTCTGGTAAGTATAAAAATGAGGGCTGACACAAAATTCGTGAAGGCCAAACCTTTCTTTGGAAATACCAGCTAGGACATTGGATAGCCACGTTGCTACTTCAACAAGAATTAATATATCCCCCAGCCCCAGTTCGACAAGAGCGGGATTGCCCCCAAGGCCTAACTCAACCAGATCAAAGTCATCTATCAAGAAAATCATGCCACAGCAGAGCTTCAGGGCAAGGAGTTTGGCACACGAAGGTGATCGGGCAATCATTTTAATTCCTGGGACATCATCGGATGGGCAGCATGATAATCCAAATACAGCCAGCTTTAACCTTTTATATTTGTGGTGTCACAATGCTTTGGATATATTGGAAAGCTGCCTATTGAAAGCAAGCCCCAAATATTCTTAACATGATTAAGTTTCCAAATAATCATCCCGAAACTGAAATTTTTACCTTCGATTTTGTCATCCCACTCCTATACATTGCTCGACATCACAATATGGGTACGAATGATGAGTCCATGTGACCATGTAGTTACCATTGTAATTTGACTATGCCCTTTTACTAGATTTGGTTTTATTTAAGCTATATTTTGTATAAATTAGTTTTTGGTCATTCTGGTTGGCCCAGCTATACTTGTGTTATAATAGTGCTAAGTCAGAATATGAAAATAGATATTTGTACATACGGATACCGGATATATCTCATTAAAATTTCCTATGTATGAAATTGTATGGTCTCTCTCCAATGGCAGCCATTTTTTTGTTATCTACATGTTCTTATTTTGTTGTCCAGATTAGAATAGAAGTAGCACAATTGATTATTTGCATAGGTCAACAGTTGATCGTTATTTTTGTCAAGCATAGTAAATATGGGTTTGTCACTCTTTTTTTGTCAATTAGTTATTAATTTATTTGATTTTACTTCTAATAGACTTGATTTTGGGGTATCAATTTTGTATGGTCTCTCTCCAATGGCAGCCATTTATTTTTGCTGGTATTTTCCCACTTGACAATCGTTAAGATTTCACTCACCGAGATACATCAATTTTATATGGTCTCACCCCGGTGGTAGCCATTTTGTCATCTGGTTTGCCCAGTTCACAAACTGTGTACAACATTAGCTCTTTTGCCTCTGATGGTTGTGATGTTAAACTCATGGTGAATATGACATGCTTTCTATTTCAGCTTATTTTTAGGCTACTGCTTTGTATTGTAAGAGCTAAGGCATCATACAATAAGAGCTGGCAAGAAATCTATGGTGAGTGACTCTCCCTCTCAACTCCATATACCTACATAAATAAGGAGGTTGCTGCTTCTGAATTTTTCAGTGAAAAGGATAAGACTTGTGATCTTAATTTCAATGAGGTAAGATTTAGCATGTTGATGCATCCTTGTGATTTGCAGACCTACATGTTCAAGTATGACATCGTGCACGGCCAATGGAATAGCAATGAGCTCAGTATCAAGGACTCCAAGAGCCTTCTCTTCAGGGAGAAAAATTTTTAAGCATATTTTCAATGACTTGGGTTATGATACAAACTTGGAAAAAGCTATATCTAATGATCCTATTGAAGTGTGCTCATTGATCTGACTCTTTAGATTTTTTTTAAAAATATTTCAGGGTTAGTGATCGATTTAGGTATCAAGTTTGAGAAATACAGGTCGATGTGAAATTCATGGTTTAATTTTTATTTATATATTTAAAATTTTGTATTCTTTTTCAGTCCTTTCCCTTAACTTCTCTTACCAAATAATTTACGCATTTGCTCTTATTTATAGGCCATGCTTCTTGTTCATCCTTTTCCTGAATTTTACCTTGTACTCTTTTGTCAGGTTGTTCATACTTTGTCAAGTATATCATTGAAAAGGTTCTGAACTTTAGTTCTAGCTTGCAATGCAAAAGATGGTTGATAGACTATAAATTATTTTGGAAATCTATGTCTCAAGTCTTAAATCTTGGCAAGTTCTTGCATAATTTTAGGCAAAGGATGAACATGCGAAGATAGTACAGAAGCATTCATATCATTCTAACCTGCAATACAACCTACCAATCCCACCTCAAAATGTCAATCACAAAATGGAACAGGTAATGTCAAGCACAAAATCGTATGCCTCTGCGACTGGATTTCCAATTCTGTACATCTTTTTTCACATGATCCCGATGCTGTCAACTAAATCAATTTTGATTTCCATCTGCTTACTGATTTCCTACGCATCTTGTAAATCCACATAATCTTAGTATCTTTCCATCCATGGTAGCCAAACTTTATAAAAGCTGTGCACAATTCATAAATCTACTTTCTTTTGCTCTGTGCTATTGTAATATTGGTATGAATTGTTGTCATCCTAAATATTGATGTAATAGCAAGATGCTTTAGTTCTATGCATGTTATTTCTGATCTGATCGCTTTTGTAATACTCTTAAAATTTCCATCTGCTTACTGATCTCCTACGCATCTTGTAAATACACATAATCTTAGTATCTTTCCATCCATGGTAGCCAAACTTTATAAAAGCTGTGCACAATTCATAAATCTACTTTCTTTTGCTCTATGCTATTGTAATATTGGTATGAATTGTTGTCATCCTAAATATTGATGTAATAGCAAGATGCTTTAGTGGTGTGGTGAAGCTACACAGCGTCACATGTTTTGAGTCTTCTTTTGGCATGTCGAAGGCACTAAGAGAAGCACAACTTTTACTTTTGAGATTAAAATCTACCGTCCGCATTAGAAATATTAAAGTTATAATTGTTAAGTCAAATCATCCCATAGATTGTATTGCAGTTTATTTATTATTGCCTCTCAATTTTGAGATTATCATTTTTTTAGTAAGTGCATTTTGGGATCACGTTGCAACACACAGACACCACACCTTGCCTTTTTATTTTAATGCTATTGCTATTTCGCATGCACATGCAACTACCGACTTTGGGTAGACGCTGCTTGTTTTAGTTAATTTGTACTGTTTTTCCATGGCGGTGGCGGTGACGAAGAAGCTATTGTTGCTCGACAGCGAGAGTTTGTACTGTTTTTCCACGGCGGCGGCAGCGGTGCTCTGCGATGGTGGCAGTGACGAAGAAGCTACTGGACGGCGACGAATAATGGCTAGCAACAACGAGATGCTATAGACGAAGACGACGGGCGAAGACGGCATGTAACGCACGAGCAAGATGATACGAAGACAACGAGGGAAGACGATACACGATGATGCATGCAACGTCGAGGTCCTGTGCAATGCATAGACGCCACGTCATGTCACATAAATCACATTTTATATAATTCCATATGTAGTTTCTATTTATGTTTTCCTTTGTCCCTTTATAGTTCCGTGGCAGAGCACGGGCATTGTACTAGTATTCGTAAAATGATACCTAAATAGAATATTCTAGACTAACTAGCATTACTACTATCGGCGGGGCTCTGATACCACTTCTGTCGGGACCCGGTTGTGGACTACAAGGGCCCTGGGTATCCTCTAGAAGGCCCATAAGGGAGCAGATGGGGGGGGGGGGGCGATCTGAGTCGGCCGATTGGATAAAGACCACTCGAACTATGGTTACTTGAGTACCAAGGAAGTTCCTGAGGATATGATCAAGCTCCATGTAATTAGGAGATCAATACCTGCATATCATGTAACGACATAACAGAATTAGGTACTGTGAATCATGTGCTACCGTGTAATTCTATCTTTCCCTGCACTATATAAAGGTAGGGGGTAGAGGCCATAGATATACGCGACATCATAGATCATACATTGCCATCATCTTGGTCATCTTGCATCCCGCATCTTGATCAATCATAATCCCAGAGCACAGGAAATAGGGTATTACCTCGGTGCTGAAGGCCCGAACCTGTATAAACCCGGTCTTGTGCTACCATCTGGTTTGGTTCTTGCTAACGCCCCCTTGTACAAATTCATTGTCAACGGTGACCCCCTAGTTAGTCATCAATCGACACCGGTTCTACCAAGCCGAACCCCTCTGTGTTTTCGATATGTGTGCCAAGGATGAATTCACGTATCCACAGTGAGATAGGGCAATGATATCAGTCCAAAGCTGCATTTATTATTAATTTACATCATGATTTACATCAGAGTAGCAGAGAAGCATCATATTATATTAGTTCAGATTACATAGCCTGACTAATGCAAAACAAAAACCCGTAAACAAAAATAGTGGTGTCCCACTAACTCCACAGGAACACACCGATCTGGAAAACTGCTAGAAGTCCGGAACATCTTATGGAAAATCTGCAACACCGTCGTACGGACCATCAAAATCCTAACGTGCTCTTGGAATGAGCAGCCCTAGTTGAACCGAGGTCATTACACCGTGCAAGTACTGGCAAGTCTCTCCTAGGTAGAGTCAGGTTTGGGCTTATCCTAGGATGTTTAGTGTTTCTTTGCATAACAACATTTTGCATAAAAGTGAAAATGCATTTAAAAAGCATACAAAAATAAATAGATAACAAATATCAACAAAAACTGCATAATAACAATAATTATGAAACTCAATTCTGGTTCTCACAGTCCGCTTAACAACAACCACAACATCCACGCCGGAACAAAACTCACAGCATTCAAGCCGGAACAAAACTCATGTAGTCAAAATAATCAAGGTGAATTCTACACTATGAAGCCCCCTCTTCCGCCCTTAAACTTGGGGAAGGCCATTAAGAATGGTTTTACTCTGCAGAGGTGTACGCTTTACCCACAGGACACAGTAAGAGCCATGCTGAGGCTTCTTAGATATACACACTAGCTCGTTGGGTTCCCCGGTAACTTTAGCCCAACCTTCATGTGCCGTGTTATGGTCCGAAGGAGTTAACCGTTGCTATGAACGCTACCCATGGTCCTCTTTCCGGCTACTCATGGACCCCCACAGAAGCTGCCGCCGCACACTCGCCCACACAAAAATACCAGCAAATTCGAAGCTTCCATGGCGCCCAACGAAACTAGTGGGCATAAAAAATTTGCCAAGTGGTCCCATACCCATATGTGGTCGTACGGTAAGTACTCGGTAGTGTCGGCACAGGGCACCAGACCTTAAATTTGTGAACGGCGGAATAATCACAAACCCAATCTCGTGCATGAAGGCACCCCACCATACAACCATCCGCTCTCGATCCCAGTTATTAGTGGTCAAATTTTAATTAAGGGTGATCACGCGCACCAATTTCTCAAGATATATATATATATACCAGTCTTGGCGATGATATCAGAATCCACCATGACCCGTTTACCCATAACCAGCAGAACTAAGCAATTAAATCCCAAAATATTTGTGACATACACTAATATACCAAGTGGTGATGTTCGGCTGTGGTTGCACATTATCAGGAGGTAATATGCAATTAGGTCCATTTAGGGTAAATTATTGGACGGCTATGCAAATTAGCAATTTTGGTAAAATCTAAAAAAACTAGGAGCTAGTGGAATGACTTGCCTTGCGGTGACAGGCGGCGCGGAAGGGAGATCAAGAATTTATTCACTGTTTGCCCAAAAAAATATAGAAATTCTAAAAATGCCATCGATTTTTCCAATTATCGAAAAATACCCCTCGGCGCCATAGCGGAGGGCGCCTACCACCCTCGGCGCCATTGCCGACGGCGCCTAGCCTCCTTTAGGCGCCACGGGCGATGGCACCTACTGCTAGGCGGCACGACCGACGGCGCCTAGCTTCCTTGGCGCCACTGGCTCTGGCGCCTACCCCTCCCTCCCCCGTATATAAAGCCGCGGCCTCGCCCGCCCGAGCTCATTTGCTCCGGCAGCTCTAGCCTTCACCTGCGCACAGTATATAGAGGAGAGGGGAGGGGAGGGGAGGGGAGGAGGCTATGCAACGGAGTACTGCCGGTGAGTATTGTTGTTTTATTTTGTGGCATTTTTTTTGTTCTATAATTGAAAACCATGGTAGGCTAGTCATTTAGAATAGTGATATTAATATGTTTATTAGGAGTAGAGAGAGGTGGACTGTTATTTGGAAAATATAAATATGTTTGTCAGGAGTAATTTAGTTATTTTAGCATAGGGATATATATGTAATAGTAGTACATGCTGTAGCAGGAGTAATTTAGTAAGTTTAGTGCAGTGTTATAAAGGAGATAATTAGGGTTACGGTGAAATATTTTTAAATGTTGGCCCGTGATTTTATTCGCTTGATTTGCAGAGAAATGGCTGCGACGACGTTCGTTATTTTTTATGGACATGGTAGTGTGATGGAAGGGCCGAATGGGGTATAGACCTTAGTCAATTTGCCTCCACGAAACAGCTGTATCCATATGGGGATAATACAACACTAGATGGACTGTCTAATTGGATTTGTCAGATATTTGGGTGGTCGCTTGATTATCACATAATTTAGATACAAGCTTTATTGGCAACGTCTGTCGAAGCTCCGTATTATAGGCTACTTACTCTCAATATGGAGAATGGCGTGTCAAACTTTATACGGGGATTCCGGAGGAGAAACTGTTGGCCATTTATCCTGGTTTCGGCTACCATGAAGCTGATTGCCCCTATGACGAAAAATGTTGGCGAACTTGGGGAAGGGAGTGGGACGGTAGCCTAGGAAACCCCTGTATTCTCAATGCCACAGGAAGGAGGGGGTTCTGGACAAGAAGCAGGGGGATCTGGACAAGAGCAAGGGGCGGACGAAGGGGTACAGACGATCAATATGTTGCTGACATGGGAGAACTGAATGTGGGGATTGTGGAGGCTATGGAAAATGATGATGCAGGAGGAAGAACTGGACATGGATGATGATTCCAGCGACGAGGAAGAGAGGGCTGTTCCGGAGGAATGGAATAGAAGCGACGCAAGTGACCTTCATGTAGATGAAGGTCATGGGTCGTCTACAGCGATGGTGGCATGAGAGGTGCGTGCGGAGCAAATATTTGGTTCAAAGGACGATGTGCAGCATGCTGTGAAAGTGTGGTCAATGAGCATGCAACATCAATTCAGGGTAGAGAAATCGGATAAGAGCAGGTACACAGTCCGATGCATGAAGGATGACTGTGAGTTTAGCATACACGCAAGCAAGTCCAAATTTGCTTTCAAGTGAAAGATTGCAAGCATGGACCCACACACATGCACCCTGACCGGTATGCTGGCGGAACACCGAAACATGAGCTCTACCTGGATTGCTGGTGTTTTGAGGGATGAGATAATCCGGAAGCAAGACATAGCTGTCCAGTTCATAATGAATGCATGTGCAGCGAGGTTTAAATACAAGGTAGACTACAAGAAAGCATGGAGGGCTAAACAAAAGGCTCTGGTGTCGCATTATGGAAGCTATGAAGCCTCGTATGACAACCTACCCGGGATGCTCGAGCTTTTGAAGTCAAGAAATCCTAGGATGTATTACCGCATTGAAGACCATCCAACAGATGATCATGATAGGTTAAAGGTCCTTAAGTGGGTATTTTTCGCATTTGGCTGTTGTGTTCAAGCTTTCGCGCATTGTCGCCCGGTGCTGTGTTGTGATGGCACATTCCTTACTAGGAAGTATAAGGGAACAATAATGACTGCTATCGGCATGGATGCTAATGATCAGTTGCTCCCTCTGGCCTTCGCTTTTGTGGAAGGCGAGAATTATGATAGCTGGTTGTGGTTTCTTACAGAGCTGAAGCGTGGGTTGGTGCAGGACCGACCAGACACATGTGTGATCCATGACCAACACAGAGGGCTTTGCAGTTCAATAAAGACCCTTCACGAAGAAGTGGGATACCCGTACCATTGGCCGGACATGAGGAATAGATGGTGCATGCGTCACCTTGCAGCCAATTTTCACAGGCAGTTTAGAAGCAAGAAGACGATGGACCTGTTCAAAGCGTTATGCAAGTAGAATCAACAACGCAAATTTGATGCAATTTGGTCCACTCTCGATGACCTGACTTGCAGCAGCATCGTTGACATGGCACGGCAAGCACTTGCTGGCACCACCGACATGATTCAGCCCCTTTCTTCCCTGCCAGGGGTTGATGCACCAGGGTAGTTCGTCGTAGCGAAAGGAATATTAGGTGCTTCTCAGATTGGATTGAGAACGAGCCCAAGGAGAAGTGGGCCTTGTTGTATGACACTGATGGTACTCGGTTCGGTGTTATGACAACTAACATGGCCGAGGTGTATAATTGGGTGATCAAACGGCTACGTCCATTGCCGCTAGTTGCAATTGTGTAAGGAATAATGCATAATATAAGGGGATACTTCAATGAGAGGCATCAGAATGCAGCATTGCACGCAGTAAAGCCCGGAGTTGTTTATAGCTCCATGATGACGAGATATTTGGAACATAAATGTGAGGGTGCAAGGGGCATATGCCAACCCCCACCGGCCATGAGAGGGGGAGCTACGAGGTGTGGGTAAAGTCGAAGGACGGGTATGGTGGAACAAACATACGCGCTGCCCATGAGGTTTCTGCCGATGCAACCAACCTGGGGATGTGTGCACATGCAAGAAACTATTACTTCTGCGTAGGCCTTGCTCGCATTTGATTGCCGTTTGCGCAGCCATGCGAAAGGATCTATCTCCATATGTGTCTGAATATTTTCGGAAGGAGAGAGTTGTTGCAACATGGACTGGCAATATAAATGGCTTTCGGCACTTCGGATCATTCATCGAGGAGAGGGGCCCGGAGGGAGTGTGGATCCCCGATAGTGCCTTGTTCATAGCGGGGAAGAGGGGCGCCGTCAAAGCCGTCGCATCCACAACGACATGGGCGAGTCTTAGAGAGGAGTAAAACTGCGGCGATGTGGCATGTGTAATGAAGTTGGTCATAGGAGAGATAAATGCCCACAGCGGAACGTGTAATGTGTTCCGATGATAATGTATCTTCTCAACAAACATGTAAATTACCTGTAGGTGTGTGAGTGCGAATTTGGGTTCTAAGTGTAATGTACTTAAGCTGCAAGAATGCCATGTAATGATTTACATTACTTCATATTTCTTTGCATTTGTATGCACTAATTTTCATAGAATTTTTTAATGGATAATGTCTTTTATTATCTGTCTCTCTGTCGTATGACCTATATGTTAATTAATGTTCGATTTGCAGGTATGGTTGAGGTGACTCCAGAGCTCCTCGATTCAGCGATAGATCATACGCACCGAGCATACAAGCGTGTGCATGAGAGGGTTGCGATGAGGGTGTTGAGGTGTCGTCACTCGCATAGTGCCTGGGCACTTGACAGGAGGTGGATTGACAGGTAACGGTAATTTAACTTGGGTTTTTCAAATATATGAAAATTTATTATCATCAAATTATGATAATATCTGTCATGTATTGCACCGTCTCCAACATAATCAACACATTGCATGCTGCACCTTCAAGACTCGTGCCAATGACACCATCACGAAGAGCGCCTTCCGATATCTCCCCTTTCTCTCTCTGTCGGTGGGCACTGCAGCTGACGGAGACAAGACCCTACAGCCACAGTCCTTATAGTAACTTCACCATGCACCATGGAAAATAGTGGCAATGGCGCCATCCGCTAGAGCGCCTTCCGATCTCAGGGCCATTCTCTCTCCGTCGGTGGGCACTGCCGCTGACATCTGCAATAACATGCATACACAATGCTGATAGTGGTCTAACTCTGCCTCCTTTCTCTCTCTTTCGGTGGGCACTGCAGGTGACGAAGACAAGACACTACATCCACAGTCCTTATAGTAACTTTACCCTGCACCATTGCAGAGAGCGCCAATGGCGCCATCACTGAGAGCGCCTTTGCAGACCACCCCTGTCTCTCTCTGTCGATGGGCACTGCAGCTGACATTTATGATACCCTTCATGCACAGTGATGATAGTGACCTAACCCAGCCGGCGCCCTCACCTAGAGCGCCTTTCCATCTAAACTTTCTCATTCTCTCTCCGTCGGTGGACGCATGCATGCCTTTGGCAGAGGGAGGCGACAACCCTCTGACGTAAAGCATTCATGCAATACTGTATATTTCATAATTGACATAATGGGTCTCTTGGCCAGAGCGCCTTTTACTCCAACGGAATCTATAAATACCACATCCTACCAAGAAGAAGCTACCAACTTCCCAAAGTTTCATGGTCTACCTGCGGACAAAGGGTGTTGACACGAAAAGTTAGCTTCTCGCGAACACACGTGCCGAAGCGTCAACTCTGGGGTTGTGTCGCAACAAGAAAAACCAAGCGTGCCAGTCAATTTGACCTATGAATTGACAAGGAGAAAATCGTCAGTAATATAGCCCTAATCGGCTTTTGAAATAGCCAGATCAGGTTTTCTATAATCGGCTTTGAAATGTCCGATTATAGATTCTATCGGTTTTATGTCCGATAGAGCAAATGAATACAGAATAATAATCAAATTTAAATTTCTTATTTCTTATTGGTATTTTTGGTATAATATTAGCAATAAAGCTTCGCATCAGTGCATTAGATCAAATCGAGAAATAGATTAGAATAGATTGGTCAGGCCAAGACAGTATTCAAATCTAAAGCTAGATGTAAGCCAATAAACAGATTTAAAGATTTAAAGACTAATAGGGTAGATGTAACACCAATCGGCAAACATTAACAAATGCAAATCTCCAAACAAGACATATACAAGATCGACTAAACGAGACAGTTGCATACATCGAATTTAGCGAAGCATATGAAATACTTGATGATCAGCATTACAGGACAAACACATATTACAGATCGATTACATCGAGACAGTGCAATATGCGAGAACATATCAAAGATCGAAAAATCCCGAGACAGTCTGACATGCTTTGTATACACGAGATCAATATGATACAGCCATGCATACGGGTTACAAGGAGAGAATTGATTATCTCATCGAGATAGCTCTACCTGCGAGTTGAAGCCTTTCGACGAGGTCGATCGGGTTCGAGAAAGTATTTTGTGTATTGTGTTGTAGATTCAATTCTCGCGGTCTAAAGCCCTATTTATACTATTTCAAAGACGATACCGATACGACCTATTTGTCCGCTTCGAACTTCCGATCAATTCATATTTCTTCCGAAGTTTTGTGTCCATCGGTTTCTTTGATATATCCTTCTTTCTCTACGAGGCCCATTTCCGATTTGGCCCAATAACATATTCAGCCTTTATAATTATCCGATTTTCTGCCAAATTTGGGTGTCAACATATGCCCCTAACTTTGGCAATGAATACTTCATTAGCCGAACTTCCAAGTAAAAAATCGGATTCATCATGCCAGAACATTCCACATTTCTGTCCCTGTAATTCCTCGCTTTCAGCCCATTTGGAGAACACGTGTCAGCCCAGCAGATAATATGGGCCGAAACTGAAACGCCGAAAAGCGTGGTAAAACCCTAGTTTTTACTACGGCTATAAATAGCGCACCATTCGCCATCATTTTCACAGTCTCCTCCTCTCTCACGTCTCTCGCATCGGAATTTCCGGAGCCTAAGCGATCAGTGCGCAGTCATCACCCAATCGGCATCATGTCTCAGGTACTCTTCAAATGCTCAAATACTGAAGCTCTGTATTCCTTGGGACCGATAGGGGAAAGGGATCCATTGGACTTCATATACCATTCCGTAGGGAGGCTTCCATTATTTGCCGATAAGCTTAGTGCCAATAGTTGGAAATCGGCTTTTAGATCCTGGCCTAGCCCGATCAAAGGATACAAAGACTGGCTCGTTCGGGTCTACAACTAAAAGCAAGAGCAATGGGACGAATTAGGAATAACCGGTGCCATTCTGCTTTCCCTATTCCCACCACCAGCAGACGAACCGTTCATGGCCGCATCAGCTTATTTCTGGTGCGATACCGCAAACGTTTTCCTTTTTCCGACTGGACCGATCACCCCCACACTTCTGGACGTAGCCATGTTGACCGGTCTTAGCCCCAATGGCGAAATGCTATCGGCTTTTGACCTGACTGCCACCCTGAAGTTGGTACCCGAGAAGAATTTCGGCTGGCAACGCTATATTAGTACTCACCAGAAAACCGATGAAGTGGATGACGAAGAGCACATTGCTTTCTTGAACATGTGGCTCGATCGGTTCTTCTTCATGATCGATACCACTCGGCCGAGCAAGGTATACCAGGGAGTAGCCGAAGCATTGGCATCAGGCCAAAAACTAGCAATCGGGAAATATCTGCTAGGAGCCACCTACAGGATGATGCATGAGATCAGGAAAGGTCTCTGCTCACCAAAAGCTCAGCACTCAGTTGGCAATCTCGGCGGACCGTTCTGGTTTATCGGGTTATTCCTGAAACTCCAAATATACAATTCTCTTGGTGAACTAGACTTCGGTCTGCAATTTCCAGGCGAGAATAAATTCGATAAGACAGATTGGCCATGCAGATCCTATGGAGAGATGATATCAGTCAACTGCAACCGCCGACGCCTCAATCAAGACGATCTTGCTAATTCTTTGGCTGCCCTCTTCACAATATCAGAATCAGAATACGGATTACAACAGTTCAATCCCTATACCGATCTTGATAGATATTCGATTCCTTCGTTTTTCCGATTGGAAAACACTTTGAAAGGAGAAGCTTTAGTAGCATACAAGGAATTCATTTCTCCAGGGATTTTCTTTGCCATCCTGAGCACAAGGACCCACATCAGAAAACCATCTTATGAGTTCTACCATCCGGCCGTAGTTGCTCGGCAGTTCAACCTTGGGCAAGATATCCCCGATCTCTTCATTTACCGCCAACTGAATGCAAGGGAGGATCTAAGCCCTCAATCGGCTTATGGGATTCTCTCGGCTGCCCACATCGATTTTGATATGCCATCGGAATTTAGAATGTGGGCTGATACCTCGCCAAAGTTCGATGACTGGTGGGAAACCATCGCAAAAAATATTTATGCTACAGAAGGCGGAGCTTCAACCTTAATCGAACAAGTCACTGGCCGAAAGAAAACCTGCAAGCCCAACTGGCCTAAGATCGCAGGCAAGACAGAGGCTTTATCAGAATCGGAAACTAGCAGCTCAAGTAACACCGATTCCGATAGCTCTGATCAAGACAAGGAAGAAAATTCCTCAGAATCAGGACCTTCCTCATCAGATTCAGATGATGAAAGAACAGAATCCCAAATCCATGCGTCGTCTTCTTGCAGCGAGGTTACTAACTTGCGTGCGTCTGCTAACTCTCACTGTTCCTTTCTGATTATTAACCCTTTGCATATTTTCAGAGCGGCGACAAGCGTCCCAAGGCTAAACTGATCGGGGAAACGGCCGGTCAACTTCACTCTACAGCAAAGTCTGCATCGGCCTTTGCCCAAGGCTCCTCCCAACAATCCAAGAAGAGAGGTATAATTGGCTTATGATTACATACCTGTAAATATCCAATTTCTCATTTGTCTTTCTTTAACAGGGAAACCCGATGGTGAAACCGGCCTAAGAAAGAAACTGGCCGGTAAAAAGCCGAGGCTTCCAAAGGTGCGTACTCCTGATAGCACCGAATCTATCTGTGACACAGTAAGCCCTAAATCTTGCAAGCTCAATCTTCTCCATCGGTACCCTTTAGTCATCAGAATTTGGATTCCAGGATACTTCCCCCATTTCCAAGAAGAAAGATGGCACTCCTGCTCCTCCTCTAGCGTCGCAAACGCCACCGGCCTTCAACCCCCACGACGTATTCGATATTCACATTTATCTCCTAAAATCCTTCCAATTGTCGATTTTGTCATAACTTCAATTTTTCTTTTCTTCAGTATATGTAAATGTGGCCTCTACGCAGGTTATTACATACGACGGAGGAAAAACCGATGAGCTCAATTTCGATCCGTCCAGTATGGATTGGCTCGACGACGAGCTGGACTTTCTATCTTCGCCGATAAGGCCGTTATCCCCTCCAGCCATCATCACGGAGCCGCCCGCTGCAGAAACCAGCAAGAAAGATCGGTTTTCTGCAGATACTCTCACCGAGCTCAAGCAAATATGGGAGTTGTTCGGCAACGAATCGGCTTTCCTGGCTAATCCTTCGGCCATACGGGAAATAGCCGATTCCATCAAGGAAATTCTTCCTGAGCAGGTGGCCTCAGCCATAGAAAAAGTGCTTCCCCTCGCTGCAAAGAAAGCCGATTTCGACGCGGCACTCGATCGGCTCCATCAAAGGGAAGCGCTCAAGGACGCGGAGGCGGAATTAAAGGGATTGATCCAAGATGCCAACGCACAAAATGACAAACTCCAGCAGCTGAAGCACAAGGCGGAATCGGCAAACATCGCCGCTTCCAAAGCAGTTTCACGGGTCAAGTCCCTGGAACTGGAATTGGAAAAAGCGAAGAAAGCCGAAGCCGATATTCGGTCAAGCTTCGAAGAAACCAAGATAGCTGCTAAAGAGCAATATAGCGTAGTGAAGGCCTGCGGCTCAGCAGTATTGGACGCGAAGAAAAAGATCCCGATAATTCCTGGATCCGCTGAGGAAGACGCAGCAACTATCAATCGGATCCGGGATACCATGTCCAGCGCTGCGGCCGCTATTTATGAATTTTGCGAGTAATTGGCCTGCGAGCCAAATTTTACTGCTATGTGTGAATCGGTTGTTTTACCGATTAAGAAACAATGTTTGACCTTGCCCCTTGGGCGAAACCGATTAAGGCCTTCGTGCCTTTGTAATAACTATTTCTTCATGCAATCGTTTTTATCTTATGTCTTTAGGCGATTCACTTAGAATCGGCTTTTACTCAACAGCAATGATCAAAATGGTAAATTGCATAGTAATTAGATCTGTAGACGATTCTCTGAGAATCGGCTTTACATCAGCAGCAACGTGTTGAAAAACTTTCAACGCGCGAAGTGCAAAACGACTTTTGAACTATAGGCGATTCATAGAATCGGCTCTTACAAACCCTAGCTCAAGCTCCAACCCACACGCTAGGATAATACTTCTTCAGATACTTAGCGTTAATTGCTTTACCGAAAACTTCCCCTTCGAGCGTCTCCAAGATATATGCATTACCAGGAATAATCCGATTGACTTTAAATGGTCCTTCCCAATTTGGAGACCACTTTCCGTACTTAGGATCCCTAGAGCCAATCGGTAAAAACATCTTCCATACGAGCTCTCCTACTTTAAAAGTTTTCGGCACAACTTTCTTGTTATAATGTCTGGCCACTCTTTGCTTATCACGCTCAATATGTTCTAGAGCCCTTAAATGAACTGCCACCATGTCATCCAACTTATCCATCATCAACCTATTGTAATCATCGGCTTTTACGTTATTCTACTCTTCAACCCTCGTAGAACCGATGATGGCTTCAACCGGCAGAGCAGCTTCTTGACCGTAAACTAGCTCAAATGGCGATACCTTCGTAGCCCCATGCTTAGCAATCCGATACGCCCACAGCGCATCCGCCAAAGTATTATGCCAACCCCGCGGCCTTTCATCGATTTTTCGCTTGATCAGCTTTATAGCGTTCTTGTTTGAAGATTCTGCTTGGCCGTTGGCTTGAGCATAATACGGCGAAGAATTAATCGTTGTGATTCCCAAGCTTCGAGCGTAATCTTGAAACGCCTCTGACATAAATACCGATCCTTGGTCAGTAGTGATCGTTTGAGGAATACCAAATCGGTAAATTATATGTATTTTGACGAACTCGATCGCTTCGGCAGCAGTAACTTTCTTCAATGGTACAGCTTCTACCCACTTAGTGAAATAATCCGTTGCTACCAAAATATACCGATGCCCCTTGGACGAGGATGGAAATATTTCCCCAATCATATCAATCCCCCATCCTCTGAAAGGCCACGGTTTCACAAATCGGATGTAAGATAGACGCAGGCGCATGCTGAATATCCCCAAATATTTGACAATCTCTGCAACCCTTATAATATTTGAAGCAATCCTCTACCATTGTCGGCCAAAAATACCCTACACGCTTCAACATCCATCTCATCTTATAGGCCGATTGATGAGTTCCACACAAACCTTCATGTACTTCTCCGATTGCAACTTTAGCTTCTTCTTCATTCAAGCACTTAAGCAGTAAACCATCAAAGCTCCGATAGTACAGCTTATCAGAGATTAATACATACCTCTGAGCCTTCCTTTTAAGCTTCCTATCGGTTTTCCCTTGTGGATTTTTAAAATAATCGATAATCTCAGCTTGCCATCCAATCGGAACTTCGCTTGCAATCGGGACAATTTCTAACTCCATGATCGGCAACTTATAACCCGATGCCTCTTGAGCCAAATCATTGGCTTCACAATTCTGTTCTCTTGGAATATGGTGAATTGTGAACACACCGAAATATTTAGCCAAATCAGAAGCTCTATCCAGATATTCCCGAAGCAGGTCACTGTGACAATCATATTTGCCCATCATCTGTTAAACCACCAACTGCGAATCTCCGAATACTTCCACGGCGATAGCACTAGCTTGAATTAACCACTCCAATCCCTGGATCAAAGCTTCATATTCCACTTGATTGTTGGTTAACCCGAAATCTACTGTAACACCAAATCGGTAAGGAATGCCGCCAGGGGAGACAATAAAAATACCGATTCCACATCACTTCTCGCAAACCGATCCATCGAAGAACATTACCCAAGGTAAAAGCATCGACAAATTCACACCTTGATTATGCGTGACGAAATCGGCTAAAACCTGCCCCTTGACAGCCTTCGGAGACTCATATGTCAGGTCAAACTCGATGAGAGTATACGCCCACTTCCCAAGACGCCCTTTGATTATCGGCGCATTAAGCATGTACTTGACCACATCGGTTTGACATACTACTTTGCATTCAGCACCCAGCAAATAATGCCTTAATTTAGTGCAAGCAAAGTATAAACAAAGGCAATACCTTTCCACCATCGTGTATCGGGTTTCTGGATCTAATAACTTTCTGCTTAAATAGAAAATAGCATGCTCTTTACTGTCGATTTCTTGGACCAGAACTGCTCCAATCGTTTTATCCGATACCGATAGATACAATTTGAACGGTAAATCTTCCTTTGGAGCGACCAGAACAGGCGGTTTCATCAGATACTCTTTAATGCTATCAAAGGCTTTCTGCTGCTCCGGGCCCCAAATAAACTTATCGGCATTTTTCAACTTGAGCAATGGGGAAAACGGGATAATCCTTTCCGATAAGTTCGAAATAAACCTTCTCAAATAATTAATTTTCCCGATGAGTTCTTGTAGACGAACCTTCGAATCGGGAGGCTTCGTATTCTGGATCGTCTTTACTCTATCGGGATGAACTTCAATACCTCTCTGATGCACCATGAAACCCAGGAATTTGCCGGCCGATACTCCGAAAGCACATTTCTTTGGATTCATTCTCATACCATATTTCCGAAATCGATCCAACACGGTCACAATATCAGCCAGGTGTTGCTCTTCTTCCTGAGACTTAATTACCACATCATCAATATAAATTTCAACCAATTTACCGATCAGATCATGGCAAATTAAGTTCATCCCTCTCTGATAAGTAGCGCCGGCGCTGATCAGCCCAAAGGTCATGACCACCCACTCAAACAAGCCGATAGCCCCAGGACACCTAAACGCAGTCTTGCTGATATCTTCCTCGGCCATAAAAATCTGATTGTAACCAGCATTGCCATCCAAAAAGCTGATAATCCGATTGCCTGAAGCGGCATCGATCAGGCGATCGGCAATCGGCATCGGATATTCATCTTTATATGTTGCTTTGTTCAGGTCACGAAAATCAATACATACCCGAATTTTATCAGAATCCTTTTTACCAACTGGCACTATGTTAGAAATCCAATCGGCATACTTGCAAGGCCGAATAAACCTCGCATCCAACAATCTCTGAATTTCAGCCTTGACTTGATCATAAATTCTCCAATTGATTCTTCTTGGCGATTGCTTTACCGGCCGAAACCCAGGCTTCATCTTAATCTTGTGTTCAACTATGGATCGGTCGAGACCAGGCATTTCATGATATTCCCAAGCAAAGCAATCAACCCGATCCTTGAGTATTTGGATAAGCCGATCCTTATATTCCCGCGGCAACTTTTTACTGATGTAAGTGGGCCTTTCTTTACCATCGGTTCCAATATCGATCTTCTCAAGTTCATCAGCCGATATAAAACCCTGTCCCATCTTATATTCAATGCCCTCTAGAGCCACGGTTCCCATAAAAAACCCTCACATCCTTGGGTTACCGATTGCCCTTCCAGATTCGTCGTCTGGCACGTTTCCTGCGGCTAGGCGAGCAAGAAATGAAGCCACAAAGTCAGCGAGCGAAAGGATTCTAAGAAAGACAAGAGACCCAAAAGACTAAAAGAGCACTCACCGCCGAGGGCGACGCGGACTCCATCGTTGTCGCCGTAGTACATCCAGGCGGGGCGAGTCCTCATGCGGAGCTGGCAGAGTCGGCGCCGCAAAAAATCCGCCGCGACGAGGGTTCCGTGAGCCAGCTGGCGGCGAAGATCGACGATTCGCGCCAAGATCAACCCCTCCCGCTGAATCGTCGGCGAAGCCCCGGTTAGCGGTGGGCTCGCGGGCCCTCAGAAGAGAAAGATCGCCGCAGCTGGACTCCTCCACGTCTGACCATTGTCGGTGCCGATCCTTCCAGCTTGGACTTGGACGCGCGAGGATGAAGGCGGCGGTTTCGCGGAGCGTGAAGTAGCAGACTCGACGGCCCCAAGACGGCGCGGCCTCGCGTGCAAAGACGAAGAGCCGCGCAGAGCGGGAGGCTTGGCATCGTCCCCACGAACATCTCGCAGAGGTGGACGAAGATGGCAGCGCAATGATGGAATTGGGGAAGGTGCACCTTTGGATCTCGTAGAAGGCGAGCACCCCAAGAAAAATTCAGAGTGGCGGGATGAGCCCGCCGGCGCCGCCGACGAAGGTGATAATCTCCCGTCGCGAGGCTCGGCGCCATGGTGCCGGGCGAAACGGCGGCGGTTGGCGGCACGAACACTTGAAGCCGCCTCCGAGTCTTCGTCGGCGGCGGAGGTAGGAAAACTTGGCCCAGACGATCCTTGCTGCGTTTGGGCGCCATTGGAAAGCGGTGGAGAAGTTAGCGAAGGAAAGAAGGCTCGTGGTGGCAGCGAAGGAGGCGATTGGCGGTTTGTGAAGACTTAGCGTGCGGAAGGATTATCGCAGTACCGAGAGAAATATTTATAGGCGTGGGCGCGAAAGCACGGCGGTTTGATTCCGCTCCGCGCGCAGGCGCCATCATTGCCCCAGCGTTTTGGTTTCCAAAAGCGGCGTAGTTCCCAAGGAAGATCGTGTGCGGACGGAGAATCAGCGATATCGCGCGGTGGTGGGCTCCCCACGATTCGTCTCCCGCCGCACAAGAAACGGAAAAGTGTCTGCGCGATGGTTCGCGTATCATGGTGGACCCGGGGGCTACTGTCGGTGTAATAAATACCGGGTACAAAGAGTCCTCGAAGGCCAAGAGGGCCCCACGCGTCAAAGCGGCGAGCAAGGCTCCAGTAGCGTGGCGAGCCCTCAGAGGCCAAGAGGCCCCACGCGTCAGGGGCGAAGCGAGCCCAGGCGGGCGAGCCCTCAGAGGCCAAGAGGGCCCCACGCGTCGGCGGGCGTCGGGCCCAATGGCGTGGGCGAGCCCTCCTGGAGACGAGGCGAGGGCCCCACGCGCCAAAGCGGTGCGCGGGCGAGGCCCCTCTCGAGACGAGGCGAGGGCCCCACGCGCCAGCGGGTGCGTGGGCGAGCCCCTCGAAGACCAGGCGAGGTCCCACACGTCGTGGGTGGGGCCAGCGTGGGAGTCAGGCGATGAGTCTTGGGACGAAGGCTCCCCCGCCTGAAGGACGAAGCGCATTTAATGAGACATCACGCGGATAGACGGTGAAGAAATGATTACCGCTCTGATGGCCCTTGCAGTCCGAAGCGGCCGTCACTATGGCGCATGAAGAATTGACCGGCAGAGAGAAGGTTTGCTTGAGGAGGCCGCCACGCCGAGGAGAGCGGGGCCCCACCCGCAGACTCACCGTGTGGATTGCGGGTCGAGGCCACTTGCGGCTAACGCGAGGGCGGCGCCGTGCGGCATGGGCGTGACACGTTTTCATCTCTTCTGTCGTGTCTTGTCGATTATCTTGAGTATCTTGTCTTGCCTACCCTCGGCTCTCTCCGCCAGCCCAAAGCTTGTATAAAAGGAGAGAGAGAGAGGGAGAGGGTACGATGCACTAGCATTCGTGCATTCAAACACTCTGTAAACACATCCCCATTCAACCACAATCGAAAAGAGCTAAGGCTCAGCAGAGTAGGACTATTACCCGCGAGGGGTCCGAACACAGGTAAATCTGAAGTCGCTCCTTGTTGTGCCCAACGCTCAAATCGAACCGAGCTTGATCGAGTTGGCTAGCAGATGAAAATCGACCGGGGTGTGATCCGCGATGGTTGAGCGGAGAACACGCCGTCAGGTTTGATGATGAATATATGTGACAAGATGGAATTTGAAGTGTTTTGAAGAATTTTAAATGGTGCATTTGCGGAAATTGCAGTAGAATTGGAACCGGACCATTGCGTTGAGCTTGGGCAAGCTAATAGTTTTGGTCGGACGTGGTCGGGTGAAATTTGTTAAGCTGACACGTTATGTGTTAGGGCTTGCTAATTGTGGTGTCACAAATGGATTATGAAGTTGGTAATTTTGTGATGGACTAACCTTGCAGGCGAGGTAAGGTGTGTTGGTTTCGTGTGTGTTCACCTCAGTGATGCAGGTATCGGCGGGTACGTGGCTGACACTTCGCGCGGACAGCTGGAGGCTAGTGCGTCTGGAGGCGCAGCAGTGACTGGTTCGATGACTTTGCAATCACATTAGGTGGTGTACTCCAGAAGCTTAGCCATGCAAGGAATCCGAGGCAGCTGGTGGCTGCGGCATCGGTAACCTAGTGGCGAAGCTAGTTTTGACCGGTGGGCCCAGGCGTGGGCTGGCGATCGAGGAATCTGCGAGGATATTTCCCAAGGAATATGTGGAGAATATTCGTCTGCAGGAGTGTGTTGTTAGTGCGTGAGTTGTACACCACTCATTCTCAAATGAAGGCTGGAGATGGACTCTAGGGTTTAGGGCATCTCACCTCCTCCTCATCCCGTTAGAGCTGAAAATTTTAGAAATAGAGAAATTGAGTTCTGTGTGTAAGGGTGGCACCTAGAGATCTTATGACCACATGGAGTATGGTTTATAATCCCCCAACTTCTATGCGATAAAATCTCTCATCTTCATTAAAATTGAATAAGTGTTCAAACTAGCAAATGGCCTATGTTGCTGATCAAACAAAGATGAATAATAGGCTCAAGCAAGTATGAGGAGATGACAACAAGTGATAGACACTCAGCAAGCCACGGATTTGCTCTATGGCAAGGAAACACAATTTTGAACCAACTTCTAGTTTTCTGTTTTCAGCCCACAAGACAGCAGGTTGGTATTTTGGCCGTAATTTTTGTCAGGTGCCTCTTTGCTTATGAAATTTTTACACTTCTTCCTGACGGCTTTTTCAACAACTTTTGTTTTGGGCCAACTTTCTGAAAACGAACAGAGAAATTCTCACAAAATTCACAAGTGGAGTGATATGCAGATTTCAGGACAGCAACTAGGTCTGAATCAAACATCCATAATTCCTTGGTTCTTTTATGTATGGGGTTGAAAATTGGTATGATGATAGAAGAACAAGTCTGAAATCTGCTCCTTTTGGTTTCACTCAAAAAGGATTAGGGAATTGGGAGATATGGCGTTTTTGGTGCAGACTGCAGAAATGAAAATTTTCTGGCCGAGATTGATACTTGTTTTGGGTGTTTTGGGTGGATTTTAAGGTGGGGAGATGAACAAGAAGATGAACAGCAACAAGACAACACTAGAACGACCACAAACTCAAATTAGCAAATCGAAATAACAGATTGGAAAGGCACAAAGGGGCTTGGACAGCGGGTAAACAATCTTTTTGTAGGGCAAATTTTCTGTACTATAGGAAGAACACACACAACTAAACAAGATACAAACTCACCGGTCAACCGTCGCTCGATACCAAATGATGCGCTCACGGGTTCCCGATCTTCGGTGAGAGGATAACTTCGATTTGGGCGGAGGATGGCTTTGACGATCCGGCTACGAACCACGCAAGGATAAGCGCCCGCAATCGCTAAACCACACTCCTGATTGTTATCAACCGTGCCAAAGCCCGGATGACCTGACCACGAAGGTCTATCCTTGCAAGCAATCGAAGAACTCGCAAGAACAAGGATAAAGCACACACTCGAACTGAGGTTCAAGCTCGGAATCGATAGGTCAACCGACACTAGGGATTTCGAGAGTGTTTCTCAATCTGAAGACAACAACAAATGAACAAAACCTAAGGAGAAAAGGGAGAGGCTTGTCCTATTTATAGAGCAGGGAGATGACTCTAGGAGGTGCACTCACGCAGCTGGAATACATGGGGACTCAGCCCAAATTAATTGTGATGCAGCACCCAAGAAGAGCAAAGGACTGGTTCTGTTCGCGAGATATTTTGACTGCTGCGGC
Organism: Raddia guianensis; assembly: GCA_036346415.1. NCBI lineage: Eukaryota > Viridiplantae > Streptophyta > Magnoliopsida > Poales > Poaceae > Raddia > Raddia guianensis. Next base: position 40,543,677 of record CM070538.1, on the reverse strand, counting down.
CAGCTCACTTGGAGTTTGAAGGTGAGGTTGGATCCGTTGGAAAGATGGCGAAGTTATCTTTCCAATGAGTGCTCACACGTTCCAATCGGAGTCCGTTTACATTCTCTAGACCGTTTTTAATTCAGACTGGACATTGATGGCCGAGTGGAATCCCTTTGCTTTCCCACTTGCATTGATTGCCTTTATTGATGTGTTGATGCCTTGAAGCTGGTGCTTGTTCAACCTCCTATGCATAATATTTTTATTAGATAGCGGTCTATTCTCCAAAGTATATTTATTTAACCCAAGAAACGAGTTTACCTGATAATTAACTTGTCAAGCACTGGCTCGTGTGTTTGGTCCTTGCATGATGATCATAGGTTGCAGGTCACACGGAAGGACTTTGGTCATTGATCTCATGGGTGTATCCGACGTAGTGATGTCCTCATCAGGAGGAGCAGGCTAGGCCCCACCCGCAGACTCACCGGTGTGATTTGGCGGGTCGAGGCCACTTGCGGCACGCGAGGGCGCGCGTGCGGCATGGGCAGCGCGTTTTCATCTCTTCGTCGTGTCTTGTCGAGTATCTTGAGTATCTTGATCGCCTACCCCTCGGCTCTCTCCGCCAGCCCAAAGCTTGTATAAAAGGAGAGGAGAGAGAGGGAGAGAATACGATGCACTAGCATTCGTGCATTCGAAACACTCTGTAAACACATCCCCATTCAACCACAATCAGAAAAGAGCTAAGGCTCAGCAGGAGTAGGACTATTACCCGCGAGGGGGTCCGAACCTGGGTAAATCTGCGAGTCGCTCCTTGTTGTGCCCAACGCTCAAATCGAACCGAGCTTGATCGAGTTGGCTAGCAGACTGAAAATCTGACCAGGGGTGTGATCCGCAGTGGTTGAGCGGAGAACACGCCGTCAGGTTTGATGATGAATATATGTGACAAGATGGAATTTGAAGTGTTTTGAAGAATTTTAAATGGTGCATTTGCGGAAATTGCAGTAGAATTGGAACCGGACCATTGCGTTGAGCTTGGGCAAGCTAATAGTTTTGGTCGGACGTGGTCGGGTGAAATTTGTTAAGCTGACACGTTATGTGTTAGGGCTTGCTAATTGTGGTGTCACAAATGGATTATGAAGTTGGTAATTTTGTGATGGACTAACCTTGCAGGCGAGGTAAGGTGTGTTGGTTTCGTGTGTGTTCACCTCAGTGATGCAGGTATCGGCGGGTACGTGGCTGACACTTCGCGCGGACAGCTGGAGGCTAGTGCGTCTGGAGGCGAGCAGGTGACCTGGTTCGATGACTTTGCAGTCACATGAGGTGGTGTACTCGAAGCTTAGCCATGCAAGGAATCCGAGGCGGTGGTGGTCATGCATCGGTAACCTAGTGGCGAAGCTAGTTTTGACCGTGGGCCCAGGCGTAATGGCGATCGAGAATCTGAGGATATTTCCCAAGGAATATGTGGAGAATATTAAATGCAGGAGTGTGTTGTTAGTGCGTGAGTTGTACACCACTCATTCTCAAATGAAGGCTGGAGATGGACTCTAGGGTTTAGGGCATCTCACCTCCTCCTCATCCCGTTAGAGCTGAAAATTTTAGAAATAGAAATTGAGTTCGTGTGTAAGGGTGGCACCTAGAGATCTTATGACCACATGGAGTATGGTTTATAATCCCCCAACTTCTATGCGATAAAATCTCTCATCTTCATTAAAATTGAATAAGTGTTCAAACTAGCAAATGGCCTATGTTGCTGATCAAACAAAGATGAATAATAGGCTCAAGCAAGTATGAGGAGATGACAACAAGTGATAGACACTCAGCAAGCCACGGATTTGCTCTATGGCAAGGAAACACAATTTTGAACCAACTTCTAGTTTTCTGTTTTTCAGCCCACAAGACAGCAGGTTGGTATTTTGGCCGTAATTTTTTGTCAGGTGCCTCTTTGCTTATGAAATTTTTTACACTTCTTCCTGACGGCTTTTTCAACAACTTTTGTTTTGGGCCAACTTTCTGAAAACGAACAGAGAAATTCTCACAAAATTCACAAGTGGAGTGATATGCAGATTTCAGGACAGCAACTAGGTCTGAATCAAACATCCATAATTCCTTGGTTCTTTTATGTATGGGGTTGAAAATTGGTATGATGATAGAAGAACAAGTCTGAAATCTGCTCCTTTTGGTTTCACTCAAAAAGGATTAGGGAATTGGGAGATATGGCGTTTTTGGTGCAGACTGCAGAAATGAAAATTTTCTGGCCGAGATTGATACTTGTTTTTGGGTGTTTTTGGGTGGATTTTAAGGTGGGGGAGATGAACAAGAAGATGAACAGCAACAAGACAACACTAGAACGACCACAAACTCAAATTAGCAAATCGAAATAACAGATTGGAAAGGCACAAAGGGGCTTGGACAGCGGGTAAACAATCTTTTTGTAGGGCAAATTTTCTGTACTATAGGAAGAACACACACAACTAAACAAGATACAAACTCACCGGTCAACCGTCGCTCTGATACCAAATGATGCGCTCACGGGTTCCCGATCTTCCGGTGAGAGGATAACTTCGATTTGGGCGGAGGATGGCTTTGACGATCCGGCTACGAACCACGCAAGGATAAGCGCCGCAATCGCTAAACCACACTCTGATTGTTATCAACCGTGCAAAGCCGGATGACCTGACCACGAAGGTCTATCCTTGCAAGCAATCGAAGAACTCGCAAGAACAAGGATAAAGCACACACTCGAACTGAGGTTCAAGCTCGGAATCGATAGGTCAACCGACACTAGGGATTTCGAGAGTGTTTCTCAATCTGGAAGACAACAACAAATGAACAAAACCTAAGGAGAAAAGGGAGAGGCTTGTCCTATTTATAGAGCAGGGAGATGACTCTAGGAGGTGCACTCACGCAGCTGGAATACATGGGGACTCAGCCCAAATTAATTGTGATGCAGCACCCAAGAAGAGCAAAGGACTGGTTCTGTTCGCGAGATATTTTGACTGCTGCGGCCAGCTCACTTGGAGTTTGAAGGTGAGGTTGGATCCGTTGGAAAGATGGCGAAGTTATCTTTCCAATGAGTGCTCACACGTTCCAATCGGAGTCCGTTTACATTCTCTAGACCGTTTTTAATTCAGACTGGACATTGATGGCCGAGTGGAATCCCTTTGCTTTCCCACTTGCATTGATTGCCTTTATTGATGTGTTGATGCCTTGAAGCTGGTGCTTGTTCAACCTCCTATGCATAATATTTTTATTAGATAGCGGTCTATTCTCCAAAGTATATTTATTTAACCCAAGAAACGAGTTTACCTGATAATTAACTTGTCAAGCACTGGCTCGTGTGTTTGGTCCTTGCATGATGATCATAGGTTGCAGGTCACACGGAAGGACTTTGGTCATTGATCTCATGGGTGTATCCGGCGTAGTGATGTCCTCATCGAGGAGGCAGCGAGGCCCCACCCGCAGACTCACCGGTGTGACTGTGCGGGTCAGAGGCCACTTGCGAAGCACGCGAGGGCGGCGCCGTGCGGCATGGGCAGCGGCACGTTTTCATCTCTTCTGTCGTGTCTTGTCAGTGTACTGAGAGTACTGTACTGCCTACCCCCCTCGGCTCTCTCCGCCAGCCCAAAGCTTGTATAAAAGGAGAGGAGAGAGAGGAGAGGGTACGTGCACTAGCATTCGTGCATTCGAAACACTCTGTAAACACATCCCCATTCAACCACAATCAGAAAAGAGCTAAGGCTCAGCAGGAGTAGGACTATTACCCGCGAGGGGTCCGAACCTGGGTAAATCTGCGAGTCGCTCCTTGTTGTGCCCGACGCTCAAATCGAACCGAGCTTGATCGAGTTGGCTAGCAGATGAAAATCGACCGGGGTGTGATCCGATGGTTGAGCGGAGAACACGCCGTCGAGTTTGATGATGAATATATGTGACAAGATGGAATTTGAAGTGTTTTGAAGAATTTTAAATGGTGCATTTGCGGAAATTGCAGTAGAATTGGAACCGGACCATTGCGTTGAGCTTGGGCAAGCTAATAGTTTTGGTCGGACGTGGTCGGGTGAAATTTGTTGTCGACACGTTATGTGTTAGGGCTTGCTAATTGTGGTGTCACAAATGGATTATGAAGTTGGTAATTTTGTGATGGACTAACCTTGCAAAGCGAGGTAAGGTGTGTTGGTTTCGTGTGTGTTCACCTCGGTGATGCGGTATCGGTAGTACGTGGGCGACACTTGGCGGACATTTGGAGGCTAGTGCGTCTGGAGGCGGCAGGTGACTGGTTCGATGACTTTGCAATACATGAGGTGGTGTACTCCAGAAGCTTAGCCATGCAAGGAATCCGAGGCAGCTGGTGGCTGCGGCATCGGTAACCTAGTGGCGAAGCTAGTTTTGACCGGTGGGCCCAGACGTGGACTGGCGATCGAGGAATCTGCGAGGATATTTCCCAAGGAATATGTGGAGAATATTCGTCTGCAGGAGTGTGTTGTTAGTGCGTGAGTTGTACACCACTCATTCTCAAATGAAGGCTGGAGATGGACTCTAGGGTTTAGGGCATCTCACCTCCTCCTCATCCCGTTAGAGCTGAAAATTTTAGAAATAGAGAAATTGAGTTCTGTGTGTAAGGGTGGCACCTAGAGATCTTATGACCACATGGAGTATGGTTTATAATCCCCCAACTTCTATGCGATAAAATCTCTCATCTTCATTAAAATTGAATAAGTGTTCAAACTAGCAAATGGCCTATGTTGCTGATCAAACAAAGATGAATAATAGGCTCAAGCAAGTATGAGGAGATGACAACAAGTGATAGACACTCAGCAAGCCACGGATTTGCTCTATGGCAAGGAAACACAATTTTGAACCAACTTCTAGTTTTCTGTTTTTCAGCCCACAAGACAGCAGGTTGGTATTTTGGCCGTAATTTTTTGTCAGGTGCCTCTTTGCTTATGAAATTTTTTACACTTCTTCCTGACGGCTTTTTCAACAACTTTTGTTTTGGGCCAACTTTCTGAAAACGAACAGAGAAATTCTCACAAAATTCACAAGTGGAGTGATATGCAGATTTCAGGACAGCAACTAGGTCTGAATCAAACATCCATAACTCCTTGTTTTCTCCATGTATGGGGTTGAAAATTGGCAGGATGATAGAACAACAAGTATTGAAACTTCTCCTTTTGGTTTAACGCAAAAAGGATATGAGAAATGGGAGATATGACGTTTTTGGTGTAGATTGTAGAAATGAAATTTGCTGGCCGAGATTGATACTTTTTTTTCTGGGTTTTTTGGGTGGATTTTGAGGTGGGGAGATGAACAAGAATATGAACAGCAACAAGACAACACTAGAATGAGCACAAACTCAAATTAACAAACCAAAATATTAGATTGGAAAGGCACAAAGGGGCTTGGACAGCGGGTAAACAATCTTTTTGTGGGGCAAATATTTCTGTACTATAGGAAGAACACACACAACTAAACAAGATACAAACTCACCGGTCAACCGTCGCTCTGATACCAAATGATGCGCTCACGGGTTCCCGATCTTCCGGTGAGAGGATAACTTCGATTTGGGCGGAGGATGACTTTGACGATCCGGCTACGAACCACGCAAGGATAAGCGCCCGCAATCGCTAAACCACACTCCTGATTGTTATCAACCGTGCCAAAGCCCGGATGACCTGACCACGAAGGTCTATCCTTGCAAGCAATCGAAGAACTCGCAAGAACAAGGATAAAGCACACACTCGAACTGAGGTTCTGAAGCTCGGAATCGATAGGTCAACCGACACTAGGGATTTCGAGAGTGTTTCTCCAATCTGGAAGACAACAACAAATGAACAAAACCTAAGGAGAAAAGGGAGAGGCTTGTCCTATTTATAGAGCAGGGAGATGACTCTAGGAGGTGCACTCACGCAGCTGGAATACATGGGGACTCAGCCCAAATTAATTGTGATGCAGCACCCAAGAAGAGCAAAGGACTGGTTCTGTTCGCGAGATATTTTTGACTGCTGCGGCCAGCTCACTTGGAGTTTGAAGGTGAGGTTGGATCCGTTGGAAAGATGGCGAAGTTATCTTTCCAATGAGTGCTCACACGTTCCAATCGGAGTCCGTTTACATTCTCTAGACCGTTTTTAATTCAGACTGGACATTGATGGCCGAGTGGAATCCCTTTGCTTTCCCACTTGCATTGATTGCCTTTATTGATGTGTTGATGCCTTGAAGCTGGTGCTTGTTCAACCTCCTATGCATAATATTTTTATTAGATAGCGGTCTATTCTCCAAAGTATATTTATTTAACCCAAGAAACGAGTTTACCTGATAATTAACTTGTCAAGCACTGGCTCGTGTGTTTGGTCCTTGCATGATGATCATAGGTTGCAGGTCACACGGAAGGACTTTGGTCATTGATCTCATGGGTGTATCCGACGTAGTGATGTCCTCATCAGGAGGAGCAGGCAGGGCCCCACCCGCAGACTCACCGGTGTGACTGTGCGGGTCAGAGGCCACTTGCGAAGCACGCGAGGGCGGCGCCGCGCGGCATGGGCAGCGGCACGTTTTCGTCTCTTCTGTCGTGTCTTGTCAGTGTACTGAGAGTACTGTACTGCCTACCCCCCTCGGCTCTCTCCGCCAGCCCAAAGCTTGTATAAAAGGAGAGGAGAGAGAGGGGAGAGGGTACGTGCACTAGCATTCGTGCATTCGAAACACTCTGTAAACACATCCCCATTCAACCACAATCAGAAAAGAGCTAAGGCTCAGCAGGAGTAGGACTATTACCCGCGAGGGGGTCCGAACCTGGGTAAATCTGCGAGTCGCTCCTTGTTGTGCCCGACGCTCAAATCGAACCGAGCTTGATCGAGTTGGCTAGCAGACTGAAAATCTGACCAGGGGTGTGATCCGCAGTGGTTGAGCGGAGAACACGCCGTCAGGTTTGATGATGAATATATGTGACAAGATGGAATTTGAAGTGTTTTGAAGAATTTTAAATGGTGCATTTGCGGAAATTGCAGTAGAATTGGAACCGGACCATTGCGTTGAGCTTGGGCAAGCTAATAGTTTTGGTCGGACGTGGTCGGGTGAAATTTGTTAAGCTGACACGTTATGTGTTAGGGCTTGCTAATTGTGGTGTCACAAATGGATTATGAAGTTGGTAATTTTGTGATGGACTAACCTTGCAGGCGAGGTAAGGTGTGTTGGTTTCGTGTGTGTTCACCTCAGTGATGCAGGTATCGGCGGGTACGTGGCTGACACTTCGCGCGGACAGCTGGAGGCTAGTGCGTCTGGAGGCGAGCAGGTGACCTGGTTCGATGACTTTGCAGTCACATGAGGTGGTGTACTCCAGAAGCTTAGCCATGCAAGGAATCCGAGGCAGCTGGTGGCTGCGGCATCGGTAACCTAGTGGCGAAGCTAGTTTTGACCGGTGGGCCCAGGCGTGGGCTGGCGATCGAGGAATCTGCGAGGATATTTCCCAAGGAATATGTGGAGAATATTCGTCTGCAGGAGTGTGTTGTTAGTGCGTGAGTTGTACACCACTCATTCTCAAATGAAGGCTGGAGATGGACTCTAGGGTTTAGGGCATCTCACCTCCTCCTCATCCCGTTAGAGCTGAAAATTTTAGAAATAGAGAAATTGAGTTCTGTGTGTAAGGGTGGCACCTAGAGATCTTATGACCACATGGAGTATGGTTTATAATCCCCCAACTTCTATGCGATAAAATCTCTCATCTTCATTAAAATTTTGTGTTAATTAGCTTCAAGTTCTTCTTGCTTTTGTTTTTCCTTTTTGAAGCTCTTATTTGGAAATGAGTCTTGGTGATTTCTTTCTGGTTATTAATCGTCTATGATGCCTTGATGTTTCTAATATGATTTGCCACACTTTTTGCAACCATATGAAAGGCAAGAAATCAAGTTCTTGACTTGCTGCAAATCTGTCCAGAAATTTTCATCCGCGCAACAGTTAGTGTTTGATTTTTAGAAAACTCTAGTAACATCATTTTTGAGCGATTCCACTTGGAGAAGTACTGCAACATACATATCTATAGTCTTGCAGTTTGTGGACACTGAGCACTAGCTGGCTGATATCTTCACTAAGCCGCTAGACAACGCTAGGTTTGAGCCTTTTCGGGGAGAGCTTGGGGTGGTGAGCTTAGCAAGCCTATCCTTAGATGGAGCTAGCTTTTTGTACTATTTGTAATATATCTTTATTGCCTTCCCTGCATTGCATGTGGGATGCATTTCGGCTTGGTTAGTCCGTATTAGGCTGTCAGCACACTTTTCACTTAGACTTCTTTACCTCTCATCTCATGTTTAGGTTGCTATCATGCGTAATAGGAAGTTTTCTCTCCTCTGGCTAGATAGAATTCTCATAGTCTTATAGGTCTATCAGATGCACTTTGGCTTGACAACGTCTGTGTCGAGTCTCTAGTATCCAAGGTGTAGTGCTATCTTCCCTTGTAAGGCGCGTGGGGTAGATGAGAGCGAGTCTAAGCATGAGTGTTTTTCTGATTTTGCCTTGATCTCTTTGAAAGGCTCGGTGTATTCTTTGGTTTTCTGACTCCTTATTCATTGATGTTGTTTTTTCATGCACATTCTTTTGTGATGAAACTGTTGACTCACTTGTGCAGGGGGAGTTTTCGGAAAACTTTACATTAGCATATAGACTTTATTTTGCTTTGAAGCTTTGTCTATTATGCTTTTAAATTTAGGCTTTGCAAGATGCCGAGACTATTCACATTTTAGCTTATGCTACCTTGTTCAATTGGTGCCTAGTCCAAAAAAATGACATTGTTTTTGGTTTTTCAGAAAACATTGTGGCATGAGGTTTTTACTTTCTAAATGTTGTTGCTCGATAAGATGTTTGCAGTCTTCTTTAAGTCATCCTTACAACATGGTGAAATCTTTTGTTGGTCAAATCTTGCTCTTGTAAATTGAAAAACCAAAAATATACTATTTTATGTTTTGGAGAGTTTTCACCGGTTATACTTCACGAGATGGCTTGTCATTGCACACAAGAGGTGTGAACTTGGAAGGGAATCGGATAGCGAAGACGTGTGATTCCTTCAGTGTAATGCTGGGCACCGTCGGTCATTTGTATGAGGCTAGAGGCTCTCCCGCCTAAATTCAATAAAAAATGCAAAAACAAACACAGGAGCAGAGTGACATAGGAGGAAATTTCCAGTGATCCTTGGGATGTGCCTTGTTTGCAATTGCTCTCTTTGAACCTGTGGATGCATCAAAATATTTACAAAAAATGAAAAATGCTAGTTTGTTTAGCGTTTGATTTGAAGCTACTTTTCTTTCAAAAGGTTGCATGTGGTGTTCTATCGAAGCCATCTTGATACCTTGTTAGGCCGCGACATTTGGATTTTGATTTTCTAAGGCACATCTTCCAATATGAAAAATCGATTTACTAGCATCTCTTAAACTTATGAGCACCGAACTAAAATTGCATTGCTGCGAGTATCTTTGCCATGTGTATCACGTTCAAATGGATAATTTTCAAAACTCCCTAGGACTTGCATTTGCATTTGCATCATACTTGTTCCCTCAATTTTCTTGATGTCTATATTGCCAAAAGGGGGAGAATTGAAAAAGACATCAACATGCATTTCTTAATAAAGAGAGAATTTCTTGGGAAGCTTTGACTTTCACGACTTCGAGATTTTGAACACATGTGTTCCTATCTTTTTCTCTAAGCATGATTCGGCATTTCCAACATGCCTTGTTTGATAAATCCAAAAACTTCAAAATATTTTTCAAGGGATTGTCAATATGTTTATCAAGGGGGAGTGTTGAGACCCATATGGAGGGTACCCTGTTTTGATGATGAATATATGTTACAAGATGGAATTTGAAGTGTTTTGATGAATTTTAATTGGTGCATTTGTGGAAATTGCCGTGAAATTGGAACCGGACAATTGTGCTGAGCTTGTGTAAGGTAATAGTTTTGATCAGGGACGTGGTCCGGTGGAATTTGTTAAACTGACACGTGGTGTGTTAGGGTTTGCTAATTGTGGTGTCATGAATGGATTATGATGTTGGTAATTTTGTGATGGATTAACCTTGCAGGCGAGGTAAGGTGTGTTGTTTCGTGTGAGTTCACCTCAGTGATGCAGGTATCGGCGGGTACGTGGCTGACGCTTCACGAGGACAGCTGGAGGCTGGTGCGTCCAGAGGCGTCCAAGCAACCGGGTTTAATGACTTGGCCGTCACGTGACGTGGTGTACTCGAGAAGATTAGCCATGGCAAGGAATCCGAGGCAGCTGGCGGCTGCGGCATCGGTAACCTGGTGGTGAAGCTGTTTCTGACTGGTGGGCCCAGGAATGGGTTGGCGACCGAGCAAACTGTGAGGATATTTCTCGAATAAATATTTGGAGAATATTAATCTACGGGTGTGTATTGTTAGTGCGTGAGTTGTACACCACTTATCCTCAAATAAAGGGTGGAGATGGGCTGTAGGGTTTAGGGCATCTCACCCTTGGGCTATAATAGAGGGGGAGGGGAGACCTCCTCCTCATCCCCTTAGAGCTGAAAATTTCAGAAATAGAGAGAGTAAGTTCGGTGTGTAAGGGTGGCACCTAGAGACCTTGTAACCACATGGACTGTGGTTTGTAATCTCCCAACTTCTATGTGATAAAGTCACTCATCTTCGTGAACATCTTGTGTTGATTTGCTTCAAATTCTTCTTACTTTTGTTTTTCCTTTTTAGAGCTCTTATTTGGAGATAAGTCTTGTTGATTTCATGCTGTTTATTGATGGTCTATGATGCCTTGAGGTCAATAATATGATTTGCCACACTTTGAGATCTTGACTTGCTACAAATCTGTTTAGAAACTTACATCCGTGCAGCGGTCAGTGTTTGATTTTTAGTGAACTCTGGAAAAATCTTTTTTGAGTGCTTCCACTTGGAGAAGTTCTGGGACTTACATAACTAGCAACACAAAAATTTTCAAGTCATGGAGGTTCTTGGTTTGGGTGCAGTAAGTGAAAACTGAGCCCTAAAGTTTCTAGACGAGACTTCTAGCACGCTGTAGTGTTTGTATTTTTGTGCAAGGAGTCATGAGGAGATTTTTGGTGGAGTGGCTCACGACTCATGGTTCAATAGTGAGAAAACTTCCCACAATTTTTAGAGCAACAGATAGCCACCATCTCTCTGCTCCATGTGAGAACAAATTCTGAAAAATCTGCTTTTGCTTTTCTCAAAGTGGCTTTAGTGATTTAACTTGATGTGCTTTATTAAAGCATGATTTGAATTGATTCTCTTATGTTTGGACACTTGTCAACCAGGATCGTAACTGAAAAATCCCCTCATATTTTCATTGCTGTTATACAAATACTCTTGGGGTATACATAGTTGTCACGGTGTTTATATTTTGAAAAACAGATAAGTTTGAGGAGCACCGTCCGATGAAACACTTTCAAGGCTCCCATTCACCCCCCTCTGGTCGTCGTAATGGTTTTACTCAAAAAAGAGACAATATGCGTAAAATGACAAGTGATCATACATCAATTTTGGTCGGAAGTATAATAACAAGTCATTAATTTTATCTCCTGATTAAAACTTCTTTTGTTTCCATCTTAATCAGAGACAACAACATAACATGATCGCTAAAAATTGCCATATAACATTATTAACTTATGGATAATAGGATGATGCATCAAAATAATCAAATATCTAATTGTTTGGATAACAAAATTATTAAATACTGCCTAAACTTAAACCTTAATGGCACTGCTAATATGACTTAATTTATGGTAGCAAAACTGTTCAAATAAAATCTTAGGCATAATATTATTGCACTGCGATTAACACACAATTTATGAGCAAGAACATTATCTAAAACAATGCACATTTATGAGACATAATATAAATGAGCACTGAAAAGTTAGGCCTAGTTCTTTTCAGCTTAACAGCTTAACGACTTATCTACGTTTTGAAAACACATATGCTTTGAGTTTTTTTAGTCCGTTTTTTCGCTGTTTTGAAGGTGGGTTATAACGCTTTAAAAATCAAGTCAAACGAAAAGCTTCATTGAGACCAACCCAAAGGAACACTTATATTGGCTAATCTGAGACTAATCAAAAGAGATTTTAATGTTAGCCAAAATAATTAAGGGCTAATTAGACGCAAGCACATCAATAATCGAAATTTAGTTCGAGACTAGGCATCGTTAGGGTTCTTGTCTTGCCGAATTCTCCATCTTGATTAATGATTAGCCATGATAAATAATAAAAACCGTGTCCCGAAAACAAAAACAGCACGTATAAACTTAGGCCGAATCTTAATCAAATCCTCATTAGGCACTGTGCTTATCCTAATTGAGGATTTTTCAAATCAGATTGATCAAGGCTATAAACTGAGAACATCTCTAAGCGTAGTTCGTACATTAACAACATTAATCTAAAACTGAAACAAGAACTTAAACAGGATTAGGGTTCTATTCTATAGTCCAGTTAGATTAACCCGATACCTTATTAAGATCAGCTAGGTCTTTATGGTTCAAGGATTAGGGCAAGATTGCTCTGATACCAATTGTTAGAACTTCTTTGAGACTTAATCACTTAGCTTGCCCAATCACAGAAATACAAACAGCAGCAAAACACATTAGTACTGACCTTGATTAGGAATTCCATTAGTATTTGTCACGATTAGCCGTCGATGACGTCGGGAGACGTACAGAAGTAGCTTGTACTGATGCGCTCACGGGTTCCCGATCTTCCGGTGAGAGGATAACTTCGATTTGGGCGGAGGATGACTTTGACGATCCGGCTACGAACCACGCAAGGATAAGCGCCCGCAATCGCTAAACCACACTCCTGATTGTTATCAACCGTGCCAAAGCCCGGATGACCTGACCACGAAGGTCTATCCTTGCAAGCAATCGAAGAACTCGCAAGAACAAGGATAAAGCACACACTCGAATCGAGGTTCAAGCTCGAATCGATAGGTCAACCGACACTAGGGATTTCGAGAGTGTTTCTCCAATCTGGAAGACAACAACAAATGAACAAAACCTATCTAAGAACTCAGAGGAACACGCCTTATATAGAGGAGAGTTGCTGGTTTGGAGAAGCCAACATGCAGCACTAGTTACATGGGGACTCAAGATGCATTTAAAGTTGGTGCAGCACCCGAAGAGATTGTTTGCTGGCTGTCCGTCGATTTCTTTTGACTCCTGTGTCCAGCTCAGTAGGAATTTGAAGGTGAGGTTGGATCCGTTGGAAAGATGGCGAAGTTATGTTTCCAATGAGTGCTCACACGTTCCAATCGGAGTCCGTTTGCATTCTCTAGGCCGTTTTAATTCAGACTGGTCATTGATGGCCGAGTGGAATCACTTTGCATTCCCACTATGCTCTATTGCTCTTGTTGGTGATTTAATGCCTCCAAGCTGGTGCATGCCCATGTTCCTAAGTATAAGAATATTATTAGGCAGCGGTCTATTCTCATAATTATAATTATTTAACCAAAGAAACGAGTTTACGATAATTAACTTGTCGCGACCTGGCTCGTGTGTTTTGCCCTTGCATGAAGATCAAAGGTCGCGGGTCACTTGGAAGGACTTTGGTCATTGATCCCATGGGTGTATCCGATGTAGCAATGTGCTCATCATTCTCCTCTTCTTTTTGGAGTCGTCCTCGACTCTAGTTGATCTTCTATTACAAAGTATGACGTGAAATATTGATGTGCTTCGGGGACGAACTGGATTCCGAAGAAGAAACACTTCCACATATGTGTTGGTGCCATGGTCTTCTCATTCTTCCCTTTACTGAATACACGTACTCATCTTTTGACAATCTGCAAAGGTACTCAAGAGAAAGAACAAGGTATGCTGCGTGGTATATGTATGCATCAATTGTTTTGCCATTCTCGCTTTCAATATGGAAACAATTATGTGATGATTTTCCGAAACCATTCCTTCTCATCATTTCGGCGTGATTGAATGAAAGTAGTCCTCGACTTTACTAAACATTGTGTCAAGTTGTTTGAAAGGAAACATGTTTTATTTGGGCCATGCAAATTTTTAATAAGTGATTCACATGTGACATATGAGCAAACGAATGGAGATCTCTTTTCAAAACAGGATCATCAAATAATTTCTTTACGTGCGAGCTACCACCATATGACACAATGGATGGCGTGTTGTAAGAATTCAACCTCAAATCAGCAAGCAAATCGGTTGTGATAAATATTTGTGAACTTGAAATGTGTTGTGCACACCATAATCTCCACTCAAATAAAATTTGCAAGTGCCATCTAGTGTTTTGGAATTAGAAATTTCAGCAACCTTGTCAATCATACAAGACAGTTTAATAGGTTTATCAAATAGCACATAGCCCAAAGATTTATCTTGAAATGCTTCGTTAAGATTTTCGTCACAAGTAATCAATTCAACATTATGCAAATCAGGAATATTAAATTTAGAGAACGATATTTTACTTTTAGCACAAGTGTTGTTGCAAGAACTCACCACTTCTTGATGGATGACTACCGATTCAACACCATTATTACCTTTATTGTTCTTCTCAGATATTTTAGGTGTTGCAAGTAGTTCTTCTTCATGCGAAATTAACTTGCCATCATTTTCTTCAAGTAGTGGAGGTGGTTCAACATTTAAATTGACATCATCAAATGCACGATTACATGGCTCAGTTGCAATGGATTGTGGGCCAGCATTGGCGCAATTGCCATCAACCACGTTTTGAGCATGGGATGTGGATATCAGAGGTATAACCACATCAAGCATCATGGTCGAAGGGAAAGTCCCATGCTCGACCATATCAACTTCGATCTCTTCATTTTTTTCAACCTCCTGCAAAAGGTTAGTCGAAGAAGGATACGCAAGAGCATGCAAATTGTCCATTGAATTATCTTCTTCTGCACAAATTACTTCATAAAATTTAGAAATCTCTTCTATTAAATCATGTAATTCATGTTTCTTTTCTTCCTTCCTAGCATCAAGCATTTTCTTTTCTTCCAAAATGTGATTTTCAGCTTTACATGCAAGCTTAACCAAATGAGAGAGCGAGTTATAGTTTTTATTAACAAGAATGTCCTGGATTTCTTGATTAAGCCCTCTCAAAAACCGAAGTTCAGTAGCTTCTTCGCATTCATCTAAACCACAACGCAACAAATGATTTTGCAATTGTCCAAAGTAATCCTTAACACTTTTATTGCCTTGTTTTAAACGTTGGAGTCTAGTGTTCAAGAAATCAGCATGGTAATCAGGAACAAACATATCTCTCATAATTCTTTTCATGGCATTCCAGCTATGAGGTTGTCCCTCTTTTCTAGTATTCCACCATATTAACGTAAATCCATTTAGCACACTAGTGGCAGCCTTAATCTTTTGTTTTCGGACAAGTCATATTTTCTAAATTCGTTGTCAACCACAATTTCCCAATCAATGTATGCTTTTGGATCGCACGCGTATCTTGAGAGTAGGCAAGGTACACTTCAGATTACCTTGTTCAATATTTGGAGATGGTGCATCATTCTTGTTGATTTGACAAATCTTCCTTCGAACATGAGGAGAGCTCTCATGCAAAGTGCAGTCCAAATCTAGCATGTTCGATGTTCGTCGTTGCTTATCGCCAGCAGTGAAGATCACTCCATTCTTCTGATATTGCTTGAAACCATTATCTCCATGAAACCCTGCCATGGTTAGTAGCAAACAAGGATAGCACATAAAAATATGTGAAACCCTATCAACTACTAGGTGCTGGAAATATTGAGGGTCACATCTCTCAAGCTCTTACCAAGTTCTTACCAATTCTTACAAATGCAACAAGTGGTTCAACCGGCGGCTGGTTCGTGATAAACCGATCTCAAGTGTGAGTAAAGCGATTGCAAGGCTATCACCTGTATGGTTAGTGTGGAAGTGGAGCTTGGATAGGCTATGTATGAGTAGCAATGGAAACAATCAGCTAATTTCAGATTTGCACAAATTGAATAAGTGTTCAAACTAGCAAATGGCCTATGTTGCTGATCAAACAAAGATGAATAATAGGCTCAAGCAAGTATGAGGAGATGACAACAAGTGATAGACACTCAGCAAGCCACGGATTTGCTCTATGGCAAGGAAACACAATTTTGAACCAACTTCTCGTTTTCTGTTTTTTTTTAGTCCACAAGACAGCAGGTTGGTATTTTGGCCGTAACTCTTTTCAGGTGCCTCTATGCTTATGAAATTTTTTACACTTCTTCCTGACGACGTTTTCAACAACTTTTGTTTTGGACGAACTTTCTGAAAACGAACAGAGAAATTCGCACAAAATTCACAAGTGGACTGATCTACAGATATCAGGACAGCAACAAGGTCTGAATCAAACATCCATTACTCCTTGGTTCTTTCATGTATGGGGTTGAAAATTGGCAGGATGATAGAAGAACAAGTATGGGATCTTCTCCTTTTGGTTTCACTCAAAAGGATAAGGAGCTGGGAGATATGGCGTTTTTAGGGGCAGCTGCAGAAATGGGAAATTTCTGGGCGAGATTGGTCTTTTTGTTTTTGGGTGTTATAGGTGGAATTTGGGGTGGGAAGATGAACAAGAAGATGAACAGCAACAAGACAACACTAAGACGAACACAAACTCAAATTAAGAAACTGAAATAACTGATTGAAAAGGCACAAAGGGCTTGGACAGCGGGTAAACAATCTTTTGTAGGGCAAATTTTCTGTACTATAGGAAGAACACACACAACTAAACAAGATACAAACTCACCGGTCAACCGTCGCTCGATACCAAATGATGCGCCACGGGTTCCCGATCTTCCGTGAGAGGATAACTTCGATTTGGGCGGAGGATGACTTTGACGATCCGCCTCGAACCACGCAAGGATAAGCGCCGCAATCGCTAAACCACACTCTCGATTGTTATCAACCGTGCAAAGCCGGATGACCTGACCACGAAGGTCTATCCTTGCAAGCAATCAAGAACTCGCAAGAACAAGGATAAAGCACACACTCGAACCGAGGTTCAAGCTCGAATCGATAGGTCAACCGACACTAGGGATTTCGAGAGTGTTTCTCCAATCTGGAAGACAACAACAAATGAACAAAACCTATCTAAGAACTCAGAGGAACACGCCTTATATAGAGGAGAGTTGCTGGTTTGGAGAAGCCAACATGCAGCACTAGTTACATGGGGACTCAAGATGCATTTAAAGTTGGTGCAGCACCCGAAGAGATTGTTTGCTGGCTGTCCGTCGATTTCTTTTGACTCCTGTGTCCAGCTCAGTAGGAATTTGAAGGTGAGGTTGGATCCGTTGGAAAGATGGCGAAGTTATGTTTCCAATGAGTGCTCACACGTCCAATCGAGTCCGTTTGCATTCTCTAGGCCGTTTTAATTCAGACTGGTCATGGATGGCCGAGTGGAATCACTTTGCATTCCCACTATGCTCTATTGCTCTTGTTGGTGATTTAATGCCTCCAAGCTGGTGCATGCCCATGTTCCTAAGTATAAGAATATTATTAGGCAGCGGTCTATTCTCATAATTATAATTATTTAACCAAAGAAACGAGTTTATTCGATAATTAACTTGTCGCAAGACTGGCTCGTGTGTTTTGCCCTTGCATGAAGATCAAAGGTCGCGGGTCACTTGGAAGGACTTTGGTCATTGATCCCATGGGTGTATCCGATGTAGTAATGTGCTCATCATGTACCCTTCAGATCCTCGATGCGGCACCTGACCAGCAATAGATTGCGGTAGACGGCCTTCCCGAAGGCTCCGGGACGATCCCACGATATCGGGTTGGGGTTGTGAGGAGGCGTTTAGGGTCATGATTAGCTTAGATTTGCTTAGATGTCATCAAGTCACGCCATTGCCTCCCTTTATATACTGTGTCGTGCCTCGGAGTGCCGAAAACAGCTAGAGATAGAGTTTGAGTGTCTTCGATCAGGACTTCTCTTAAAGATTGGACTAAAAGACCTATTAATGACCGTATGGACTGATTAGTCCGAGATTAACTCTAATAATCACCTTGCATATTTGGACACCGAAGAAAATCAATCGGACGAGTTTGAATACACACACTGCCAATTTGTAATGACATTAGCTACCAAGATGGGCCTTTATTTACGCCAAGTATGCATATGGCTTACTGATAATTGTTTATGTACCCAAATGAATCAAATAAAACCAGAGCACAAAGAAGAAACCGTATGCACGATGACGCGAAACGATCATATCAAACAGTTCATTATATATTGTTTCCGCAAGAAGAAAAATAACGCGCGACATGTTTAGAGCACAACTCGCTACCTAGAACACTAGACACGTACACTAGTACATTGTTCATATCCATCTTATGCAAACGTACACCCCAGCTCACTCTTGTACTTCGCTCCTTGCAGTACTACTACCTCGCCCACCGGTCACGGACGTACGGGAGTGCCGCGCCCGGAAGCACAGCGTCGACGTCGGCGACGCCGCCCCGCCGTCCTCGTCGTCCCCCCTCGACGTCGACGAGAACGACGACCGTGGGCTCGCCACGACCCTGCTCCTCGGCACGGGCGGCAGCGGCGGCGCGTCCTTGGACGGCCGCGCCGGCATGGTGTGGCTCCGGCGGAGTTTCGGGAGGATGCTGTGGACGAAGCTGGCCGCCGGCGAGGGGAGCAGCTTCTTGGAGGAGCTGGACTTGGAGAGCTTGGTGGCCTTGCTGTTGCTGTAGTAGGACGGCGGCGGCGTGAGCGGCGGCAGGGCGGCGTCGGAGATGGCGTTCTTGGGCGTGCCCGGCGCCGACTCCCAGAGGAACGGCACCGCGCCGGCTGACGCCACGCCGTAGTAGACGCGGAAGGAGGGGTTGGAGACGGAGGCGTCACGGCTGGTCATGCCCTCTTCCAGCATCGCGCTTCGGAGCGTCTTCTGGCTCGAGCTCCTTGGGACCATCTTCAGTCGTCTTCCTAGCTAGCTTTGTCGAGATGGATCAGGTGAGATCGGGCAAAACGGATCTGGATTCTGGAGTACAGAGAAATTGTGAGAGAGAGCAGCTTGGACTTTGGCAAGAGAGGGTGCAGCAGGATATGAGCTAGCTAGGAGAGATGTACCAGCAGATTCAGGGGAAGGTCATTGGTTGTGATCTTTAGTTCTGTGGGGTTTGGAACCTTAGCTTCAATGAGTGTGTGAGAGAGGGTACTAGCTGACGAGATTAAATAAATGGCAGGCAATGAGGTCCAGTGCAAAGAGCACATGAATCAATTAGGCTTGTCTCTGACTTTGGGATTTAATTAATTTTATCTGTCTCAGATTTATTGAGCGTACAGAGGATGGGCCATTCTTCGTCGATTAGGGCCTGTTTGGATCCCTTAGCAGCTAATAGTTAGCAGCTAATAGCTAATAGTTGGCTAACAATTAGCTGCTAACAATTAGCAGGCCCCTGTTTGGATCCATTAGAGCATCCCCGGCTCTTCCCCCGTCACGTGCCTGCATCAAGCAGGTAATCACCCGCCTAGCCGCCCTTGAGCCGCCGGTGTGCGCGATTCAAATTTTTTCAGCGTGTGCGTCTTTGGTGATACCCGACACGACAGGAGAGAGCTGGGGATGCTCTTAGCAGTTAGCTAGTTGGACAGTTGGCTGTGAGTGCAAAATTCCCATGCTACCCTTGGTGCATTTATTCCTAGGTGGGGAGAAGGAATAAAGTGAGGGCAAAGCAGTCTTTTCACCATCTATTAGCAGTTGTTAGCAATTGTTAGCAACCCAAAACCTGCTAATGGACTAATTGTTAGCAGCCCAACCTGCTAACAGTTAGCAGCAAATTAGCAGGGCTTGTTTGGATCCCTTCCTGCTAATTTTAGCAGCTAATTGTTAGTGCTAATGGATCCAAACAGACCCTTAGTTTTGTGAACCATTTACGATTGTGCATAGGTGCACAATGAAACCGGCACTAACTAGAGCACTGGAGCTTATTTAGCGTGGCAACTATATATTCTTAATTAACCAAGTCAGAGAGATGCATGGAAAGACGTATACCAAAGTAGTAATCCCCTGTTATTGACGGCTCTCTAACGCCGGTGATAAGTTTTCTCGGACCGCTATTTGATAAAAATATAGTTGAAAAAGACAAATTAATACACGATTGTTATACGAACTACAGGGCATATTCACAATTGCAATGTATAGAAGGGTAAAATCAAAATTGCAGCTTAACTATGAGGCAAATGATAACAACCTTGCAAGAAAATTACCCCTGGTCCAATGAAACATTAAGTTGAATGAAGTTTATTGTGTTGTCTTTCTAGATAAAAGAGAATAAAGAGAAAATTGCATCCTAGGTATACAAAATTGCCTCTCAACATGCAGTCCATTTTTGTACATAAGATTGATTTTTAGTTTCATAGCAGGACTAAAGTGGTTTCTAGGGGCGGTATAGTGATGTTGATTGCCATGTCACCCTAACACATGGCCATAATGCTCACACGGCCACCACTTCCCTGTCTTCTCTCTCAGCTATCTTGCTCTCTTAATCTTCATCCCTATTTGGGCATTTTGTCGAACAGCTCCTGGACGAGGCGATCCTTGCTTCCCGACCACCGTTGCCGCGTGGTCTCCTCTCCAATCATCTTCATGAGTTCTGATCCTTAGACGCATATGTGTATGTACCAGTCCGTGTTCATGGACATGATGTGGGCCCCGACGTGCCGCCACGATGCTGCCTCGGTGAGAGCGGCGTGGCGGCCGCCTTCGCTTCGCTCCCGTCGCCGCTGCGCAACGCAGTGTCCATTATCTCCTGGTAGTGGTCGGACGCGAGGCACACAGTGTCTTGAGCCCCTGGTATCGTCGCAACTCACACGCAAGGCAAGGCACTTCAAGAAGTTCACGGTGTCCCACTCGATATTGGAGATGTGGCCGGCGTCGATACCGGTGCTGGCACCGCCAGAGACATCGTTTGTCTCAACGCGGAAGCTGGACTTATACAACACGGTCAAAGTGGCGAACGTGAGGACGTGCTCCTCTCCATGCGCGCGCGCTTAAGGATAGTGACCCAGCGTGGCCGACTCGCCGGAGAAGAGCACATTGAGGCTGTTGGGAAACCACCTGTAGGGGGAGAGCCCGGCCTGGCTAGGCCGGCGCGCGGCACAGCGCGGCTAGGGCCGGCAGACGGCTTCCCCCAGTGGGTCCCATATATGGACCTGGACTAAACTCTAAGCACTACGCGCTCGCGCCGGGGCCCGCACACCCCCAGCCGCGCCATGGCCACGCCCCGCCGACGCCTGGTCGCACTGTCGCACAGCGCTGTTGGCGCGCCTCGCCTGGCGCCAAGACACGCCAAGACGCCGCATTATGCTGACCGCTGGCGGCCACGCCCGTGCTGGCGGAGGCTGGGGAAACCCTAGCCGCCCGCCTTGCAACCACCGCCCGATGGGCCGCCCCGGGCAGGCCCAGCATGGGCAGCACCCTATTGGCCGCCTCCATGTTGGGCCGCCTCCATGAGCCACCGCCTGATGGGCCGCCCTGCAGCCGCCCAGGTGGCCGCCAGAGGCCACCGCCATTGGCCGCTTGGTGAGCCATGCATGGTGAGCCGCCCAGAGCCACCACCCATATTTGGCCGCCCGCTCCCGTTAGGCCCAGCGTCATGAGCCACCTTCTGTTGGGCTCTCATGAGACCACCGCCTCAGCTCAGCCACGCCTTGCAGCGCCCATTGAGCCGCCCTCAGCAGTCACCACGCTACTGGTCAGGTTGCCTGTGTGAGCCACCCATTGTGGGCCCAGTTTTGAGGTGCAGTAAAGGAAAAGGAGAAAAAGAAAAAGAAGGCCCTTTAAGCCGGAAACGAATTCTGGAAATTGCAAAAAAAATCCCTGATTCTTGCAGAATCACCCGATAGGTTTTTGAAAATTACCTGTTTTCAAACCCTTATAAGACTACGTGCAGCCTTGCCAGCAGCAGGTCGTACGCTGGACCGAAAGGTCCAGATTAAGCGGAAATTTTTCAAAAGAACGTTGAAAAACCCCGTTTCTTGCAGAATTAAGTGTATTACCTTTTGAATTGCTGTTTAATATTCCTGTGCAATTAATCTGCAAATTATTGTTTGTTATATTATCAGTAATTAGTTTGCATCTCGTAATGGCACCGTACTGAAACCGCGAGAATTATTTTTATGTCACGCACCGCTCTAGGTTGATTATATGAAGTAATCATATATTTGGTTATCTTGCAGATGACTGGCCTGGCAAGCCGTGATTTCGAGGAGCTTGTTTCGAAGCGTAACTTTCGACTGGAAGTCCGATGTTGAAATTGTCCTGGGCAGCAAGCAGCTGCGTTCCACCATTGGCATTGACCAGGGCTACCCCACTGCTGAACAGAATTACCAGGCCCTCTATTTTCTTAGGCATCACTTGTCACTCACTCTGAAAAGTGAGTACATGGCAGTGACATGTCCCCTGGAGCTGTGGAACGCGCTCTGCAAGCGCTTTGAGAGGTTGAGGTATTCAATCCTTCCACAAGCCCAGCAGGACTGGAATCGCCTGAGGGTGGCCGACTTTAAATCTGTTGCTGATTATAACCCTGCGCTGCACCGCATTTGCATCAATCTAAGGCTCTGTGGCAAGCCTGTCTCTGAGCAAGAGAAGATTGAGAAAACCCTCTCTACTTTCCATCCCAATGAAATTCAGCTAGCTCGTAGCTACCGTCAGGACAATATTGAGGAGTATAGCACTCTCATCGACATGATGATGGTGTCTGAAACTCATGATAATGTCTTGATGAAGAATTTCAAGGCCCAAGCACCGAGTAACCCGAATGGCACTGAAATAAATGCCAATAGTTACAAGGTGAAGAAGCCCAATAAGAAGGGCAAGAAAGGGAAAGGAAAGAAAGGGGCAGCAACTGACAAGTCTGGTAATCAGGGGCCGCGCAAGCCGTATGGCCAGCAGAACCAAACGTGCCATCGCTGCGGCCTGAAGGGGCATTGGTCCAGGATCTGCCGTGAGCCCAAAGAAGTCGTCGCGGCACATCAGGCCAAGAAGAAGCGCCCCATTGAAGCGTATCTCGCAGAGCTTCAAGTTGAGAAGACTAAGCCCGAAGATGAATTTGAAGAGCATGATCTCCTCGGGGAGGAACTGGCATCCCTCCCTCTGCCCCCTCCTTGCCCCGTCCCTGAAGGCGCCATGAAGATTGATCACTTTGATGACTCTGACATCCAGGAGAGTGTCGACGCAATGTTCACTGAGTCTATCTAGTTTTCTCTTACAGCCTGTCGCTGCTATTATCTTAGAGTGGTTGCGTTAGAAGACATTTAAATAAACTTTATAATTTCCCCCCCTTGCATTGTAAGCTCTAGGAGAGCATATTTTAATTCTCGTGGTTGGTCTTGAAGAACCCTGAATTTCAGTATGATTGAATTTATAGTATTTTGAATCTTGCGTGAATTAATATGCTTTGCATATGTGGTTGTGCCATTACCTGATTGCAACTATATATATTTGTGTAGCGCCCATGGAGGAATTATGCATTGTGGATAATGGTACTACGAATAGTATCATGCGAGAATCGAAATACTTCCAGTCTATCTCGAAGAATACTAGTTGTATCACCACTATCGTTGGAAGCGGCACTTGCATTGTAGGCTCAGGAAGAGCATCTATAATTTTACCTATGGGAACTATTATTGAAATGAAAGAGCCATTATTATACGCTGAATCCACTCGAACATTATTGAGTTTTCCCGACATCCGTGCCAATGGATTTCATATAGAAACCATAGAAGAGAATGGGAATGAATTTTTGTGCATTGTGCAGCACAAAGGATGCGAGAAGCGAATTCTCGAGAAGTTCGCCTCCTTAGAATATGGGTTATACCACACTAGTATTAGAGCACCAGCAGTGTTCACCTCCCTTAAGACGACCTTTAGGAGCTTTGAACTCTTTTCCCTCTGGCATAGCAGACTTGGCCACCCTGGTCTTAGAATGATGAGAGAAATTATGAATAATTCACAAGGCCATGGTATCAGTGTTAGAAATTTTTCGAATCATGAAGATTTTGTGTGCACCAGCTGTGCCACCAAAAAACTGGTTACTAGGCCATCGGTCCTGAAGGTTAGAGATGAAGTCCCCACTTTCCTTGAACGGATTCAGGGAGACATTTGTGGCCCTATTCAGCCCCCTGTCAGAGCCGTTTAGATATTTTATGGTGCTCATTGATGCTTCCTCGAAGTGGTCGAACGTGAGTTTACTCTCGACGAGAAACCACGCGTTCGCGAAACTAATCTCGTAGATTATCCGCCTTAAGAATGTGTTCCCCGAGCATAACATCAAATCCATTCGCATGGACAACGCCGGAGAGTTTACCTCAAAGGCCTTTGATGATTATTGCACTGCATTGGGGATTCACCTTGAGCACTCGGTACCGCACGTTCATACGCAGAAAGGGCTAGCAGAGGCATTTATTAAGAGAATTAAATTCATTGCCCGGCCATTACTTTTGCAATCTAACTTACCAAACTCTTGCTGGGGACATGCAGTCCTCCATGCATCTAATCTCATCAATTATAGACCATCGGCCCACAACATCCATTCACCTATGCAACTAGCGCAGGGCATGATCCTCAAGATCTCGCATCTAAGAAAATTTGACTGCAAGGTATATGTACCTATACCACCCCCACAGCGTGCTGCTATGGGTCCTCTCCGAAAGTCTGGGATTTATGTTGGATATGAGAGTATCTCAATAATCCGATATTTAGAACACATCACTGGAGATTTGCATACGGCTCGGTTCGCTGATTGCATATTTGACTAGGATAATTTCCCATCATTAGGGGGAGAGAATAAACCACCAGAAGATGAATGCCGAGAAATCACCTGGCAAGCAGCCGGTGATGCAGCGTTAGACCCTCGCACTGGTGAAGCAAATGGTGAGGTCCAGAAGATCCTAGACTTGAATAAATTAGCAAACGCACTGCCTGATCACTTTTGTGACTCGCAGGGAGTGATTAAGTCGCATGTGCCCGCACACAATGCACCAGAGAGGGTTGCAGTACCAAAGCAAATAGAAGGTACCCCTCAACCTGCTCAAAGGCCTAAGAAAAGAGCAGGGAGTCTGGTTACTCCAACCCCAAGTACCCGGGGACCCCTGGGGAAAATAGGGAAGGAGAGCTTACCACAACCAGTCACAAAAGCACCCGCCGTGGGAAGGGGAGCCGGTTGAGACCCGGCACTGGTAAGGAGTCTGCTAGCGAGGCCCTCCCAGATTTGAATGTTCCCTGCAGGAATCCGAGTATGTTCCACAGCAGGAACCAGTGCATAATGCCGAAACAAATGTGAGCGCACACATCGGCTATAATAAACTAAAGGAACTTGCTCCCGCTAAGGGGATAAGCGGTAAAGAGCAAGGTAAACAATTGCCCGAAGCAACCCATGATGAAATCATAAACTATGAATTATTCAGGGAAGTAATGAATAGAGCCACAGCCATAATCGATATTTACTATGCAAAGAAAATTGCCTCCATAATTGAAAATGATCCAGAGCCTACATCTCTAGCAGAATGTAAAGCAAGGCCGGATTGGGAAGAATGGAAAAAGGCAATTACAGCAGAACTGACTTCCCTGAACAATAGACAAGTGTTCGGGCCTGTAAGCCGTACAACGAACCACATACGTCCTGTAGAGTACAAGTGGGTCTTTGTTTGTAAGAGGAATGAAAGTAATGAAGTCGTGAGGTACAAAGCAAGGCTGGTAGCTCAAGGTTTCACTCAACGTCCTGGAATTGACTATAAGGAAACTTACTCCCCGGTCATGGGTAGCATTACCTTTAGATATCTCATCTCAATGGCAGTCAATATGAACTTAAGAATGAAATTGATGGATGTTGTGACCGCTTACCATTATGGTAATCTAGATTCTGAAATCTATATGAAGGTACCTGAAGGTATCCCCGTCCCGAATGACGACAGAGCCAATAGAAATTTATATAGTGTAAGACTTGTGAAGTCTCTATATGGACTAAAGCAGTCTGGGAGGATGTGGTATAATTACTTAAGTGACTTTCTCTGCAAGAAAGGCTACGCAAATAATGAAGATTGTCCCTATGTCTTTATACGGTGATCCCCGAATGGATTCTGCATAGTCTCCGTATATGTAGATGATCTGAACATCATCGGAACAAACGAAGAAGTTAAAGAAGCATGCTCTTACTTGAAGTCTGAGTTTGAAATGAAAGACTTAGGTAAAACTAAGTATTGCTTAGGCTTGCAGCTCGAGCATTTTCATCATGGAATTTTAGTTCACCAGGCTACCTATACTCAGAAGGTATTGGGGAAGTTTGGTTTTGACAAAGCATATTCCTCCAGAACTCCTATGATAGGGAGGTCTTTGCAGAAAGAAAAGGACCCCTTCCGACCCAGGGAAGAGGGGGAGGAAATCCTCTGGCAGGAAGTCCCGTACTTGAGTGCAATAGGAGCACTCATGTATCTTGCTAACAGTACACGTCCTGATATTGCATTCGCCGTGAACACGTTGGCTCGATGCAGTGCAGCGCCCACGAAGAGGCATTGGAACGGAATAAAGGTTATCTTTCGATACCTCCGTGGAAGTATTGATCTTGGCCTGTTTTACAGGAAGAACCGAGAAATGAATATTGTTGGTTATGCCGATGCTGGGTACCTTTCGGACCCGCATTCTGGTAAATCACAATCTGGGTATGTTTTCCTGTGTGGTGGCACTGCAATGTCATGGAAGTTGTTCAAGCAGACGCTTGTGGCTACGTCCACAAACCACTCGGAAATCATTGCATTATATGAAGCATCTCGTGAATGTGCATGGTTAAGAAGAATGGTGAAACACATCCTGCAATCATGTGGATTACCTATTGAGCAAACCCCTGCAATTATCTATGAAGATAATGCCGTTTGTGTTGCACAAATGCAAATGGGTTATGTGAAAAGTAATCTCACTAAGCATATCGACCCCAAGTTCTTTTATGCGTATGAACTGCATAAATTGAATGAAATAAGTATCCAGTACACCAAATCCTATGAGAATTTGGCTGACCTGTTCACTAAGTCATTACCTACCGCCTCCTTTGAAAGGTGTGTTAGGGGCATTGGAATGATCAGGCTCAAAGAAGTGCTAAATTCAGGGGGAGATAATTCACACACCCTGAATTAAAACTTTGGCATGAAGCTGGAGTACCCAACTCGATCTAGAAGATTGAATGCAATGTTGGGTGGTTTGTACTCTTTTTCCCTTGGTGATTTTTTCCCTGAAGTTTTCTCACATAAGGTTTTTAATGAGACAAATCGTGCGCACAGCAAGCGTATGCTATGTACTCTTTCTCCAATCCTTTTTTTCCCACTGGTTTTTGGATGGAGTTTTGATGAGGCATATGCATCTCACTGGCAAGGTCCAAGGGGGAGTGTTGGGAAACCACCTGTAGGGGGAGAGCCCGGCTCGGCTAGGCCGACGGGCGGCCCAACGCGGCTAGGGCCGGCCGACGGCTTCCCCCGTGGGTCCCACATATGGACCTGGCCTAAACCCTAAGCACTACTATATAAGAAGAGGTGGAGCACCTATTGTAAACACAGATCTGAGAATTAATAAAGCAGAGCTCCACCCATACATCTTTGTGTCCCCTGTGTTTGATCTTTCTCTGTGATTGATTATCCACGTTTATACCTCGGACTACACCCGGTATCGAGCATGTCGATCAGCTTGAACAGCATATGCGGCTCGCACACACTACAGGAGAAGGATATAGTTTCGAGTGCCCAAATGTCATTCGACGGCCAGAGTAGAACCGTCGGCACAGTGCACTCTGTCTCGACGGCAATACTATGACCGTCGATAGAGAGCAGCATGGCTGTTTAGCCTCGACGGCCAAACAAAAAACCGTCGAGTCTTGAAAGCCAGCCGTCAAGGCAGCCGAACGTCGTTATCTCTCTCGACGGCCCAACGTTATGCCGTCGAGACACTGCTTTTTAAATTTACAATTTTCCTCCTATATATTAATGTTTAATTGATATTAATTATTTTTAATGGTGAAAAATCAATGTAATAATTATTTTTCCGTGTTAGAACATTTGGTAAGTTTTGATTGATATTTGAAATTGTAATTTTGAAATTAAATTATTATGTATAGTAACTAACGAAACATGCGATACCGAACGATAACCTATAACTTAGCCGAAAAACACCCCATTTGATAGTGTTCGTCGCGTTAGATGCTCGGAAATTTTTTATATTTTCGCCGATGATTTTGTTTAATACAAAAACGTCAACGCATTGTTTTTGAGCAGCAATAAATTACGTTTTATATTTTTAGAAATGAATTTACGTCCAGTTGACCGTCGAGTGCAACAAAGGATGAAACCATCGAGATAAGAAGTTGTCTCGACGGTTTGGACAATAACCGTCGAGACTAACGCACTCTCTCGAGTGTAGTCAAAGAATACCGTCTAGTTTACTCTGTCTCGACGGCTTCTGTTTATCCAGCCGTCGACAGAAGTGTCGCCTCACATGTCTCGGCATTTATATTTACTTTCGACGGTCACTTAATAGCCATCGAGTTAGATACCCTCTGTGTCGACGGCCTGATTCTAGCCGTCGAGTCTCACCACCCAACGGTTACACGTAGTGTCGACGGCTTCCATCTAGCCGTCGAGATAGCCCTGCTAAGTGTCGACGGTTGACCTAAACCGTCGAGATAGCCCTGCTAAGTGTCGACGGCTTTATAAAGGCCGTCGAGAGTAGCGATATAAATCGACGGCTTTATCGTGGACGTCGAGTGATGATGTGTTTTAACCGCTTGTGCAGTGGGACCTAGGCACATCTGTGCCTAAGTCGCACCGCCCGAGCCCGCACTGCCTCCTCGCTGTAGCCGCCGCAGCCCTGTTCCGCCGCCGCCTTGGCCGTCCCCGCCGTCGGTTCCGCCGCCCGCTTCGTCGGCACCGCCGCCGCCCGTAACCGTCGCCGCCGCCTCCGGTATCCCGCCGCCGTCTCGCAGCCGCCGCCGCCTCCTCGTCGGTCCTCGCCGGCGCCGCCTCGACCCCACCTCCTCGCCGCCGCCCTAGGCCCCCACGCCGCCAGCACCGCCTCGGCCGCCTCCTCGCGCCACTGCCTCTGCCACTCCTACGCCACTTCGCATCGCCCCCTCCCTTCCCCTCCCTCATATCCGACGCCGTCCCCATCGTTGACCTTTGACGTACGAGGTAATCACCATTTTTTTCCGTACTTGCTGTGTAGTGTGGACGGCCATGCATCATTAGTCGATAGTAATATAGATTTAGTTATAATATTATGCAAATAATAAATTTTTAAATTAGTTTAGAATAATTAAATAATAATTCAGTGAATAAATTAGTTAATAATTTATTGTTTACTCTTTTGTACATTGATTCAGTGAATAAATTAGTCAATTAATTAATAAATAAAAATAACTAGTGAAATATTTAAATAAAATGATAAAATAATTTTGTTTTAAATAATTTTTTGTGCTATTAAGTAATTAGTAATTATTTTTTGCGATTGATTGATTGATTGTTGATTGATTATTATTTAGTAAATGTTATTTATTAGCTTTGTTAGTTAAGTAACATATTAGGCTTACTAAAATTTTGTCCGCATTAGTATTTTTCGATTGTTACCTAGCCGTATGTCACCCGTTCGGAAATGGCACAACTCGTATGGAACACAAACGGTGATTCGTTTTGTTTTCATACGAGATGTGATAAGCGTTTCCGAACTGTCCAGGGGACTGCCATCTGTGGGCGTCCCAGTGGACAGCCCACGAATGACCGTTCGAGCGAAATTCATTGCGACACCGGTGAGTTCGAGACGTGAATTTCGATGGCATAATCCTAAGAGGTTCTCCTGTGCATAACATAAGTGCTCACTGGTTTTAATAACCCGCCTGGGCCATCGTTGCATTGGAGAACCGTTAGGGTTATGCTGCCGAAATTTCGTCTCGAACCCATCGGTGTCGCAATGAATTTCGCTCGAATGGTCATTCGTGGGTGGGTTTAGAAGCTTTCCTAAGCCTGTCATGAAACCCCCCTTGAAATGACGCATGCCTACCATAGATGAAAGAACAAAGAAGTTGGATGTACGATGGATGGCAACCCAACGGACAACACACGGATGAATGGTATGAAAAGATCGATGAATTCGTGACTCATGCTTTCCAGCATGCGTCAGACCTTACCTTTAAGGTGACATGTCCTTGTGCTGAGTGTGGAAATTGTCGGAAGAGAACCCGTGACCAGATGGAGCTCGATCTATATAAACATGGTTACAAAGCCACGTACCATCGGTGGGTTTATCATGGGGAGAGTCGCCGTGTTGCGTGCACACCACCCCTAACCGTACCCGATGAAGGTTTTGATGAAATCGATCGGGTGAATGAGTTGATGGAAGATTTTTTGGTCATAATTTCGAGGAGGAGGCACCCACGTCTATGTCCGATTTTGTGGGGCTTGTTGAGTCTGCCAAACAACCGTTGCACGATGGAACCACTGTAGCATTGCTTTCTGTTGTGGCCCGGATGATGGCTATAAAATGCAAGTATAATTTCTCGATTAATTGTTTTGACGAACTCATTTCGTTGTGGTCCGATGTTCTTCCTCAAGGTCATAAGATGCCACCCACTTGGTATGAGTGCAAAAAACTTCTAAGTGGATTAGGAATGCCGATAAGCGTGCTTGCGATAAATGTGGAGAGTCAAGATACGTGGAGATAGACGACGCTGATGGAAATAAGAGACAGACAAATGTGGCGAGAAAAGTGCTTCGTTACTTCCCATTGACATAGCGTCTCCAACGATGTTTCTTAACTGAACAAACGGCGCAGCAGATGAGGTGGCACAAAGAGGGTAAAAGGATAAAAGGTGATGTCATGGTTCATCCATCGGATGGGGAAGCGTGGAAATATTTTGATCAGAGGCATCCAGTTTTTGCATTGGAACCAAGAAATGTACGTCTTACGATCGCGACAGATGGATTCACGCCGTTCAATATGAATGCCGCGTCGTATTCTTGCTGGCCATTTTTTACCTTGCCTCTAAACCTTCCACCATCGATTCTACTTAAAGAAGAGTTTATGTTTCTATCCCTTATCGTACCTGGTCCGAAAAATCCTGGAAAAAATCTATACTTTTCATGATGCCCTTGGTTGAAGAGCTTGAGGAGTTATGGGATAGTGGTGCAATTACATATAATAGGAAAACAAATTCAAATTTTCGCATGAGGGCCGTATTTTTGTGGTCTATTCATGACTTTCCCGCATATGGAATGTTTTCTGGATGGAGCATGCCTGGGAGACTAAGCTGTCCTGCATGTATGGATGATTCAAATGCATTTCAGTTGCCACATGGGGGAAAGACAAGTTTTTTGATTGTCACCTGCTTTTCTCAAACCAAGTCATCCGTTTAGGAAGCAAAAAAATGCCTTTCGGAAAAACACCGTAGAGAGAAGACAAAAGCGTGGTCGTTTAACCGTTGCTGCTATAAAGGCGTGGCAAGCCAGATTGGTTGAAAGAAGGAATGGTGTGTACGAGGGTTATGGGGAGTCACACCATTGGACGCATAAGTGCAGTTTGTATTATCTTCCATATGTTGATGATTTGCTTTTGCCACATGATTTTGATGTCATGCATCAAGAGATGAATGTGGCCTAGGAGATTTTTGGTACTAACTTTGACATAGCGGATAAGAGCAAAGATAATGTCAAAGCACGTCTCGATTGCAGTGAAATATGCAATCGACCATCTATGAACAAGATAGATGGTAGGGCTAAGAAGCCGAAAGCACCGTACTGTTTAACAGTGGCACAAAGAAGAGAATGTATGGAGTGGTTTGAAAGGAAGCTTAGATTTCCCGATGGGTATGCGTCGAATATTGGTCGTGGCGTCAATGTTGTTCAAGAAAAGATAAATGAAATGAAAAGCCATGATTATCATATCTTCATAAGAGATCTCATGCCAGTTGTATTTCGTGGCTACGTACCTGAAGAAGTCTGGGTGGCTCTTGCAGAATTGAGTTTCATCTATAGAAAATTATGTGCTAAAGAGATACAAAAGAAAGAAATGGCCAAACTTGAAGATGATATAGTTATACTTGTCTGCAAGCTTGAAAAAATTTATGTGCCTGGGTTTTTCAATCCAATGGTGCATCTACTGGTGCATTTACCGTATGAAGCTAAATTGGGAGGACCCGTCCAGTATAGGTGGATGTATCCCGTGGAGCGATGACTAAAAGGGGTTCGGTCCAATGTGAAAAACAAGGCTCGCGTGGAGGGTTCGATAGCAAAATCGTACTACATGCAGGAGATTACCAACTTTTGCAACAAATATTTGGCGAGAGAGCACAAGGTTAACATACAAGTACCAAGGTACAACACGGTTTGCACTGACGTCCAATCTGAACTAAAGCTGTTCCTTAGAAAAGGTAATCCTGTGGGGAGAAGTACAAGGCGAGAGTTAGCACAAGAAGAAAGGATGGTGGTACTACTATATGTGTTCGATAATATGGAGGAAATGGTAGACATGCAAAAACAATTCATCCGATCTGAGTTGGACTGGCAGTAATGATCCCAATCCGGAGGAGAGAACAAAACTAATGAAGGAGGGTGCTAGAGATGGCTGCCCAAACTTTTTAGTTTGGTTCTGAAAGCATGTAAGTATTCCTTAGTATCATGTAAGTATTTAATATAATTTATTACAATTTATAACATCAGTTATCTTTTCTAACGCAGTGCACCACCCGTGCGAGCGTACATAATGATCTTCGTATCATGTCGCGTGGACCAAGACAAAGTGTAAAGGTGCATGGAACTTACGATGTCAATGGGTTCCGATTCCGGTCTGCGTCTCACGAACGGTCAAAATCTAATTTGAAGACAACAAATAGTAGTGTGCTATGCTACGAGGACGATGGCATGGAGTATTATGGCATCATCGAGGAGATAATTGAATTAGTCTTCGAGGGATGTAAAGAATTATCGATTGTCTTATTTCGTTGCGATTGGTTCGATCCTATGAAAGGGGTTAGACGTCGACCTCAATTAGGAATGGTGAAAGTGAAACACACCTCGAGGTTAAAAGGGTATGATCCTTTTATCCTTTCTAACCAAGCAGAACAAGTATATTACCTACCCTATCCATGCAGTAAACCAATAGAAGGTAGTACTAAACGAGATGAGAAAGACTTGAAGTCTTGGTTGGTTGTATACAAAGTTCGAAGACCTGGAAGGTTAACCACCCCAACGTCCGATGACTATCATCATTCAATACAAGAACAACATACGAACGACAATTTCGTGATTGATATTGGTCATGGCTAGATAATCTAACAACCACAATTCATGATGATGTCGATGAAGAAGTTGACCCACCCAATGATACGGGTGACATCGAGGAACCTATAAACGATCCTCTCGATGTCGATGACACATACTTCTAACTTGAGGTTATTAATTATGGATATTTTTATTTACTTATTAATTTATTATTCTTCACAACATTACTTTATCTACAGGATGGCACGACGACAGTTCAGGAGGAGCACCTCTGAGGAGGAGGGCGACGACCGTGAGGGTACTCCGGGTTCTGTCCGTGAGGGCGGACACTACTCCGATGAGGAGCTGGCCGTCTCTGAGGAGTCTAGGGCAGGCGAGGCGGACACGTCGGGCTCTAGCCAGGGAGGGGCTAGTCAGGCATCAAATAAGAAGAGGGGGCCCAACAAGATGCCCAAGGCGCCAAGAAATCCGGCGGATCGGATTCTGATCAAGATTGATGGGGATAGGTATGTTCTTCTAACTGTGAACTATCTTATTAGCAACGCAAAATACTATTTCCGTTATTTCTATTCTTTGTAGCAACATGTTATGTGTCCATCCTAGAAAGGACCATAATCAGCTAGGTCCGGCGCTTGGGATACTGATCAGACAGTATTACCCTGGGATGGTCGGAGAGGAGGGGGCATCCCATCCGGCTTACTCCTGAGATGATTACAAGGTCGCCGAGCACGGTGACAGCACCGCCGCCGAGGAGATTAAGCGGGAGTTCTAGGTGAGTTTGAACACATCTCTATTTTGTCATTTGTCGAAAGGGTATTTACTGACATTACTATCACACTTGTTTGTAGCTTAGGTATCGTCCTCGTGCAAGGTTGGAGGAGGCCGACTTTGACCCGATGATAGACAGAAGTGCCAAGCAGAAGGTGCAGGATCTGATGTCTGGGGCACGAGTCTCGGCGATCGAGGACTTCTACAGGTAATCACTTAATAAATTTCTATTTTTTGTATATATTTCTAACGCATCGTAAATTTTAATTTTGACAGGAGAGAGCACGGTGAAAGGGTCGGCAGCTCTTTTGCTCGGACGAAGTACGTCACAGCGCCGCAGTATCTCACCGTTCGGCCAGCTAGATTGGGCCTCGAAAGTCCCGGATGCCTGGGAGACCCTGGCCAACCATTGGGCCAGCCAGGAGTTCCGTGACAGGTCCGAGACAACGAAGAAGAATCGTGCAACGAACGGTAGCAGGACTACCGTCGGGAAGATGTCCTTCGCCCAGCTTAGGAAGAAAATGGTAATCTTCTTTATTCCCTATTAGGAGCTTTGTTTTCAAACTCAAAATCATAATTTCTTTACTTTGTTCTGCAAGCCATCACCACCGGGCAGCTGCCTCCTTGGCTGCAAGTATTCCCCTGGACCTGTTGCTGCGCAGCGAGAGGTACGTAAATTGTTTATACCGAGTTTTGACTTAATGTGATATTCAACCATGTCTGCCCACTTTACACTTCCACGTAGGCACGCTACAAGGAGGCTTACGCCGAGAAGCATGGGCAAGAGAAGAACCCAGAGGATGAGCCGCTGAATCCCGTGCTCATCCACCAAACATTGGGTGGGAAGGCTCACAGGCGGTTGGCGATCGGTTAGGACCACCTGAGGTAGGCTTTGTTTATATTAAAAGTTAACTAAGTCAAAATTTTTAACTACTGACAAAACTTTTTATAGGTCCGAGGATTACATGCCCGCTGTGCGAGCTGGGCACACACAGGCCGAGAGCCGACGCGCCTTCGAGGCCAGACTGCGGAGGGAGAGGGAGGAGGAGCGAGAAGAGAACAGGCAGATGATGCAGGAGATGCGAGAGAGCCTGAGGACGGCGGAGGAGGCGCGAAAGAGGCAAAAGGAGGAGATGGCTCGACAGCACGCGGAGTTCGAGGCAAGGTTCGCCTATTTGGAGAACCTATCTCGACTAGCTGGGGTATGTACTTAAACTCTAAATATTCTGTCAGATAGATCTTACCATTCGATTAACACGTCTTATGCCAAATG
The DNA here is from genome assembly GCA_036346415.1 of Raddia guianensis. Taxonomy (NCBI): domain Eukaryota; kingdom Viridiplantae; phylum Streptophyta; class Magnoliopsida; order Poales; family Poaceae; genus Raddia; species Raddia guianensis. The sequence continues at coordinate 40,508,448 of CM070538.1, read as the reverse complement.
TGTTTTAGGCCGGTCCAAGCGGGACTAGTGGCGGTCCGGGGTTCTACGTTGGTCCAGCATCGTATCGTGGTGGATTCGGGGCACCACCTCCCTACCAGAGCTACTACGGTGGCCCGCCACCTCCTCATCACCAAGCTTTGTATAGCAGCCCACCCCCAACAGGTGACTATGTGGGCCCAGCTCATCCACATGGTGGTTACCCGTACGTTACTGAGGCGATAAGTCGTTCGACCTCAAAATATGTATTATTACTTTAGTTCAATACATACCATTAACTAATAAGTCTATATTTGTTTTAAGGGTTCGAGTTATGCTGCCCCAGCAGCAGCTCATGCGCACGAGGGAGGGGACACATCGGGTAGTCAGGAAGCCGACTTCGTCAACAACCTGTTCGATGGCACTCCCCGGTTGTTTACCCAGCCGTCCCTACCTCCTTCAGGCGATCCTCCGTCTAGCGAGCATTAGGTGACTAGCTAGCTGACGATACATACGTTTTGGTTATCTACGATTGTGATTGCTATGTTGTACATATGTGTATGTCGTGCGGGCTGTTTGGATCGTTCGATGGCTAATAGATGTGAACTGTGTGCCTTTTATTTATTTGAGTGTATTTGAGCCTATCAATTGTGATCTTGTCGCATGTGTGCGACGAATGGGATATATATGCATTGTGGGCTTTTGGGTTTAGTAAAGGCTAGCTTTCGCCGGGAGCGATAGTCGCTGCGATTTCCTAGATTTTTTACAAAATTAAAACAATTTTTTTTGCTGCACAGTCATACTCTCGACGGTTCTACCTATAGCCGTCGAGACTACACATCACCTGGATAGAATAGTCTGGACGGTTCTCCAAGTAGCCGTCGAGACTACAAAACACATGGACAGGATAGTCTCGACGGTTCCCCTGTGGGCCGTCGAGTCTAAGCAACATCTGGACAGGGTTGTCTTGACGGTTCTACTTGTGGCTGTCGAGACTACATGAGTAGGGAAGGCCGGGTTGGTGGGCCCCGCTTTCGCTTTATCTTGACCGTTCATCCGTGGCCGTCGAGACTAAGCCCGTCCCACGGTAACGGCGTCTGGTGTAGTAAACTCGACGGTTCTAACGTCAGCCGTCGAGAGAACTTCGTAGTTCTCTCGACGGCTGGCTGTCGAGACAATAGAATCCCGACGGCTTGTGAGCTTTGTTTGACGGTTTTAGCCCTCGAAACTGTTGACGTTTCCTGTAGTGACATTAAGGTAGACACATCGTCGACAAAGCGGAAGAATGTCATGAAGATGCGGCCAGCCATCTTGGTGAAATACTTCACGTAGACCGCCAACGTGGAGGTGCGGGCTCCACATCACCATGGTTGATGCCAGTGACTCCCACTCCTTGGCGTCGATGTCGGCCGACATGTGCAACTTGAGCTACTCCGGGTTGTGCTTGTGGACAGAGGAGGGGAGCATCGAACGGAGACGGCTCGAGGGCGCCGTGGTAAAGAGGCGACAACTGCTATGTGAGTTCACGAGGGAGCGTCCAAAGTGGCGGCATAGCGACATCGAATCAAGTGAGACGGAAGAGTGAGAACCGTGTGAGAGAAGAGAGATAGATTGGGTGCAACGAAGAGAGAGGAAAAGAAAAGGTGGGATGCCACGTGGGCTTATCATCATTACGTGAAATGTTGACTAACATGCCATGTTACAAAACAGCTATGAATCAAACAATCAACTTCATGTATAGAAATATACGGTTTCATACCTTTTGTACTTATGTGATAAGGCGAGACAACTTCATATGCATATGGTACAATTTACTCTAAAATAAAAATACTTAAAATTACATTTGTAGTGTCATCCTAGAGCATGCATGCTTCTAATTCAATGGGCTACACTGCAATGGTGTTCACACATAAAAAAAAAAATAAAACGTCAAAACCTGATGATTTTAGCATGATCCCTTGTTTGCAGTCGGAAGAATTATCAAGTGACTGCACAATTCGCTCCCTATTTATTAAATCAATATTTGAACTGGGTTCATACCTTAAAAAAATCCAGATATGTATCATGTAGCATTATATAGTAATTATTGTACTATATGTGGGCTTCTGGCGAAGTGGGTTGTTGCTTAAGATGGATTTTGACTTGTTCGTATAAAATCCAGGAACTCCCAGCTCAATAGATTGTAGCGTACGTACGACATGTGACATGTGAGGTGGCTACAAAATGGGGGTACCGAAACAATTATGGTTGACTTACTCGCATGTTACGTTGCTAATGGATAGCTTAATTACTGTGAAAAATGTTCAAAAACGCTTTGAATTTATGGGCCTTATGATGAGGACATCATTGACGAGGTTCAAGAAGTTCCCGACCACCGGGCCCAAGTCGAGAGGACGTCGAAGTCGCTGCCTAGTCCGGTTTGGCCATATAGGAGCAGTGCACCTTCAAACGGACGCCTAGATCACATACGACATCCAAATGAGGCAAATAAGGACTTTATGGAAAGCTTACGAGATAATCTTCCAACGGATCTGGACACGCCTACAAACCCAATCCGAGTCAACAAAAATCGTGAAAACAAGCCGACAGACAGAAACATCCCGGCACTGCGTCGTCGTATTTTTGGTCCCAAGGCACGTGTACCCCTAGGGTTAGGGTTGTGCGTGCAAGGGCACCTGTTTGGGCGCCGCCCCTCCTCAGACCGCCGCCCTATATAAGTCCCCTGCCATGCTTCGTTTTAGTTTGGTTTTTGTTTAGTTGATTTCGTCACGGTTGCATTAGATTTCGCCTTGTTCTTCTTGTGTTGGCTAGATCAACAGAACCAAGTTTCTGAACCCCAGTTGATCTTAATCTATATTCACAATTGTGATTACTTATATTGTGTTTTTACTCGTTCTTCGTTTGCTTGCAGGAACCGTCCTTCGTGGATAGATCGATCGTGCCTCTGGTTAGGTCGATAACACTCGTCGTGGTGGTTCAGCGATCGCTAGGATTTCCAGTTCCTTGTAGGGTTGGAAGCCCAATCGTTTAGGTCTCCGTAACACCTACCGAATTATCCTTGTCGTCTTTCACCAGAAGATCGGGACCCCCACGACCGCACCCATCACCTTATACCTGTCTACACGCCGTATGATCCAAATGTTAAGCCACTACATAAAAACACAGGACATCAAAAAGACCAGCTTAGATATTCCCAAATAAATGGTTCATTGATTTATTTGACTAGTGAAACAAGGCCTAGCATCTCATATGTTGTAAGAAGATTAAGGTTCTGTTCTTTTGAGCTGATCTGAAGAGCTGAACGGCTAAAATGACTGAATTTTGAGAGCTTGTCGAGGTAGTCTCGAGATTCGGATCCATTTCGTTTGACTTGCTTTTTAAAGTGTTAGGACCCACCTTCAAAACAACAAAAAAAAATACTCAAAAGTTGTTATATGGCTAATCTAGGATATGATCATAGGGTAGCACGGGATAGAGTACTTACATATCAAAAAGGAACTATTAATTTGGTCATACATTATTTTGCTTATCCAGTGGCTGTAGAAGGTTTCAATGATCATTCCAACTAGATTAGTGACTCACATAATATGTGTGAGAGCATGTGGAGGTCGCTGCATCTTGTGATGAATAATATTAACAAAGTTTGTGTGTATTTAAATGGTTTTGGGTTCATGCCCCCGGATATGGTCCGGCGTGTATTTCTTTGGCCAGGGTTGTACCATTATGCACGTTTTTCGATACAATCCATGGGCAATTATGTGTGTGTCTTTAACATGATTGATTATGGACTAGCTTTGCAAGTGACGAAGAACTGGATAGTTTCGGACTAATTTTTGTGGTATAGGTCTAGGTGCACTATTGATATGGCCGGCTCACCCCCCGTTACGTGACCTTCGCGGCCCATTAAGGATAACCGGGGTCTGTGTATTCCATAGTAGCCCCCGAGCACATTATAGTCGAGTCATGCTACCTGTCGAGTGCTTCCAGTTTTGACGTCATTTTCGGACCAGTACGTTCTTTGTGGTGAGCTTATAAGATTGAGTTACCCTCTGACTACACGGACGTCAGTTCAACTTTCAATGTCAAAGACTTGAACCCTTTCTTTGGAGAACTTGAGTCGAGGACGACTCCTTTTCAAGAGGGGGAGGCTAATGAGGACATGTCTGGTACAGATGCATTATCTGATAAGAATGTTAGTGACATTGTTGGTACCATTACTAGAAGCAGGTCTAAGCAACTAGAGAAGGAAATGCAAGCCCAGGTGAACACTAACCTTGTTTTATCTAATCCTGGTATTTCAGAAAATATTGTGCTTTCATCTGCTTGTTTTATGATTCTCAGAAATGATGGTTTACATGAAGATATTTAGCATGACATGGCAGTGGTCTAGAACTGAAGAATTACCAAAGAAAAGACACTTATTTGGGGCTGCATTTTTAATGGAGAAGGAGATAAACCGCCACAGCCATTGAAGACAACTCAGCATTGAAATATCAGTTACTTGGAGCTAATAATGGGAATAAATAGCAAGCATCCACTACCTGCATGCATCCTCACGTCCATGCCCTTTCATTCCCCACGTCCATGCCCTTTTAGCTAGCATCTAGACCATCACTATAAATAGCTATGCATAGGAAGCATGAGGGACTTTTTGGCTTTGTAGTTTTCAGAACACATATGTAATAATCTGAGTTTTGTTGAGTCTTGAGGGACTTACAACCTTTGTTCTTTCGATTCCTGAGGGAGTTGTAGAACGCCGAACTGCGGTTCATCCCGTTCGTGCCTTCACGTCTATACGGCGTGATTGCGTGGGCTGGCTTCGTCGGTACGTGGAAGGGCGATTGTCTCGGTAGTTCGTCGCGTGTGCAATATCTCGTGGTGCACTACCTCTTCGTCAGGGCACGTGGTGACAATTATCTCAAGAATCTTCATCCACTGTAAAGATCGGGCCACAAAACATGTTTGCGTGTATTTCTGTTTGCACGTTTACATCATAAATATAGGGTCGTCGGCACGGCACGGCTGCGCCACGTGACACTTCCAGTATTTACATTGGCCAGGCTGGCCGACGTAAATACTGGAGCAAATTGGCCAGCCTGGCCGATGTAAATGCTGGAGCAAATCAGCAACCATATTTTCAATCCAAATTGCCATTTTACAGCAAATTCGAGAAGCAACAAATATAAGCAGTATTATATCAATTTCAAAATACATATGATAATCATCATCACATCGTCTTAATATTGACAAACACATACGTTCAACAAGTTCGCATACAAACTTGTGTCAAACACATACGTGTTAATATCACAATACAAACGATGTCAACACGTTTGCACACACATTCAACACAAGTTCAACAAGGATCTTAGCATCACAAGCGTTATCAATACAATCCAACACACGTTCGCACATGTATATATATGAAAATATAGTTCACAACATCAACTAGCATGGAGGAGTATTATTAAACTGATGTCCGCTACCAGCATCGCCTCCTGAGACAAGGAAGTCTCCAACGGTCGGCGGAGTCCTCGAAGAAGAAGTGCCTCCAACATTGGCATCTGCAGGAGCCACCGAACGCTAAATTGCAATACAATATTAGAATTTCGAGATTACACCACCATACACATACAAAAAGTCTAAATTTGATACATACCGTGATAGGAGATTGTTGTGTAAATATAGGTGGAGGCCGGAATAAAGGAAGACTTAATGGCATTCCAAACTGTTGTGTCATATATGCTTACAAATAATTTTAACAATTCTAAATTCGAAATAGTGATTTCCATGTATTAGGTTAAAGTATGAAGAAATGAGTAATAATTAGACTATTTTTATGAATTGTAAGCAATAATAAATCATTAATAACAAGTGACCCAAGTTGAACATAATTTTCTAGTTTCCATGAATATGGAGTAAAATTTACCATTTTTCATTAATTTCAAATAGAATTGAACAAGTTTTAATGATTTCCAGTTATTAGGTTAAGAATGTAAGAAATGAACAATAATTGGGCTATTTTATTAATATGAAGTGGTGATATATGGAATTCAAAACAAGGCAACCTGTAGAGCTGCTTGTTGTTCTGCCTGCCATGAAATGTAGTATTCTTGTTGTTGCCTCAACTGCTCCTGTAGTTGGGCCTCGCGTGCAGCTTGTTGTGTACCTTGTTGCCTCAACTGGTCTTGTAGTAGTTGGGTCTCACGAGCGCTCGACCCACTACCTTGCGAAGAAGCTAGGGATCTTGCTGAACTTAACACAGCCCTACTATCCAGAACGCCATTAAACATGGAGAATTTACCATGTTTCTTGTCACCTCCACTACTATATAGATCCATAGGATCGACATCTTTCCTTCTCCAATCATACTCAGGCCCATGAGCATCGGCCATCACTTGCCCATAAGAAGCCTGTGCAACATATTAATGCATAAGGATACAATAAAGAATTCACTTCAATTAGAAAATAATTATACTAACCAGGCTTTGTGTCGCCTTGTCACTGCATAGCTGATCTGGTTGTGTAGTATCAAAACAAAGATGGCCTCTAATATAAGCTTTGACCTCAGTAGGTCGAGACCCGCTTTAAGCTTCCTATATTTAACAACATAGAACAACATTAGTCAACTTACCATACGTCGCGCAAGACGAAGATGTCCATCGGCTCCATACCGCTGAGATACCCTCGGGCCCGCCTTCCTATTACCCTTCAGGTTGTTTGAATTCTATACAAAGTCTGGTGAAGCCCAGTATTGGCTAAGAGCATTCCATGCTTCGGGGCATTTGTTGAACCAAGGCGACATAACTTCGGGCCATCGGTACTGATCTTCACGAAGGTAGATTTTTGATGCACCAAGCTTCCTACTCATATCTTGATGGCCGGTAGGTGACCGTAGCGCCACCGCATCGCTTGCCGTCGCCGCCGGGCCACATCGCCGAGCTGGAGGAAGACGTCGAACCCGTGCCGTCCGATCTTGTGCTAGGATTCGTGCAGGTCGTGGGTGTTGAGTCGATGACACGCGGGCACCACCTGCCAGTGTACCTGTTCGCGCGTGTGGGCCTAAACAGTGGCGTTATGCTACTGTCATGTGGGCCTTGGACCCACCTCTTCGGTTAAGTAGTAGTGTCACGGGAGGAAGGCGCCAGCTTCGCGTGGTGGCGGCCCCGTCCAAGTTGCATTCAACGTAGCCACCCCGGCTGACGCGGGTGCACGCGCATGTGGGCCGTGAGCTGAATCGGACGGTTGGGTCGGCACGTTGCTTGGTTTGGCCCGGCCTGAATAAACTATTTTCCAGAAAATTGATTGGTTATTTAATTCTAGAAATCGATTTAGATTTATCAAAAATAGATAGAGGCTCCCAAAAATTCTAGAAAAATTCAGATAAATAGCTTAGGGCTATTCTGATTTTATAAAAATATAAAATCAACCATTGTAATGAATGAATAGCACTGGTCTATAAATTGGGTAGAATTCCTATAAGAAATTGGTTAAACTAGGATTATGTTGACTTTTAGGTATATTAAATAATTGATCTAACCCAATAAAATATTAGGAAAATAAAATGAGTAAAGAAATGCCAAAATAGATATAAAACACTATAAAAATGCGAAGCTTGTCCAAAGGTACTCGTTAGATAATTAATTTCCTAAGTATCTACTAATATTTACCAAATTCCTTTTTTATTTAAAATTAGGAGCTCACTTTAGAAAAATGCATTAAAATACCTGGTAAATTAGATTTACACCTTGCATTAAACAAATCTTCCGGCTAATTGCCACGGAACGGTGAACCAATATTCACCGGTCATTCATTCTTCTCATTCAAATATGATATGACATATGACAATTAGGGCAATTAGTTGCATGTTGGGCTGATTGTGTTTGAGGGTAAGGTTATGTCGGAGGTCGGTCGGGTTTGGTCGGTTGGTTGGGATAGTCCAAGTGTGGTACGGTCGATGACCGTGGAAGTAAAGAGTGATTGGTGGGTTGCCCCTAGAGGACATCCTGATGGATGGTTGAGGCATAGGGTGCCTGGTGCTGGGTTTAGCCAGGGCTTACCTAGGAGGAGCGCGGAGTAACACGCGTAGCGGGGAGATCGCTGCCATCTGAGGGATGGTTCCAACACAACGCGTGGCCATTGCGCGGAGTACGAGTCTTAGATCGTCAGCTGTGAGCGTTGTATGGAGGCCCTTTGGGACCATTCTCGATAGGAACCGGCATGGGTCATCACTGAGGGTGATAAAGGCCACACTTCCCCTGGGTGACGGTCGGCTAGTGAGGGCTGGCAACCCCGCTAGGCAGAGGCGGGCATGCCATGGCAAGTGTGGTCTACAACAGGATTGCCAAATACTGGAAGGATGACGGATCTAGGAAATGTTGGGGGCAACCGGATGAAAGTTGGGATGATCAGTCAAGCTGGTTTGGGTATTTGGTCGAGAATTGGTCTATTGTGTGTTGGTTGGAAGAAAGGTTGGTTGATCAGTTGGGTTGAGGTGCATTAGTAAAATGGTAAACCCCTGATTTATACAAACAAGATAAATTCTAGTTGATGCTAGTTAGGATGATTGCAAAACCTATTAAAAACCTAGCTTTATCCAAATAAAATAAACCTTTCCTCCAAATAAAACCTTCTAAACACAGCTAAGAGACCGAGACGCCGAGAGATCACCTGCAGGCGGCGATCAACGATGCTGCGATGGAGGCCACCACCAGACTCTAGAGGGAGTACAATGTTTATCATCGGCCGCGCCTCTGTGCCGATTCAGCACCAGCTGATCCGCCTGGCGCGCCTTCACATCGGCACTACTCAGGTAGTCGGTGGAGCGCTGGAGGAGATCAGCCTTTTTACGCTCGTCGCCCTGAGTGGCGGACAACGAGCTGAGGGTGGTGGGGAGACGGCTCCACCACTACGGTATGAGCCTCGCCATGGCGAGACGTCGGCGGGATTCATGCTAGGGAGGCGCTTCACAGGTGCCAAGAGGAGGAGGCATGACAGGGGCTGGCACAGCGTGACCAGCGGGACCCTTTGCTCTCACTTCCAGGGCCGGAGTATCCACCTCCGGAGTATGAGAACCGCCGCACTACGATATGGAAGAGGACACTGCCGCCCCGAGCCTTGGTGGGGATACCGCGCCATGGGCCATCTTCATCAGAGGCTCCTCAGGAGCAGCTGCCGATGGACACCGACTCCAACACCGACACTGGTGGCGACGCTGCTCCTGCACCGTCTGCCCCGGGACCGTCTACGAGGCCGTCCTTCGCCATCGGTTTTTATTTCCTTCTGAGGCGTGCGCCCCCATGTTTCGTCTACTCCGAGGACATGGCCGCAGTCTCGATGACATTCCGGCACCACCACCAGGAGTTCCGATGCTAGGTCAAGTCATGGACTATCAAGCCCGGATGCTCGGCGAAGTGCTCCATGAGCGAAGGCAAGTCAAGAATCGTCGCCGAATGAAGCTTGCGGATTTCTTGCGAGCTAAACATCATATGTTCACCCACGCTAATGAGCCCATGGAAGTGGAAGATTGGCTCCGAACCATCAAGAGGAAGCTAGCTCTGTTCCGGTGCCCTGAAGAAGACAGGGTGCTTCTCACCACTCACCAGCTGGATGGAGCAGCTGCTGATTGTTGGGAGAACCACGTCTCCGCCCGTCATGGTGACGTCGAAGATGGTGACGGTGCCGAGGAGGAATTGGTTGAGCAAGAGGCTCAAGAAGGGCAAGGTGGAAACGAAGAAGAAGAGATGGATGAAGATGGCCTTGGAGAAGACCTTCAGCCCATCGCAAACCACGGAGAGGACATCCCTTGGGACGAGTTCGAGACTGCCTTCCGATCGTTTTACATGCCCGTGGAGTCATTTGCATGATGAAGCAGGAGTTCCGCCAGTTGAAGCAAGGGAATTCCTCAATCAACGATTATCTGACCCGGTTTAACCAGCTAGCACGGTACACCTCGGGAGATTTCGAAGACGAGGATGAGAAGATCAACAAGTTCCTGGAGGGTATGCTCCCTAGCCTGCGCTCTCGCCTGATATTGCTTGATTATCATGACAAATGAGATGAAGGGCATGGTAAACAAGGCCCTGATCCTAGAAAATGAGATGAAGGGCATGGAGGTCACTCGGAAGAGGAAGCTAGCTGCTCGAGCTGGATCAAGTTCGAGCCGTGGCAGGGCAAGTGCAACCAACTTTCCTCGCCATGTGACCCAATATCAAAGGATGCAACCTACCAGGGCCCCGAAAACCCAGGCTACCAAACTATTGGGAGGCCATCTGCTCCTCCCCAGACCTACAAGCCCGCTGCTTCTGCTAATAGGGTCGCTGGAGCTTGCTTTGTTTGCCACAAGCCTGGGCACTTTGCTGCGGCGTGCCCCGAGAAAAGAAGGGCTCCTGCATCTTTCAATACGGTGAACACCCCGGTAAGAGGACAAGCCCCGCCGGGAATAGCCATGGGACAAGGATTTGTGGCCGTATTAGCCACCAATGCTGGCCGCAAGAGGCTCAATCATGTCACCGTCGAGGAAGCCGAGGAAGCACCGGGCGTGTCGATGGGTACGTTTGCGTTACTCGACAACCCAGTCCTAGTACTTTTCGATTCTAGAGCATCGCATTCATTCATTGCACAGCACTATGTGGATAAGTATGCGCTACAGACCTTCCTGCTAATTAAGACTCTGGTAATAAGGTCTCCGGGAGGTATGCTAACCGCCACCAGGGCGTGTCAGTATGTAGAACTAAGGCAGGAAAATAATAGCTTTCACTTTGACCTTATGATCATACCCTGCCACGGGATTGATGTGATCATTGGGATGGACTGGCTCCAACGCTATCAAGGAGTAATAGACTGTGCCCGTAGAGAGATCAAGCTACTTCCAAGTGGATGTTACGAGACAATTTGGAAGGTACACACCCTGTTTAGATGGGGCAGAGCAATCTGGTCTCTAAAGAAGGTCGATCCCGCGTTGGTGACCGTGGTTAAGGAATACCTCGAGGTCTTCCCCGAAGAACTACCAGGTCTACCGTCGGATCGTGGCATGGAGTTTCCCATTGACCTTATCCGTGGAACCGCCCCAATATATAAGCTCTACTATAAGATGAACCCGTTGGAGCTGGCCGAACTAAAGAAACAGCTGGACGAAATGCAGAGTCAAGGGTTGATTCGTCCTAGTTCCTCACCATGGGGTTCCCCAGCCATGTTCGTGGATAAAAGGATGAGACACGGAGGATTGTGGTAGATTGTCGAGCCCTGAACACCGTTACCATTAAGAATAAGTATCCCTACCCCGAATCGATGATCTTCTTGACCAGTTGAGGGGTGCCAAGAACTTCTCAAAAATTGACCTTCGGTCGGGATATCACCGGTCCGAGTTAGGGAGGCGGATATACCCAAGACAACTTTCACCACCAGATATGGACTGTATGAGTACCTGGTGATGTCATTTGGTCTAACCAATGCCTCAACCCACTATATGAATATGATGAACAAGATTCTGATGGAATTCCTGGAGCACTTTGTAGTGGTTTTCATTGATGACATCCTGATATATTCGAAGGATGATGGGGAACACAAGAAGCATCTACGCCTGGTCCTGGATAAGCTCAGAGAATATCAACTCTACGCGAGGTTTAGCAACTGTGAATTTTGGATATATGACGTCAGTTTCTTGGGGCATATTGTATCCGCTGATGGAATCAAGGTGGACCCAGCTAAGGTGGCTACGGTGATGGAGTGGGTAGCACCTACGTCGGTTACCGAACTAAGAAGCTTCCTTGGAATGGCTAGATATTATCGGCGTTTTATCGAGAATTTCTCGAAAACAGCTCCACCAATGCCTCAGTTGCTAAAGAATGATAAGAAGTTTGAATGGACAGATGCCTGTGAGAAAAGTTTGCAGGAGCTCAAGCAGCGGCTTACGTCCGCTCCAGTATTAGTGGCATCGGACACTAGCAAGAAGTTCGAGGTATATTGCGAAGCCTCCAAATATGGTCTAGGGTGTGTCCTGATGCAAGAAGGAAGGGTGGTCGCTTATGCATCACTCCAACTGCGGAAGCACAAGATCAACTACCCCACGCATGACCTAGAATTGGCTGCGGTAGTGCATGCTCTCAAGATCTAGAGGCACTATATGGTGGGGCGACCCTGCGACATATTCACCGACCACAAGAACCTTAAGTATGTTTTCACGCAAAGCACCCTTAACATGTGGCAAAGGCGATGGCTAGAGCTGATCAACGATTAAGACCTGAACATTCAGTACCACCTTGGAAAGGCCAATGTCGTAGCCGATGCTCTTAGCCGCAAGTCCCAATGCAATCACATGGAGATCGACTCGGTTCCAGAGCAAATAGTCGAGGATTTAAGTCATCTCAAGATCGAGGAGGTCAACCGAGGATACCTGGCCACTTTGGAGGTCAAACCAGACCTACTTGACCAAATCAAGGAGAAGCAAAAGGATCATCCTATCACCTAGAGGATCAAAAGGCTCATTGCCAAGGACAAAGGTTAGAAGGTTTCCAAGGATGATCAAGGGGTGTTGTGGTTAGGGTAGCGGATATTCGTTCCGCAAGATCTGACTCTAAGAGATCTTATTCTGTCTGAGTCGCATAATTCTCCTTACACCCTACACCCGGAAAGCACCAAAATGTAGCAAGACATGAAATTGAGATTCTGATGGCCGAGAATGAAACGGGACATAACGGAATATGTGGCGCAATGCCATGTATGCCAACAAGTCAAGGCTGAACATCAACAACTAGCTGGATTGCTCCAACATCTTAAGGTACCGGAATGGAAGTGGGAAGAAATCGCCATGGATTTCATACTTGGACTCCCCAAGACGATGGTGGGATACGATTCTATTTGGGTAGTCGTGGATCGTTTAACCAAGGTCGCACACTTCATACCGGTAAAAACGACCTACAAGGGAGAAAAGTTGGCTGAACTATATATGGCTAGGATAGTGAACCTTCACGGCGTTCCCAAGCGAAGTGTATCGGACCGAGGGACATAGTTCACATCACAGTTCTGCGAAAATCTACATTGCACATTGGAGACCATCCTGTCATTCAGTACTGCCTTCCACCCGCAAACTGAATAGGTTTATCAGATTTTGGAAGATATGTTGAGAGCTTGCGCCCTAGAGCTCTCCGCGGACTGGGAAAAATGGCTGCCCTACGTGGAATTCGCTTACAACAAGTTATTAGTCCAGTCTCAAGATGTCACCGTTCGAGGCCTTGTATGGACGCAAGTGTAGAACCCCTGTCCATTGGTCTGAAATGGGAGAAAACCAAGTTTTTGGCTCGGAAACCCTAAAGGACGCACTGAGGATAAGGTCCGAATTATAAGGGATCCGAATTATAAGGGAAAGATTACTGGCCACCCAATCGAGGCAGAAAAGTTATGCGGACAATCGACGAAGAGACCTCTCTTTCCAAGTGGGGGACTCGGTTTACCTCAAGGTAGCGCCATGGAAAGGGAATCAGAGGTTCCATCAAAAAGGAAAACTGGCACCACATTATGTGGGGCCATATCCTATCACTGCTTGAAGAGGGCAAGTGGCTTACCAGTTGGACCTACCGGTAGAACTGGAAGACGTGCACAATGTTTTCCATGCATGTTTCTCAGCTCAAGAAGTGTGTTCGAGTTTCGAAAAATGGGTTGATTGATCTTCCAGAGAGAACCGTGGACAGCAATCTCACCTACGAAGTACGACCAGTTCGACTTATGGATACTATGGTGAGGCAAATAAGGAAGAAGGTCATCAAGATGTGCAACGTCCAGTGGAACAGCCAAACCTGGCAACCCGAGGAGTTAGTCTACCTGGCAACCCGAGGAGCGGCTTCGACAAAATTACCCCGATCTGTTCAACGACTAGGTACTCAATCTTGAGGTCGAGATTTTCTTTTAGGGGAGATGGATTTGTAACACCCCAAATTTGGGGCTAATTTCAAAAATTGTTTGAATTCAAAATTCGTTCAAATTCGCGCTGACACGCGGGCCTCGTGGTCTCTCTCTTCCTCTATCTCCTTCCCCTCCCTGCCCGGTGGCCCTGCCACACCGCATTGCTCGGCTGCTCTGGACTTGCTGCTCTGCCACGCAGCGCACACTGCGCCCGTCCCGTTGCCACATCATGCGCACGCCGCGCCCGTCCCGTCGCCACACCGCGCCGCGTCGGCTCTATCATGCAGCGCCGTCCCGTCGCCGCGCCGCTCGCCTATTTGCGCACACCTTCGGGCCATCTAACCCACCCCTGCGCCTATAAAGCCGAACTCCTCCCCGCATGCACCGATTTTCCTATTTCCCCCAAATCTCACCGCACCGGCACCGACACCTTCCTCGCCGACTCCGTGAGTCGTGTCCCAATTACTTCCGCGTGGAGCATCCCCATCTCTACTATAACCCGACTCCTCGGTTGATTTTAGCTGAGGTACTTGGAGCTGACGTGTCGCCGCCGCCCCTATTTCGGCCACCGACGGGCTCCTTGACGCCAGCCGCATCTGTCCCCTCCGCGTGCCGTCCTTGAACTCGGTATGCACCCACATCCTCCCCTCACGCTCCCCATTCAATCCCATAGCTCGTAGATCCGTAGCGTGCGCGTGCGTCGCCGGCGCACGCGGGCGAGCCTTCGGCTCCGCCGCCGCCATCGCACCGCCGCATCCGGACACCTCTGGCCTCGGCGCGGGCGTCATTTGAACCCTTAGGAGGTGCAGATGCTGGGGCGTGAATGCTCTTGGCCGGTAGGTGACCGTAGCGCCGCCGCATCGCTTGCCGTCGCCGCCGGGCCATGTCGCCGAGCTAGAGGAAGACGACGAACCCGTGCCGTCCGATCTTGCGCTAGGATTTGTGCAGGCCGTGGGTGTTGAGTCGATGACACGCGGGCCCCACATGTCAGGGTGCTAGTTCGCCCGCTTGGACTTAAACCGTGGCGTTATGCCACTATCATGTGGGCCCTGGACCCAGCTGTCCGATTAAGTGGTGGTGTCGCGGGAGGAAGGTGCCAGCTTCATGCGGTGGCACCCCCGTCAAAGCTGCCTTCGTCTTAGCCATCCTGGATGGCGCGTGTGCGCGCGCGTGTGGGTCGTGGTCCGAATTGGACAGTTGGACCGGCTCGTTGGTTGGTTTAGCCCGGCCTGAAGAAACTATCTTCCAACGAATTTATTGGTTATTTAATTCCAGAAATCGATTTAGATTTATCTAAAATAGATAGAGGCTCCCAAAAATTACAGAAAAATTCAGATAAATAGCTTAGGCCTATTCTCATATTATAAAAATATAAAATCAACCACTGTAATGAAGGAATAGCACTGGTCTATAAATTGGGTAGAATTCCTATAAGAAATTGATTAAACCAGCATTAGGGTGATTTGTATGTATATTAAATAATTGATCTGACCCTATAAAATCTTTGGAAAATAAAATGAGTAAAGAAATGCGAAAATAGATATAAAACACTACAAAATTAGGTAATTAATTTGCTAATAATCAACTACTAATTAGCACATTCCTTTTTTATTTAAAATTAGGTGTTGACTTTAGAAAAATGCATTAAAATACCTGGTAACTTAGATTTTGTCACAACCCCGGCTTCACCTGGATCTACCCATGATCCATTGCTAGTCCGAGCGATTAATGCTAGCAAGTCATGAGCAACTTAGGTCGAGCATCACAACACAATCATCGTAACTATGAAAATATTATAACAATGCAAAAGTAATTGTACCACAACCACTTATTACACTAGTTTGCATAAATCCATATAGTAATATTCAGAGTAGTGGAAATTCAAATGATATGCAGAAGAATAAATATGACAATGTTCTCTATCCAACCCTTCAAACGACAAACTAGTTTTCAAAGAAAGTCCGCATGTAATCCTCCCGATCTCTGCAAGGCATCAAACCGAAGTCTTCTCAAGAAATATTTCCGTGGATTTGTATAATGAGTACACGGCTACCCAGCAAGAATCTTTAAATATGAATGCACGGGTATAACAAGAACATGATGGTTAATTTGCATAAACACCTATTCTAGTCAAAATTAATTATAGTGTTGTAAAAACATTTGTTGAACAATAAATAAAGATGTATAGATTCTCAAAGTAACAAATAGAGCTTGGCTTCAAAAGCCCCTCTGCAAAACTGCACAAGCCTCGAATACTCAAAACAAAACCAACCCATCAGGCTATTAGATAACACATGAGACAACCATGTACGACCTTCCTCCCCTCCCATAACCGTGGGAACGGCTATCATGATAGTTTTCACCTCTGCAGAGTGTAGCACACTTTACCCATAAGCCAAGTGATACTTTTGCGTCTTAGCTCTACCTTAGGAGCCTGGACCAAGTAACAATACAAGGCGATTCATTAGTTCCTTCTGTTAACATCGATACCCCCTCTAAGGGTTCGACAACTCGGGTCCCCCTCTTGAGCCCACGGACCTCAGCCCGATCTTTTCAAGGTAAGGTGTGTTAACAGTTTTTCCTAACTACTAATTCAGGACTAGCACATGTTGGCCGACGTGCAAGGGCTAGCACTTATGGTTGCGCTTATATGGTTTGGACGGATAAGCACACGACAAGGGTCCATAGACCAAGGTGACCACCTCCACCACAATCCTCAATCCACAAAACCACCCGACTTGCCACCTTTTAACCAACACACGCCACGTAGGTTTTAGTTGATTAGGTTATTAAGCAACTCAACACCTCCAAATATACCAAGTCACAAGATTAATAAATAAGTGATGAATAACCTAACAACTAATAACCCATGAGCGATAGCATCTATGCACAAGGATAGGCTAGGAAAAACAATTAAGGCAGCAATAAACAGGTTAAATTCACAGGGTCAATGACGCAGTGTGAATAAATAGGTTCTAACCCTTCCCATCATTTCATGCATGAGAAAAGTAATTAAAACAATTAAATGGGTGAGTTTTGCAAATTAGGAGAACAAGATGCAAACTATCTTGCCTTGGTAGTACTCTGGGTCTTGCGGTCCTCCTTCGGAAAAATCCGGGAAAAACGCCGAGCAATAGAAGCACGAACGATCTACACGTAAATGCAAATGCATAAGAATAGAACAATTCACCACAGAACATATATAACAATTAAATATATAAAATTCAAGGCTATTTATGGAAAATAATGGCTCTGAAATCATCTAATTTGGAGTTCGATGCTCCCTAAACAAATCCTGGAAGTATTAGGAAAATCAGAAAACTCTGAAATAAATAAACCGATTAAAACCAGGAAAACCGATTTAATCGGATCGAATCGCCAGATCTGAGCAGCGGGCGACAATCTTGGACATGCTGTGGCTTGCGGTTGGTCGGCATGGCGTGTATGGAACGGCGGCGAGGCGATACGCAGCGGCGCCGGCGGCGATGTGGCGGCTCGGCCGCGGGCGAAGCGAGAGAGGCAACGATGCGTGGCGCGCCGTCACGGGTTGTTGCTAACGCGTGGCGGCGCGGGACGAGCGCGTGGCGCTGGTGGCGAGGCGGGACAAAGCCGCCGAGGGTTTGGTGGCGCGAGATGCGGGGGCGGGGCGCTGTCGCCGAGGCGCTGGCGACGAGGCGGCGGAGATGACAGTGATGGTGGCGAACTCCGTCGAGGGATATCTCACGCGTTTCTGCACAAAATCCGACGATCCAAGTATCCAACTGGACCGTCTCAACGAGATCTACGCAATGGTGGGATCTACAACTCAGTTTGCGCAAAGCCTAGGGAGATCTGCTTCAAAACACACCTCACGCTAGTGTTTTGCTCCAGCTAGGGTTTCTCTGGGTTTTTGCTCGGGTTGGGGTGCTGGGGGGGGGGGGGTCTTTCGGTGCTTTTATAGTGGTTCGGTCGACCATGGGCAGGCCTCCTATGGGGTAGGACTTGAGTTGGGCTCTCATTCTACTTCTATTAGGTTTAGGACTCCCCAATTTTGCTATTTTTGTAAATAAACGAATTTGGACTTGGGCTTCTGGCTTTGTGTAGGATTAGACCTCAAATAACTCTTCACCAAGTTTAGGCTTGGGTCTTGCACGTTTGCTCGTCATTTCATTGGGCCGATGACCTCCCGGTGGAGCGGCGTCACTCTGCGAAAACACAGGCTAGCCTTGGGATTTGGACTTGAAATTTGGAGGGTGGCTAAATTATGGCATTTAAGATTTATGGGAATTTTTCCAGAATTGTTCAAAAATGTCTTCTAGGGTTTTGGCTTAAACCTAATTTAAATTAATTTAAATCAGGTTTCGTATATAACAATTCCCTTTTATTTTATTTTTGGGTTTTTGAAAATACAAGTGACATACGACAAAATAGAGGATGTCCCAAACCTCCTCTCGACCCCGAGATTCAAAAAACTCTTGCTCGAACAACTCTGGAAACTCAGCCTGCAAATCTTCCTCTTTTTCCCAGGTCGCTTCTACCTCTGAATTGTTGGACCACGACACTTTGCAAAACTTAAGAGAACGACTCCGGGTACACCTTTGCGGAACATCCGAAATCTTGACCGATCTCTCTTTATAGGACAGATCCTCTTGCAAATCCATAGCTTCGACTGGCATCTGCTCCTCTGGCACCCTCAGACACTTCCAGAGCTTCGAAACATGAAACACATTATGCACTCCAGACAATTGC
The DNA here is from genome assembly GCA_036346415.1 of Raddia guianensis. NCBI lineage: Eukaryota > Viridiplantae > Streptophyta > Magnoliopsida > Poales > Poaceae > Raddia > Raddia guianensis. Next base: position 40,489,845 of record CM070538.1, on the reverse strand, counting down.
TCAAGCAACTCCTACTGATAAGCAACCTTTCCTCTCCTTTCCATTATTGGAAACGGACCAATATATCTCAGGGACAACTTCCCAGAAACATGGAATCGACGAAGACCTTTCATGGACGAAACCTTTAAATAAACAATGTCTCCAATCTCAAACTGCAATTCTCTCCTTCGCTTATCGGCATAACTCTTCTGCCTTGACTGGGCGGTCTTCAACCTTTGCTGGATCATTTTGACGGCCTCCTTCAAAGCATCTAGGCTGAATATCTTTCGCTCTCCAGTCTCATTCCAATACAATGGCGTACGACACTTCCTTCCATACAGAGCTTCGAAAGGCGCCATCTGAATACTGGACTAATAACTATTATTATAGGAGAACTCTGCATATGGCAATGCATTATCCCAACTCTTCAAATTTGACAAAGCCACTGCTCTCAACATATCCTCCAAGATTTGATTCATCCTTTCAGTCTGCCCATCGGTTTGAGGATGATAGGCACTACTGAAAGCTAGATGCGTGCCCAACAGAGAATGAATCTTATTCTAGAACTTTGATGTGAACTGGCTCCCTCGATCCGACACGATCCTCTTAGGAACTCCATGCAGACACACAATCTTTGACATATAGATCTCTGCCAACTTAGCACTATCATACATTGTCTTCATAGGAATAAAATGAGCCACTTTGGTCAATCGGTCAACGATCACCCATATTGAATCAAAACCTCTTTGGGTTCTCGGCAGACCCACAATGAAATCCACACCGACTTCTTCCCACTTCCATTCAGGCACTCGCAAAGGATGAAGCAAACCTGCCGGTCTCTAATGCTAGGCCTTGACTCTTTGGCAAATATCACACAAGGCAACGAACTCTGCCACATCCTTCTTCATTCCCAACCACCAGTATCTCTCTTTCAGATCCAGATACATCTTAGTACTCCTGGGGTGAATAGAATACACTGAATCATAAGCTTCTTTCAAAATCAACTCACGAAGATCCTTTTGAGCAGGCACGACGATCCATTTATCAAACCACACAATACCTTTTTTATCCATCACAAATCCTAGCGCCTTCTCTAGTATTATCCCAACAATAATGTTGAGAATCCCATCATCAACATCTTGAGTCTTCTTGATCAGATCCTGGAGAATCCCATCATCAACATCATATTCAGCTGATTATGCACATAACCATGCAGAACAATCATCAGATTCAAATTCTCCGCTTGTTCTTGGATATGCTCGCTTCTTGGCTTCCGACTTAAAGCATCGGCAACCACATTAGCTTTGCCTTCGTGGTAATGGATACCGACGTCATAATCTGCTAACTGCTCCAACCATCTTCTCTGCCATATATTCAGATCTGGCTGGGTAAATATATATTTTAGGCTCTTATGATCCGTATATATTTCGGTGCGATTACCAATTGGGTAATGCCTCCATATCTTCAAAGCATGCATCACAGCAGCTAACTCCAAATCATGAGTAGCATAATTTAACTCATGAGGCCGTAGTTGTCGCAAAGCATATGCAACAACTCTCCCTTCTTGCATAAGCACACACCCGATTCCCAACTTCAAAGCACCACAATACACCTCAAAGTCTTTATTAATATTCGGCAAGACCAATACTGGTAGCGATGTTAGCTTCTTCTTCAACAACTCGAGACTGTCTTGGCACTGAGCTGTCCACTTGAACTTAACATCCTTCTTTGACAACTAGGTTAGCGGTCGAGAAATCTTAGAAAATCCATCGATAAAGCGATGATAATAACCAGCTATTCCAATAAAACCTCTGACTTTTGTAACTGACTTCAGTACCTTCCATTCAAAAATTTCACTGACCTTGGACGGATCAACAGACACTCCATCTTCCGAGATAACATGACCAAAAAATGCTACCTCTTTGACCCAGAAGTCACACTTTGAATACTTGGCATACAACTGATGCGCTCTCAACTTCTCCAACACCAGTCTCAAGTGCTCGGCATGCTCTTCCTCATTCCAAGAATAAATGAGGATATCGTCGATGAACACCATGACTAATTTGTCCAAATACTCCATCAGGACCTTGTTCGTAAGCATCATGAAATGTGCCGGATCATTCGTGAGTCCGAACGACATCATAGTATATTCATACAATCCATATCGCGTAGTGAACGCTGTCTTTCGAATATCCTCTGATCTCAACTTGATCTGATGATAACCGGACCTCAAATCGGTTTTGGAGAACACATTGGCTCCTTTCAACTGATCGAACAAATCATTCACTCGAGGCAACGGATCCTTATTCTTGATGGTCACTTCATTAAGCTTCTGATAATCCACAGACATCCTTAGGGTCTTCTCACGCTTCTTCTCCACGAACAACACAGGCGATCCACAGGGAGAAACACTTGGTCTGATGAAACCCTTGGCCTTCACATTGGCTCCTTAGGATTCATACGGTACGGACGCTGAGACATAGGCTCCGTACACGGATACAAATCAATACTAAACTCAACTTCCCGATCCGACGGTATTCCAGGCAAATCTTCAAGGAAAACATCCATGAACTCATTTACTATCGGCGTCTCCTCCAACGGCAGACGCTCTTATCCATCTCCACACATCATCTTCAGGTGATGCAACTTGACAACCGAGCTTTCTCTAAGCAAAGACACATACTTGATGGTCTCTCCATTTAAAGTAGTAAGGGTTACTGATATATCAGCACAAACAATCTTACCCTTATACTTACTCAGCCAATCCATTGCCAAAATCACTTGTATACCTTTAGAATCTATCATGATAAGCTTAGTGGGAAACTTATAACCTCCAATGTCCATATCCACACTCGGACATCCCACATTCGCATTCATTGCCCACCAGGAGATTGAACAAGCAGCGACTGCCTAAGGGGTACTACCCTCCAACCATTATCAACAACAACTTCTCTTGCAATAAAAGAATGCGAAGCTCCCGAATCAAATAAAAAAGAAACAGGGATTGAGTTTGCCAAGAACGTACTGAGAACAATGTCTTGAACATTCTGCACTTCTTCAGCCAAGACGTGGTTAACACGTCCACTTCCTTGGGGTGTCTTGAATGCACTCCCACGATTTTGCCCTTGCTGCGGCTGACGAGCAGGCGTCCCTCCTTGGCTCTACTGAGGTTGGCCTCCTTTATTGAGTGGACAGTCATATGATAAATGGCCCTGCTAATCCAGCATTTGGAGTCTTGGCCTGATTCTGCACTTGGCCTCCAGCTTGCTGCGGCTGACGAGCTTGCTGATAATTACCCCCTTGCTGAGGAGTAAATGTCTGCTTGAAACCCGAGTTCTGATATTGCCTCGGCTGATTCTAATTCTACCCGAAACTTGGAGCTTGATGAGTCCGGGGCCTTGAATTGATGCTAGACTGCTGAGAAGTGAACTTCTTCTTCTTCTCATCGTTGTGCTTACGCTGGGCTTCCTCCATAATACGAGCCCTTTCAGTGACATCATCGAATGTCTCACAATGGAGCGGCTTCAGCTGAACACCATACCAAGTGTCAAGCCCTTCCGTGAACCTCCAGACCTTAGCCTTTTCAGTAGCAACTAGATCTGGCGCATATGGAGACAACTCGATAAACTTGCTGATATACTGATCAATGGATCTGTTACTCTGGCGCAGTCCCTCGAACTCACGCTTCTTCCCCTCTTGGATGCTCATTGGAACATGATGGTTCTTGAAGACCTCCACAAAGTCATTCCATCCCATGTTCACATTGTCCGGGTTGGTGGCGTAATAATTCTCCCACCAATGGGCAGCATTCCCCTTCAACATATGAGCAGCGTACTGCACACTCTCATAGTCATCACAGTTAGCTAAGTAGAGCTTATTCTCTACATTCTTTATCCAATCTTCAGCTTCGATTAGGTCTCCACGGCTAGAAAACTTCGGTGGCCGAGTCCCCATGAACTCCCTGAACTTAGACTGCGACAACCCTAGCATTGGCATCGGCTACGGCGGTGCTTGGTTCAGACGATCCACAATCAGATGCAAACCTTCGAGAATCAATGCATCATGCGCGAACCATGCATGCGGCGGAGTTGGCAGGGATGGCGGCTGCTGCTGCTGCTGTTGAGGCTGCGGCTGTGGATCTTGAGCAGCGACATTGACAGGTCCTGCTTGGTTGACTTGCCCTTGGTCATTGGCTTGACCACCCTAAGCTGCTGCATTCTCCAACCACGGCTGATGCAGCTCCTCTTGAAGATTGGTGGGTATGGGCTGAACTCCGTGTCCACGACCCCTACCCCTTCCACGACCCCATCCTCTGCCACGAGCTTCACATCCACGACCTATGGCCATCTGCTGAGACAAAGAATAGGAAATAAGACTAAACGGTAAGCGACATCCTTTAAAATATAGTTGAAGATCAGAGCTAGGAGTTAGAGGGGAGTGAATAAACGCCACAAATTTTCGACACTACCGTTTTCACCAAAACTAGAACAACTTGACAATTATGTGTACCCATAGCATGCATGACTAAGAGTCATGGATTATGTTGGAGTTTTTGCACTCACAATACTGGTTGTCAAGTGTCCAAAAGAGAGGAATCAATTCAAAGCTTGCTTTACAAAAGAAGATCAAGCCAAATGATCAATGTGACTTTCTGAAAAGCAAAAGCAGATTTTTTTCTCAATTGGAGGAGATGGATGGTTGCTTTCTGCTGCTCTTCAATTTTTGGAAATTTTTGTCCCTATTCCATAGTTAGTCATGAGCAACTCAGCCAAAAATCGCCTGAAAACTCTCTGTAGACAAAATATGAAAATTCAAACAACACAAGCTGCATTCTGCAAAGCAAAAGCAGATTCTTAAGAGTTTGTTTCCACTTGGAGCAGAGAGATGATGGCTTTCTGTTGCTCCAAAAATTATGGGAATGTTTCTCCCTATGCAACCATGAGTCGTGTAGCACTCCACCAAAAATCTCCTCAAGAATCCATGCAAAGAACATATGAAAAATAAGACACCACGAGCTATCGAGAACTTCGAGCAGAAAGTTTAGGGCTCGGTTTTCACTTCATATCTCCTAAATGGAGAAACCAGCGGACTTCCAATTTTTACCAAAGATGGAAATATAAGTCACGCATATTTTCCAACTGGAATCATCCCAAAATTATTTTTCTAGATTTTTATAAAAATCGTTTACTGACTGCTGCGCGGATGAAAGTTTCTGGACAGATTTGCAACAAGTTAAGAACTTGATCTCTTGCCTCTCATATGGTTGCAAAGAGTGTGGTAAATCATATTAACAACCTAAAGGCATCATAGACCATCAAGAACCAGCAAGAAATCACCAAGATTCATGTCCAAATAAGAGCTCCAAAAGGGGAACAAAAAAAGAACTTGGAGCAAATCAGCACAAGATGATCATGAATATTAGAGATTTCATTGCATAGAAGTTGGGGATTGCAAACTACACTCCTTGTGGTCACAAGCACTCTAAGTGCCACCCTTACACACCAAGGGGAGACCCCTCTCTACCCCCACACACCTCTCTCACCTAGGGCTACATGGTGGTGGAATAGCTTACACCCTAAGCCTCCCTCCTTATATAGCCACCCTTGGGAATATTCCTCTGAATATTCCGGCATCTCGGGAATATCCGGTACCGAGCCACGCTGGGCCCACACCTGGGTTTTCTCGCAGAGGCTAACCCAGAACCTGATAGGGTTTCTCACACACCGGATAACCTAGAACCGAACAGGGTTTTACCACCGGGTAGCCTAGAACTGAACCAGGGTTTTGATACCTGCTAACCTAGAACCTAACCATGCCCAAATCTTTGAGCGAAAGCCGACCGCCTCCAACGATCCCTTCACCTCGAAGCATCCACTCAATTTCCTCGATCGCCAGTCCATGCCTCGGCCCACCAGACTGACTAGCTTCGCCATCAGGTTACCGATGCCACAGCCTCCAACTGCCTCGGACTCTTTGACATGGCAAGGCTTCTCGAGTACACCATCCGCCATCAGGTTACCGACGCCACAGCCTCCAGCTGCCTCGGACTCCTTGCCATGGCGAAAGCTTCTCAAGTACACCACCCGCCACAGTTACCGACACCACGGCCTCCAGCTGCCTCAGACTCCTTGCCATGGCGAAGCTTCTCGAGTACACCACCTCATGTAACTGCCAGGTCATCGAACCCGTCGCGCCGACGCCCGGACGCACCAGCCTCCGATTGTCCCTCGGCGTCACACCACGCACTACCGATACTGCATCATAGAGGTGAACACACACCAAAACCATACACCTTACCTCTCCTGCAAAGTTAGCTTCACACAAGATCAACCAAAGCCAAACTCAACATCAACACGTGTCACCTTGACACGACCCACCGAACACCGTTCGCTCACGCTCAAGACAGGGCAGACAGAACACCACCGGACACCGTCCGATCGAAACTCTCGCGGAAACCCATCACTACTCGACGTCTTCGGAAGGCATCGGACATCATCCGCCAGACACTCAACTCGTGCCCGATACAGCAAACGCAACTCAAAACACTTCAAGATGACATCAAATTCAAACCCGTCACATATATTCATCACTACACAAGGGGACGCACCACATGGGTCTCAACACTCCCCCTTGATGAATATATTGACAAACCTCTCGAAAAAGGATTGTGAAGTTTTGAAATTGAAAATAAGAAGCATTTGAGAAATGCCGATCATGCTAGGATAAAATCAAAGAAGCAATTGTTCTCCATATCCAAGACATGAGAATCAAAGTCTCCCGAAAGAAGATCCTCCCCCTATTTCACTAGGAAACCAGTTGATGCCTTTCTCAAACAATTCTCCCCTTTTTGGCAATATAGGCATCAAGAAATTTAGAGGGCAAGCATATATGCAAAATGCAATGCATATGTAATCCTAGGGAGCTTTGTAGATTGTGCAAAGGAACATGAAGCACAAGCAGAATGCACCAAGCTAATCAAGTTGAATTCAAAGCTATCATGTTCATATCCAAGTTGCTCACAAAATTTTCCAAGCTAGCTAGCAAAATAAGATTGTATAATTCTTGATGATGTGATCATAGCATCACACGACAATCTTATCACCAAATACAAATAAGCTAATGCAAGGATCAAATAGCATCACAGAGCAACTGAAGTAACCAGTGGGAAAGCTAGGCAAAATGCTAAGACACATCGCCCAAAATTCTTAAGATTTTCACCCTTTTTTTATGGCAAACTCAGATTTTGGAGATCAACACTCTCCTCGTGTTTGTTTGCAATTTTCCCAATATTAACTTTCAAATTCAAACTTTTGAACATAAGGAAGCTTCAAACCAAACATGTCGTCTAGGCCCAGCGTTACACTGAAAACACGTAGTCACGGTGTCCAGATCCCCTTCCAAGTTCATGCCTAGTGCAATGGCAAGCTATCTCGTGAAGTGCTGCCAGTGAAGCTCCCAAAGGGAAAATTAAGTTTTTATTTTTCAAACTACATGAGCTAAGGTCAAAGCATAAAGAAAGAGTTAATTCAAGCTACCAAAGCGCTCAAATGAGAACCAAATGATAGTCAAGCCCAGCACCAATATTCAGTGACAAGATTAACATGCAAGAGCCATAAGTCACATCAAATTTTCAATCAAATATATAATGCTTTAAATTTTGCACTTAGCCTAGCAAGGTTAAATGTATGCAATTTTAAACATCAACAAGCTAGCAATTGATCACCACAAGAATAACTAGTAGCTCATTACTCATTTTAGTTCAAAAGCATAATAGACAAAGCTTGGAATGAAAACAGTCTATATGCCATGCACAATGATCAAAAACTCCCCCTCAACAAGTGAGTCAAAATTTTTGCTCAAAATTTAATTCGAAAATACCAGTTGAAAAACTGATACCAAATGAAGCACCGAAAGAATTTCACAAGAACCAAATGCAACCAAAAGGAGTTTAAGACCACAAAGCACAAATGGGCATCCTGAAAATCAATTGAAATTTTGCCCACGAGTTCAAAAAGAAAGGAAATCTCCAAAAGTCCCCCTCAACCATAGAGTTATTCAGAGAAAACAGAAAAAGGGATAAGAAAATGGAGATCCTCACATGGACAGCCTAAAAGCAAAGATGAGAGACAGATGGCTCTAAGACTCAAACACTCTCTCATTTACCCCAAGCTACAAAAATAGAAAAACAAGCCTACGACTCGACTGCTAGAGAGACTTAAACACAGATCCTATCTACCCAGGGTGCCCAACACCTATTAGACCAAAAACCTGTGGGTACTCATCTAGCTAGAGCAGAGGACATTGCTAATCATGCATGATAGCAACCTATGGGGTAAGAAGCAGTGTCTAAAGAAGAGCTGACTCTCTACCCTGCCTGAGAACTAAGCCCACAATGCAAATGCAAGAGAAGAGAACAAAAGCACAAATATACAAAACTAGCATCCCCTCAACTAGTGAGTCACATTTTAGCACAAATTTGGTTGAAGTTCAGTTATGTCAATATTAAGCACAGAAACTATTATCTGAACTACACAAGAACCAAATGAAGACTAGTTCAAAAGGAGGAAGCTAGAAAACGCTGCTCAAACTAAGGGAGAAAAACGCTAAGATACCAGAAAGCAACTAAGTCCCTAAAACACAAAAAATTTCGGCAGCATCTCCCCTATAAACTGGACATCCACTGAGTAGACAAAAGATCACAAAACATATATACAATCACAATATATCATCACACCAATTAAATAGACCACATATCCAGCCCAAACAAAGACATAACAATGGCGGGAGATGAACCAAAGCATCTCCAGGCCAGCAGGTGACGGGAGATGTACCTAAGCATCTCCAGGCCACCAAGAAGAAGCACTAACCTTGTTTGATGTCGTCGAAGTAGTGGTAGCTGAGCTGAATCCGTGAAGCAGAGGAAGAAGACCCAAAGCTTGCGTTTCCGGAGGCATTCATCCAGCAAAGAATGAGAAGGCAGCCTTGTCGTGCATTGCCTAGGCCACAGCCATGGTCGAGCACAACCAAAGACTATCTCCCATTTCCTTACTACATTGCGATGGTCAAATCCTGAAACGATGTGGTATCCTCGCCAAGCCTACACACGTACATCAAAGAAACTATGCTTTCAAAACTGGGGTTAGACAAGTCCTGTTTCTAGGCACAGCAGGACAAGGAAACAGGCACGATTTGCCAAAAACATCTAGAGCAAGAATAGAAGGCAAAAAGATCATGCACAAAGACCATACTTGGAAAATAGCAACAAGATACATAAATCCCTAGACTAAAGAAACCATATCCACATGAAAAGCAACAGCACAGTGCAACTCGCAACTTCATGCTGACAAAAGAGCTAAGCAAGGTGCATCATAGCGACTTCTTGAAGTTGGAATCATATGATAGTCTAGGAACAAATGGATCAATTTACTACCCTTAATAAGTCAATAAGCATGTACATGAAAATATGCCACAGTGAAAACAAGATGTTTTTAGATACAAATAGGGCATGAGCAATTAAATGAATCATGGCAATAATGCAAGCATTGATACTACAGGCTTAGAATGAGTGCACATATTCACATGATCTTAGCCACAATAACCACACAAGTAAGCAAGAAAGCAGATACCCATGCCCGGTGGAAGACACAATCCGTGCCCAAGGAAGGCAGACATCCATGCCCAGGGAGATAGCTTACAAGGATATATGACATCTAAAAGTACATGGGACAAGGCAAGATCATCTAAGCACAGTATTAAACATGCCAATGAAGCACATGCCTAACAGTGAAAACAGATACTCATACCACAAGATAAAAGCATGTAAAGGATATACAATGATGAGAACATGCTAGACAAAGCTCATGAATACAGGATATATATAATAGGATGCACAAATCATGAGCAGGGGGATGCACTTGCCAGAATACACAAAAAGAGAAATAAAATCTAACAAATCCTAGCAATGCACATATAATACACATGGGAGCTCAGGAGAAACCACAACATGCCTAGAAGATGATCAATGAGATAACAAACAAGAGGGTAAAGGATAGCTCACCAAGAGTGAATGTGCCCAAGTGCCTTACATATGAAGCTAACACCTGTGGAGAGAAGTAAGAGGCAGTCGAAAGTGAAAGCATGTGCAGGTTAGCATGATGCACTTGATGACTATGCAATAAAATCCAAACCTTTGGAAGCAAATTGCAAAAGCCAACTCGGAAACCACATCGAGTGCCAACACTGAAAAGTGATGAAATGATCCTAGAGGAACTAAGAAAGAACCAAATACGGCAACACGGTTATCTGCAACTCTTGCCGCTAGTGAGCGCCTTGATGAAGAACAAGGTTCACTACTTGCGAACAACAAAGATGATGCCTCAAGACAATTTGTGAACTGAGAATCAAACTAGTGAGGCACAAGTTCACAAATCAATCCAAATCCACACCACACGATGGGAATCAAGACCATATGCTAGCCTTTAGTGAATCATACCATGACCTAGGCAACGAACACTGACAGACATCATCGCATAAGCTTGAAGTACAAGCTAGGCACAAGAAGGGCAAACTACCACAACGTGTCCATCTTCCCACCAAAGAGCAATATCACAATGCGCATAGACAACATATTTTGCTCCAAAATGGAAATCATGTGGACACAACAAAGACACAAGCATAGTGTCCAAAGTCACACACATGTCAAGGTCAAACGCAATGTATGTAACCCAAGCACGACAGAGCATCTAACCTACCAAGCAAAGACACCTTCGGGAAAATCCCAATCTAAGCGCAAAAGGGCAATGCAAGGTAAAAGATGCAGTAATTAAGGAAGTGCACATGTGAATGATGCTAACAGGATAGTCAGGATAAACCAAGCATCAATTAGACAATATTAAACAAGCACGACCTTAACTACCACCACCAAGAGCAGTTATTCACAATTAAGCGCAAGCTGCAGCGTATGGCATGAAAACAGAATAAAAGAACTCTAGCACAATTAACTGCACAAGATAACCCTAGATGGAAGCAACTATTAACAATAACCACATTTAGAGCATTTGATAGGATACCAACACATGTATAGCTCTAGCAAAATTAATTGCAAATGAGAGAGACGAATAAAGCTAGCAATTTTTATTTTATCAAAAATGCTCATGCTAGGGCAAATAACATGAAATACACACAATTTAAGCCCTATCCAAAATAAATTACATAAGAGAGAGGATAGCAAACTAATTCTATCAATTAGGCACATACTAGAGCAGTTGACAAGAACACAAAAATAACTTAGCTCTAGTCAAATAAATTGCACGAAAGAGAGAGATTAGTGCAAGTAAGCCTATAAAAGATGTGTCAACTAAATCTAGCCAAAGACAAAGAAATTACCTACTCTCCATGTATCACAATTAAGCATATGAGATAGGCAATGCAAGTCACATGGCTTAGATATCAAATAAAAATTATAAATTAGACAAACAAGCATCAATATTAAGGCAAGTCATATAGTAAGCGAGGCATCACAAATATCACATATAAAGAGAGCTACCAAGCAAGGAAATCAATCACATATGGGCGAAAGATGCTAGGTGGCTCACCTCACTTGCCATTTACGACCAAGTGGTCGTAGATGATCCATAGATGGAAGTAGCCGACGTCGATGTGAACGCCCGTTCTAGTTGCTGGCTCGTCGGATCAGTGAAGATCAAGAACAGAGCCAAAACCCCGCTCTGATTCCAGTTGAAGACCCGAGCTAGGCGGCTGAAGGAGGTGAATAGACGCCACAAATTTTCGACACTATCGTTTTCACCAAAACCCGAACAACTTGACAATTATGTGTACCCATAGCATGCATGACTAAGAGTCATGGAATATGTGGGAGTTTTTGCATTCACAATCCTAGTTGTCAAGTGTCCAAAAGATAGGAATCAATTCAAAGCTTGCTATACAAAAGAAGATCAAGCCAAATGATCAAAGTGACTTTCAGAAAAGCAAAAGCAAATTTGTTCTTACTTGGAGGAGATGGATGATGGCATTCTGGTGCTCTTCAATTTTTCAAAATTTGTGTCCCTATTCCATAATTAGTCATGAATAACTCAGTCAAAAATCACTTGAAAACGCTCTGTAGAAAAAATATGAAAATTCAAACAACACAAGCTGCTTTCTGGAAAGCAAAAGCAGATTCTTCGAGTTAGTTTCTACTTGGAGCAGAGAGATGATGGCTTTCTGTTGCTCCAAAAAATATGGGACATTATCTCCTTATGCAACCATAAGTCGTGAAGCACTCCACCAAAAATTTCCTCAATAATCCATGCACAGAAAATATGAAAAATAAGACACCACGAGCTGTCAAGAACTTCGAGCAGAAAGTTTGGGGCTCAGTTTTCAGTTCATGGCTCCCAAATGGAGAAACCTATGGATTTTAAATTTTTAGAACATATGGGTATATAAGTCACGCATCTTTTCCAACTGGAATCATCCCAAAATGATGTTTCTAGATTTTGCTAAAAATTGTTTACTGACTGCTGCGCGGATAAATGTTTCTGGACAGATTTGCAACAAGTCAAGAACTTGATCTCTTGCCCCTCATATGGTTGCAAAGAGTGTGGTAAATCATATTAACAACTTCAAGACATCATAGACCATCAAGAACCAGCAAAAAATCACTAAGATTCATCTCCAAATAAGAGCTCTAAAAGGGGAAAACAAAAGAAAGAAGAACTTGGAGCAAATCAACACAAAATGATAATGAAGATGAGAGATTTCATTGCAATGAAGCTGGGGGATTACAAACCACACTCCATGTGGTCACAAGAACTCTAAGTGCCACCCTTACACACCAAGAGGAGACCCCCCCCTCCCCCACACACCTCTGTCACCTAGGGCTACATGGTGGTGGAATATCTTACACCCTAAGCCTCCACCCCTCCTTATATAGCCACCCTAGGGAATATTCCTCCGAATATCCGGTACCGAGCCACGCAGGGCCAGCACCCGGGTTTTCTCGAAGACGGTAACCTGTAACCTCTAGCGTTTTAACCACACCGGCTAACCCAGAACTGAACCAGGGTTTTCCACGGGCTAAACCAGAACCGGACAGGGTTTCTCAGACACCGGATAACCTAGAACCGAATAGGGTTTTACCACTGGTTAACCCAGAACTGAACCTGGGTTTTCCACGGGCTAACCTAGAACCTGACTAGGGTTTTGATTCCGGCTAACCCAACCTAACTATGCCCGAATCTTCGAGCGAAATCCGACCGCCTCCAGCGATCCCTTCACCTCGAAGCATCCGCGCAATTTCCTGGGTCGCCAGCCCATGCCTGGGCCCACCGAACTGACCACCTTCGCCATCAGGTTACCTACGCCACAGCCTCCAGCTGCCTCGGACTCCTTGACATGGCGAGGCTTCTCGAGTACACCACCCGCCATCAGGTTACCGACGACACAGCCTCCAGCTACCTCGGACTCCTTGCCATGGCGATGATTCTCGAGTACTCCACTTCATGTAATTGCCAGGTCATCGAACCCAGTCGCCTGCACGCCTCCGGACGCACCAGCCTCTAGTTGTCCCCGCTCAGCTTCAGCGACGTACCCGCCGATACCTGTATCACAGAGGTGAACACACACCAAAAAACATACACCTTACCTCTCCTGCATGGTTAGCTTCAAAGAAGATTAACTAAAGCCAAACTCAAAATCAACACGTGTCCCGTTGACACGACCCACCGAACACCGTTCGCTCACGCTCAAGACAACGCAGACAGAACACCACCGAACGCCGTCCGATAGAAACTCTAGCGGAAACCCGTCACTACTCGACGTGTCCGGACATCATCGGACATCGTCCGCCAGACACTCAACTCGTGTCCGATACAGCATATGCAACTGAAAACACTTCAAAATCACATCAAATTCAAACCCGTCACATATATTCATCACTACACAAGGGGACCCACCACATGGGTCTCAACCATAATAATTTTTTAAACTCTTTTATCACTCCATTCAAAGATCCAAATGAGAAGCAACACTCCACATGTTAAAGAAAGCATGCTCCAAATAAATCCAACTCAAACATAGGTTACAGCCAAAAACAATAAATTAGTTGCTTTATAATATTGCCTTATTATAGCTAAATTAGCCTTCTTACATATGAAGTACTTAGTTGCACTTATTCAATTGAATAATGGAAAAATTTTGAAATAAAAAGAACTCTTCCATGTACGTCGTCTTCTTCTCTGCGATGTCGATGCAATTATTAAACAAGGCATAACACCAGATATTAAACTAGCTTTAAACTTTACTTATACCTTTAATATCACAACATAACGAATAGCCATATCACACAAGGGAAAACCAAAATTTGATATGGTCTACTCCTCACACAATTTTAAAAACATACGGGCACTAAGTATTTATGACATAACAAGACACACTTTCTAATCTTGGCGACGATAGAACGAAGTGATCTTCTAGTCCGATGAAGATGCGTCCTCCACCTTGAACGGCTCCTTCTCCTCATCTTCTTCGTCCTCCATCTTCTCCTGCTCGGGGTCTTCGATTTTGACAAATTTGATCTCTTCCCTCGACTTCCTTCGGTCTCCCTTCAAAGTTGAGGCATGCTCCCATTCCAACTTTGCCTTTTTGGCCTTATGCCTAGCTTGCTCTCTTATCAACTCGTCGTCGTCTTCCTCTATTTCTCTTTTCATGGCGTCGAGGCGAGCTACTTCCTTGTTGAACTTCTCATTCATAAGCTCCTCCCTCTTGTCTAGGTCATTCTTCCTTTTATAGAGGTGCTTAGCTTGGCGCGCCTCTTGGATCTATTCGATGCGGCCATTGTGATCAGCGTCCTTCAGGCTCGCAATCTCCATCTTGAGCTCCTCGATCTTCTCCTCAGCTTCCCCCGGAAGATCTTCAGCTTCAGCGGCCTTCTCTTCGTAGAATTGCTCATTGAAGCGAATCCCATCATGCAAACTCTCCAGCGCCTCCAGATAGTTGATGGTGGTGTAGATGGTAGAATTGGTCTCATACTCCAACTCCCTTGTGAACAATTGCCCATTGCGGTTGCAATTGTCCTACAGGCCGGGGTAGGTAGTAGAACGAACTCCATCTCGCCTCAATTTGATGCTTGTGCGCGAAGTGCATCAAACCCTTCTTTGCAACCAGTTGAATGGCGCGACCATCGAGCTCAGCAATCTCCTCAAATGTGGACTCCTTTGTTGTTCCTTCTTGGTCCACATAATGGACTACCAGCTTGCAACGGTACTGGTTCATCCTATTGAGGAAAACCGGAGTGAGGGTGTACTCAGGCCTCCTTTGCTAGCCTATGTCCCTTAGCAATCCCCACAAAAGCGTAGGGAAGCCGGGGCGCTCCTCATCGGAGATGCCGACATCAAGAATTTAAAAGACTAAACAGGTTAGACCAGCAATTTATCAAGGAGTTAAGAACAATAAAGAGTTTAATAATAAAATATGGCATGGTTAAAATTTTTGAAATCCACCAACAGACTAGCTACGCTTCCTAGGTCAGACTGGCTCTGATACCAACTTTTGTCACCACCCCGGCTTCACCGGGATCTACCCATGATCCATTGCTAGTCCCAGCGATCAATGCTAGCAACTCATGAGCGACTTAGGTCGAGCATCACAACACAATCATCATAACTATGAAAATATTATAAATTGCAAAAGTAATTGTACCGCAAGCGCTTATTACAATTGTTGGCATAAATCCATATGGTAATATTCATAGTAGCGGAAATTCAAATGATATGCAGAAGAATAAATATGACGATGCTCTCTATCCAACCCTTCAAACAACAGCTAGTCTTCAGCAAAGTCCAGCACAGAATCCTCCAGATCTTGTGGGCAGACCGGAACCGAGTCTTGTCCCGAACAAATATATCCATGGATATGTATAATGAGTACATGGCTACCCAGCAAGAATTCTTATATATGAATGCACGGGTATAACAAGAACAGGATGGTTAATTTGCATAAACACCTATTCTAGTCAAACTAATTATAGTGTTGTAAAAACATTTGTTGAACAAATAATAAAGATGAATAGATTCCCAAAGTAACAAACAGAGCCATCATGATAGTTTTCACCTCTGCAAAACTACACAAGCCTCGAATACTCAAAACAAAACCAACCCATCAGGTTATTAGATAACACATGTACGAACTTCCTCCCCTCCCTTAACCGTGGGAACGGCTATCATGATAGTTTTCACCTCTGCAGAGTGTAGCACACTTTACCCATAAACCGAGTGATACTTTTGCGTCTTAGCTCTTCCTTAGGAGTCTAGACCAAGTAACAATACAAGGCGATTCATTAGTTCCTTCCGTTAACACTGATACCCCCTCTAAGGTTTCGACAACTCAGGTCCCCCTCTTGAGCCCACGGACCTCAGCCCAATCTTTTCAAGGTAAGGTGTGTCAACAGTTTTTCCTAACTACTAAGCCAGGACTAGCACATGTTGGCCGACATGCTAGGGCTAGCACTTACGGTTGCGCTTGTATGGTTTGGACGGACAGGCACACGACAAGGGTCCTTAGAACAAGGTGACCACCTCCACCACAATTCTCAATCCACAAAACCACCCGACTTGCCATCTTTAGCCAACACACGCCACGTAGGTTTTAGTTGATTAGGTTATTAAGCAACTCAGCACCTCCAAATATACCAAGTCACAAGATTAATAAATAAGTGATGAATAACCTCACAACTAATAACCCAAGAGCGCTAGCATCTATGCACAAGGATAGGCTTGGAAAAATAATTAAGGCAGCAATAAACTGGTTAAATTCACAGGGTCAATGACGCAGTGTGAATAAATAGGTTCTAACCCTTCCCATCATTTCATGCATGAGAAAAGTAATTAAAACAATTAAATGGGTGAGTTTTGCAAATTAGGTGAACAAGATGCAAACTATCTTGCCTTGGTAGTACTCCGTGTCGTGCGGTCCTCCATCAGGAAAATCAGGGAAAAACGCGAAGCAACGGGGACGATCTACACGTAAATGCAAATGCATAAGAACAGAACAATTCACCATAGAACATATATCCCAATTAAATATATAAAATTCTAGGCTATTTATGGAAAATAATGGCTCTGGAATCATCAAATTTGGAGTTCGGATGCTCCCTAAACAAATCCTAGAAGTTTTAGAAAAATCAGAAAACTCTGAAATAAATAAACCAATTAAAACCAGGAAAACCGACGAACCGGTCCGAACCGTCCCGATCTAGCGCAGCGGCGGCAGAGTGCAGACACGCGGCGGCTTGCGGTTGGTTGGCGCGGGCGCGGGCGGGAAACGGCGGCGTTGTGATACGCGGCGTGGCCGAAGGCTAACGCTTGGCGCTTGGCGGCGGCGAGCGAGACGACGACGATGGCTGATGGCGGCGTGACGCTGGCTGGCGGCAGGGCGGGGCGCTGTCGCCGAGGGCCAGCGGCGTGGCGGCGGTGCCGAAGACGGCCGCGAACTCCGGCGAGCGATATCTCATGCGTTTCTGCACCAAATCCGACGATCCAACTATCCAACTGGACTGCCTCGATGAAATCTATGCAATGGTGGGATCTACAACTCGGTTTGTGCAAAGCACAGGGTGATCTACCTCAAAACACACCTCGGGCTAGGGTTTTGCGATGGCTAGGGTTGCTCTGGGGCTTTGCTCGGGTTGGGGTGCTGAGGGGGGTCTTTGGGTGCTTTTATAGTATTTTCATCGACCATGAGCTGGCCTCCAATGGGTAGAACTTGAGGTGGGCTCTAATTCTACTTCTAATAGGTTTTGGACTCCCCAATTTTGGTATTTTTGCAAATAAATGAATTTGGACTTGGGCTTCTAGCTTTGCGTAGGTTTAGGCCTCAAATAACTCTACACCAAGTTTGGGCTTGGGTCTTACACGTTTGCTCGTCATTTAATTGGGCCGACGAGCTCCCGGCAGAACGTCGTCACTCTGTGAAAACATAGGCTAGCCTTGGGCTTTGGACTTGAATTTTGGAGGGTGGCTAAATCATGGCATTTAAGATTTATGGGAATTTTTCCAGAATTTTTCAAAATTGTCTTCTAGGGTTTTGGCTTAAACCTAGTTTAAATTAATTTAAATCAGGGTTTCGTATATAACAATTCCCTTTTATTTTATTTTTGGGTTTTTGAAAATACAAGTGACATACGAAAAAATAGAGGATGTCCCAAACCTCCTCTCGACCCCGAGATTCAGAGAAATTATGCTCGAACAACTCTGGAAACTCTGCCTGCAAATCTTCCTCTTTTTCCCAAGTCACTTCTGCCTCTGATTGGTTGGACCACCGCACTTTGCAAAACTTGATAGACTGACTCCGGGTACACGTTTGTGAAACATCCAAAATCTTGACCGGCCTCTCTTTATAGAACAGATCCTCTTGCAAATCCATAGCTTCGACTGGCATCTGCTCCTCTGGCACCCTTAGACACTTCCGGAGCTGCGAAACATGGAACACATTATGCACTCCAGACAATTGCTCTGGCAACTCCAACTGATAAGCAACTTCTCCTCTCCTTCCCGTTATTGGAAACGGACCAATATATCTCTGGGACAACTTCCCAGAAACATGGAATCGACGAAGACCTTTTAATGGGCAAAACCTTTAATAAACATGGTCTCCAATCTCAAACTGCAATTCTCTCCTTCGCTTATCGGCATAACTCTTCTGCCTTGACTGGGTGGTCTTCATCCTTTGCTAGATCATTTTGGTTTGATCCTCGGCCTCCTTCAAAGCATCTGGACCGAATATCTTTCGCTCTCTAGTCTCATTCCCATACAATGGCGTACGACACTTCCTTCCATGCAGAGCTTCGAAAGGCGCCATCTGAATACTGGACTGATAACTATTATTATAGGAGAACTCTGCATATGGCAATGCATTATCCCAACTCTTCGAATCTGACAAAGCCACCGCTCTGAACATTTCGTCCAATATTTGATTCATCCTTTCAGTATGCCCATCGGTTTGAGGATGATAGGCACTATTGAAAGCTAGATGCGTGCCGAATAGAAAATGAATCTTGTTCCAGAACTTTGATGTGAACTGGCTCCCTCAATCCGACATGATCCTCTTAGGAACTCCATGCAGACACACAATTTTTGACATATAGATCTCTGCCAACTTAGCACTATCATACCATGTCTTCACAGGAATAAAATGAGCCACTTTGGTCAATCGGTCAACGATCACCCGTATCGAATCAAAACCTCTTTGGGTTCTCGGCAGGCCCGCAATGAAATCCATACCGACTTCTTTCCACTTCCATTCAGGCACTCGCAAAGGATGAAGCAAACCTGCCGATCTCTGAAGGTCGGCCTTGACTCTTTGGCAAATATCACACAAGGCAACGAACTCTGCCACATCCTTCTTCATTCCTGACCACCAGTATCTCTCTTTCACATCCAGATACATCTTAGTACTCCTAGGGTGAATAGAATACACTGAATCATAAGCTTCTTTCAAAATAAACTGTCGAAGTTCCTTTTGAGAAGGCACGACGATCCTTTTATCAAACCACACAATACCTTTTTTGTCCATCACAAATCCTGGCGCCTTCTCTAGGATTATCCCAACAATAATGTCGAGAATCCCATCATCAACATCTTCAGCCTTCTCGATCTGATCCTGGAGATTTCGCTGCACTTCCATCATATTCAGCTAATTATGCACATAACCATACGGAACAATCATCAGAGATAACTTCTCCGCTTCTTCATGGATATGCTCGCTTCTTGGCTTCCGACTTAAAGCATCGGCAACCACATTAGCTTTGCCTTCGTGGTAATGGATACCCACGTCATAATCTGCTAATTGCTCCAACCATCTTCTCTGCCATATATTCAGATCTGGCTGGGTAAATATATACTTTAGGCTCTTATGATCCGTATATATTTCGGTGCAATTACCAATTAGGTAATGCCTCCATATCTTCAAAGCATGCATCACAACAGCTAACTTCAAATCATGAGTAGCATAATTCAACTCATGAGGCCATAGTTGTCGCAAAGTATATGCAACAACTCTCCCTTCTTGCATAAGCACACACCCGATTCCCAACTTCGAAGCACCACAATACACCTCAAAGTCTTTATTAATATTCGGCAAGACCAATACCGGTGGCGATGTTAGCTTCTTCTTCAACAACTCGAAACTGTCTTGGCACTGAGCTGCCCACTTGAACTTAACATCCTTCTTTAACAACTGGGTTAGCGGTCAACAAATCTTAGAAAATCACTCGATAAAGCGACGATAATAACCAGCTATTCCAATAAAACCTCTGACCTTAGTAACCGACTTCGGCACCTTCCATTCCAAAATTTCACTAACCTTGGACGGATCAACGAACACTCCATCTTCCGAGATAACATGACCAAAAAATGCTACCTCTTTGACCCAGAAGTCACACTTTGAATACTTGGCATAAACTGATGCTCTCTCAACTTCTCCAGCACCAGTCTCAAGTGCTTGGCATGCTCTTCCTCATTCCTGGAAGAAATGAGGATATCGTCGATGAACACCACGATGAATTTGTCCAAATACTCCATCAGGACCTTGTTCATAAGCATCATGAAATGTGCCGGAGCATTGGTGAGTCCGAACGACATCACAGTATATTCATACAGTCCATATCGGGTAGTGAACGTTGTCTTTGCAATATCCTCTGATCTCAACTTGATCTGATGATAACCGGATCTCAAATCGATCTTGGAGAACACATTGGCTCCTTTCAACTAATCGAACAAATCATTCCCTCGAGGCAACGGATACTTATTCTTGACAGTCGCCTCATTAAGCTTCTGATAATCGACACACATCCTTAGGGTCTTCTCACGCTTCTTCTCCACGAACAACACAGGCGATCCTCTGGGAGAAACACTTGGTTTGATGAAACCCTTGGCCTTCAAATCTTCAATATCCATCTTCATCTCCGCAAGCTCCTTAGGATTCATACGGTACGGACGCTGAGAGGCCGACGTGTGGCCGGAGGCGGACACGTGGCGGCGTGGCTGCGGGCGAGCGAAACGACGACGTGTGGCCAGTGGCGGCGTGACGCGGGGCGGGGACAGGTGGTGGCCGGGGGTTGGGTTGCACGGGATGCGGGGCGGGGCGCTGTCGCCGAGGCGCCGGCGGTGAGGCTGCGGTGCCGGAGACGGCGGCGAACACTGGCGAGGGATATCTCACGCGTTTCTACACCAAATCCGACAATTCAAGTATCCAACTGGACCGTCTCGACGAGATCTATGCAATGGTGGGATCTATAACTCGGTTTGCGCAAGCACAAGGAGATCTACCTCAAAACACACCTCAGGCTAGGGTTTTGCGACGGCTAGGGTTGCTCTGGGGCTTTGGTAGGGTTGGTGTGCTGGGGGGGGTCTTCGGGTGCTTATAGTGGTTTGGTCGACCATGAGCTAGCCTCCAATGGGTAGAACTTGAGTTGGGCTATAATTCTACTTGTAATAGGTTTTGGACTCTCCAATTTTGGTATTTTTTCAAATAAACGAATTTGGACTTAGGCTTCTGGCTTTGGGCAGGTTTTGGCCCCAAATATCTCGCCACCATGTTTGGGCTTGGGTCTTGCACGTTTGCTCATCATTTCATTGGGCTGACAAGCTCCCGGCTGAACGCCGTCACTCTGCGAAAACATAGGCTAGCGTTGGGCTTTGGACTTGATATTTGGATGGTGGCTAAATCATGGTATTTAAGATTTATGGGAAGCTTTCCAAAATTTTTCAAAAATGTCTTTTAGGGTTTTGGCTTAAACGTAGTTTAAATTAATTTAAATCTGGGTTTCGTATATAACAATTCCCTATTATTTTATTCTTGGGCTTTTGAAAATACGAGTGACATACGACAAAATAGAGGATGTCACAGATTTACACCTTGTTTTTCGGAGCACTTAGAATAGACGAACTCCGATAATCTTAACCTCGTACTTATGTCATATTTGGACATGCCGTCATCATATGTCGCTTTAAAACCCTAATCACCCAATTAAGATAGTGTCGTACGAAATCGTATTTAGGGGTATAGTAGACTATTATATAATGATAATATTATTTATTAATTCACTCTATCATGCATGACATATGATATGAAAGTTAGCATCGTTACCTAATCTTATAATATAGTATCAAGGGTAAAACCTAGGACGTGCATGAACCATGATTTTTGATTGCATTTAGTTGCTGGTTTGATTGTGCGAATGGACTTAGCCGATCCCGAAGTGAGGTTTGGTGACGCCGAGGAGGACCACCTACCTGAGCAAGGCGAGTTAACACTTACTCTTTAGATGTTGTCCGTATTAGGGAGAGATTGCGACTTTCCCTAGTGCGGATTAACATCGCTAATACCATGTTCATTACCCAGATTTCTGTTAACTATTTTGTTTATTATTTAAATGCATGCTTAGTAATC
Source organism: Raddia guianensis (assembly GCA_036346415.1). Taxonomy (NCBI): domain Eukaryota; kingdom Viridiplantae; phylum Streptophyta; class Magnoliopsida; order Poales; family Poaceae; genus Raddia; species Raddia guianensis. The sequence continues at coordinate 40,467,420 of CM070538.1, read as the reverse complement.
TGCCTAATTGTCAATCATGTAATACTTATACATGACTGCCCTTGATCTGTTTCGCCTTAATGGCTGCCTTGATTGTCATTACTCTTGTTAGCCTATGATTAGCCTGGTAATCACTTTAACCCTGCCTAATGGGTAAAACTTGCTTAGGCTAGGCTTAAACAAATCTTCCGGCTAATTGTCACTGAACGGTGAACCGATATTCACTAGTCATTCATTTTACTCATTCAAATATGATATGACATATGACAGTAGGGCTATTAGTTGCATGGTGGGTTGATTGTGTTTGTGATGAGGGCATCACCCACAAGGATGTGACCGCCACTCCTTTCCCTACTTCCACTACAATTCACTGCATTCTCTACTTCTTGTACGTCTACTATGATGGCTTCATCGACATGGTATCATCGACCGCCACCTTGGCCGGGTCGATCACACAGTTGGCCTCCGCATATGGCGTCATCGTCTTCGTTACTTCGGCCTCCACCGATAATTGAAGGCGCAATCAAGAAAGGTGTATCTCCACCTCATCCACTCCTTCAAGTCATAAAGATCTTGTCACTCCAAAGATGGCTCAAGAGAAAGCCCAACTCAAGTCCAAGTCCAGCTCGGCAATCTACGCGCAACACAACTTCAAACGGATGCCCAAGTCACGTACGATGTCCGTTTTCAACGTTCTACCACTCTACGGAATGCTTAGGAGATAAGCTTTCCAACGGATGCAATCTCACCTCAAAATTCATCCTGAAGCAACGAGAATCAACGAAACAAGGTGCTGCGTCATCTGGTTGGGCCAAACTGGGCCTTGTATACTTGTCGGACCTAGGCCCAGGTGGAGGACGCCCTAGGGGAACCCTAGAACGACCAGGGAAACCCCTTTGCCGCCACTCCACTTATATATTTCATAGCCATCGCTATTTAGACTCAGGTTTGGTTGTGTGTTGGTAGACCCCGTGTGCGTCCCCCCTCGAATTTGCATGAGTCGACTAGACCACTCGAGTTGAGTTATCGAACCTCAAATTTATCCAAGTGCTTCATCCGTATTTGCAATTTTAGATTGTGTTTATCTTGTTTCTTGATTGTTCTTCGATCGCTTGCAGGAAACGACCTTCGTGGTTAGGTCAATGGCGTTCTTGGCGTGGTTGATAACGAGCAGGTTTGGTGGTTTAGCGATTGCCGGGTCATCATCCTTGCGAGGTTGGTAGCCGGATCGTCAAGGTCGCCTCTCCTACCAGATCGAATTATCCCCTCGAGTCTCACCAGAAGATCGGACCGCCCCCGTGTCCCCATCAAGTGGTATCAGTGCAACGGTTGCCTGGTGAGAACATCAATCCTTGTTTTAGATCTGTTCTTGTTCATCCTAGAGTCCACAAAAAAAAATCGTCTTGTGATTTACCCTGTGTCCGTGCCTGTTTAGCCTTTACTATTACTACCTAGTTTAATTCTTGTTGAATCTACGTTGCATCATCGTGTCGTTGCTGGTTGTAGCGTTGATCTTTAGAGTTTCGAGTTCGAGTCACGTCTTTACCACAGTGTACATCGTCTTGTCTTGCTAGTCGCTGATCTTGTATATCACAGCAAGCAAAATAGTGTTATCTTCTCCCGTGATCTTTCTTTTGACCAAAACCTTCCCCCACCCCCAAAAAAAAAAAAAACCCAGCAAGTTGAGTCACGGTCGATCTTCACAAAAATAGCTGTCGGTTTCCTTAATAATCCACCGCTCCTCATATTCTATTCTCAGCAAACAGCGACACATATTTCCATATTTTTCCGAGCTGTCCCACCTATCCGAACCATCCAAGAAACCGACCTTTCCACAAAATTTGCGCAGCCAATCCAAAATTCTCGTCCACTGGACCCAAGTTCCCACAAAATTAGCAGCGCTTAAACATTGCTTATTTGTCTTTTGTTGGTCTCATCACCAATCGTGGCCCACTTTCCCTGATGTGACAACACCATCCAGCCATATTTAATCATTTTTCCTTACTTGATACACGCGGCTTGATTTCCACCAGCTTGTAGTGTTGACCCATGAGACAAAAAAAAAAAAGAAGGAAAAGAAATTCGGTCAAAAAAATAAAGACAAAAAGAAATGCTTGGCAAGTAAAAAAAATCAGTGAAAAGAAAAGGTGAGAAAAGTGAAAAAAAATGGAGAGGAGAAAAATTGTGGAGCTTTTTCTTGGTGTTGAACGGCTGTTCTGTGGCTACGTCTGCGATTAGGCTCGCATCTCTAGCACGGTCTAGCCTAGGACCAGCACGTACCATCGTTGAACGTTCCTTCAACTTGTTGTGGATAACATAGACCCCGGGTACCCACACGGCGGGTCTAAAAGACCACCCGACAGGGGATGGACCAAGTCGGGTGGATGAGGACAGGTACCACTCGGACTCTAGAAAGCTTGGCCGGCAAGGAAAGAAGTCTATTCCTATTTAATAGGGAAGATATACTTGTAATCCCGGATAACTATGTATCTGGCTAGAGGATAGAGATAGGACTCCTGCCTCGTAACCGATCAGGACTCTATCTTGTAACCCTGCCCCTACTATAAAAGGCGACAGGGAGCCCTTGGTTCGGCATCTGGAAGAACATGTCCACACCCATCCATGGAGAGACATCTCTCGATCATCTTGTACATATACACCATATAATCCCAGAGCACAGGAAGTAGGGTATTACCTCCGCCATGAGGGCTCGAACTCAGATAAATCCTCGCGTCTTGTGCTACCATCGAGTTTGGATCTTGTGCATCGCCCCATATATAATCATTGCCGACGGTAACCCCCAGTTAGCAACCAGTCGACAGTTGGCGCGCCAGGTTGGGGCAGCGTAAAGATCATCTTCGTCAAGCTCGACGGCATCGATCAACGGTGTCGCCGTCGTCTCGGCCCCCGGAGCCGACTGCGTCATCAACGACTTCGGCGAACTCCACTTCCCTGATTTGGATCAGATCCAATCTAGGGAGAACTACAACAACGCCTCCCGCTCGGGATGGGGATCGCCACGGCCATCTACTCATGAGTAGTACGCCAACAGCTCAATTCCCAACTCGGATACGGCGAGGCTCAAAGGCAGATTCTGGACGTCATCTTGTTTCTTCAATTCCCGTTGATCCAGAAGGAATTTCTGGATGAGACTGGATGCGTTGGAAAGATAATTTCGTCGGCTTTCCGTGAATCCCGAGAACTCCCAAAACGGAGTCCGGATGTGTCCGGGACATCCATTTGAAGGCAGGCCGTGCGGGAAGGTCGCGAATCTCGGCAAGCTCGTAAAACCCATCTACGGAGGATGCGGCACGCGGATAGGTCGTGACACACCTCCAAGGATATCAAGGATCAGCAATGAGCTTTTCTAAACAATCGATGACCAACACTTCTTCCAGACTCGGATCTGATACAGTCTGCAGAGAACATCGACATCGCTTCCTCTGGACTCCTGTTCGGGTCGAGGAACGCCGCCGTCATCTACTCCCGAGTGGTGTGCCGGGGGCTCAATTCTCGACTCGGATACGGTGAGAACTCAACCAAGGACTTCTACAATGCTTCACTCGGACTCCCAGTCGTGTCGAGGAACGCCACCGCCGCCTACCGACGAGTAGTGCGCCGGGGCATAATTCCCGACTCGGATACGGTGAGGTCCCGACGGAGAACGAATATCGGATGGTGACTGTCATCAACAGCAAATCACTCAGACTCGGCGATTGTGGTGTCCATTGTGCGACGCCGGCTTCATCAACCGCGCGACGAACATGAGAAGAAGATGCGATCTGTTCCCATTCAGATTCTAGACGGAACTTGTATCATGATTTCCCGTTGACTCAGAAGGAATTTTGGAGTGACAAAAGATGCGTTGGAAAGCTTATCTCGTCATCTTTCCAACGAATCTAAGAACGTCCGAATCCGCCTTTGGATGCGACCGTGACGCCCTTTTCAAGGCAGACTGCGCAGAGAGGTCGCGAATTCCAACGAGCTCGTAAAGCTCATAGGTGCCGGTTACGGCGTGAGGATTGATCGTGCCACATCTCGTGGGACGTTGAAGACCAGCGAGGAATTTCATCGACTTTCGTCAAGCTACACCAACCGCATGGAGATCATTTACGACTACGGCTAACTCCGTCGACCACGGGCGAGACCTCGGCGAGCACGTGCTGTTCGTCGCCGACCATGACGTGTGCCACTCGGTGTTGATCAAGATCTGAACGACTACTTCCTCTACTCGGCTACGCGCTTACACCTCCAAGGTCTATAGCTCGGCTGTACGCCATCGCGCGCCACGAGCGCCCGGTACAGCTACACGTCTGGAGCTTCAAATTTACGGCTTGGCGATAAGCCACTCGGCTACACGCCTACGCCCGCGCCACGAGTGCCCAAGTATTTAACGCGGCTGTACGCCATCGCGCGCCACGAGCGCCCGATACGGTTACACGCCTACGCCTACAAATCTACGGCTCAGCAACACGCCACTCGGCGACACGCCTACGCCAGTGCCACGAGCGCCCAAGTCTATGGCTCGGCCACAAGCCACTCGGCTACACGCCTATTCTAGCGCCACGAGCGCCCAAGTCTACGGCTCGGCGACACGCCACTCGGCGACACGCCTACGCCCGCGCCATGAGCTTCAAGTTCACACAGGTCATGACGCCATCGCAGCGCCATTTAACGCCCAAGACGGCGGCTGCACGCCTGCAGCTCTAAATCTACGGCTCGGTGACAAGCCACTCGGTTACACGCCTACGCCAGCGCCACGAGCGCGCAAGTCTATGGCTCGGCGACATGTTACTCAGCGACACGCCTATGCCCGCACCCCGAGCGTCGAAGTATTCAGCTCGGCTATACGCCATCGCGCGCCACGAGTACCCGGTACGACTACACCCCCGTAGCTTCGAATCTATATCTCGGCTACAAGCCTACTCCTACACCAGAGCTAAGTTCTCATTCCCATAATCTTTTCTTATAAATCTAAGTTGTTTCTTGACTTACTACTTAGTCGGTCTCCAACTAAGCAGTATGTCAGGGGCTACACCTAATAGGTGCACTTGCGTGCACTTTTGTTTCTTTTTCTTAATGATTGCAAATGAATCTGAGTGGTTATTCTGAGTAGTGAAGCTCTGACCCACGAACGGTGAACTCTAGTCACTCGATACGTGTGCCTGGGAAAAGAGCCATGAGCCAATTCCCGACACCCGGGGGCTAGACTAGTCGGGCAGAGTGCTTAACAAAAGAAAGATTACTTGGAGGAATTTAATATCAGAAAGGAAAAGTGGCAAAAGTATAAAAATTATCTAAATAAAGCAGTCGGACCTTACTTCCGAGTAATTGTTTTTTCATTCAGATACTGTCTAAATCCTACATGTACATGCTACAGGGTTCATGGGTTTTTACCTCATCAAGTATCTTCTACGACTCCGTACACGAGTAAGAAGGACCTGCGCAATGAGCAACAACTACGGCTCGGCGAGCGCCCGGCAAGGCTACAAGCCTATGCCCGCGCCTCGACCGTCCAAATCTATAACTCGGCGAGCACCCGGCATGGCTACGCGCCTACGCCTGCTCCTCGAATGTTCAAGACTATGGCACAGCTATACGCCCACGCCAACTTCGGTATGACTATATGTCTACGCCAACTTCGGTACGGCTATAAGCTTACGCCTCTGGCCATAGGCCACCCTGCGCCCTGAGCGCTAACTACGGCCTTCCAGCTGCGCGTCACAACCAGTGGCTACAAGCGCAGCCAGGCTAAGCCAAATTCAGCCTCGGTGCACCCCTTCGAGGGCATATCACCGGCAGAGCTACAAAAAATTACCCATCTCTTGGTATACCCCATGTTGGGTCACTAGTTGGTCGCTGCATGTCAGGATCAGATACCAGTAATGTCGGGATTGAGTTTCGATGGTACGCTCTAGTTGGGGCCTATGCTGTACACTGCTACCCGGTTACGGATACCATACGGCCAAACTCTTTCCTTAAGGTACGCCCTGTGGTGGGGCTGTCAGCTGTATCCCACTCCGGTTGGGATACAGGTACCGCCTGGCTGACAACAATGGTATGCCCCATGTTGGGGCACTAGCTGTGTTACCGCACTAGTCGGATACAGGTATCATTGGGCCAAACACAATCCAGATGGTATGCTCCATGTTGGGCCAAGCTTTACTCTACGAGTATAGGTAGCAGATAGTTAAAAATACGGTATGCCCTCTAGGGCCACCAGCTGTATCCTACTCCGGTCGGGTGCAGGTACAGCTCGGCTCTTCAGCCAAAACCAGTGGTATGCCCCATGTTGGGTCGCCAGCTTACATCGCAAGACGAGTACAGGTACCACTCGGCTCTTCATTAAAACCAATGACGCCCCATGTTGAGTCGCCAACAGACATCGCAAAATTTAGCACAGTACCACTCGGCTCTTCAGCCAAAACCAGTGGTACGCCCTATGTTGGGTCGCCAGCTGTACATCGCAAGACGAGTACAGGTATCACTCGGCTCTTCAGCCAAAACCAATGGTACGCCCCATGTTGGGTCGCCAGCTGTACATCGCAAGACGAGTACAGGTACCACTCGGCTTTTCAGCCCAAAACCAATGGTACGCCCCATGTTGGTTCGCTAGCTGTACAACGCAAGACTTGTACAGGTACCACTTCATCAAAATCAAGGTGATGCGCCTTACAATGGACCGACCGTCAGAACTCCGGTAATCTCGGGCTGGGTATCACTAATAACTCTCTATGAGTCCTTCACAGTCTCCTCGCAGATAACAGGCAGAAGCCAGTCGGGAAGGAGCATCAACAATCTACAAAGCACTGGGCATGAAGCATGACTCATCCAAGCTGCGACGAAGAAGAGCAGCAACTCGACTATGAAGCACTCGGGGGCTACTGAGGATAACATAGACCCCGGGTACCCACACAGCGGGCCTAAAAGACCACCCGACAGGGGATGGACCAAGTCGGGTGGATGAGGACGGGTACCACTCGGACTCTGGAAGGCTTGCCCGGCAAGGAAAGAAGTCTATTCCTATTTAATAGGGAAGATATACTTATAATCCCGGATAACTATGTATCTCGCTAGAGGATAGAGATAGGACTCCTGCCTCGTAACCGACCAGGACTCTATCTTGTAACCCTGCCCCCCACTATATAAGGCGGGCAGGGAGCCCTTGGTTCGGCATCTGGAAGAACATGTCCACACCCATCCATGGAGAGACATCTCTCGATCATCTTGTACATATACACCATATAATCCCAGAGCACAGGAAGTAGGGTATTACCTCCGCCATGAGGGCATGAACATATATAAATCCCTGTCTTGTGCTACCATCGAGTTTGGATCTTGTGCATCGCCCCATATATAATCATTGCCGACGGTAACCCCCTGTTAGCTACCAGTCGACACTTGTATTAACTATTGTGGTTATAGTATTCCTTGCTACATATTGATACCTGTCCAAACTCCACATACTACTAATCATAGGAAAAGTACCTTGCAATCGCTTTGTCACCCCGGAGTGTAGATTACCGTCATCCACTGATTGACCTTGACAAGCTGCAGGATAAGAACTTGTAAGAGCTTGGTGAGAGCTTCGAGTGTGAAAGACTTGTCAATTCCAGCTCCTATTTAGTAGATAGGGTTACACATCCCTTTGTGTATTTTCTTGTCTACTACTAACAATGACAGGTCCACTTGGAGAAATGAAATTCACGTGGGATGAAGAAGCCTAGGATAAACTAAAGATACTTGTCGAGAATTGCAATCTTTCAACGACCAAGAATACGAAAACACCATTAAACAAAAAACTGAAGCCTGCATCACCAAAGAAGAAGGATAGTAAGTGTACTTCAATTGGTAAAGATAAGAATGTTCTTTCTATTCCTATGACTAACCTTGTAGACAAGAATGACCATGATGGTGTGCATCTGAGTGCTGCAATGACGAACAACTACAAGAGCCTTTCATCCCAACTTATACTTAGTGCACCGTCGGAACACGCTAGTCAAACTCAGTGCCACAACCTATTCCACACTAGGTTTGTTGTGCGAGAATGAAGGGTAGAAGTCATCATTGATGGAGGAAATTGCAGCAATCTAGCAAGTCAAAACATGGCCGAGAAGCTTGGCTTGCCCACGACTCCACTTGAACAACCTTATGAGATCGAATGGTTCAATTCAAATGGTAAGGTTCAGGTAACACACATTGCAAGAGTGAATTTCTCTATTGTTTCATATTATGATTACGTTGATTGCGATGTCATACCCATGGAAGCATGCTCACTTTTATTAGGAAGACCTTGGTTGTATGACGTAGAAGCTATTCACAATGGTAGAACCAATCAATATTCATTTATGCATTATTGTGGGAAAAATGATTTTTAGAACCAATGACTCCTGCTGAAATAAATAAGATTAAGGCTTATAGAGTTAAAAATCATGTCCAAGAGGGTGATAAGATTGTTTGCGATGCACAAAACACTGAAACAAAGATAAAGGAGGTAGTTCAATTAGATAAAACTGTGACCTCCCCTAATATTGCATTGGACACACATGATTCTTTGCCCCTGTTGTCACCAACATTTTGCAGTAGCATAAGAAGTCGAGGATGACTCCAAATAAAGAAGGGGAGGATGATGAGGACATCGCCAGCGTGGATACGATCAGTGTGACCGCTGCCCCTCCATGCTCTCCGATCGCTACAACGACGACCGACGCTGCTCCATCTTCGTCGCCGAGGGGCCTTAATCCAGAAGCCCAGCCTTTCAAGCCTAATCCGAAGAAGCGGAGCAACAAGTCCAAGACTCGCGTTGCCTCGACGACTCAAGGAAGGCCCACATGGAAGCCCAAGACGTCAAAAAGCCCGGTTCGGCCATCCAGCAGCGCGTCAACTTCTAACGGGCATAACTTGGGCTCCCGAACTCCGATTTCGGCGTGCGACCACTCGTTGAAAAGCTTAGAAGATAAGCTTTCCAATGAATTCAGCCCCACATCTAAATTCATTCAGGAGCGTCAGAGAAATGCGGAACAAGATTTCGGGCCAGAAACTCAGGGTGCTGCGTCACCATATTTTTGGGCCTATGGCCCATGTATCACTAGGGTTTGGTGGTGGCTCTCCCCTTGGGCGCCCCACTACCCCTAGCCGCCGCTATATATCTGGCCGTCGGTCCTCTTCTATCCTTAGGTCTTGTTGTGTTTTGGCTGACCCCGTGTGTGTCCCTCCTCGTGTTCGCGTGTGTCGACTAGACCACCCGTGATAAGAAACAGAACATCACCCTTGTTTCGTGATTTATCAGTTATCAACTTGTTCTTGCTTGTTCTCGATTGCTAGCAGGTTCAAGGATCGATCGTGCCTGACTCGGTTGATCGCCTCGTGTGGTGACTTTGCAATTGTTCAGTTGCTGATCTCGTGGATTGGTAGCGTCGTCACTACACCAAATCGACGTATCGTTGTCATCAGAAGATCGGACCGACCTAGCGCGCATCAGTTTGAGGGTAAGGTTATGTGGGAGGTCGATCGGGTTTGGTCGGTTGGTTGGGATAGTCAAAGTGTGGTACGGTCGATGACCGTGGAAGTAAAGAGTGATTGGTGGGTTGCCCCTAGATGACATCCTGATGGATGGCTGAGGCACAGGGTGCCTGGTGCTGGGTTTAACCCGGGCTTACCAAGGAGGAGCACGGAGTAACACGTGTAGCGAGAAGATCGCTGCCATCTGAGGGATGGTTACAACACAACGCGTGGCCATTGCGCGGAGTACTGGTCTTGGATCACCAGCTGTGAGCGCACTGTGGAGGCCCTCTGGGACCATTCTCGACAAGGACCGGCATGGGTCATCACCGAGGGTGATAAAGGCCACACTTACCCGGGTGACGGTTGGCTAGTGAGGGCTGGCAACCCCCTAGGATGAGGCGGGCATGCCATGACAAGTGTGGTCCACAGCAGGATTGCCAAATCCTAGAAGGATGGCGGATCTAGGAAATGTTGGGGGCAACCGGAAGAAAGTCGGGATGATCAGTCAAGCTGGTTTGGGCATTTGGTCGAGAGTTGGTCTATTGTGGGTTGGCTGGAAAGGTTATTTGATCAGTTGGGTTGAGGTGCATTAGTAGGATGGTAAACCCCTTATTTATATAAAAAAGATAAATTCTAGTTGATGCTAGTTAGGATGATTGCAAAACCTATTAAAACCTAGCTTTGTGCAAATAAAATAAACCTTTCCTCCAAATAAATCCTCCTAAACACTATGTGCATTAAGGAAAGTGTTAACTAGCCAACGTTTGGATGACGCTGACCTCGCCTACTTAGTTTCTTTAGACGAGGAACTTGAGGAGGATCCGTACGAGTGCCATGAAGACGATGGACAGGACTTCGGTGGACATGATGAATCTTAGGGATTGCTCCGGTCGTGGCATGACACTTAGACGATAAGAATTCTTTTGTGTACATATTTTGGTGATGGCTGCAAACTCTGACATTGTTCTGTATATTGAGGCGTGTATTGTCCGCCTTACTAAACCCGCCTAAGGGCGTAACATGTTATGTAATATTCAGTATTCTATTTAATCGATGTATGCTTGTATCGGCTATGTGATCTTCCACACTAGTGTACCGATCTAGGGGCTAGTGCATGGGATTCCGACTCTCAAGGTAAGTTAAAACCGAGGGTTGACATAAATAGCCCCCTAAATTAGGGCATCAAATTCATGTCCATATCACTACAGGAATCGCACAAAATCTCGATGGCCAAAATTATTCTCGACGGCCACAATAATGCCGTCGACGTAGGTGATGTAATCTCAACGGCCACGTTCATGCCATCCTTATCTGACGTTATTCTCAACGGCCAACACAAAGCCATCGAGATAAGGTTGTCCAGGCCTGCGGGTGCGCTTTTTTTTGGTTTTCGCGATGGCGGGAAGTCCCTATCTCGACGGCTAGGATTAGGCCCTCGAGAATTGTGTATGGGCCGGCCCATGAGCATGTCTTAATCTCAACAGCCACATATTGGCCGTCGATAATGTTTCATAATTTGCAGAGATGCTTATTTACCAATTTAATTAAAAATGTACGTAACTTAAAAAAAAATATGAAACAGTTTCAATTTCTTGGAAAAATATATGATGGTACAAGATGTTATCATGTTGCATACAAATTTTTAAAATATTTTTATTTATAATTAATGTTACGTATAATATATGTACATATTTAAAACTAATAAATTGTATATAAATTTTTTAAAGTGGAATATTTTGTTACATTCCAATGCAATGATCTATCTACAATGGTGTTCCGATTAAATGGTGAAAACATGAAAATTATAATATCCCTGTCACCCGTATTTCATAAAATTATATAGAACGCTAACTAATACTCTGCCCGATATAACCCCTTACATATGTAACACCGTTTGCGTACATAATTTGAGCATACGAATTTTCACGATGGTAAATTTTCATGTCGTAAACAATATTAGCCATTACGAAGCACCAAAGATTTTTTCAAAATATTTTAAAAATTAAATAAGCTGTGTTCACCACCAAAGGGGGGTTGCTGTACTAGCCGTTGAGATAGATCTTAGTCTCGACGGCATCTGTGAAGGCCTTCGATAAAGTATATAATTGATGACGGTAGTGAATACAAACCGTCACAATATGTATTTCTCGACGGCTAAGGATAATGAGCCGTCGAGACAAAAAAGACCACAAGACCACGTCATCTTGATGGGTTCTCTCGAATGCTTGTAGCCGTCGAGAATATGCGGGTGTAAGCCCTACCGTCCCCTTGTCAGTCTGTCTCGATGGTTCCAAGCCATCGAGAAAGGTTGCCCGACGGTGAAGCGGTGCAGGCACGTTTTCCCGACGGTTCAAAGTCATTGAGACTGAGCTGTCCCACGGTCACGCGGGGCAGGCTAGTTATCTCGACGGCTAACAGCCCTCGAGATAGTGCTCGGCCTTTCACGTTGTGACACGTGGCGTGCTTTTGTCTGGGTGGTGACTGGTGAAAGGCTCTCTCGACGGCCTCCAGCCGTCGAGACAGAGCTCTCCCAACGGTCGTGCGGGGCAGGCAAGTTGTCTCGACGACTGGAGGCTGTCGAGATAGATCACGGCCTTTCACGTTGTAACATGTGGCGTGCTTTGTTTGGGCGGTGACTGGTGACAGGCTATCTCGATGGCTTACGGCCGTCGAGATTTGAGAATATAATGGAACCGCACTGAGACTTAGGCAATTTTTGCCTCAGACCTAGTCGTGCGTCTCGCGTCGCCGCCACGCCGCCGCAAATCCGCGCCGCCGTCGTCCCCGCCGTCCACGCTGCCAGCCGCTGCCATGCTGGGCGCGCTCAAGACCGAGATTTCCTGCTGCCCGCCACGCCGTCCCGTCTAGCCCTAGCCGCGCCCCGCCGCCTCGTCATCGGAGGTATGTGTTGATTCTTCGCGCATTTTTTAAAATCACTGTTGTGTAGTCTCGATGGCTTTAAACCCGTGAAAATTTAATTAGTCTTGCAATTAGTAATAACTCAAAAAATTAAAAAATTTAGAAAATAACAAAAATATATAATGCAATTGTTATGCTTTACCATTTAATTCAATTTATATATAAATTTTAATATAACATTTAATTAGTTTTGCAAATAGTGATTATTAAAAAATTTACAATATTTAGAAAATAGTGAAAATAGATAATGCAATTGTTATGCTTTGCCATATAATTTTAGATGCAATTTATATATATAATTTAATATAATATTTATTGTAATTGATTTATATTAAATCGAACCAATCAGTAACCTAGCCGTACGTCACCCGTTCGGGTAAAACATAATGTGTAAAGAATTCGGATGGTGATTCGTTCATTTCTATTACGCTTTGTGGAAAATGACCCCGAATTGTCTAGTGGACATCCAATGTGTGGCGTCCCAGTGGACAGCTCGCGAATAGCTGCTTAGGCGTGTCTCGTTGTGGTGTCGGTGGGTTCGAGACAAAATTTCGATGGCATGACTCTATAGTTCTCCTGTGCATAACATTAGTGCTATTAAGCTGGATTTCAGCTTTTTAGCCATCGTTGCACTAGGAAAACTATAGGGCTATGCTGCCGAAATTCTGTCTCGTCCCTGCCGATGCCACAGTGGGACACGTCTAAGCGGCTATTCGTTGGTGGGTTTACAAGCCTTCCTAAGCCTGTTGTGAAACCCTAACGTGTAGCTTCCCGTGTCAAAAGCGATGGATGAAGAGAGGAGGTGGATGTACAATGGATGGAGATCGAACGGACAACATTCAGATGAATGGTATGAGAAGGCCAATGCATTTGTCGATAATGCTTTCAAGGCGACCCCAAACCCTAACACGGCGTACGTTCATTGCCCTTGTACGAAGTGTGAAAACCGTAGAAAGAGAACACGTTATGACATGGGAATGCATCTATGCAAAAATGGGTTTAAGACCGATTATCATCGTTGGGTTTATAACGGTGAGAGTGGTTCTTCTCGTGCCGTCCCTACACCCCCCGACGAAGGATTTAATGAAATTGACAGAATGCAAGATATGATGGATGACTTTAGGCATGATTTTGATGATGAGCAGGCAACTACCTCTATGGTCGAATTCTTAACCCTTTTAGAGTCTTCCAAACAGCCTTTACACAATCAAACCACCGTGACCCTGCTCTCTATGGTAACACGGATGATGGCTCTGAAATGCAAGTATAACTTCTCTATCAATTGTTTTGATGAGTTGTTAGGATGTTTAAACGATGCCCTTCCGGAAGGACACAAGATGCCCACAAGTTGTTACGAGTGTAGGAAACTGCTTACTAGTCTGGGAATGCCTTACGAGAAAATAGATTACTGTTCGAACCATTGCAAATTGTATTACAAAAATGCGGCTGCCAAAAATGTGTGTAAACATTGCGGGGAGTCCAGATATATCGAGATCATCGACGGTTATGGAGAAAAGAAACAAACGAAGGTGGCGGGAAGAGTATTGCGGTACTTTCCGTTAAAGAAACGACTCCAACGGTGTTTCATTACGGAGGAGACCGCGCAGCAGATGAGGTGGCATAAGGAGGGTAAACGTGCAAGACCCGGTATGATGGTTCATTCGGCTGATGGAGAAGCGTGGCAACACTTTGATAGCGTGTATCCGGAGTTCGCAGCGGATCCAAGGAACGTGCGGCTAGCACTTGCCACTGATGGGTTTAACGCCTTTCAATATGATGGCTGCATCATACTCATGTTGACCAGTTTTTAACATCCCTCTGAACCTCCTGCCTTCAATTATGATGAAAGAAGAGTTCATGTTTCTTTCTTTAATCGTGCCTAGGCCAAAGAATCCTGAAAAAATATAGATTTGTTTATGAGTCCATTGATTGACGAGGTGCCCCGACATACGATAGAAAAACAAATAGAACTTTCTGTATGAGGGCTGCCTACATGTACTCAATACATGATTTTCCCGCATACGGTATGTTCTCCGGATGGAGCACACCTGGGTGGCTTAGTTGTCATATGTGTTTGGATGATACAGAGGCATTCCAGTTACGATTTGGTGGCAAACCGAGTTGGTTCGACTGTCATCGAGCATTTTTGAAACCGGGACATTCATTTCGGAAGTAGAAAAATGCATTCCGTAAGAACACAACAGTAAAAAGGAAAAAACATGGTCGTGTGGGTATTGCGTTCATAAAGGAATGGCATACCAAATTGGTTCATAGTCAGAATGGAGCTTATGAAGATTACGGTATCTCACATAATTGGACATACAAGTGTTGCATATACTATCTTTCATATGCAAATGATCTTGTTTTGCCGCACAACATTGATGTGATGCATCAAGAGAAAAATGTAGCAGAGGCCATCTATGGTACAAACTTTGATAGCTGAAAAAAGTAAAGATAATGCGAAAGCACGACGAGATTATCATGAGATATGTGATCGACTGTCAATGAATATGGCTGAGGGGGAAAGAAGAAGCCAAAAGCCGTGTATCGCTTAACAATCTCACAAAAGAAGGAGGTATTACATTGGTTTCAGAATAGTCTAAAGTTTCCCGATGCGTATGCGTCAAACTTTGGGCGAGGCGTGAACATCACTCAAGGGAAGATAAATAGAATGAAAACCCACGACTTTCACATATTCATGCGAGATCTTGTACCCGTCCTATTACGAGGTTACGTTCCTAAAGATGTCTGGAGAGCGCTCAGTGAACTGAGTTTCTTTTATAGAAAGTTATGTGCTAAGAAGATCAATAAGGATGATATAATGAAGCTTGAGAATGATATCGCCGTGCTCGTATGCAAGTTAGAAAAGATTTATGTTCCCGAGTTTTTCAATCCAATGCAACATCTGCTCGTGCATCTACCTTATGAAGCTCAACTTGGGGACCAGCACAATATAGGTGGATCTATCCTATAGAGCGGCGACTAAAAAATGTTAGAGCAAGTGTGAAAAAACAAAGCACGCGTTGAAGGCTTAATAGCTGAGGCATACCATGTCCAGGAGATTACTAATTTCACCAACAAATACTTGACAATAGAGAAAAATATGAATATTAAGATACCTAGGTACCGCCCAGTCGAGCGAAGAGTTTAGTGCCGCCTGGTGGACAACCGACATTGGATCCCCATGCATATCTCCGGCTGGTAAGTGTCGACAAGATTGTTCAATACAACTATCTTATATTCATTTATCTGTTTGATTTTGATTTTCACAACAGCATGTAGGAGCATTATAAGGATGCTTATAGAGAGGAGCACGGGGAGGAGAGCAATCCAGAGGAGGCTCCCCTCGATCCTCATGTGATTCATAAGCACATGGGGGGCAAGGCTCACGGGTATATATATATTTGTGAAATTATGGGAAATTTGAATGTGCGTTGGGTGTGCAGGTTGCAGCTGCTGTTGGGTGCAGTAGCAGCTGCAAAATTATTGTGATTTTTCTAATTTAAATTTTTTTTGCTGTTTTACATTCATTCTCGACGGCAAGAACCTGGCTATCGAGAAATATATCCATGGCCCACCTGCTAGCACAGGCATTGCCGGACCAGCTGCGGCCGATCAATTAGTCTCGACGGCCGCGAAGCCATCGTGAAAAATATTGGGCTGGGCCGCCGGCGGCTTGCAAATGAACAATCTTGACGGCTGGAAGCCGTCGAGAATAGCTCCTCCAGCACGTCGTGCCTGCCCGGCGTGTATTTCTCGACGGCTGGACGAAAGCCATCGAGACAGATTGTATCGACGGCCAAGCCGTCGAGAAACACTGTCTCTCTCGATTATCTTTCTCGACGGTTACCGTATCTGTCTCGACGGCTTTGGCCGTCGGGAATTTGCGCGATCTATGTGGTGTATTTCAAGGTTGCTTAAATAGCCCTTTAAATAACCGATCAACTCATTGGGTCTCGCTTGACCAACCGTGGTTCTGAATAGTAAGCTAGTATATGATTCAGGAAGGGATTAAAGTGGTGTATTCAAATTGACCGGCATTATAACGGTTATACCCGTTAATCACCCACGCTCTTGTCTAGCTAGTGATCAAACGGTGGATGAGGATGGTTCCCAGGAGTCCGTGCTCCGTACCTAGTTTGGAAACAATTAATTGTTTATTTATTGCATTCACATCTTTGAATGGTAAATGATAATGTTGTTTCGCATGTATTTACTTCGTATGCACGAATCTTGATGAAATCCAATGGCACCAATGAATGGAGCACTGACTCCATGGAGTTAAGATACGTCACACATATTGTCTTATCGTATAATTATGTAGACTGTTTAAATTATGGACTGTTAACTATTACCTTGTAAATTTTATGGACTGCCTTATTGTGAAATTATTTGGATTGTTCAAATCATGTATCTTTGTAATTGAAAATGTTGACATATGTGTGTGTAATGTTGTCATATGTGGTTGAATAACCCATTTTTTATATGTATATGCTAGTCCTTCAAAGCATGGCCATAAGATTAGTTCTAACAGGTTGAAAAAAAAAGTTTTTTTACAATTTCTATGCATATTGATGATTTTTTTATTTAATATATTCAACTATTCTTTTCTTTCTCGTATATTATGAATTGCCTGATATTGATATTCGCATACAAAGGTTTAATAACAAAGATATCTGTAGAACAAAATATTATTAAGCACTAGTGGTAAGTTTACCATCTTATTGGCAAGGTTATCCTATCTATAATTGGCCATGAACCAAACATGCACCAAACATGCACCAAGGGACTTGCCAACAGTTGGTATTCTCACATGGCTATAAACCAAACAAGTGCCATCTAAAAGTTGTCATTTGTTGGCAGCACGTTGGCTACAAACCAAACACAACAAAATTTGGTCATGCCATGGATTGGCATGACCATTGAGTTGGAATGGCCACCCATGGCCATGAACCCAAATACACGGCATTCCAAGGGGCGATGGGCTCCTTCTTTCCCTTCTCCGGTGGTGGTGCAGAGGAGGAGGTCGGCTAAGGGTGGCAGACGGTGTATGGAGGAGGAGCGACAGGTTGTAGATGACAAGCTGGTGGGATGGGGTTTGTGTCGGTGTGATGGAGAAAGCAGAGGGGAGTGAGACAATGGAGAGGGAGAGGGAGAGAAGAGATAGAGGATGACAGTTGGGTCCCATGTTTTTTCTTTTTCTTTTTATTGTTTTTTAATGGATCGCCACCTCACCCACCACGTATGCAAAACCACCTTCAAACCGTCATCAGGGGATTATTTGCAACGTTTTCATGGTTCTAGAAGGAAGAATGCCTAGTTTCATACTTCAGGGAGCTATCTAGACGAATTGCGATAGCTCAAGATGTAAAATATAAGATAAACAACGCGAGCTTCAAAGGATAGCCTAGAAAATCAATGTAACACCTGGCCTGCCTGAGGCCCAAGATGCTACCAACCTCCTTTAATCAAAATTTTGGTAGAAAATTCCCCCATAAAATCGGACAACAAAATAGGGTAATTCACAGTAGAAGCATAACATGTAACCACATACATCTAACAGATATCAAACAAATGCGACCACTTGACATACACGAGAAACACATCCAACAGATAACTAACCAGTTTTATAGGACATTAGCGACCCAGTTCAAGCAAATGTTAATTAGCAAGGTTATTACACACTAGTAAAATAGCATACAAGCTCAAGTCACTTAATCGCGTTATTCAAATAATAAGTTGCTATCTTGACTAATGAGCAAAAGTGTGGACTATGCCCTTTTCCCACAAAAGTTGCTTCAATCTTCACCTAAAAACATAAAAGAGCTAGTGTGAGTCAAAGACTCACCATAGTACATAAATAGTGAGGTTTAGACACAAACCATAGGGACCATCAACATAATCATCAACCACCATTCAAATCTTTCCACACATGTCCAATGCAATGCAATATGGACTTTCACATAGCTTGCATCGGTATCTAAGCATACACCCATCAATGTAAACTCCATCCCATGTAGGTGCACACTGAAGTGAGTCTTCCCCACTATCCTGGGGTGGGGGTTCTACCTCTGTAGGTCTTAACAAAAGCACGCCAGATTAGTCATATAGTTTTTCCATTGATTGGACCTGTGGCTCGTCGGATGTGACATCCTAATAAATATTAGAATGTCCCAAGTTTCTTAAAAAGAAAAAGGCAAGAATTTAAATTAAGTTATTATGATTCTTATATGAAAAGCCATAAATTTTCAAACAATTATTAACATATAAGAATTTATCTTACTACTTATTTTCATTATAATTTACAATTTACAAAATTACAATTTTATATACAAAAGCTCACTCCTCACTTATATTCGTTCCTCGGTCGAAACCCCGACTTTGTCTCTCAATTGAAACCTAGCTCGACCGAAACCCTGATCTTCTAATCGAGCCAACCTTTATCTCTCTCTCGGTCAAAACCCTAACATTCTGTCTCGATTGAAAACCACGGCTCGACCATTGACTGATCGACATTCCTTGTGACCTTGGCCGACCAGACCTAAATCCTCTCGGTAGAGTCCAAAACCACAAAACCCTGGTCGAGTTTCCTTTGAAAACATTCTCTCTCGATCGAAACCCTATCTCGACTTCCCCGACCGAAACACCTAAAACCCCTAATTGAACAAGTCGTCCATCCCCTTCCTTGACCGAAACCCTAATATTCCTCGGCCACGTCCGAACTTGTGTTCCGATTAAAACCCTAACATCCTCCAAGTCAGATTCATCTCCCCTCCTCTCCTCGACTTAAACCCGAATCGATCAACCTGTCCCCGTAGCTTGGCCGAGCCTGGCCCTTTCTCGGCCGACCATCGTCCAACGACCCGAAACCCTAATCTCGGCTGACCTCCATCGAAACCTTAGCCGGTCGAACTTCTGGCTCTCCCGACCGAAACAAGTCCACGGTCAGATCTCTTGCATCTAGGTCGGTTACAAGCATGCCACTTCGCACCTTTCTCCCTACCTTGTCATTTACCACCGTCAACCGACCGACCCTCCCTTGCAACCCTAGCCGTCTGAACTCATGACCGATCCAATCCTCTTTCCCTTCTCTTCCCGACTTGATGTCCAAGAACCAAACCAGGCTTAACTTCAGTATCGAAATCGTTGACGACTCCTTAAGTCGTCCCCGACCCTAATCCGATCTAAACCTAACCCTATTCCAGACACCAACGGAGGCCGATTATGGGCCCAAACCTTGGGCCGTATTTCCTTGGTATCTCTGCCAAATTTTCCCCAACCATCTGCACCATATAAACCCAGCAAAACCCTAGCAATTTCTCCCAATTTCCCCAAACCCATCCACAGCCGCCGCCCTTGGCCTGCTCCCTCACCAAGCCGTCATCACCGCCATGCCCCGTGGAGGTGCAGCCGCCGCCATGCCCCCATGGAGTGCCGCCGCCCCATCCCTTGAGCCGCGCCACCGCCCCTGCCATGACGCCGCCGCCCAGGCTGGGCTGCCGCATCTAGCCCATGCCCAGGGCGCTGCCGGGATGCCGCCGCCCCCATGAAGCCGCGCCGCCCCCGCCCCCGCGCCCTACCATTGCCGCCACCGCCGGGGCATCATCGCGCTGCCGCACCGTGGAGCTGCGCCGCCCCTGCCCCATGTCGCCGCCATGCCCTGCCGCCGGCGTGCCGACGCGCTGCTACCCCACACCTGCATCGTGCAGCCGTGCCTCCGCCCTAGCCGCGCCGTCCCACACCCTGCCCAACAGCGCCGCTGCCTTGTGCCACCACCGCCCCTGCCCCGAGCAGCCACCGCACGGCCACCGCGCCTCCGCCACCTCGCCGGAGCTGAGCCACCACCGCGCTGCCCTGCCGAGCCGCCGCCAGCTGCCCAAGCGACCAAGTGTGGAACATTCCAGGGTCTCGTTACTGGTAGTAGTTTTGTAGTTCCTGTTTTTCGTTTGTTTTCCTGCTGTTTAGTTCGTGGCTTAGTGAGCACGTTCCTGGGTTAGCGGAGGACGTGCGCGTCTGTTGCTGGTTTTGCTGCATGCCCGTTCATGCAGGGAAGCTGGAGTTCATGCGCGGCAAGATCGTGGTCGTGGGATGGCACGGCTGATCGTGCGGTTCATGCCACGCAATTCGGGCAGAATAGCTGCCGTGGTTTAACACTTTTGTATCCTTTAAATAGTTGCTGGATATGTGAAAAACGCTGCCGCTTCGCAGCACCAAAACACTGAGTGTTCTTCTGTGTTCTTGAGTGCGTTTTCTTGAGTTCACCGGCTGCTGGTTTCGCTGGCGAACTCCAACATTTGGTATCAGAGCGTTTACCTTCCATGGACGTGGTGATGTCACTGTATTCAGTGCACTCTGCTCCAGTGCGTGGCAATCTGGATCGGGCGCCGTCTCCTCCTCCACGTAGCGCTCCCGTGCGTGGCAACCTAGATCGGTCGCCAACTCCTCCTCCACGTCGCTGAGTCTTGGTGTCGCCTCCGCGACATGGTCGCCGCGGCGGTGTCGTCGTCGAGCGCGTCGTCAAGGAGGGAGGTGGCGGTACTGTCCAGTACCCAACTCTCACGCGCACCAACTACCAGGAATGGGCCTTGTTGATGCGCGTGAACCTGGAGGCGGCGGGGTTGTGGCACGCCGTCGAGCCCACGGAGGAGGACATCATCGAGTATCGCGAGGACAGGCTGGCCATGGCCGCGATCTTGCGGTCCGTGTCTCCTGATATGCTCGGCTCCTGTGCAAGCAAGCGGACGGCACGCTCGGCCTGGAACAAGGTCAAGATGGTCCGCATCGGCGTGCAGCGCGTCCGCGAAGCCAATGCCCGCCAAGCTCAAGGACTTCGGCGAGATCACCTTCAAGGAAGGGGAGACCGTCGATGACTTCTCCCTGCGCATCGTCGGCTTGGCTAACAACATTCGCACCCTCGGCGGCAAACTGACGGACCCCGAGGTTGTGAAGAAGATGCTCCAGGTTGTAACGGAGCACCTGGAGCAAATTGCTTGCTCCATCGAGACTCTCCTCGACGTCGACGAGCTGTCCATCGAGGAGGTCACTGGTCGTCTTCGAGCCATCGAGCAGAGGAAGAAGAAGCCGTCAGCTCCCTCAGCTCCCGTCTACGACAAGTAGGGCCGCCTTCTTCTCGCTGATTATGTTGATGGTCCCTATGGTTTATGTCTAAACCTCACTATTTATGTACTTTGGTGAGTCTTTGACTCACACTAGCTCTTTTATGTTTTTAGGTGAAGATTGAAGCAACTTTTGTGGGAAAAGGGCATAGTCCACCCTTTTGCTCATTAGTCAAGCCAGCATCTTATTATTTGAATAACGCGATTAAGTGACTTGAGCTTGTATGCTATTTTACTAGTGTGTAATAACCTTGCTAATTAGCACTTTTGTATCCTTTAAATAGTTGCTGGATATGTGAAAAACGCTGCCGCTTCGCCGCACCAAAACACTGAGTGTTCTTCTGTGTTCTTGAGTGCGTTTTCTTGAGTTCACCGGCTGCAGGTTTCGCCGGCGAACTCCAACACCAAGCCGCCCATCTGGCCGCCGCCGCTCTCTCTCTCTCTCTCTCTCTCTCTCTCTCTCTCTCTCTCTCTTGGCACGGGAGGGAGGATTCAGGCCTTGAGGGCAGGGGAAATCCTCTTTTTGACCATGCTGACCGGGCTGGCCTTTAACTATTCATCATGAACAGTGCATCTTCGCAATTTCGTATCTCTCAAACCGTAAGCCCAATTCGCTCCAAACCAATTTGTCGGCGTCTGGGAATCGCGCTCCTGAAGAGCAGCGGGTCCACGGACCGGCAGACGAGTTTGTAGTTGGTGTGAGGCCCAACGACCACCCTTCTCAGCAGCTCGGGGCGGCGGCCAAGCCTGCGGGGGCTAAAGCCGCGCTGACTTCCCGGACAAGGGCTTGGTGCGACTTGATGATCCGGGTACAGATCCTTCGTACAGTGAGAAAAAGAGGGAAAACAATACAAACCGTGAAAACACCAGTGATTTACCCTGGTTCGAGCCCCCCACGCCGAATGTACTCTACTCGATCTTGTTGATTATACGGTGGAAATCAGTACAGAGGTGCCGAGACCGGGCTTGGAGGCATCGATCCCGAGCTTACAGTGGTGGTGACTAAGGACTAAAGCTACTTGCTAAGGAAGCTTCGGATGCGGGCGCTGCTTGGGCTCGAGTCAGATGGAATCGGGGGGAGAGATCCTTTCGAATGTCCAGGAATCCTCCTTTTATAGGCGCGGCGGGTTGCCCGAAGCCGATGCGGCGGGCCCCGCGCCAGTCTTTGCTTTAGTGGCGAGGCTCTTGTCTCTTTCTAGGGTCCTGTCGGGTCTCGAGCCTGCAGGGAGAAGCTGGTCAGGTTAGTACTGGGCACGTGTTTGTCTCGAGGTGCTTATTCGGGGAGAGAACTTCTTTAGGGAGAAAGCACTTTCCCTTTATCCCCGATATAGCCTTGACTGGACCGAGCCAGCTCCGCGCCACCCGTTGGGGGCGTCGCGTAGCGTAACAACCGTCCGCTGCCTGCCAAAGAGGGCAAATGACAAGACGGGCTGCCCGCGTGTTCCTCCCCGGGCTGCGGGTTTCCGGGGAGACACGGTTCGTTCCGGTCAAGGCCGGAGAAAGTATGGTGGGACGCGACAGTTGTAACCACTTGCCCGCGGGTAAGCGGATCACCCGAGGGACCTTCTCTCGGGCTAAGGATAGCCCGGGAGGCACATGGTGCCGCAGGGTTTGACCTGGTCAAGCCCGGGGCAGCCGCTGGCGGGTTAAGTGCTTTCGTCAGTACGGCTGGGAACGGCCTCTTGGACCCTCTGCCTGTATGATGGGCCGGTATAGAATCGGCCCAAGGCCCGTCCCAGGATGGGCCGTTTACCAATCACCAACAGCCAGCCCCCGAGCCTCGAGCGGGTCGTGCTGTGAGCCGGTCTGAGGTTTAGACGAGACCCCCACCACGCGCCGCGCGGGAAGATTTGGCTCGGGAACCAAAGTTTGAGCATTGAACCCGATTTGATGTAAAGGTGGGGCAGTTACGCCTTCTTGGGCGCGACTCCCACGATCCCCGCTTCGACTGTTGTCTTCTTTAAAAGGCTGCGCAGCGCAGGGGGAACTCGCACTGCGACATCATCCCCTTTGCCTCTGTCTTCATCTTCTCCCCTCGCTCCTCGCCTTCCCGCTTCCTACTCCCTGCCACTATGGTTGTCATCGGAGAGAGCGTGCTGACGAAGGAAAGGACGGTGGAGCTGGAGAGGGACGGCTTTGTCAGGCCGGGCTGGTGGAGACTCCCCGGCGCGGACCCAGAGCCAAGGGCCAATCCCGACGAGCTGGTCTGCTTTGAAGGCTCGGCTATCTGCGGATTTCGCGTGCCGGAGTCGCAGTTCATCACCGACTTCTTCCCCTTCACGGAGCTGAGGCCAGAGAACCTGTCTCCACAATCCTACGTCCATCTGTCAATCTTTGCGTTCCTGTGTGAGGCGCAATGCGGAGTGCGGCCAACGGTGAGCCTTCTTCAGCACTTTTTCGAATTGAAGCCCGTCGGCCACCGAGTAGGCAACGGCGGGGTTTTCTACCTGACCGCGCGCCGAGCCCGGGGCAGCCAATCGTACCCTGAGTATGAGGTAAAGACGAAGGTTGACGGTTGGGCCTGGCGGTGGTTCCACCTGAACAGCGGGAGCTCGACCCTGGAATATTCCGCGGCCGCGCCAGATACCCTAATTTTTCAGCGCAGCGAGCCCCAGCCGGAGGATCAAGTCACGGAGGACGAGATCAAGGGGCTCGTTAGGAAGGGTCTGACGGGCTATGAGTTCGTCGTCGGCTCTATTCACCGGATCAGCCCGCTGGGGCGCCGTGAGCGATGCGTCAGCGACATGGATGGTTGGGAAGATCCAGACCAGGATTTTCATGAAGGTAGGCGCGAGCCGCTCCCCTTACGCTCGATCTTTAATCGAAGTGTGTTGTGACCGTTAATGATGCCACGCAGGTCTCCCGAACAGCGAGGTCGCGCGGATCGCAGGGATGGTGCTACCTGTCGAAAAAACTCCTCGCCCCATACGATTTGTGAAGGACAAGCTATCCGAGGTAAGTGCCCGCGAGGTGTTTGATTGAATTCTCAGCTGCGCACGCCCGCGTGAGATCTTGACGGGTCGCGCTGACCGTTTTTGCAGCGGACGTGGAGGACAGCTGGAAAGACCACTCAGGCCACGGGTTCGGATGAGGGGCTCTCGCCGGCGGCATCTGGCGGGGCGCCGGTCCGGTCGCCGACGTCAGGCAAGGGGAAAGCAGCGCCTCGAGCGACCGTGGCGGGCTCAGCACGGGCAGGCGCAGAGACACACGCAGGAAAATGCGTGGCGCCCACACAGGTGAGCTCCCATTCTCTGACACGGGTTGGGTGCTAGGCATCAGCGGCCCTTAAGCTTCGTGTTGCGTGCGTTCAGGGCGCGGCGCCTACGAAGAAAAGGAGTGATGCGCTCACGGGTTCCCGATCTTCCGGTGAGAGGGATAACTTCGATTTGGACGGAGGATGACTTTGACGATCCGGCTACGAACCACGCAAGGATAAGCGCCCGCAATCGCTAAACCACACTCCTGATTGTTATCAACCGTGCCAAAGCCCGGATGACCTGACCACGAAGGTCTATCCTTGCAAGCAACCGAAGAACTCGCAAGAACAAGGATAAAGCATACACTCGAACTGAGGTTCTGAAGCTCGGAATCGATAGGTCAACCGACACTAGGGATTTCGAGAGTGTTACTCCAATCTGGAAGACAACAACAAATGAACAAAACCTAAGGAGAAAAGGGAGAGGCTTGTCCTATATATAGAGAGGGGAGATGACTCTAGAAGGTGCTCTCACGCAGCAGGAATACATGGGGACTTAGCCCAAATTAAATGTGACGCAGCACCCAAGAAGAGCAAAAGACTGTTCTGTTCGCGAGATGTTTTTGACTGCTGCGGCCAGCTCACTTGGAATTTGAAGCTGCGGTTGGATCCGTTGGAAAGATGGCGAAGTTATCTTTCCAATGAGTGCTCACACGTTCCAATCGGAGTCCGTTTGCATTCTCTAGGCCGTTTTTAATTCAGACTGGTCATTGATGGCCGAGTGGAATCACTTTGCATTCCCACTATGCTTTATTGCTCTTGTTGGTGATTTAATGCCTCCAAGCTGGTGCATGCCCATGTTCCTAAGTATAAGAATATTATTAGGCAGCGGTCTATTCTTATAATTATAATTATTTAACCAAAGAAACGAGTTTACGATAATTAACTTGTCGCAAGACTGGCTCGTGTGTTTTGCCCTTGCATGAAGATCAAAGGTCGCGGGTCACTTGGAAGGACTTTGGTCATTGATCCCATGGGTGTATCCGATGTAGCAATGTGCTCATCATTCTCCCCTTCTTTATTTGGAGTCGTCCTCGACTCTAGTTCATCTTCTATTACAATGTATGACGTGAAATCTTGATGTGCTTACGGAGGACGAACTGGATTCCGAAGAAGGAACACTTCCACCTATGCATTACTACCATTGTCTTCTCATTCTTCCCATCTTCACGAATACCGTCCTTGTATTTTGACAATCTGCAAAGGTGCTCGACAAAAAGAACAACGTGTGCGCATGGTATATGTATGCATCAATTGTTTTATTGTTCTCGTTTTCAATATGGAAACAATTATGCATTGTCTTTGTTAGAGACCATTTGCTCTCATGATTTGTTCTTTCGGAGAAAAATTTGTCCGTAAATTTATTAAGCATTGCATCAAATTGTATGGGAAAGACCAAGATTTATTTGGGCCATGCAGATTTCTATCAAGTGATTCATATGTGACATATGAGCAAATAAACTTTTCAAAACAGTGATCATCGAACAATTTTTTATCTGCGAGCTACCATAATGTGACACAATGGATGGAGTGTTGTAAGGGCTCAATCTCAAATCAGCAAGCAAATCGGTTGTGATAAATATTTGACGAACATGAAAGGTGTTGTTCAAACCATAATTTCCACTCAAATAAAATTTGCAAATATCATCTAGTGATTTGAAATTAGAAATTCCAGCAATCTTATCAATCACACTAGACAATTCTTTAGGTTCATCAAATAGCACATAGCATAAAGATTTATCTTCAAATGCTTTCGAAAGAACTTTGTCGTGAGTAATCAATTCAACATTATGCAAATTAGTAATATTAAATTCAGAGAACGATATTTCACTTTCAGCACAAGTGTTGTTGCAAGAACTCACCTCTTCTCGATGGATGACTACCGATTCAACACCATTATTACCTTTATTTTTTTCTCAGATGTTTGAGGTATTGCATGTAGTTCTTCTTCATGCGAAATTAACCTTGAGGCAGCATGTTCTTGTCCAATCACGGATATCTTGCCATCATTTTCTTCAAGTAGTGGAGGTTGTTCAACACTTGAATTGACATCCTCGGTTACAGCGGATCGTGGGCCAGCAATGGCGCAATTGCCATCAACCACGTTCTGAACATGGGATGTGGATATTAGAGGTGTAACCACATCTAGCAGCATGGTCGAAGGAAAGTCCCATGCTCGACCATATCAACCGATCTCTTCATTCTTTTCAACCTCCTGCAAAAGGTTAGTCGAAGAAGGATACGCAAGAGCATGCAAATTGTCCATTGAATTATCTTCTTCTGCACAAATTACTTCATAAAATTTAGAAACCTCTTCCTTCCTAGCATCAAGCATTTTCATTTCTTCAAAATGTGATTTTCAGCTTTACAAGCGAGCTTAACCAAATGAGAGAGTGAGTTATAAATTTTATTAACAAGAATGTTCTGGATTTCTTGATTAAGCCCTCTCAAAACCGAAGTTCAGTAGCTTCTTCAGCATTCATCTAAACCACAACGCAACAAATGATTTTGCAATTGTCCAAAGTAATCCTTAACACTTTTGTTGCCTTGTTTCAAGCGTTGAAGTTTAGTGTACAAAAAATCAGCATGGTAATCAGGAACATACATATCTCTCATAAGTCGCTTCATGGCATTCCAGTCATGAGGTTGTCCCTCCTTTCTAGTATTCCACCATATTAACGTGAATCCATTTAGCACACTAGTGGCAGCCTTAATCTTTTGTTTTTCAGACAAGTCATATTTTCTAAATTCTTTGTCAACCGCAATTTCCCAATCAATGTATGCTTTAGGATCATATGTAATACCGAGAGGAGGCAAGATACACTTCAGATTACCTTGTTCATGAGTTGGAGATGGCGCATCGTTCTTATTGGTCCTGCTAGCCTTCCTTTCAAGATGATGAGAGCCCTCATGAAAGTTGTGATCCAATTCTCGCTTGATCGATGTATTTTGTTTGTTGTCGCCAGCCGTGATCATTCTTCCATTCTCACGATATTGCTTGGAACCATTATGTCCATAAAACCCTGCCATGGTTAGTAGCAAACAAGGATAGCACACAAAAATATGTGAAACCCTATCAACTACTAGGTGCTGGAAATATTGAGGTCACATCTCTCAAACTCTTACCAAGTTCTTACCAATTCTTACAAATGCAGCAAGTAGTTCAACCGGTGGCTGGTTCGTGATAAACCAATCTTAAGTCTGAGTAAAGCGATTGCAAGGCTATCACCTGTATGGTTAGTAGAAAGTGGAGCTTGGACAGGTTTTATATGAGTAGCAATGGAAACAATCAGCTAATTTTAAATTTGCCCAATTTGAATAAGTGTTCAAACTAGCACATAGCCTATGTTGCTGATCAAACAAAGATGTATAATAGGCTTAAGCAAGTGTGTAGAGATGACAACAAGTGCTAGACACTCAGCAAGTCACGAATTTGCACTATGGAACAGGAAAACACAAATTTGAACCAACTTCTAGTTTTCTGTTTTTTCAGTCCACAAGACAGCAGGTCGGTATTTTGGCCGTAACTCTTTGTCAGGTGCCTCTATGCTTATGAAAGTTTTTACACTTCTTCCTGACGACGTTTTCAACAACTTTTGTTTTGGACGAACTTTCTGAAAACGAACAGAGAAATTCGCACAAAATTCACAAGTGGACTGATCTACAGATTTCAGGACAGCAACAAGGTCTGAATCAAACATCCATTACTCCTTGGTTCTTTCATGTATGGGGTTGAAAATTGGCAGGATGATAGAAGAACAAGTATGGGATCTTCTCCTTTTGGTTTCACTCAAAAAGGATAAGGGAGCTGGGAGATATGGCGTTTTTAGGGGCAGCTGCAGAAATGGGAAATTTCTGGGCGAGATTGGTCTTTTTGTTTTTGGGTGTTATAGGTGGAATTTGGGGTGGGGAGATGAACAAGAAGATGAACAGCAACAAGACAACACTAAGACGAACACAAACTCAAATTAAGAAACTGAAATAACTGATTGAAAAGGCACAAAGGGGCTTGGACAGCGGGTAAACAATCTTTTTGTAGGGCAAATTTTCTGTACTATAGGAAGAACACACACAACTAAACAAGATACAAACTCACCGGTCAACCGTCGCTCTGATACCAAATGATGCGCTCACGGGTTCCCGATCTTCCGTGAGAGGATAACTTCGATTTGGACGGAGGATGACTTTGACGATCCGACTCTGAACCACGCAAGGATAAGCGCCGCAATTGCTAAACCACACTCCTGATTGTTATCAACCGTGCCAAAGCCGGATGACCTGACCACGAAGGTCTATCCTTGCAAGCAACGAAGAACTCGCAAGAACAAGGATAAAGCATACACTCGAACTGAGGTTCTGAAGCTCGGAATCGATAGGTCAACCGACACTAGGGATTTCGAGAGTGTTACTCCAATCTGGAAGACAACAACAAATGAACAAAACCTAAGGAGAAAAGGAGAGGCTTGTCCTATATATAGAGAGGGAGATGACTCTAGAAGGTGCTCTCACGCAGCAGGAATACATGGGGACTTAGCCCAAATTAAATGTGACGCAGCACCCAAGAAGAGCAAAAGACTGTTCTGTTCGCGAGATGTTTTTGACTGCTGCGGCCAGCTCACTTGGAATTTGAAGCTGCGGTTGGATCCGTTGGAAAGATGGCGAAGTTATCTTTCCAATGAGTGCTCACACGTTCAATCGGAGTCCGTTTGCATTCTCTAGGCCGTTTTTAATTCAGACTGGTCATTGATGGCCGAGTGGAATCACTTTGCATTCCCACTATGCTTTATTGCTCTTGTTGGTGATTTAATGCCTCCAAGCTGGTGCATGCCCATGTTCCTAAGTATAAGAATATTATTAGGCAGCGGTCTATTCTTATAATTATAATTATTTAACCAAAGCGAGTTTACGATAATTAACTTGTCGCGCACTGGCTCGTGTGTTTTGCCCTTGCATGAAGATCAAAGGTCGCGGGTCACTTGGAAGGACTTTGGTCATTGATCCCATGGGTGTATCCGATGTAGCAATGTGCTCATCAAGGAGAACGTACCAGCCGGTTCCAGATAGTGACGACGAGGAGGTTGTGCTGGTATCGGGTCCGCCACCAGCAACGGCGCCGCGGCGAGGGCCAACGAGGAAGATTCCCGCAGGGCGAAAGAGAGCGGCTTTGCCCACTACGAGCTGTGTCGGCGGGCTGGAGACAGAGCTCTTTCTGCGTCCTACGCCAGGGGTGTACGAGGACACCGAGCTTGAGCCGGCACGTAAGTTTCCCGTGCTGAACGCTGCTATTCTGTTTTTCGTGTCTGATCGCCGCACTCCTTGTTGCAGTGCGTAGCACTAAAGTGGTGGATTCCGTGCTGCCTCCCTCTACTGAGGCTGTGGCGGCTGAGGATGAATTGGTCGAACCCATGGGAGGGGCGTCCTTATCGCAGCAGTTGGCGGCCGCCGGGCTGGCGAAGGACGAAACGGCCGAGCCCAGAGGAGATGCGCTCCAGGTGGCGCAGCTAGAGGCCGTCGGGTTGGAGAAGTTAAAGGGCAAGGACCGGTCGGAAAAGCGCTTCCGACACCCGACCAGCGGATGCTGCTGGTCAACTGGATCTGGCCAGTTCGCGTGCTCACGCCGGACGGATGGACAAGCGTGGTGATGCCCAGCGTGGCCCCGCTAGCCTCCGCGGGCTGGATCTCAGCTACTTCAGAATGGGTGGAGGAACAGGATGCTGCAAGGTCGCATGAGGCTGGCCGAACGGGCCTGCCACGTCCAAAGTTCCACCCGATCCCTGGGCTAGACGACCCACACGAGCTTGTGGCGGCCAGGTGGACTATGGAGTAGCTAAAGGATGCGCTGATAAGGGTCCGAGCTCAGCTCGGCGAGGCTGTACTGGCCGCGGAGCGAGCCACCGCAGCGAAAACCGAGTTGGCGGCTAAACTGGAGGACGTTGAGAGGCAGGCGGCCGAAACAGGGACAGCGGCCTCTCTCTCAGTCGCACCGCCAGCGCTGCCATGCCCCGCACCGCTGGAAGAGGATAGCGCGGAATCGGTTGGTTGCCCGCCCCTGCTGCTACTGGAGGCCCCTGACCACGGGCTTGGCAGAAATATGTGCAGGGCTGTTGGAGCGAGGACGGAGAGCATGCTCACTCAAACCAAGAAGGTAGCATTCTTGACCACATGTGTTACGCTTAAGCACCGAGCTTTTCGCGCTTTTGATTTGGCTTCCCCTGTCTCAGCTTTACACGCTTATCGCCGGCTCGTCCTCGCTGATGGAAGCGATGGGTGGGCAGGCAGATGATGATGCGGCGAAGATTGAGCGTCTCTCCGCCGGGCTAGCGCAAGCCCGGGCTCAGGCAAAGCGTGCGGATGGGCTAACCGCCTTGGTCGAGGCCCGTGCCACGACGCGTGTCACCGAGCTGGAGGCCACGCTGAGGTCATCGCCGTAGAAGGAGCAAGAGGCCATGACGAAGGCTCGCTCGAGCTCTGGAGGTGGAGGAAGCTGCAAAGAGCCAAGCCCAGGCGGCTCGCGAAGAAGCAGACAGGGCCCGGGTACTTTTTGATGAGGAGTACAAACGCCGAGAGGCGGCCATCAAAGAGCTAGCGGCCACTAAGTCTGAGCATGACTCCATTGTTCGCGGGCTCGAGGAAGCTCGTAGTAAGCTCATGGCGGAAAGTACCGCGTTACGCGAAACTAGGGCGAAATCCGCGGCAGAGTCAGAAGACCTGAAGAAACAGAAGGAGGAGCTCGTCGAAGCCCGGGTCAAACTGCGCCAGGAACAAAATGATATGGCCACGCGGGCCATAGAGTTACTTCAGGCGCCATGGCCACCTCCTCGTCGGCGCGGATTTGGGCGTGCGCCGCCAGCGCAGCTGCTTGGCTTGCCACGATCGGCGCCGGCGCGTTCACCTCCCCCACCGCGGGCTGGATCGGCCCGGGCAGAGGAGACAATGGCGGCAGATCGTCGATCTCCGCCAGTAGCCAGGCGAACGGATCATCGGAATTGGCGTCAGAAGCCATGTCTTCTCCCTTATCTCCCTCTCACCGCCTGGGAACCTCAAATTGATATCGCTGATGAGGCATCAAATGGTTTATCTATGATGGCAGGAGAAATCTGATCGATGGTCTTTGTTAATGCAAAAGGGCAGCGCTCTAGTATCTTTCGATCGAATGTAAAATTCAGGACAAGGTATGCAAATTGATAATTGATGGTGGTAGTTTTACTAATGCCATTAGTTCAGATTTAGTGCATTCTTTGTCTTTGTCTCTGTGAGGCTTCGGACGCGCGTTATATCAATGGATGAATCAAAGTGGTATGTTGAAAATTACTCACAAGGCGAGAATTAAATTTTCTATTGGAAATTATCTGACACGATGGATTGTGATGTCGCGCCAATGAGTGCTTGTCATTTGTTGTTGGGTAGGCCATGGCAGTTCGATCTTGATGCTTCACATGGTGGTCGTTCAATTGTTATTCATTTATGCACAAGGGAGTTCATCATGTGCTCAAACCGATGCTTGAGAGTGCTATTAAGGCTGAGGTGTTTGCTACTGTGAAAAAGAAGAAAATACAAGCTGCTGAAATTACACCAAAGCCGAGGACGGCTTTGCTTCAAGAGGGAGAGAATGATGTGGCCGGCATTGTTTTAGTTCAACGTGGAAAAGATGATATGGCCATCAAGCTCAATTGTTGCTGTAGAAACAAATATTTTGGTTGGTGATGTGTCCAGCAATTCTCGAATTGATTCAGCTAGTAGTAATGCAGGAAGTGCCAAGGACCAATTGTTCCGAAGGTGAGGATCGTGTGTACATCGGTTCTCCAAAGGTTATTTCTGAAAGTTCAAGTAAATATCCCAAAGGTTTGGCCAATAGTTATTTGAAAGCTCATGCTAATCAAAAGGAAGAGAAAATTGTTATTGACGGTATGCAATGCAAGCCTATAATTTGCATATTGGGAACCAAAAGAAGGAAGGGCATGAATTTGTATCAAAGCCGAGGGCGGCTTTGTTTCAAGGAGGAGAGGATGATGAGCCCATGGCTCATCAAATTATTCAACTACAAAGGTCGAAAAGTCCGCAATGGCTCAACGTTTGAATATGGTAATTCTCTCAAAAGTTGTTGCTTGAAGTTTGGCTCTTTCTCAAATGTTGTGCAGCAAGAATTAAAAGAGGAGAGGATAGTCTTACTACTGGCTATGTGCACAAGCTAATGCTCAAAGGTGCCACTTATGAGCCGAGGCAGAGTCTTAGTGAAGTTCCACATCAAGCCATGCTATGAGCCATGGGGCAAAGTTGAACCATGAGCCACAAGCCAACCAAAGCCATGAGGCACAAGCCAAGTTGGGCCATGTGCTAAAGGAATCATGGAGAGGACCAGCAAGGACGTGGAGAGGGCCACAAGGACGTCCAAGTTGTGAAATTCGAGTTGGAGATTCAGCCCACAAGTCCAAGTCCGGATCCAGTTCGAGCCCAGTTCGGAATCAGGGAGCGATCTGTATTAAAGCGGGTGCCCAGGTTGCATACGGACTCCGTTTTGGGTGTTCTACCACTCGTTGGAAAGATAATTCCGAGATCTTTCCAACGCATCCAGGCCCATAATCATATTCGTTATGCGCGAGTCGCAGTCGTCGAAACAATGTCAGTCCGAGTCTGTTTGAGTCTAGGTCAAGTCGGAGTTGAGGTTTGGCTGGCCTGCGTGCCATATAGCCTAGGGCGGCGCCCATGTATGGGGAGATTTGGTTTTATTTCGTGTGTTTCTTTAGGGTTTGGCCCCAAGAACAGGAGGAGGCGTTCTCTCTCGGTTATCCCGTTCCATATTGGATCGAGATTGAGTGCGTGATCAGGATTGTTTCTGGGTGCGTTGCTTTGGATCCTGCGTGGATTCTTCTCTTCTGATCGTGGTGTCTACTTGGTGCTGCTTGGTGGAAGATTTCATCTTGGGTTTGGTTTGCATCTTGTAAGCTATTCCCAAATTTATCAACTGAATTGCTACTTTGTGTCGCTGGTCTAGCAAAAATCATATTCCGTGCTGCTGTTTTGATCTGATATCTATTGCATCTATTGTGTTGAACCGATTGATCTATCAACTATTTTCTTGCTGAAATTGTACCGTGAAAGATTGGGACTTAAATTGGGACAGCGTAGGCGTGTCCTCATCAGCGCTGGCGGCCACGTTCGCGGCGGAGGTGGACACAGTGGCGGCGCAGGTTGCCGCCGATGTTGCGTATGCCGCTGCTCTAGCGGCAGAGGAGGAGGAGGCTCTGATGCTGCCCGCAGCTGCGGAAGAGGAGGCTCCGCCGCAGGTCGCGGCGAGACAGGAGATCGGCGTGATTGCGGGGGCCATCATAGCGGCACCGCCTCCGCTGCTCATGGATTCCGCCATCTACCAGCGGCGGCGAGGTGGCGGAGGCGCGACCCGAGCGCGCTGGGACCGTCAGAGCCCGCGCAGGAAGGGGCCGAGGCGACGGCGGAGTTGTCTGATGCAGACCGGTGGGTGTGCCTGGGCGACCCCAACCGCGGCCTCCGGAGGCGCCATCCGAGTGCGCCCAGGCCGATTGTACCCGCGCCGGGCCCGCTTTCGTCGTCGTCATCGTCATCGGCGGGGTCCGCAGCTCCGCCGGCTTGTCGTCAGCGTCTCCCGTAGGAGCGGCGGAGAAGTTGTAGGGTTTGGGCGCCGCCGCAGGCGTAGTAGCGCGGCGCCCTTCTTTTGCGGTAGTCTAGGAGCCCGGCCTCCTTTTGCCTGTAGAATCCCTTTGCTCTTGTAAGATCCTCCATGTGAAATGCGAACTTCTTTTAAGCAACTTTGTCTTGGTTAATCTTGTTCTTTCTTCCTTCCTGTACGAATTTGCGAATCTGAAATGCAAAAACAGAGGAACCAGATGAACAGTAACGAAGTCCTGAGTAGAACTTAGGAAATTTAAGCAAACGGATTGCTTTTAGGAAATTTGTTTTTGGTGCGCCTAATCATCCAGCCCCCGGGCCGTGGCCAAGTCCAAGTGCGATCTTGGAGTTGGGCGCGGTCTAGAAACTAGAGTGACTTAGGAAAAATTTACGCGAACTCCTAGCCCCCGAGCTTCGTTAGGCCGCACGGCGATGCGAGCCTGTTGAAGTTAGGGACTTTTAGTGAAAATTTGGGCACAAAAGATCCCTCAGCCCCCGAGCATTGCGAGGCCCAAGTTAGCCATCCAAACAAACCAGTCGTGGGCTTACTGCACCTTTGGGCCGCGGGAATTCGACATTGCGCGGAGATTCACTAGGGTGCGAGAGATCGGCTTATCCCGTCGTGGAAATGCTCCGGAATGTTTTCCTTAGCTCTCGGGCTTTGGCCACGGGCTGTTTGAAATGGTCAGGACTTAGCCCGGCGTGACTTGTGAATGGGGGAAGGGTTTTTTTTTTAAGTTGAAACGAATTGAAACGAGGGAAACTTACGACCTGATTAAGCTAGAAGCGTCGTAGCAGGGAGATGTTCCATGAGCTAGGGAGCTCGTTCCCATCCTTGTCAGCAAGGCGTACTGAGCCCGTGCGTGCTGCGCTGACTACTTTGTACGGTCCCTCCCACTTGGGGCCGAGCTTGTTGGAGCCCGCGAGGTTCTGAATGCGTCATAGAACTAGGTCTCCCACTTGCAGGGTCCTTGTATGTACGTTTACGTCTTTGCGTGGCAGCGCAGGATCTTTGGTAGGCCGTAGCCCGGAGTAGGGATTGCTCGCGGCGCGCCTCAAGTAGGTCGAGGTCAAGCTGCCGCTCCTCGTCGTTGACCACGAAGCTGGCGAAGTCAACGCGATCGGATCCTAGTCTCATTTCTGTTGGGAGGACCGCTTCCGAGCCATAGACGAGTCAAAAAGGAGTTTCTCCTGTAACCCGGCTGGCTGTTGTCCGGACTGCCCAGAGGACTGACGGTAGCTCGTCGACTCAACCTTGCTGTTTAGCCCCGAGGGCGTCGAAGACTCGCTTCTTGATGCCTTGGACTAGCTGTCCGTTAGCTCGCTCAGCTGCTCCGTTGCTCTGTGGGTGGGCCACAGAAGCAAGGGCGAGCTTCATGCCGATTTCCTCGCAGTAATCGTTGAATTCCCAGCTCGTGAATTGGGTACCATTGTCAGCGATGATTCTGCTGGGCACGCCAAATCTTGCAACGATGCCCCGAAAAAAACGTACAGCGGCAATTGCAGTGATGTTGGAGACCGGCTCGACCTCGATCCACCTGGTGAAGGTGTCGATGGCTACAAACAAGTATGTTTTACCACCAAGACCTTTGGAGAACGGTCCCAGGAGGTCCATGCGAAACATGACAGCCACGCTAGTGGAATTGTTTCTGACTCATACGCTGGCTGATCGTCATCCGCGCGCAATCTTGGCAAGTTTCGCAGTGCTTAACCAAGGCTTCTGCGTCGCTCGTCGCAGTGGGCCAGTAGTAGCCCATGTGGAACGCTTTGCCGACGAGAGTCCTGTGTGAGGCATGTGCGCCACAGATGCCCTCGTGAATGTCGGCTAGAAGGTACCTACCTTCTTCTTGCGTAACGCACTTACAAAGCACGCCATTAGCACCCGCCGATGCAGCAAGCCCCGTGCGGTGATAGCTCGGGCTCGCCTTTTTATTTGGAGCAGCTTCAGCGGCGTCCTCGGGCAATGTCCCGGCTCCAAGAACTGGATGAATGGCGTCATCCAGAGGTGCTTTGCTCGAGAATGAGATAGTACCGGATGTCTCGGTTTGGGGATACAGACGCGTCCTTGGCCTCCTCTCGGAGGGAATGGAGGGCTTTAAAAGGTGCTGCACTAGCACCCCCGGCGGGGCCGGTTCTTTCGAGGATCCGAGTTTGGCGAGCTTGTAAACCGCCATTCTCTTCCATAGAATTTAGCTAATTTGAAACTCGTGAAACGCTTCTCCGCTTCCTCACTTCCGCCAAGATGCCGTGCCATCGAGTCGTCGATTGCTGAAACTCCTCCACGACTGGCGGACGACAAGCCGCGAATCCTTTCGCAACAAGTCGTTTAATGTCGGCGCAGCGCATGCTCTTAGGCCCGCAATTAGGGCTTCATACTCTGCGGCGTTGTTTGTAGCCGCAAAGTGTATTTGTATGACGTGCTGGAGTCGCTCTCCGTTGGGAGAGATGAGAACGAGCCCGCATCCTGATCGTCCGGACTGGTGTGAACCGTCAAAGAACAGAGTCCACCGACCTTCCTGCCCATCTTGACCTGGAGAGCTTGACTTTTGCTCATCCGGCCTGGTCAATTCTGCAACGAAATCAGGCAGGGCTTGGGCCTTGATCGCGGTCGGGATCTGGCTGGATGTCGATTCACCAGCTCGACTCCCTTCGCGACGGCGGTGGCCTCGGGTTCGGAGAATGTCCTTGATCGGGTAAGTAGTCGGGACAATGATCTGGTGGGCTTGAAAATAGTGACGCAACTTGCGCGAGGCCATCAGCAAAGCGTAGCACAGTTTCTGAAGGTCGGGATGGCGCTCTTTTGGCCCGGTGAGCGCTTCGCTCACGTAGTAGACGGGCTGTTGCTTTCCCTCTCGTTCCACTGCCAACACCGTGCTTGCGGCGTTTGGTGTTACGGAGAGGTATAGCAGGAGGGCTTCACCGAGCTTGGGAGTGGTGAGGACGGGTGGCGAGGCGAGATACTGCTTGAGCTGCAGCAACGCGGCCTCAGCCTCCTCGATCCACTCAGCGTCGTGCTTGCGAAGCTTGCAAAAAGCGTGCCGGTCTCCAAGGCCGGAGATGAAACGGCAAAGGCTGCCATTTTGCCCGTGAGGGCTCGGATGTCCTTTACGGTCGGCGACCTCATCTTTTCGACGGCCTCGATCTTTTCGGGGTTCGCACCGATGCTCGCCCCGCCGATTACGTAGCCTAGGAGCATGCCGGACTTGACGCCAAAGACGCATTTTTCGGGGTTTAACTTGACCCGGTGCTGTCTCAAGCTGTCAAAGGTTTCACGTAGGTCGGACACGTGGTCACGGGCGTCCTTGCTCTTGACTACGATATCATCGACGTAAACTTCTACGTTGCGCCCTATTTGATCAGGGAGAGTTTTTTGCATGAGACGCTGGAACGTGGCGCCAGCATTTCTGAGACTGAAGGACATGGTCGTATAGCAAAATGTGCCGAAAGGCGTTACAAAGGAGGTTTTTTCTTCGTCCTCTTTACATAATGCGATCTGATGGTAATCGGAATAAGCGTCCAGGAAACTCATCAACGCTGAGTCTGCCGTAGCGTCAACTACCTGATCTATGCGTGGAAGGGAAAAGTTATCCTTGGGGCAGGCGGAATTAAGGTCGCGATGGTCGACACACATGCGCCATTTGCCTCCCTTCTTCTGGACGACGAATGGGTTCGCAAGCCAATCGGAGTGCTGAACTTCGCGGATGAAGCCCGCTCGAAGCAGCTTGCCGAGCTGGTCTTGGATGATCTTGGCCTTCCAGTAGGGGACACGCCTCTGACACTGCCTTACCGGTTTCTTGTCAGGCCGGACAGCTAGCCTGTGCTTGATCACCTCCCTTGGGACACCGGGCATATCGGACGGTTCCTATTGAGCTCGAGTTCCTATTGAGACTTGAGGGTTGTCCCCACGTGGACCACCTTGGAGGGGTCTGACTCCGTGAGGACGACGGTTTTGGTGGGCTCCTGCGGCTGCAGTGCCACCCTTAGGCGTGCCATGCAGGCGCTCCTTCTTTGTTGGGACCACGGGTAGGAGCCGTCCTACCATGGCAGTAGCGGTCTCGTGCTGCAATCAAGGGCCGTCTTGTGGTTACCCCGGACGGTGATGACTCCCTTTGGCGCCGGCATCTTTAGGCAATGGTAGGCGTGGTGGGAGACCGCCATGAACTTGGAGAGCGCGGGGCGCCCCAGGATGGCGTTGTAGGGGAGCTCTGTTTCCACCACCTCGAAGGTGATGTACTCCGTCCGGAAGTTGGCGGAGGAGCCGAACGTGACAGGTAGCATGACCTGCCCGACGGGGCGAAGTGACGATCCCGGGACGATCCCGTGGAAAGGGACGGTGATGTCCTTGATCTTGGAGCACGGGACCTGCATGAGGCCCAGGATGCGCGCCGTAATGATGTCCAGCGAGCTCCCGCTATCCACGAGGACGCGGTCGACCCTGGTATTGCCAATGGTGGGGCAAAGCACCAGTGGGAGGCGCTGGGGTTTAGAGAGCCCGGCCGGGCAGTCCGTCACCGAAAAGGTGATGGCCTGGCTGGACCAGGGCAGGGATTCTGTTGCGGGCTCGCCGCGGGAGATGTGGAGGACTTCTCGAGATGAAGCCTTGAGCTCGCGTCGAGAGGTGTAAGCTGACATCCCGCCAAAGATGACGGCAACGTGGCCACGGGCTTCGGGGAAACCCTGGCCCTGGCCACCCTGGGGGGTAGGCGCCGCGGCCGTGCCTTCAGGCAGCTCGGGCATGGGACCTCGACCAGCGTAGAAGTCCGCTAACTGGCGGGCCTATGTGCGGCAGTTGCGCAGGTCGTGGCCGGGACGCTGGTGGAGGCGGCAGAAAAGACTAGGGTCGTGGAACGGATCCTCACCTCTGTTCTGCTGCTATGGGACGGGTGGCGGCCACGAGAGGCCCCCGCCACGCTGGTGTCTGCCCGTCTGGGGAGGTATTTGTCGCGCCGGACGCTGTTGTGGCGGGCGCTGCTTCTGCGGGCGCACCGGCGGGAGGAGCTGCGGTGGCGGGCCCTCGGGCTGGTCAGGCTCGACGGCGGCGATGAACTTGGCGGGCTGCTCTTGCCGCTTCTTCTTCTTCTTGTTCGCCTCGGAGGCGTTGACGTAGAGGGCAGCGGTGCGGAAGAGCTCACTCGCGGTGTTGACCGGGTGGAGCTCGAGATCCTCGGTGTAGCGCCGGTCTCTCACACCATCCTTGAAGGCCTCGATGATGGCTTCATCTGAGATGCAGGTGGATTGTGTTGCGGGCTCTGACGAACCGGCATACAAAATCCTGGAGACTCTCATCGTCCCTCTGCACCACGAGCTTGAGGTCCTGGGGGCGTCCAGAGCGGGCGTAGCACCCCTGGAAACTGGTGCGGAGGGCATCCTGCAGCTGGGACCAGCTACGGATAGAGCCAGGCCGTTGGTTGAACAGCCAGGTCCGGGCCATGCCCTCGAGCACTGTGGGGAAGTAGTTGACCAAGACGGCCTCGTCTCCTCCCATGGCTCGGATGGCGGTGGTGTAGATGGAGAGGAACTCTTCAGGATTCTTGCTCCCATCGAACTTCTCGATAGGCCCGGGTTTGAACCTCGGTAGCCACGGCGCATCACGGAGAGCGCGGGAGAAGGCGGGGCACCCTGGCGCGGCCTTCGGGCAGAGGCGTCGCGAAGCGAGCCCAGGCGGGAGAACACCCCGCCCGGGGCACGTGACGAGCCCCCTGCAGAAGAGGCCGTCTGAGCCTGGCGCGCGCGGCTGCGGCTGCGGCTGCGGTGGGAACGGCTCTGGGCGCCGTCGTGGCTGGAGTGGTTCTGAGTGCCGCGGCAATCGGACTCGTGCCCGCGCCAGATGTCTGGGCGACCACCGCCGTTTTCATCCTGATGCATGGCGATGCCACAGGTGATGACACCGAGGCCCTCAGCGATAGCCGGAGCCAGGTCCACCATGGTGAAACCGCGGGGGTCTCTCTCCAGGTCGCGGATGACCGTGGCGATGGCGCTGCGTTTTTTTCTTTGGCTGCTTGCAGAGCGGGTTGCGCCTGGTTTCGACAAGGGAGTCGACCGGCTGGCAGCCCGGAGGAGTGCGCTGGCGGCTATCCTCCTGCCAGATTCCTTCCTGGACGCGACGGATAGCATCCTTGAAGAATTTAGAGGCTGCAGTGCGGTGGCACAACTGCTCCTGGGCCTCCTCATTCGCGACGCCATCGTCGGCTACGGCCGCAAAACGCAGCTTGACGGGGCGCGAGGAGGGGAACGTCCCGTATCGCCCGGTGAGCGGCGGTGTCACCAAGCAACTCGAACTCCATGGGAGTCTCGCTGACATGGGTGACGAAGGGGTCTAGCTCTGGGAGCGACTCCTCGGGGCGAAACTCTACCCCTGGGGCGAGATAGGTATCAACCTCCATCTCGTCGGCCCCGGCTTCGGCGAGGTACTCCTCGCGCCAGCCGTCGTACGATGGGACCAAATCGTCCAGATCGTCGCACTCATCGAACTCGAGGTCCAGGACCTCGTCGCTGCTCGGAACCTCAGGCATGTCCGAGGCAACGGAGTGCTGAGGGCTAGCCATGGCCCCACGGTGGGCGCCAGCTGTCGGCGTCTGGGAATCGCGCTCCTGAAGAGCAGCGGGTCCATAGACCGGCAGACGAGTTTGTAGTTGGTGTGAGGCCCAATGACCACCCTTCTCAGCAGCTCAGGGCGGCGGCCAAGCCTGCGGGGGCTAAAGCCGCGCTGACTTCCCGGACAAGGGCCTGGTGCGACTTGATGATCCGGGTACAGATCCTTCGTACAGTGAGAAGAAGAGGGAAAACAATACAAACCATGAAAACACCAGTGATTTACCCTAGTTCGAGCCCCCACTGCCGGGTAACAGCTCTACTCCAGTCTTGTTGATTATACGGTGGAAATCAGTACAGAGGTGCCGAGACCGGGCTTGGAGGCACCGATCCCGAGCTTACAGTGGTGGTGACTAAGGACTAAAGCTACTTGCTAAGGAAGCTTCGGACGTGGGCGTTGCTTGGGCTCGAGTCAGATGGAATTGGGGGGAGAGATCCTTTCGAATGTCCAGGAATCCTCCTTTTGTAGGCGCGGCGGGTTGCCCGAAGCCGATACGGCGGGCCCCGCGCTAGTCTTTGCTTTAGTGGCGAGGCTCTTGTCTCTTTCTAGGGTCCTGTCGGGTCTCGAGCCTGCAGGGAGAAGCTGGTCAGGTTAGTACTGGGCACGTGTTTGTCTCGAGGTGCTTATTCGGGGAGAGAACTTTTTTAGGGAGAAAGCACTTTCCCTTTATCCCCGATATAGCCTTGACTGGACCGAGCCATCTCCGCGTCACCCGTTGGGGGCATCGCGTAGCGTGACAACCGTCCGCTGCCTGCCAAAGAGGGCAAACGGCAAGACGGGCTGCTCGCGTGTTCCTCCCCGGGCTGCGGGTTTCCGGGGAGACACGGTTCGTTCCGGTCAAGGTCGGAGAAAGTATGGTGGGACACGACAGTTGTAACCACTTGCCCTTGGGTAAGCGGATCACCCGAGGGACCTTCTCTCGGGCTAAGGATAGCCCGGGAGGCACATGGTGCCGCAGGGTTTGACCTGGTCAATCCGGGGCGACCAGCGGCGGGTAAGTGCTTCCGTCGAAGGTTGGCCGGAACCTCTTGGACCGTCTGCCTGTATGATGGGCCGGTATAGAATCGGCCCAAGGCCCGTCCCAGGATGGGCCGTTTACCAATCACCAACACAATTTTGTTGATCCTCGTTTGATCCCTATTATCTCCTGTATTAATTTGGTATTTTTCGGAATTGTCCTTGCGGCAAACTCTGCGCGTGCGTCTCGTTTTGCGTGACGTCGTTGCTGATTTCACCAAGCGAGCGTTTAGCGATGCCAGCGAAGAGAAAAATATTTCGGAGTGAGTTTGCTAAAATCCGATGCATGATTGAAAGACTGAGGCATCATCGGCCATAACTGTTCAATTTTTTATTAAAATAAATTGTCTATTGTTTATTTGTTTGCATTCCGTTTTAGGGTAGATTGTCCGTGTCCGCGTTGTTCGGGAGAATTCTAGGAGCCGTCTAGAGGAGGAATCCAAGACCCGGAGTACTACCAAGGCAAGATAGCTTGCATCTTGCTCCCTAGTTTGCAAAACTCAACCGTTTATTGTTTTTATTTATTTTTCTCATGCATAAAATGATGAAAAGGGTAGAAACTTATTATATTCACACTGCGTCATTGACCCTGTGAATTTAGCCATTTATTGCTGTCTTATTTGTTATTCCTAGCCTATCCTTGTGCATAGATGCTAGTGCTCGTGGGTTATTAGCTGTTAGGTTATTCATCATTATTAATCTTGTCACTTGGTATATTTGGAGGTGCAGAGTTACTTAATATCCTAATCAACTAAAAGCTATGTGGCGTGTGTTGGCTAAGGTGGCAAGTCGGGTGGTTTTGTGGAATGAGGATTGGGTGGAGGTAGTCACCTTGGTCTAAGAGCTCTTGACGTGTGCTTATCCGACCAAACCATACAAGCGCAACCATATGTGCTAGCTTAAGCATGTGTGCACCATGTGCTAGTCCTGGCTTAGTCGTTAGGGAAAACTGTTAACACACTTTACTTTGAAAAGATCGGGCTGCGGTTCGTTGGCTCAAGAGGGGGATCCGTAGTTTCGAAACCTTTGAGGTGGTATCGGTGTTAACAGAAGGAACTAATGAATCGCTTTGTATTGTTACTTGGTCTAGGCTCCTAAGGAAGTGCTAAGACGCAAAAGAACCACTCGGCTTATGTGTAAAGTGTGCTACACTCTGTAGAGTTAAAACTATCATGATAGCCGTTCCCACGGTCATAGGAGGGGAGGAAGGTCGTACATGGTAGTCTCACGTGTTAATAATTAACCTGATGGGTTGGTTTGTTTTGAGTTGTTCGAGGAAAGCTTTGTTCTTCAGAGGGGCTTTGGAAGCCGAGCTCTGCATGTTATTCTTGGGAATGTTTATCACTATTAATTGCTCTATAATTTGTTTTACAATACTTTAAATAATCAGATCTGTGTAGGTGTTTATGCAAAATAGCCACCCTATTCTTGCTTATATCCTTGCATCATTTATAAGGACTCTTGCTGGGTAGCCGTGTACTCACTATACAAACCACGGATAAATTTGTATTCAGGAGAAGGATTAGGTCCGGTCTATCTTCAGAATCAGGAGGATCTTGTCCCGAATTTCGATGAGGATTAGCTGGCGCTCAAGGGTCGGATTGGAGCATCATACTTTTTCCGTTGCATATTTAAATTTCCGCACTCTCATATATTATGGAAAATATTATGTCATCTTTAATTAAATTATTGTAATAAGTAGTTGTGTAACAATTACTTTTGCATAATATGTAATTTCTCT
This sequence comes from Raddia guianensis, assembly GCA_036346415.1. Lineage (NCBI taxonomy): Eukaryota > Viridiplantae > Streptophyta > Magnoliopsida > Poales > Poaceae > Raddia > Raddia guianensis. The sequence continues at coordinate 40,423,654 of CM070538.1, read as the reverse complement.
TAGTTATTGTGACTGATGATGTTCAACAAACTATCGCTCACAAGTTGCTAGCATTGATCTCTACGACTAACAATTGATTATGAGTGGATCCGGGGGAAGCCAGGGTTGCGACAGACGTTGGTATCAGAGCCAGTCTGACCCTAGGAAGCGTAGCTAGTCGGCCTCTAAAACTTAAGGATTTATTTTCAATAAAAATTGTATTTTAGCTCCTTTGCTACTATCTGATCCGTCCAAAGTCTAATATCTCTCTACTAGGAATTCTTTGCTTTCACTCTTTCCTACTCACCTTCTAAATTTCATTCTATCCTTACCTATTCTTCTACCTTACAAAGTGTTATTCTATCTACCCCCATAATTCAAAGTTTAGTCACTAAACCTAATTTATTCAGGATGAAGTGATATTTCTTCCAACATTAGCATCGAAGAAGAAGAGACCGTCGTGGAAAACAAAAAAGAAGAAATGAAAGACTACTTGATGAAGATGATGAGCCATTACTTTCAAAAGATTAAGTGTAGAAGTCGTATAATAAAACAAATTATTATATATTTTTGTGTGGAGTATACCGTTTCAACTTTTGGCTTTCTTTGTGAGATATTGATATTCATTTACTAGGTTAATAGTAATATCTAGTTATTTAGTAATAAATGGTTTGGTGTATTGCTTTGCCTTTAATTTATGCAATGACAAAGAAGATCGAAGGAAAATGACGCAAGACCCGCTTCTACAGACAAGGACTGAAGGGGACGATGTACGAGGATCGAGGTAAGTTGAAAAATGTTTTTTTAAAAAAAAGGAAGAAGAAAAGAAGAAGGAATTTACAAATAAAAAAATTTAAATTGATACTTCTTATTTTGGTTGAAAAAGGGTAGATTTGAAAAAATTATTCAACTTACCTTTAAAAAAAAGATTGTTCTCTTTTCCAACAAAATATTTACTTTAAACATTGTTGGCTTCCAAATATACCTTGATTTAATGGAAAAACTTCTAAAAGAATAAAAATGTTTTTATTATTTCTATTATTGATTGAAAATAAAAAAGATGATTTGCTTATGGTTCGACCACAAAAGGGGTTGTTTCATAGGTGGTTTTGAAAGGAGTTATTATTTTCAAATTTTTATCAATTGTATTTATTAAGTTGAAACTTCTTGTTTTAGTTTGAAAAGGAAACCCATTTCCAAATGTTTATGCAACTTCTTTATATCAATATATATGTATATATATAAAAAGGGTCATTTCTTCAAAATATTTGTTTTGAACAATATTTGTTTCGAAACCTCCAACACTTTACTTTCACTGTTTAGGATTTTGTTTTCTTTTGAAAAGTTTCATCAAGCTTATTCGAAAGGGAAAATTTTAAAAATAAGAATGGTTAAAAAAAAAAGGGGAAGAAGAGCATTTAAAAGAAATGGTTTAAAAACAAAATGTTCTTCCAAAACGTGTTAAAAAAGATTTTTTTAAAAACGGGATTTTTCTTTAATAAAAAAGAAATGGAAAAGGATTCAAAAAAAATTTGTTCTTGCAAAATGGTGTTAAAAAAAGGGATAGTGAGATTTGATTTACAAAAAGAGCATAAAAAATATAAATAAAATAAAATACAAAATATTTTATTTACAAAAAGAAAAGAGCTTTTGGTTAAGAAACAAAAATGGTTAAAAAAATTATTGCAAAAAGGTTAAAAAAGAGAGATTTGATTTGTATACAAAGAAAAAGAAAAGAAACCGTACGGCACACTCCCCGTGTTTTCGTACAAAATTTTTCCCTCTTTGTTTTAAAATAGTTTAGAGCTGTACTAAATGAAACTTAAAAACTCCCTATGCATGGAGAATAAGTAGCTGATAATGACAGCATTATTATAACAACTAATTTGTTATTCATGTTTATATGCCATGCTTGAGTTGGTTCTTTAATTGCCTCTTGTACCGCTTTAGTGCGTATACAAGATATTTAAGAGAGTGTTGGATCTTATTAGTTTGGATCTTTGTATTGAGTGCTAAAATCAAATTTTCGAAACAATTTTAAAATTAAGTGGGATGTCGCTTAGCCTCCTATCTTTCCCAACTAACCTGAAACATCGAGAAGGAAGCAACAAACAAAGGGAAGCAACATGCAAGAATACCAGCCATTGGTGGATCAGGATTTCTTTCTGTTCACTCAGTCTATTCTCTATATTCTTCCAATGTTCAAAAGAAAAACTCTCTTACCTATTTCCGCGGGAAGTTTGGATTGAAGAAAAACTGCATGTAAGGAGGAAGCAATCGTGTGATGGTACAATTGTGGAATGAGATTTTTTCTATTCTCTATTTTTCTTTCTCCGAACCTCCTTTTTGTCCAACTGCTATTCCCTCTTATCTATTCTTGCCTGAAGATTTGATGGAGAATACCGCCAAAGAAAAGGAAACATCAGAGTGTGCAGTTCGAAGCGTGATGGGTCATGACCCACCTGACCAGGATTGTTAGATTATTTCGGGACCCTTCTCCGACAGCTGGACGAGCAAGATTTCGTTAAGGGGGGAGGAATACCCACATTACCCTTCTCCGAATCTCCGGGACGAGATTCCGTTAAGGGGGGAGGTTTTGTGACATCCTAATAAATATTAGAATGTCCCAAGTTTCTTTGAAAAGAAAAGGCAATAATTTAAATTAAGTTATTATGATTCTTATATGAAAAGCCCTAAAATTTCAAACAATTATTTACATATAAGAATTTATCTTACTAATTATTTTCATTATAATTTACAATTTACAAAATTACAAATTTATATACAAAAGCTCACTCCTCGCTTTTATTCGTTCCTCGGTCGGAACCCTGACTTTGTCTCTCAATTGAAACCTAGCTCGACCGAAACCCTGATCTTCTGATCAAGCCAACCTTTATCTCTCTCTCGATCAAAACCCTAACATTCTGTCTCGATTGAAAACCCCGGCTCGACCATTGACTGATCGACATTCCTTTTAACCTTGGCCGACTAGACCTAAATCCTCTCGGTCGAGTCCAAAACCCCAAAACCCTGGTCGAGTTCCCTTTGAAAACATTCTCTCTCGATCGAAACCCTAGCTCGACTTCCCCGACCGAAACCCCGAAAATCCCTAATTAAACCAGCCGTCCATCCCCGTCCTTGACCGAAACCCTAATATTCCTCGGCCACGTCCAAACTTGTGTTCCGATTAAAACCCTAACATCCTCCAAGTCAGATTCATCTCCCCTCCTCTCCTCGACTTAAACCCGAATCGATCAACCTCTCCCCGTAGCTTGGCCGAGCCTTGCCCTTTGTCGGCCGACCATCGTCTAACGACCCAAAACCCTAATCTCGGCTGACCTCCATCGAAACCTTAGCGAGTCGATCTTCTGTCTCTCCCGACCGAAACAAGTCCATGGTCCGATCTCTTGCATCTAGGTCGGTTACAAGCAAGCCACTTCGCACCTTTCTCCATACCATGCCATTTACCACCGTCGACTGACAGACCCTCCCTTGCAACCCTGGCCATCTGAACTCATGACCGATCCGATCGTCTTTCCTTTCTCTTCCAGACTTGATGTCTAAGAACCAAACCAGGCTTAACACCAATATCGGAATCGTTGATGACTCCTTATGCCGTCCCCGACCCTAATCCGATCTAAACCTAACCCTATTCCAGACGCTAATGGAGGCCGATTATGGGCCCAAACATTGGGCCGTATTTCCTGGTCTCCCTGCCAAATTTTTTGCAACCATCTGCACCATATAAACCCAGCAAAACCCTAGCAATTTCTCCCAATTTCCCCAAACCCATCCACAGCCGCCGCCCTTGGCCTGCTCCCTCACCAACCGTCGTCGCCGCCCTGCCCCGTGGAGGTGCAGCCGCCGCCATGCTCGCATGGAGTGCCGCCGCCCCATCCCTTGAGCCGCGCCACCGCCCCTGCCACGACGCCGCCGCCCAGGCTGGGCCGCCGCCAGCAGCCGCCCTTGCTGAGCCGCCGCCTCTGGCCCGTGCACAGGGCGCTGCCGGGATGCCGCCGCCCCATGAAGCCGCGCCGCCCCGCCCCTTGCTGGAGCCGTGCCGCCTCGGCGCCCTGCCGTTGCCGCCGCCGCCCCGGGGCATCAGACGCGCCGCCGCACCGCGGAGCTGCGCCGCCCCTGCCCCATGTCGCCGCCATGCCCTGCCACCGGCGTGCCGACGCGCTGCTACCCCACCCCTGCATCGTGCAACCGTGCCGCTGCCCTAGCCGCGCCGCCCCACACCCTGCCCAACAGCGCCGCAGCCTTGTGCCACCACCACCCCTGCCCCCAGCAGCCGCCACACCGCCGCCGCGCCGCCAGGGAGCGCCGCCGCCACCTCGCCGGAGCCAAGCCGCCACCGCGCCGCCTTGCCGAGCCGCCGCCAGCTGCCCAAGCGCCCAAGCCGCCCATCTGGCCTTTTTCACCATACTGACCGGGCTGGCCTTTAACTATTCATCATGAACAGTGCGCCTTCGCAATTTCGTATCTCTCGAACCGTAAGCCCGATTCGCTCCAAACCAATTTTGTTGATCCTTGTTTGATCCCTATTATCTCCTGTATTAATTTGCTATTTTTCTAAATTCTCCTTGTAGCAAACTCTGCGCGTGCGCTTCGTTTTGCATGACGTCATTGTCGATTTCACCAGGCGAGTGTTTAGCTACGCCAGCGAAGAGAAAAAAATTTCGGAGTGAGTTTGCTAAAATCCGATGCATGATTGAAAGACCGAGGCATCATCGGCCATAACTGTTCAATATTTTTATTAAAATATATTGTCTATTGTTTATTTGTTTGCATTCCGTTTTAGGGTAGATTGTCCATGTCCGCGTTATTCGGGAGGATTCTAGGAGCCGCCTGGTGGAGGATTTCAAGACCCGGAGTACTTGCAAGGCAAGATAGCTCGTTTGCAAAACTAATCCGTTTATTGTTTTTATTTATTTTTCTCGTGCATAAAATGATGGGAAGGGTAGAAACCTATTATATTCTCACTGCGTCATTGACCCTGTGAATTTAGCTATTTATTGCTGCCTTATTTGTTATTCCTAGTCTATCCTTGTGCATAGATGCTAGTGCTCGTGGGTTATTAGTTGTTAGGTTATTTATCATTATTAATCTTATGACTTGGTATATTTGGAGGTGCTGAGTTACTTAATAACCTAATCAACTAAAACCTACGTGGCGTGTGTTGGCTAAAGTGGCAAGTCGGGTGGTTTTGTGGAATGAGGATTGTGGTGGAGATAGTCACCTTGGTCTAAGGACTCTTGAGGTGTGCTTATCCGGCCAAACCATACAAGCGCAACCATAAGTGCTAGCTTAAGCATGTGTGCACCATGTGGTCGTCCTGGCTTAGTAGTTAGGGAAAACTGTTAACACACTTTACTTTGAAAAGATCGGGCTGAGTTCCGTTGGCTCAAAAGGGGGACCCGTAGTGTCGAAACCTTTGAAGTGGTATCGGTGTTAACACAAGGAATTAATGAATCGCCTTGTATTGTTACTTGATCTAGGCTCCTAAGGAAGAGTTAAGACGCAAAAGTACCACTCGGCTTATGGGTAAAATGTGCTACACTCTGCAGAGTTAAAACTATCATGATAGCCGTTCCCACGGTCATGGGAGGGGAGGAAGGTCGTACATGGTATTCTCACGTGTTAATAATTAACCTGATGGGTTGGTTTGTTTTGGTTTGTTTTGAGTTGTTTGAGGCAAGTTTTGTTTTTTTAGAGGGGCTTTGGAAGCCGAGCTCTGCGTGTTATTCTTGGGAATGTTTATCACAATTAATTGCTCTACAAATTTGTTTTACAACACTTTAAATAATCTGAGTAGTGTAGGTGTTTATGCAAAATAGCCACCCTATTCCTGTTTATATCCTTGCATCATTTATAAGGACTCTTGCTGGGTAGCCGTGTACTCACTATACAAACCACGGATAAATTTGTATTCAAGAGAAGGATTAGGTTCGGTCTATCTTCAGAATCAGGAGGATCTTGTCCCGGATTTTAATGAGGATTAGCTGGCGCTCAAGGGTCGGATTGGAGCATCATCATACTTTTCCCGTTGCATATTTGAATTTTCGCACTCTAATATATTATGGAAAATATTATGTCATCTTTAATTAAATTATTGTAATAAGTAGCTATGTAACAATTACTTTTGCATAATATGTAATTTCTCTTAATTATTGTGACTGTGTGATGATGTTCAACAAACTATCGCTCACAAGTTGCTAGCATTGATCTCTGGGACTAGCACTTGATTGTGAGTGAATCCCGGTGAAGCCGGGGTTGCGACACCGGGCTAGCTATTTATATGACTTTTTCACTATCCTTACTCGTATGCATTCTTTCATGAATGTATGCAACATGAATAGGGTTAAACATCATTTCGCATCACCATTGTATCTTTATTCTCCATCCAACCAGTCATCATCATAAAATCATAAATACCACATCATATACCACATCATATCATTCTATCATGTATTACTATATTCATTGCATCATGTACTGGCCTTAGTTACCAAGCGGGGTAGGAGGACGGTGAAGGGAAGGGGTAGGCTACGCGAGCGCAAAATCAAAATTTTCTACCACGAATCACCCAGGAGCACATGCAAGTAGAGGATCACAGATCGTTATCCTTGACGCGCACATGCAGCGGAAGCAGTTTCACGCGCGTAGAGGAAGTAGACGTACTCGCCCAGATCACCACCGAGTGCTCGCCCGTCCTCACCGAGTGGTTCCCGACTGGTCATCGGTGCTCACCGAATGGTTGCAGACTGCTCGCCGACCGCTCGCCGAAATCTCACCTGTGTTCGCTGACGATCCAACCGAACAGCGTGTCCGCGAACGGCAACGCCTCTAGCGGTATCCACACGTACCGAGCAGGAATGCATCATGGGGTGTGCTAGCACCTCGCCGTGCGGCTAGGGTTTCTGGAAAGCAAGAGGGGGGGCGCGATGGTTAGGCGTGGTGAAGGCTCAACTCATCTTAATCACGCCGCCCCTATGCCTCTCCTTATATAGTCACTAGTGGGCTTCGGCCCGCTAGGGTTTCTATCTCTGATGTAGATCATATCCACATTAGACACACTTAAACAGTTCCAACCCATTAAGTGTGTGACCCGATAGGTTCAGTGCAAGTCAGCTGTGGATTTGGAAACCCGTTTCCAATCCACCGATCAACAGCAGCACCTAGCAGTACGTATTGACTTCCGAATGCATAGAATCATTATTCGACTGAACCTTGATACACTCACATACCGATCCCTTGCCTCCCGATACCAGTCAAGCTCAAGGCGACACGCGCGCCACCCTTATTGATAGCTCGACTAATTCACTCGGTAGTGGAATGGATACAAACCATGACTAACCTCTTAGTCATATTAGCACGGCCGTGCGCTTTTCTTATCCATCCACACAAGGGGTTCAGAGGTATCTCTCCTGTTATCTAAGAGGGGCAAATTTCATCTTGATCATCACACCCCTGGCTATGTATCGTGGCATACCCAGTAGGCACCTTTATAACTACCCTATTATTGTGTGGCGTTTGATGATACCAAAGTATACGAGTCAACATGCTAGACATCCATGACAATCTCAGGTCTAAGAACCATATAGGTATACCACTCGAGACTATACGCTGATGGCGCTATAAGAGATAATAACTCACAGCGTCTCGGAGTAGGTCTATCCGACTGCACATGTTGTCTAACTTGCGTCCATCCGATTGGTTTGATATCTCTATATCTATGGTATATGAAACATTACCATCAACCAAAACGTATGCTGATCAAATCATAACTGCTCCTTGTAATGATATGGATCAGGGACCTGTTTAGAATAAAGTCATAACAATGTGCTGCATAATCAAGTCGTACCCAATGGACAAAGTCATGACATTTATTCATGGAACCGATAAACAACGTTATCATATGTACATGAACAAAGACGTGATACAGTCATCACTATGATTGATCTAGGGCATATCCCTTTCAAACGGTACATCGATGTCATCCCCGAAGTGTCACCTACACATTCAAACCTGGCAATCAACAACTTAATATACAAAATCTCTATACTATCTAGCCCTTACCCTTTCCCACCCCTATCACACTAGGCTTCTGATTTACCACAACCCTTATCCACTAACTCAGTCTTTAAATGAACAAATAGGTTATCACTATAACAAAAACCTCATCACGGCCTACATAGGACAATAGCACTCTGAAAGCCATATCTAATCCGCTAGGCCAAATTTACTTTCCAACACTTCACTAGGATTTGGATGAAACCCTAGCTTTCCTCTTCCTCTTCCTCTCCTTCACCTTCTTCCCTTCCTCATTCACTTGGTCAGCCTCCTTCTCCTTCCTTTGCCTCTCCTTCCCTTCTACCCCTCTCCTCCTTAGGGATGGCAGAAAAACCCATAGGTATGAATGCCCATGGATATCTGACTCGATGGGCATGGGTATGGGTTGTAACCTATACCCATCGGTTTTTCGGGTTCGGGTACTAGTTCAATTTTTGTACCCAATGGGTGCCTGAATTCTGGTAGGCCATATAAGTGTGTGCATATGACTATCGCACACATCCGTGCCAGCCTCCCATGGCCCATGCGGCCACAACCCACAAGGCTGGTGGCTCCCTAACCCCATGACTCCCTGTGCCATGCTAACGCTTTCCCCCGATCCCTTGTCCTCACACCCCAAAACACTAACACTCTCCCCCCACCATGCCAACGGTCGCCGCCCCTGCTCACTCACCAGTCGCCACCGGCCACCTACCCTCATCTGGTGACTGCCGGCCGAGTAAATCTCTTTCTTCCTCCCTCGATCTCTCTTGGTTTCTCCTCCTCCATCGGCCTCTCAGCCTCACCTTCCCTCGGGCCGCCTCCCCCTCCTCCCTCCCTCGGCCTCTCCGCCTCTTCCTCCCTCAGCCCCTTGAGTTGCCGCCGAGTCACCCGCTGGCCACCACCGCCGAACTGCCCCCCTGCCGGGTCGCCGAGACAGCTCCATGTTTCGTGCCCTCTCTTTCTCCCCGTCCCTCGGTCTTTCTCAGTCTCGAGTATGGATACTCATCGGGTTTCGGGTAACCATCAGGATTGGTATGGGTGTGGGTTGTACCCGTTGGTGTTTTCGGGTTTCGGGTACGATAGTGGTGTGGCTCGGAGATACCCGTTCGATTGCCATCCCTACTCCTCCTTGCTTCCCCCATGAGCAGCGACCCTAGGAAGAGCAACAACAATAGAGAAGGGAGGGAAAACGAGAGGAGAGGGTGCTGGCAGGCGCTAGGAGATGGCGACCACAACGCTAGGAGGCGACAGCTGATGGTGACCGTGACGGCGGCTACTGGTGACGTTGGTAGGAGTGCGTACGGGAGAGAGAGATGGGAGAGATCGAGACAGTATGAGAGCAGAGGGATAGCGACGTGAGGGAGATGGCTGCGCCCTTGTTTGCCTAGCGACACAGGTATTATGATTAATTATACTTAATAATTAATTAAGAAGATAATTAAGTTAATGGTTAAAAAGGAAAGCGTTTCTCTCTCTCTCTCTCTCTCTCTCTCTGGTAAAACACAGGAAGGAACGGAGAGGAAATTCATCTCGCAGAAAAAGAAGGGAGGAGGTGCGCCTCGTCCCTAACCGCTCGAGCGAAGGCAATGGACGCAACCAAAATGAGAAGTTGCGACGCGACGCGATGTTTCTTACTGTATAAAAGGGGAAACAATCTTGTTGTGATCTCTGTTCAATTGATCAATCAATAAGAACACCAAAAACCATTTCAACTTAAGAAACGTTATCACGCACTCGACTCTTCCCATGAGAAGGTGGGAACCTTACCTCTCTGTTCTTCAGGAGGAAGAAGATGGATTCATACTAGAGAGGAAGATTTGGGAGCCGCCCGTCTTTCCCATAGTACCGTAGGATGTACGGGGACGTCGTCGCTCCAGCAAGGATCCCAAGAAACCGTCACCAGGACTTCTTACTGCGCCATCTATGGAGGCCGTCGATGATGGCAAATCGACCCTGGAGGCCGATGCCGTACTCGTGGGTGCTGCGAAGGCCCCCACCGCCGGCAATGGTGGTGCGCCCGTGGGTGCCCCGCAGGCTCCTGCCCTGTTGCCGCACCGTAGTTTCCGACCATGGTCTCCAACGCCAATCCCGTCCATCCTGACGCCGCCACCGCCTGTATATAGGTTGGTGGAATCAGTTGCCCGCTACCCCGAGGTCCCACAGTACAACCCCATGGAGCCATCCTCTCCCCTCGGCTTCCTGTCGAGGCCATCGACCCCATACCCTTACCGGGCTCCGGTGAGGGGAGCGGAGTCCCTTGAATAAACAAGAAAGAAGGGGAGGGGAAAAGGGGCAAGAGGGGAGCAACAAAGGCGGTGGCATCGACTGACAAGGCTGAAGGCCAACGGCGGCACGCCCACGTTGGAGGCCGACGGCACCGCATCCGCGCTGGACGCCAAGGGCGATGCTACCGAGACCACACCAAGGGTGACGGCGCAGAAGCAACTCGCGAGCTCTGCAGCAGCGATGTGCTCGATGAATTTTCGCCATATCCGATCCTCTCTCAATAAGCGTCGGTGGATTGAGTCCACCTTTATCTTTAATATTTGTTTATGCATTTTAGTCCCTTATTATTGTATAAATTATGTTAAGTCATTTATGTGTATGCATACAAGAAAAATGCATTTTCACCCACAAAGTTGGTGGAATGTACACTGTACTCGCTGTATATGTACATACTTAGGTAATTTCGCTACTACAGATTGGTAAAACATGTGTGTGTGAAAAATTGTAACCGTGATTAATATAATATTGTGTTATATATATATGGATCCCTGCATTTTGATTCCAATATATTCAACATTTTATAGTATTTTCAGACCCCTACAGATTGGTATATTGCAAAATTTGACATATAAAATTCAATTTTCACGGTTATTAACACATACATTTGTTTAGGGACTTAAAAATGCAATTTGGCATATTATATGTTCTAACATATAAAATATTAATGTCCGATAGACATTAAAACTATATATAATTTAGTATATAATATGTCCGAAGATATATTATATGAAATAACCCAAAGACATTAAAATATTGTTTATGTTCATTAATATTGTCCCAAGACAATATATGATATATATTAGTTATGATTGTTATATTAATTTCCCGAAGATTTTAATATACAATATTATAATGTCAAGAAAGGCATTTCTTTATGCATAGTCATTTTTTACGTACTATTTTATGCCTAGAAGGCAAGTTCTTTCATTTTATTGAAGAAAATTAATGACAATACATGTTTTACATATAGGAGATGGCTGATTTAAACAAAAAGGAATTTGCTGAAATTAACATCGACGGTAGTAATTACTTAACATGGTCAATAGATGTTAAGATTAATTTCGTAGCTCGTAACATTGGTGTTACTATAGAAGCTCCTGTTGAGAACGCACCAACCATTCCGGCACATTACAAACAAGCAGCATTACAATACCTACGCCATCATATTCATCCTAACCTAAAATATGAATATATGATGGAAGAATACCCCTTAGTGCTTTGGAACTCCCTAAAGGAGAGATATGATCAACAACGATCAGTTATATTACCCGAAGCACAAAGGGAATGGAGCCTTTTACGGGTCCAAGATTTCAAATATGTAGCTGCACATAACTATTCATTACATAATATAATATCTAAATTGAAATTTTGTAATAAAGAGATTACTGATGCAGAGAAAATTGACAAAACCCTATGTACTTTCCATCCCTCTATGTTGATACTGCAGCAGCAGTATCGTCAGCATAACTATGAAAAATTCTCTGAGTTAATTTATACTCTGCTTCAAGCAGAAAAACATGACGAGTTGCTTATGAAAAATCATAACAATCGTCCGACCGGTTCAATGCTTGTGCCTAAAGCACATGAAAATACTCAGAGGAAAGGCAATAACCAAAGGGAAATGGAAGAAAAACAGGGGACATCAAAATAATGAAATGAATAAAAGGGATTCTTTTTCTAAAAAGGATCGGGGCAACAAAGATTAAATTTTCTTTTGGTGTGGTACCAAGGGACAATGGAATCGCAAATGTCGCACTCCTAAGTATTTGCTTGAATTATATCTTAGATCCATTGGGAAAGGCAAAAGACCAAGCGAAGGGAAGCTTGAAGCCCACTTTGCTGCAACGCCTGAAGCGACTACAAGTGCTGAAATACCAAATCTTGTTCCAAGTCCAAATGAGAAAGATGGTATTATTAATACCGATGGTATTATTAATTCTAGTCTCAAAATCTGTTTGGTGACACCATTTAGTGTCATGTTACCAAATTTATGTATCAGCTTATCTACTATGTAATAAGTAGTTTAAGTTTCTGTAGAACTACCTACTATGTAATAGTTTAACTTCCTATAAGAACTTTCCTCATATAGAACATCTACAATTTATGTAAAACAATATATATATATATATATATATATATATATATATATATATATATATATATATATATATATATATATATTAAAATAACTGGGACTCCACGAGGCTGGGCTCCCACGCTTGCACCCTCGATTTGCATCAATCAACATTTAATAACATTTAGTAGCACCTTCATTTGAATGAACCATACCAATGAGATGGCTAGCTACACATTCAAATTCAAATTGTGTTATTAATACCTTACTTTCCCATATCAATACGTCTTTGAATTGTCAAATCTTGATGCAATCCAATGATGATGAGGTGGGAGCCTAGGCCCGGGAGTCCCAATTCAATATATATATATATATATATATATATATATATATATATATATATATATATATATATATATATATATATATATATATATATATATATATATATAGTCTATGTGATAGATATGTTTTATTAATTATTAATTCTCATAGAATTAATATCTTTTCTATTATTTGTTATAGACTATTATACGAAGATCAGATGGAGAAAGAGCTTTGTCTCGTGGATTCTTGTACCACTAATACTATATTGAGGGAAACAAAATATTTCTAAACTCTTCCTAAAGAAAAGGAAATATTATGACCATCATCGGAAGCGATGTGTTTATTATTGGTTCTAGGAGAGCCATAGTTCTCCCTTTGTGTGCAGAAATCATAATTGAGGATGCTTTTTTGTATCCTGAATCTAAACATACCCTATTTTCCATCTCTTCAAATTTGGTTGTGCTGTGTATGTACTAATTTCACCACCTCAGCGTACTCAAATGAGTCCTCACTGGAAGTTGGGAATCAATGTGGGGTATAATTCTTCGTCAATTATAAAATATCCAGACCCACTAACAGGGGATCTGTTTACAGCTAGGTACGCTGATTGTATCTTTGATGAAGATAATTTCTCGGCATTAGGGGGAGATAATAAGTACCACAAAGAATGCCATGAAATTAATTGGGATGCCATGGGCATTCAATCTTTGGATTCACATACTAATCAATCTGAACTGTAAGTTCAAAGGATTATAAATTTGCAATATATTGCAAATAATATGCTAGATGCATTTACTGACCATAAGCGTGTAACTAAGTCGCATATACCTACAGCTAATGCACCGGAGAGAGTGCAGGCACCTAGAAAAACCATTCCTACCCCTAATGTAAACAAGAGGGGGAGAACTCTGGTTGTAAGGGATTCAGTTCCGAAAAAGCACTCACGGAAACAAAAATCCTCAGCATATTTATTGCCAAGATCAGTAAATGATATTCAACCTGAAAAGGTAATACAACTAGCAATTCTAACTCGACCTGAAGTTGAGGATCCCAACAAAAATATACAAAAGAAATGCTACAATTGTCGACATAAAAGATATAAATAAAAAGGAAGCGCTCTCGATCCATTATGTTTTGGGAAATAAAAAGGAGTTGAAAGATATAAATGAAGCGATCTCGATCCATTATGTTAATTCAGGAGAATTATATAAAAGAAATGCTACAATTGTCGACATCTATTTTGCTTCCAATATTTCTAAAACCTTTCAGCTGGATCCTGACTTGAAGTTTATGGCTGAGTGCCGGAAGCGCTCAGGTTGGTTCAAATGGAAGGAGACAATAGAAGCAGAATTGAGCTCGCTAAATAACACCTCCTAATGTTTCCCTGTAGGAAATAAATGGGTTTACATCCGAAAAAGGATTGAAAGTAACCAAGTTGTGAGATATAAAGCAAGTCTCGCAGCACAAGGGTTTACACAGCGACCCGACATCGATTATGATGAGACATATTCTCCTGTTATGAATGGAATAACTTTCCGATAATTAAGTTCACTGGCATTAAATTTGAATTTGAAAATGCAGTTGATGAATGTAGTGACAACATATCTATATGGGTTACTGGATTAGGATTGGGCTCAAACTACCGAATCGCAAAATTAATCGAAACATGTATTGCGCTAAATTGATTAAATCATTATATGGTTTAAAACAGTCGGGTAGAATGTGGTACAACCGACTAAGTGAATTCCTTCTGACGAAGGGATACATTAATAATGATGATTGTCCTTGTGTTTTCATTAAGAAATCATTAAATGGGTTTTGTATCATCTCAGTCCATGTGAATGATCTTAATCTTATGGGAACCACAGAGGAAATTAAGAAAGCTAGCAATCATCTTGTGACAGAGTTTGAGATGAATGATTTGGGTAAAACCAAATTTTGCTTAGTCTAGCAGCATATGCACTTCCCTTAAGTAGTCTTTATTTACGAGTCTGCCTATATTAAGAAGATACTAGGGAAATTTAATATGGATAAAGTTCATCCATGAAAAACCACTATGGTCGTAAGGTCTCTCGATAGGGATAAAGACCCATTTAAACCTAGGAGCGATCATGAAGATATTTCGAGACATGAAGTTCCATATCTTAGTGCAATTGGAGCACTAATGTACCTTGCAAATTGCACCCGGCCGGATATTGCATTTGCAGTTAATTTATTAGCTAGATTTAACTCAGCACCTACCAAAATAAATTGGGCTGGTATTAAACATATCTTGAGATATCTTCTAGGTACACAAGATCTTGATTTATTCTATAGGAAAAATTAAGAAATGAGCATGATGGGATATACTGATGCTGGCTATATGTCGGATCCCCCACACTGCCAGATCTCAGACTGGATTTGTATTTCTCTATGGTGGAACGACTTTTTCATGGAAGTCTTGTAAACAGACTTTAGTGACCACTTCTACTAATCATTCTGAAATAAGTGCATTATATGAAGCTTCACGTGAATGCGTTTGGCTTCGCAGAATGATTAACCACATAGAGAAATCATGTGGAATTAATCCACGTGACACCTCCACGGTTATTTATGAAATAATGCAGCTTGTATAGCACAAATGCAATAAGGTTATATAAAGAATAATATGACTAAGCATATTGCTCCTAAATTCTTTTATCCTCACGAAATCCAAAAGTGTGCTGAGGTGAATATTTTACAAACAAAGTCTTGCGAAAATTTGGCTGACTCACTAAGTCTTTACCTACTTCCTTGTTTCAAAAATATGTTCATGGAATAGGTACGAGACGATTGTGAAACTTGCAAAATTTAGGGGGAGCTAATCTCTAGATATAACCAGATTTGCATTTGAATAAATACACGATCCTTTTTACACAAGGGAGAGTGTTATGATTAATTATCCTTAATCATTAATTAAGAAAATAATTAAGTTAACGGTTAAAAATGAAAACGTTGTCTCTCTGGTAAAACACAGGAAAGAACGGAGAGGCAGTTCATCTCGCAGAAAAAGAAGGCTGGGATTTGGTCCGCCTGCCTTCTCTGTGGTATTACTGTCAAGTAAGCATTGTTCGATTCAGCTCAATTTTCTTAGAGCTCGGAGACATTTCAAACTAAAAAAGGGCACCGCAAAAGTCAAAATGTTTGACTTTCTCAAGTTAAACTCAAGTAAATAAGTATATAGCTGAAGAAAATGACCCCTCACCACGAGTTGGATGTCCTAGAATGGATGGACGCGTCATGAGAAATCCTAATTTTTCTTTGCACGATGTAATTTTTGATTTTATAATGATGTTTGGGGATAAGGAATTGCCCGACGATAGTCTAACCAAGAAAGATGTTTCTTCGAAGAAAACAAGATGTTGACATAACGTTGGAAGACCAAACGATTGAGCAAACACCGTGAGCGTTGCTTCTACTTTGGAACTAACAAAATAGCTGAATAATAACCCAGAATAACTTTCTCTAAAAAAAAAAACCAGAATAACGAAAGCAAGGCAGGCACGTTGTCGCTTGTCTGCCCGTGTAGCAGCAAGCAACGGCTGCAGCAGGGAGCGGTTGATTGGAGATTGTTTAGAAGCTCCTGACAGGAAAATCGCCGTTGCACATAACATGGGATTTGATCGTTAAGGGCATCGTACAAGCACGAGATCGAGCTTAGACATACTCACTAGTTCCTTTACTGCATAGACTGCGTTTCTGAGCTAAATAAATAAATAGATGAAGGGGCAAATAAAATAGCCACATGTTAGATCCTAATCTTCCAAAATTACCTACTGCTAATCTTCGCTCAGTGAAAACATGGGATCACCAGGGTTGTAAGGTTGCAGGATCATCAGCAAATGAAAATGACAAGTCATTCAGCTCCAAGTACGGTTCACGTTCAAGAACTTCCGGCACAGGTCGAATCAAATGATGACCACATGAGTCACAATGGTTAGAGATACCCTTTACCGACTGATAAGCAACTTCATCCAGACCATCAAATATTGTTTCACTGTCATCAGACAATACTTTATTATCACAGTCACTAGATGAATCAGGCTGCATAAAAAAAAAGAGTTAATGCAATGAGCAGCAGATACATAAAAGGAGGGATATAGCATAAAGCACAATTACCACTGAACCATCTTGCCCAACGTTATGTAAAGCATGCGTCGAGAAACAACCGACAATCTCCTCTTCTAGCTTCTGTATATTTATGCTATCAAAAGGAATATCAGGGTAAGTACTGTCAGAAGGAACACGATTAACAGCGTGTTCACCGCTAGATTCTGACGATGGATCATCCCCATCAGTAACAGCCCCGTGTTTGCTGGCAGACTTCAACCCACCATGACATGATTCAGGTGCACAAGGGGGTACAGAAGGTGCAAAAGAGGGAAGTTCTGCATTCCCATCATTCCAATCCTCTTCATTAAATGGAGCGCCATATTGTTCCCCAATCTTGGGACCTGGACCACTTTTTTTAAAGATTTTGCAAAGAACAAATGCATCCTGCAACATGAGTTAAGAAGAATCACTAGAACGCTTGTAATCAAAATAAACACTTCCAGTGCTAAATTTTTCTCAGATGAGAGAATAAGTTGCCTTTCCTTCCCCAAGCAAGTATCCATATTTTTTTGCTTGTAACTCCAGTTTAAGGAGCAATCACAGCTTCAAGGTTCAGATTGTGACACTTTTGTGTTGACTGTTTGCACCTTTCTATCGTCGATATCATGATGCACTTTACCAAATACAATCTCAACTTACAAAACAAAAAGACAAATATTTCTGAAATTATAGGTATGAAAGATATTGATGGCGTAAAGTATGTCAATGTAAGTTGAAGATAGTTCAGCTGGCATGGGTAAGGAAAAGTAACTTCTTTCCAAAATCTGGGATTATAGGTATCAAAGATGTCGATGGCATAAAGTATCTCAATGTAAGTTGAAGACAGTTGAGTTGGCATGGGTAAAGGAAAATTAACATCTTTGCAGGATAAATTGAGGACATCAGAGGAAACATGATACAATAAATCGCATTCCACAAGGAGGCAATCAGCCAATTGCAACTGAGTATGTCGCAAACATTATCGTGTCTGTGTATTGTTCACATAATTTGCAGATTTGTTTGAATTGATAGTTTCAGAAATGAAAGAGGATGGACAGGTGCATAGCTATGAACCGAGACCAACAACATACACAATAAGGAACATAGTTGGCATATCGAAATAAACCCCAATGGCCAGTGCATTTTTAAAGCTTACTAAATGTAAGTTTTTCCAATCTTCACTCCAACAACTGCAAATAATTTTAACAAGAGTACTCTCTTAACAGTAGATACTTGCAGTTTGAAAAAGAATCAGTCAAAAGGACGAAATTCAAACTACTAGACACCTAAAAAATCATACCAGTTTAACACCACCAGCAGATAGTTCCTTGTCCTCCAGCCTATATTCATACATTACCCAGTCAGTTCTATCACCCCGTGGTGGCTTGCCAAGATGAAACACCAAAGTCCTCTTCATCCCAACAGGGCGAGAATTATATACTACCGGCCTGTCCTTTCCAGTAGCTTTCCAATATCCAGCATTGGTCGACCGGTTAGTTCTTGACCCACTAGAATATTTCTTATCACGTGGGCAAAAAAAATACCATTCCAGATCCTTACTCTCCAAGGAAGCTTTCCCTGCAACAGGTTAAATAGCCCAGAATAACATTAGCACAATTGAAAGGCCAGTTATCTTCAAGGTAAGATGTCATACATCAAAATGTAAAGACGTGATTACTCAATACAACATCTTGAACTAAATTCCTGTTCTTCTCAGCTTAAATTATCTGAGTTATTTACTTATCTAGATTATTTCCTAACTTTGAGAGCTTCGCGCGGTACCCTCGAGAATCGAATCCCCTTCGTTTGACATAGTGTTTTAAAGCTTTTAGAGAAATCCTTGAAATAGAAAGAAACAAATTCAAGAAATCAAATATTTTGATTTTTATTTTAAAATAAATAAATATGCAGATAAGTTAGATCAGCCGATAAAACAGGACATGGAAGATTAACATATGGAAGGTATGGCAATGAGTGAACAGAATGTTGTACAATTATTTCAGAATATTAATACGAACGAAACAAGTAAAACACAACTGTTCAGAAAGTATTGGGATGAATATTATACCGGGAAGATCCCAAGGAGCAAATTTGTATAGATCAATCTCCGAAATAGCATTGCAGCGTAATTGTTTTCCCAATAACTTCCTCTTTAAATAGTAGACAGTCAGTTCAACATCAGTTGGATGGAATCGGAATCCCGGAGGGAGCGATGTCTTGGCCATAAACAGAATAGTACCTTGCCTATGCTAGTGTAATGTGATCCAATTGATCTTAGCTTGAAATTAAAAGGAAAAAAGGGTTGCAGTTAGAACAGAACAAATATCCTAGGTTAAAGCAGAAAAGAGGGATGTCCAAGGTGTGTGTTGGAAAGTTCAGCATGACTAGATGCATTGCTAACTAGTAACTACAAAGTCCAATGTCCACAGATTATCGACAGAAGTGACTATGGCATCCACACCAAAGAAACCAACGATAATCCTTTCTGGCATCCAAAGACATTTGATGAGCAAGCACAATCCTGTATGAAAAGAATAAATGTATTATGGTCAACATAAAAAATGCATATTTCGACAACATATACCTTTGATCAAATCAATCACAATGTGCATCAAGCAGCGGCGCTCCCGGGCTCCCATCGATGTGCAAGGATTGCATCCCGGGATCCCATCGATGTACAAAGATTATCCAACGATTTAGGGTTTCAAATCCAAAATTGGGTAGAAATTCCTAAAGATCAAGCGTTTATGAAACGTTTGCCAATTTAGATCACGTTGGAGCGCATAAAATAAAGGGAAAACCAGAGAGAGATGAGGCAGGCTGGGGAGGGAGAGGATCAGTGGAAGCCGCACCTTGGCGCTGGGATCGGCAGGAGGAGGCGGGGCAGCGATCGCCGGGGTAGTGGCGGCTCCGTGCCGACTTGCCGAGGCAGAAGGCGAGGCCACGAAGGGAGCAGGGCGGAGCGAGAGATGACTGGCAGCGGCAGCTCAGGCGGCTAGGTTTTAGCGACAGAGGCGACGGCGAAGCGTTTGTGAGTGTGAGGAAGGAGGACGACGCTGCTGATGACGGTGGCCAAATGGCCCGAACCCGCCGAATCGAACTGGGTGACCCGACTGTTCACCAAGCCAGACCGAATTTGGCTTCCCTGCTCCCGTGCGTGCTCCCTCCTCTCACATGGGTGCTGCTCGCTGGCTCTACTCCCTTGCTTTTTTACCTTGCTCCCCCAATGCGAAGCTGCCACGTCTCGGAAGCACGCACAGGAACACGGAAGCTCCATTCAGCCAGACCGGCCTGGTTTGGTCCGTCTTTCAGCCCTAAAAATTATATTTACGTTGTTCACGTACCCTAATCCAATCGGGTTGCATGTGAAAGTCCCCAAAAAAAAAAAGTGGCGGAATGCTCTCGAAACCAATTCACTTGAGTAAAACAGAGGAGAGTGGCATTTTATGTTTAGGTGTTAAATCTGTAGATCTACGAAGGAACGCCAAAAGCGAATGCAGGATACCCTAGTGCTTATCTCTACTATATTAAAGCACCTTGTGATCGTGGTGGTACTGCTAACTTACAATCTGGACCCTTCGATGACATCCAACGCACCACGCACGTTCCCTCATGAAAACCCTAACCTACTGTCTGATCCCGCCCCCGACCTCTGGTCCTCTCCATGTCTCGCCTTCTCCTACCCTTCCCAATCACCGCCGCCGCCTGATCCCGCCCCCGCCCCTCCGCTCCTCTCCATGGCTCCCCTCCTCCTCCCCTTCCCCCAACCACTGATCCTCTCCATGGCTCCCCTCCTCCTCCTCTTCCCCAATGCCGCCGCAGCCCGATCCCGCCCCCGCCCCCGCCCCTCCGCTCCTCTCCATGGCTCCCCTCCTCCCCTTCCCCATCACTGCCGTCGCCCGATCCGTCCCACTTCCGTTGCCCCAGATCCACATCGACCGGGCATGTCCGCGCTGTCCTCGACACGGCCGCTCTCCTTCACAGCGCCGTCGGCCGAGCAGGCTGCCTCTCCTCCACGCCTTCCAGATCCGCATTCGGATTCCTCCCCTCGCCGACGGCAGCGACTTGCTTGCTTCCACATGGCGGCGGCCGGCCCCCATCTTTTCTCCACGCGGTGGCAGCACCCTACTATCCTCTCAGTGGCCGTGTCCCCTTCCAAATGTGCTTACAAGAATTTTCACGGGCTGAGCAAATTTATGTTTCACAATTAGGGTGAAGATTGGTTATTTATAAATCTTTCCTTTTGCAGAAAGCTTTCTTACTTATCTTGTTCATGTATTTTTCAGGCTCCGATTTTGCTGAAGTATCCTTCTAGCTTGTCATTGACAGCATACTCGTACATTTTTGGAGCTGTTTTAATGTTCATCTCAGGAGTTTTTGCAACAAATGGTAGAGAAGATTGGATTTTGACTCGATCGGAGTTTGCTGCTGTTGTATATGCTGTAAGCTTCGTGTTAAATTTATTGTTCTGACGCCCTTATAGTTATATGCATATTCAAAGTGCTGGCAAATATTTGATACTCAATTCTTTTTTCTCTTTATTCCAGGGAGTTGTAGCTTCTGCTCTCAATTATGGTTTGTAGACATGGTGCAATAAAGTTCTAGGCCCTACTATGGTGTCATTGTATAACCCTCTCCAGCCAGTTCTATCTGCTCTGTTGCCGATGCTCTTCTTGGGAAGCCCAATTTACTTTGAAAGGTAAGAGTAGGTTTTTCACTTGTTCTACTTTTGAATTTATTTCATCTTTTATGTATATATTTTTGCGATATGAATAATAGTATAATACTATTCCAGAGCATTTCCTACTTACATGTAAATGCGTACTTTTAATATAATTAGCCCCATATCCTATTTTATTTGACTATTACGTATCTCGAATAGTTCAAGTTCTATGCTACTACTGTTTTTTTTTTGTCTGTTGCAATTCATGTTTCTGAGTTACTCTTAACTTTGGATCTGAACTCTGAAGTATCGTCTATTTTGTTTGCTTGCAGTTTTATTGGCGGGCTTTTGCTTTCAGTCCTAGGGAATGGCAAAAATAGAAGTTTGATGGGAGCAGATTCATTAGGTGTCATTCGTGTGATTCCAACAACCGTACGACCTGTTCTGGCTGATACAGTTGCGTCATGTGATGGTATTGAAGAAACAGTGGAAGGTACCATGTCTTCTTAAGGTTTTGCTTGCTACTTTGCTGCCATTGTAATTGTTAGTGATTTTACTGAACAGAGACTGAAAGAATTGGGGAAAAAAGAGCTTAGCATGCTGCCACTATAGTTGTTTCTGATTTACATACTTTCTGATTTACATACTATAGGGGTGAGCCGAGAAGGGAGTTAGTATGTATATCTCGAACAATTTGCAAGTTTCAACAATAAGGAAAAATCACTAGAAAAACTTCACCAAATTGGCAAAAATTCAAACGTTCATGTGGATTATCTGCTGACATGCACAATATGGTTTTTAAACATACCAAGGAGTGGCACTTGACCAGTCCTTACAAAGTTGTTAGTGACCAAGTTTTGATCCTGTAATCATTAAATCTGGTTGGACTTTATCTTTAACAGTTCCCTCTCAAAGGAAAAGCTCTTGTATAAGATATTTCCTATGGTGATGCACTGTATTCTATGTTTCCAACCATCGGAAAAAACTGTAGTGTCTTATGGCTTATCTTATTTTCTCAGCATTTATCTTTCTGAGAATTTTTTTGTCAGTTTGTAGTCACCTATCCTTGTGAACAAAGGGTGGGTTCCTCGTGGTTGGCGTGATAAATACCTACCGGACCACCATGACCTTGGTGACCCATGGTGGATGTTTTGGTCTAAAGAGCTTGAATCATCTCCTGAGGTGATTTTCTTCCTTCCTTTTTTGCCACAGTCTTCGATCTTTTGCCTATATATTTTAATAGTTTGCACGTCATGCCTGGTATGCTAATTTAGATTTGAGTGTCAATACAAAACTGTCATGATCATCTATGTTGAACAATGTTTATAGTTACCATCTTATAATATGTGTTCATATTTGTGTCCTTTCAGTCTGGCACAATATTGATGCAAGTTACATTTTGGCTTTTGCAGGTTGAAAAACCTGGAAAACCTCCTGAAAGAGTTACTGGAGTAATCCGAGGAAGTGAAAACCCCAGAATATTTGTTCCAGCTAATGAACCCTGCAGTGGCAAGTGGTTTTATGTGGATATTCCCATGATTTCTATTGCCTATGGTTTCCCTGAAAATACTCTCTATATAGAAGATATAAATGAAAACATCTTTGCAACAAATCCTTATCCTGTTCCAAAAGATGCCAATTCTTTGATCCATCACTCGGTCATGCCAGATGACCATCTAAAATACACCGTTACATGGTTAGTTCTTGTGAACATTCCTATTTGTACGTTGAGTATTTGGACTCTATAATAATCCATACACCATTATTTAACAAGTTCATCAAGCGCTATCTAATTGATAAATGTTCTCTTCCATTCAGTTATAGTTTTTCTTGTACTGCTATTACTGGAAAGTATTAGGCTTTGTGATAGGAACTGCTATTTGCATCTAGAAAGTATGAGGGTAAATCCTGGCTGCATCTGATGTTCACTGTTGCCTTTAAGTTCATTGCAGCTACAAATCCATTATGTATTGTTTGACATCGACCTTGCCAAACCATGATGGCTCATCTTCTTACCAGTCATACATGTCCGAACATAGAAAAGTCATCTCATATTTCTGTTCTTGAACTGCTCATCCATTGTGAATCTAAATTTATTAGTTCTGACTTCTAAGAGCTGCGAAACTAAATCTTTAACCTATACACATTTTATACTGGATTAATGAATAGGTTTGTTTATATTTGAGTTATAAGCTTTATTTGGATGGATCAGCCTTATGTTGTTTGGAAATTATGAATCTATTATTTCCGTTTACATTATTACCATTGGTGGTGCACTGATATCACTTTACTGGTGTGCTGAGTGCTGACTCCTATCTAATATTTTGACTGGCAAGCTAGGATTTGACTGATATCAGATATAGGATAATTATTTCATGCACGTCGATGTCTAGGCACCCAAATCAATTCCCAGTTGCTATGCTTTGAGATTTATGACATTTGAGGTGGGTATCTTTATATACCCTAAAAAGGTGTCTTTGATATATTGAATTCCTAAAAAAGCTAAATCATGTGTCAGTTCAAAACTCACTTACCATAAATATAACAATTAACAAGCACATGGAACATTTCATACTGGAACTCCAAAATACGAATTGATACGGTGCAAGCATGTTTTAGACAAACATTAGGTGGATAAATTCAATGAAGTTAACTATTTCTTATTGGCGTCTTTATACGTTATAACTGCTTGCATGTTTGCTGTTATTAGGTACACTCTTTCTGCTGCTGCAACTTACATGGCTGCAAAGCGGATTAAGGCAAAGAAGGTTAGGTTATAGGCTTATAGCAGGAGTTAGCATAAAATTCCTGCGCCTTTGTAGTTATGAATTATGAAGCCCGTGTTCTTGCTGCTTTGGAAGGCGTTGTCCAAAGTATTACATCTTGCACCTCTGGCAATAAGTATATTATTATTTTCGCATTTGATATGTGCGTCTTGGAGGAGAAAACAATTTTTTTTGTTGGCCAACTGCCTAGATTGCATTGAAAGGGAGGCTTGTATATTACTCTGAATATTTTTGATAGGGTTGCGATTTATGTTTTTGTTTATCATTTATGTATTGCTCCGTTTCCTTTGAACATCCGTAGCAAAGCATGGACTGATGGATAGATTATTTCCGATGCTTAGATCTAGCCTATACTATCCAAACTACATCATGTCACGTGCTACACTCTCGATCTTTCCTGCAAATCATTTTTCATGCTTATATTTTTTTTTCTACGAATTATGTTTTCTTTTCATCCCTTTATGGTCTGTGGCAGAGCACAGGCATTGTACTAGTAATACATAACTAGATACCATGTCATACGTATGAGTCCTAATTATTACATAACATATTGTAGTCCTATTAATAGTAACATGGACAGTCATAAGCCTTATTACAAAAGAATCATTATAGGTTTTAAAGGTCAGCGGAATCAAAGAATATCCAATGTCTATGAATCTATGCAATTGACTGGAGCAAACCCTAAATCTAGCTCTTTATGGTTGTCCAAATTTAGATCATCCTCTTCATGACACTCTAAGAGCCCACCTCATGACCATCGTATAAAATAGTATGAGTGTATGTGGTCAGTGTCATGCAAACACAGACTAGTTAACACTCATCCTCATGCATACAGTGATAAAGGCTTCAAGGGAAAGGATGAGTCTCTTTTATTTACGTAAAACCTGATTTGATATTTTAAACCGCCCTATCAAGCTCATATTTCATGGAATATATAAGGTCAATCCATCTCACTATTATTCGTAATAACCAACCAAATATCCACAACCATATAGCCTATTCTCAACCTCAACCCAACCAAACCAACATATCCATTCGCTATTCTCAGCACTGGCCTTCTTATCCGAAAGTAACATCCCGTTGTGGGTCACACAACCATAAGGTACTTGATCTTGACCAAGGAGGGCTGCACACCCAATCTAGTCTCACGGTTTCGAGGGTCCGATCTTGGCCTAGGAGGGTATCCAACCCAAACTAGTCTCACGACCCCGAAGGGCCTGGTCTTGACCTTGAATGATACCAATCCTAAACTAATCTCGTGGCCCCACACTGTGTGATCGAGTCACTGTAGTGACGACCCAAGCCAGTCACTCAATAGTGGGCTTATGGTGCCTTCGCAGAGCGCACACCACTGGCACACCAAACTTGTACTATTGCATAATGGTCACGCGTTGTGTTGGAATCATCCGTTGATACTGGCATTTCGTACGCGTGTTACTTCACGCTCCTTCTGGGTAAGCCTACGATGTACCTAGCACAGGAGCCTTTCGGCCACAAGATCTCACATTCATCTCCTCAGAGCTTTCTTTGTTACTCATTCAGTTCCACAAAGCATTCTTTCTTAATCATTTTGCTCCGCATAGCATTCTTGCTAGACCTCATCTGCATTTTTCCCATCGGGGAAACGTCATATTCATTCTTATTATCACCACATCCCAACTCTTCCGAAGCCTCAAATAAAACCATTCCCATCCAACCGACCATCCGACCCAAACACACTATCTCCGATCAAGCATGCTCAAGTTCTCAACCCAATCTCAGCTACCAATCCTAACTGTCATATGTCATTAGTTTAATGAATAAATAAATGTCATCAGTTGGCGCACCAGTGTTGGTAGTCGTTAAAGTCCAATTTCATACGCCGACTGATGGGCGCGGACGCGGGGTCCCGATCTTCTGGTGAGAGACGGTAAGGATAATTCGGTAGGTGTCACGCAGACCTAATCGATCCGGCTTCCAACCCCGCAAGGAACTGGAAATCCCGGCTATCGCTAAACCACCACGACGAGTGTTATCGACTGAACTAGAGGCATGATCGACCTGTCCACGAAGGACGGTTCCTGCAAGCAACCGAAGAACAAGCAAGAACACAAGATAAGCAATCACAATTGCCATTATATATTAAGGATAATGGGGTTCAGAAACTTGGTCCTGTTGGTCTAGCCGACACAAGAAGAACAAGATGAAATCTCACACGACAGTGACGAAATCAACTAAACAAAACCCAACTAAGACGAAGCACGGCGGAAAACTTATATAGGGTGGCGGACAGTGGAGGGGCGCCCAAACAGGTGCCCACATGTGCCCAAAAATAAGGCGACGTAGCGCCACGAAGTTTCTGTCCGTCAGCTTGTTTTCATGATTCCCATTGACTCGGATTAATTTGTGGGCATGGTTGGATCCGTTGGAAATCTTATCTCGTAAGCTTTCCGTAGAGTCCTTATTTTCCTCATTTGAACGTCTTATGTGATATGGGTGTCCGTTTGAAGGTGTACTGGTCCTGGAAATCCGAACCGGACTCGGCAGCGAGTTCGGCGTCCTCTCGTCTTGGACCCGGTGGTCGAGGACTTCGTCAATGATGTCCTCATCATCCCCCCTTTCTTGAATATGAGTCTTCCTCGACTCAAGCATTTTCTCCCGCAAAAGGTTAGGAACACCAGGGGGCAAAGTAATAGACAAATTTTTCTAATCATTGCATGATTCTTTAGCTAACTCATCATCTTCACATTTTTTGTATCTAAAAGAACAGGACCTTTCAATTTAATTTCTGTATTCGTCTCAACAGATTCCTTCTTTTGTGTTACACTTTGTCGGTGTCTGGGAAACGCGCCTCAGAGGGCAGCGGGTCCAAGGACAGACAGACGAATTTGTAGTTGGAGTGAGGCCCAACGACAACCCATCCTAGCAGCCCGGGGCGGCCGAGCTCGCGGGGGCTCTGGCCGCGCAGTCTTCCCGAACTACGCCTAGTGCGAGTTCGGATCCGGGTACAGATCCGTCGTACGGTGAGAAAGAGAGGGGGTGTCGACGGTTGAGATATCGATCTCAAGTCGCTAAGGTTCTTGAAGATTGAGATAGGAGACACGCCAAACAACCACTTAACAAAGAACGAGCAGAGATGTGGTTTTTATCTGGTTCAGCCTCTCGGAGAGATAATAGCCCACGTCCAGCCTTTCTTATATATCAGAGATGAATACAAGAGGTGGCTCGGCGAGACGAACAAGTCTCGGCGAGATTATGGGTGTACAGGAAGCAATATGCAAAGACCTCGTGTCGTCTGATGATCTTGCACGTGCCCTCTACACGCCGTAGGGGCTCGGTTTATATAGTGCTGAACAACCGACCTACCGGAGGAGAATCGGGCCGGGCTAACTACGAATACGTAACGAACTCGTACATGCCAAATACATCCCGAGGTAGATAAGGTATACTCCAAGTCTTGGGGATCACGACTCCTAATCCAATCCGGGAAACCACGTCCGGGTCTTCACGTAGCCGTGCAGAACTCTTGTTCGAGACGGACTCAAACATGATTCCTTGGCCGTTACGCACCATGCCAGCTAGGATGCTGTTCGGCAGGATAGAACCTTCCAGGGGACTGGGCCCTGGTAGGCTGTTCGAGTGGGCCGTCAGGGAGTGGGCCATAGCAATGGGCCGTGATTTTATCCCCGACAGCTAGCCCCCGAGACTCAAGTGGAAGGACTCACTAGAGTGGGGTCTTCCTCTTGAGACTCTAAGTCATGAAGAGGGTATTTTTCCTGCTACAAAGACGTGCAACAGGCGACCGAACAGGTTACGGTTCAACCGAACAATACTTCTTCGGGACCGAACAAACCCGCCTAGTGCCGAGCAACTCTGTTGCGTCGAACAGGGAACGACATCTGTCCGAGCAGAGTACCCGACCCTCGTCGTAAATCGAAAAAGTGAGGTGAATCATCTCCTTGAGGCTGAACGTCACCAAGGAGGGATTGGATTCACAGTAGTGAAGAGCGTACCACCGCATCCGGTAAGATCAGATCTTCCGGGAGAATGAACATAGCAAGTCGCGAGACGGACTCGTCTTCTTTGCATCCAGCATTCGGATGCCTAGGAAAGATAAACGAAAATAGAGGAATCATCTCGGGCTAGAGCTTGTCCGAGGAAATATAGATTGCGCTCTCGAGCGAACGTCGTGCTCAGGAGCGAAGGTGGTGTGCCTCCAGACGTAGATCGTGTGCTAGGAGCAGACAATGCATACAAATGGGAAAGGTGACCCAGTCCCAGAGCATAGAGCTCGCTGAAGGAACCAGGTAAAGAGATCTAGTCCCCGAAGCATGGAGCTCGTTAAAAGAACCAGAAAGTGCGACCAGGCGAAGACGCGTGCGGTAGGAGCCAGCGCTCTGGCGAAGAGTCGCCGGTCGCGAGGTGATCCAGCCCGAGCACGGAGCTCGTCATGGGACGAGATCAAGGCTCGGCGAAGAACCGCCGGTCGCGAGGTGAATCACAACCCGATGCAGTCAGAGCCGCAAGAGAACGTGTGAAATCAAAACTTTACCTATGACGTATTCCTTGCGATAGTGTAAGCGTTGTCTTGGCAAGTGCAGAACCGGCGCTTGAGTGCCCGTTGCGATGAGAATCGACTACGATGGGCTTGCCCGTTGGCGATGAGAATCGACTACGGTGGGCGAGGACTCCGTTGGTGGTGCACTACCTTGACTTAGCCGAACTGTGAAGGTCAGTACCGGGCAAAGGCAAGAAATCATACACGGGTGAAGTGAATCAGTCTCTGGGCATGAGCGAACCCAGGAAGAGAGGGATGCAGACATCGGTTTTGGTGGGGAAGCCGGAACCTCGCCGCGACCATCACCGGAATCTGACGTTCCCCGTTTATGTACTTCCTGCAGAAGACAAACAAGAAACAGGCCAGCAAGGGGAAAAAAGAGAGCAAGAACAGGCTCTAAGAAGAGCAAAGCGAGTTTTGGAAAACACGCAAAAGACAACCTACCCGCACAAGACATAATTTTTGCCCGTGTACGTCCCCCGATAGCGTTAGTGTCACCTCGGCGAATGCGGAACCGACGCTAGGAGTGCCCGTTGCGATGAGAATCGGCTTACGGTGGGCAGGACTCCGCAGGTGGTGCATTGCTCCGGATTACCGTGCTAGGAAGGACATAGCATGGATAAAGAAGGCGTGTGCGGGCAAGTGTAGCCCCGCTGTGGCTAAAACCGCTAACCAGGGAAGGCGATCGGGACCTTAGCCGCAGGCAAAACGTGCGAGGCGAAATCTTATCCGGGCACGGACCCGTGCAGCGTTGGTGTCGCCTCGGCGGGTGCGGAACCAGCGTCAGGAGTGTCCGTTGCGATGAGAATCGGCTTACGGTGGGCATGCCCGTTGCGATGAGAATTGGTTTACGGTGGGCAGAACTCCATCGGTGGTGCACCGCTTTGGTTAACCGGAACCGTACAGGTCGTTGCCAGATAAGAAGACATGCTAAATGGCGGGAAGCGCCACGGAGCGAAGACCAACGAGGTTTTGGAAAACCAACGCTAAGGAAAGGAACCGAAAACGAAAACGCACGGGGTTGCGAAATTGAGCTCAAGTCCCAACAGCATCGAGGAGAGGCGGTCCTTCGAGGAGCCGCCAAGCGACTCAAGACCGAGGAACAGCTCAAGTCCCAACAGACCGAGGAGAGGCGGTCCTTCGAGGAGCCGCCAAGCGACTCAAGACCGCCGAAAAGCGCTTGAATCGAGCGAGAGTCGATGGCGATTTTTTCCGCAAAAAGAGCAAAGAAAAGATAAGGACGAACGAAACCAAGAGCAAGGCGACAGTAGCTAGAAAGTTTTAAGAAAACCGGTAGAACGCTTAGCCTAACTCCAGCCCGTTGTGCAGTTGCTCGAGGACTGAGTTTGCGAACTCGAGCAGTGCACAAGAGAAAGAGCGCCCTAGCCCCGATGCAGACGATGCTTGAAGACTGAACTTGCGACTTCAAGCACGTGCGTAGAGAGTTAAGCGACACCGTATCTGATCGATTCGTTCGAGGCGCTCGTTAACGTAAGTTAGGCAATTCCGAAGGTAACCGAGCAAGGAAAGTGCCTCTGCCACGGAGGGCTTACGAGAGCAGGCTTTACCAAGTGGTCGTGCCGTGAGCGGTAAGTGCCTCTGCCGCGGAGGGCTTACGAGAGCAGACTTAGCCGCAAGGCTGGAAGCCGTGTTACGCAACTTTGAGTTTAGGAACTCGTTGAAACCAGATACGGGCAGGGAAAACCTTAAGATTGCGGAGCCAAGAGTTCGCAAGACCGGACAGCCATCAAGTGTTACCAGAGAGTAAGGTAATCTGAGAAGACAAGTGGTGAGAAGGGCCGCATGGGACCGCGAACATTCACCGTCAATGGGTTGAACTTTACATGACAGCCCGAGAGACTTGGACGAACTAAGGCGCGAAATTTGAGAAAAAGCGCGAAGTTAGGAAACGAAAAGACCTACACGAGGAACTTACTGGCCGGTCGATGTTCCAAGTCTTGGTCACTCTCTCCGTCATCCTGACCCAGCGACGGCCGGGATCCGGAAGGAGTTTTGATCCGATCCCGAGCACGGAGCTCGTCGCGGGGACAGACAGCGCCCCGGCGAATAGCGCCGGTGCGAGGAGATCCGGCCCGAGCACGGAGCTCGTCGCGGACGAGACGCGCTTTCCGGGCGAAGAGCCGCCCGGCGAAGTGATCCGGCCCGAGCACGGAGCTCGTCGCGAGGACGACAGCGCCCCGGCGAATAGCTGCCAGTGCGAGAGATCCGCCCCGAACCTGAGCTCGTCATGGGGACGACAACGCTTCTGGGCGAAGAGCTGCCGCGCGAAAGTGATCCGGCCCGAGCACGGAGCTCGTCGCGGGGACGAATCAAGGCGCCGGGCGCTGTCCGGTGCTGAAGTGATCCGGCCCGAGCACGGAGCTCATCGCGGGACGAGACAGCGCCCGGCGAAGAGCCGCCCGGCGAGGAGATCGATCCCGAGCACGAGCTGGAACCAGATCTGGAAGGCGATCAAGATCGAAGGATCGATCCGATCTGGCGGGGAAGAGACATCCCGCCGCCGAGTCGTAGTCCTCGGGAGAATCTCTGTCGCCGATAGAGTTCGACATGCTCGATCTGTGAGTCCCCACGGTCGGCGCCACTGTTGTTGGCCGGTTGAGATATCGATCTCAAGTCGCTAAGGTTCTTGAAGATTGAGATAGAGACACGCCAAACAACCACGAGCGACAGAAGAAGGAGAGCGGGGTTTTTATCTGGTTCAGGCCTCTCGGAGAGATAATAGCCCACGCCCGGCCTTTCTTATATATCGAGATGAATACAAGAGGTGGCTCGGCGAGACGAACAAGTCTCGGCGAGATTATGGGTGTACAGGAAGCAATATGCAAAGACCTCGTGTCGTCTGATGATCTTGCACGTGCCCTCTACACGCCGTAGGGGCTCGGTTTATATAGTGCTGAACAACCGACCTACCGGAGGAGAATCGGGCCGGGCTAACTACGAATACGTAACGAACTCGTACATGCCAAATACATCCCGAGGTAGATAAGGTATACTCCAAGTCTTGGGGATCACGACTCCTAATCCAATCCGGGAAACCACGTCCGGGTCTTCACGTAGCCGTGCAGAACTCTTGTTCGAGACGGACTCAGACATGATTCCTTAGCCGTTACGCACCATGCCAGCCAGGATGCTGTTCGGCAGGATGCATATGGGCCAGATAGAACCTTCCAGGAGACTGGGCCCTGGTAGGCTGTTCGAGTGGGCCGTCAGGGAGTGGGCCATGGCAATGGGCCGTGATTTTATCCCCGACAGGGGGTGAGAATGAGAGCGGAGGAAATACAAACCGGGGAGACACAAGTGATTTTTACCTTGGTTCGAGCCCCCACCGCCGGGTAATAGCTGTACTCCAGCCTTCGTTGATTATCTGGTGGAAAACAGAGAAGGATGCCGAGACCGGGCTAGAAGGCACTGGCCCCGAGCTTACAGGGAATGTAGGACACTAGAGTGACTAGGGACTACGGCTACTACTTAGGAAGCTTCAGATTCAGAAGAGGGTCAGAGGTCTGATTCCTTAGACCCTGTAGACTTGGTCGTTAGGCTGTGTGGGCTTCTCCTTTTATAGGCGTGGCGGGCTGCCCGGAGCTGATACGGCGGGCCCCGCGCCTACCTCTGCTTTGTCCATCTTTAGCGGCGGCGCCCTTGTCTCATTCCGGGCTCCGTCCTATATGTGGCCTGCAAAGAGAAGCTGGTCTGGTTAGTACTGGAGACGTCTTCGTTTTGGTGTGCATACACGTGGGAGCAGCCTGCTTAGGGAGAAAGCACTTTCCCTTTATCGCCAATATAGCATTGACTGGTCGGAGCCAGCTTCGCGCCACCCGTTGGGGGCGTTGCATAGCATGGCAGCTGTTGCCATCTGCCCAAGGGGCAAACGACAAGACGAGCTGCCCACGTGCCTTTCCCCGGGCTATGGATCCCCCGGGGTGGTACAGTCCTTCTCGGTCAAGGCCGAGGAAAGTATGGTGGGGCACGACAGCTGTCGCCACCTGCCCAGGGACAGGCGGACTGTCCGTGGGGCCCTCCTCCGGGCTAAGGATAGCCCAGAAGGTACGCAACACTCCTGGTTAGGGCCTAAGGAGGCGCGGTTGACTTGGTCAAGCCCGGGGATGACCCTGCGGGCTAGACGTTCCTTTTGCTACGGCCAAGGGTGGCCCTTTAGACCTTCTGTACGGGCGGCAGGTTGGCACGGATCCTGCCCAAGGCCCATCTCGGGGTGGGCCGCTCACAAATCACCAACATCCAGCCCCCGAACCTCGAGCGGGTCGTGTGGCGAGCCAGTCTGAGGTTCAGAGAAAACCAGCCCTTACGCGTCGTGCGGGAGACTTGGCTAGGGTTTTTTTGGAGCCACTGGGGCGAAAGGTTTGAGCATTGAATTTGATTTGACCGAAAAGTGGGGCAGTTCCGTCTCCCCGGGCACGACTCCCATGATCTTTGCTTCGACCGTTGCCTTTGTTGATAAGGCAGTGTTTTCGGGGGGAAATCCTACTACAGAACATCCCCTTTGCCTCTGTCTTCATCCCTCCATCTCACCCTTTGCCTTCTTGCTTCCGGCTACCATGGTGCTCATGGAAGATAGCGTTCTCACGAGAGAAGATGGTGGAGTTGGAGAGGGACGGCTTTGTGAAGTGAGTGTCCTAGAGGCTGGAGGCTTCCTGGAGCAGCCCGGGAGCCAGAGCCCGAGCCTACCGAGCTGGTATGCTTCGAGAGCTTGGCCATTTGCGGTTTCCGTGTGCCGGAGTCGCAATTCTTGACCGATCTCTTCGCCTTTACGGAGCTGCAGCCGGAGAACCTGTCCCCGCAATCCTATGTTCATTTGTCCATCTTGGCAAGACCAGGCGAGGCGTCTTCTTGGGTTCGCCTAGCGGTGAGTCTCTTCAGAAGATGCCAGTGAAGCCGTTGGCCATCACGTGGGCAACGACGGGATCTTCTATCTTACCACGCGCCGGACTCGGGGCAACCAGACATACCCGGAATACGAGGTCAAGACGAAAGTCGATGGTTGGGCCTGGCAGTGGTTCTATCTGAACCGCGAGCTACGGGCTCCGCAGAGGAGCCTTTGAACGTACAGCCACTGGCGGTGCGCTCACCGCCAGGGGATCACCAGCGGCGCCTGGCGAAGCGTCAGCCCCGCCGGCGATGTCAGGCGAGGGAAGCCCGGCGCCGATTTCGACCGCGGCGGGCACAGCACAGGCAGGCGCGGAGATGCGGGCCAGAAAACGAATGGCGCCGGTGCAGGTGAGTTTTTTCCTTTGACGCGGGCCAGGTGTTGGGTGCTCAGCCGATCTTAGGCTCTGTTTTCCGCACGTGTCCAGGGCTCGGCGCCTACGAAAAAGAGGAGGTACTGGCTTGCCTAGGGCAGTGACGACGAGGATGTCGCGCCTGCGGCGGGTCCGTCGCTGGTAGTGACGTCGTGGTGGGGGCCTGCAAAGAAGGTCGTCACAGCCCGGAAGAAAACAGCCGTGCCAACCGCAAGCTGCATCCGCGGGCTAGACACGGAGCTTTTTCTGCGCCCTACACTGGGGGTGTACGAGGGCACGGAGCTTGAACCAGCGCGTAAGTTTCTCGCGCTGCTCGTTATCGTTTCGCCTCTGTATTTGATCACTCTGTGTGCTTCTGGTTGCAGTGCGCAGTGCTGAGGTGGCCGTCGATGTGCGTCCCCCTTCCGCCGAAGCCAGGGCGGCTGAGGTCAACCCAGTCGAGCCCGTGGATGCGTTGATACAGGCGGCGCGATCTGAGGCACGGGGCAAGGACGTGCGACTCATCCGCGGGTCGTCATCGACTTGCCTGCCGGTAGTGGTGCTGGATGCGTCCGGTGAGGTTGCGGAGACGGTGAGGATGGATGCCGCCGGGCTCTCGCTATTGGTTACGCCCCTGCGCGTCGAAGCGTGTACGGCGACTGGGTGGTGTCGACTGGTGACTAACTGGGGGTCACCGCCGGCAATGAATTTGTACGAGGGGACGCTAATCAAGAACTAAGTCAAATGGTAACACAAGACAAGGGTTTATACAGGTTCAGGCCCTCAACGGAGGAGGTAATACCCTACTTCCTGTGTTCTGGGATTATATGGTGGATCAAGATGCGGGATGCAAGATGATGCCGTGCGCTATGTATGATTCCATGTCTCATGCCGATGGCTTCTACCCCCTCCCTTTATATAGTGCAGGGGAAGATAGAGTTACAAGATCGTCTGTGGTACACGGTAACTAATTCTGTTATGCTGTTACATGTCATGCATGCGCTGATCTGCTAATTACATGGAGATAGATTATATCCTCGGGAAACTCCTTGGAGCTCAAGGCGCGCATATCCCGAGTGGTCTTTATCCTGAGCCGGCCGACTTGGATCGTCCCCTATCTGCTCCTTTATGGCCCTTCTAGAGGATACCCGGGGCCCATATATTCCACAGTAGCCCCCGAGTGCTTTACGATCGAGTCAGATGCTCAGCCGACTGGTTTCGCCCATATCTCCTGTAATCTGCAAAGAGATTGTAAAGAACTCAAGAAACCTTAAGTTTTAGTGTTGAAACAATGCCTGGATTGGCAATACCAAACTCCAGCTCACTCGGCCCGTTAGGCACATCATCTCAACAGATGGATTCGGCTACTGGGCACCCACTCTTGCAATGCAAAAGCAGGAACCGGCCCGTCATGGGGCGTGCCTTAAGCCACGCCATTACGACTTCTGTCTTGCATCATGCCGTAATCTTAGCGTTGCAAAGGATATCGACGTCAGGCGCCCGGCCTTAACTTGTAAGAACCAGCACTCGGCCCAGCATGGGGCACACCTTTCAGCCAGGTGGTACCTGTCCCTACCATGGAAGGGATCAGCATAGGCCCCTCGGGGCATACCGATTGGACGCAATTTTACCGAGAGGTATTTGTACCCTGGTAGCGGTGTACAACTAGCGACCTTATAAAGGCATACCTCAAGAAATTGAACCCAAATTTCACCAACACCCAACCTCGAGCATGCGAAGTTGGCTAGTGACCTGACATGGGGTATGTCGTGAAACACTTTTGATTTTGGCACTGCCGGTGACATGCCCTCTAGGGTGCACCGAGGTCGAATTAGGCTCGATTTTAACACATTGCCACCGTCAGCGGCGTGTTAAGAAAGCCTATTAAGGGGGTTGCCCTTTGCAGTTTTAGCCCAAGTCCAATTTAGGGGAGGCGAAGCGTTTTCGCGCCTTTTCCTCGCACAGCCGGAGCGGCACGCGTTTCCGTCGGAAATCGTATTCATATCCACTTCCGTCCCATCGCCATGATGGTTTTACTGTGTTTGAAACGGATTAAAAGGCGCGACCCTTGAACTTCCTCTGTGTATAAAAGAAATCCCAGGAGCGGAGTACTACTTCACCACCAGCCTTCGAGCTTTTCAAGTCTTCATCTCCTCTTCTCAGCAAAATCCAGAAACGAAAGATCAAGGGAAAGCAATGGATCCCTGGGAAGCCGCCGCCGCCGAGTTCCACGCCCGGATCGCCGCCGCTGAAGCCGCTACAGCCGCCCAATGGCAGTGGTGGCGAGAGAATCTGTGAAGAAACCGCCCAGAGCCATCGTGGTTACGGTCGTGACCACATTCATGTTGTCTGCGGTGCGCACTCCATTGAAGGACGCCCTCGTCTTCTCCATCCTCAACATGAGATGGCCGTCAGAGGAATGATTCGTATTTTCTTTGCTCTTCCACGAGCCAGCGACAAGCCTTAGCTTGATGTGCTGCGCCGCAGAGAAAATGTAATCAGGCCTAAGTGCCTTTTAATGAAGATCTTTTGGGTAATCTTGATGTCTTTTCTGCTTCGAATCGGCAACATTGCTTCTTCTTGATTTGTTTTGAATCCACAGCTTTCCTTCGTCCGAGCAGTTAGGCTCGTCTGCTCCCAGACCAGTACTCGGCGCCTAACACAAACCTCTCGGAGGGAACCACTCTACCAGCCGAGTGGTTAGCAGGCCCCTTACGGAAAGGCCACATCCAGCGCGAGATTACAGCCCGGCCCAGAACGCGGAACTCCGCTCGTTGCGATAAGTTAGGAACAGGAGAACGAAATTAGTTCACCTCGCTCACTTTTCGCGCCAGTCTGTTAGCTTCTCCCAGCATACTCCGCCGCTAGGGTTCATCTCCATCGCCACCTCCGCCGCCACCCGTCTCCGATCGTAATGGCTCCACCATCTCCCGCCGCCCCTAAGGCTGCCAAGAGCGGGAAGGAGTGGATGAAGTCCATCACAACCGAATGGAGGCTACAGAAGCTGGTCTCCCTCGGTGTGCTCCCCTCCGAAGAATTCTTATCTTGGCGCCCCGCCGCCGGCGAATCCTGCCCCACCCCTCGTTCCGATGAGGTAGTGGTCTTCGAATCCTTCTTTCTCCGTGGCTTCGGCCTTCCTTGTTCTCCTTTCTTCCGGGGATTACTGCATTTCTACGGGATCGAGGTTTCGCACTTGAACCACAATTCAATCTTCCAAATTGCGATTTTCGTCCATGTCTGAGACGCCTATTTGGGGATTGCTCCTCATTTTGACCTTTTCAGATTTCTTTTCCTTCTCAAGCCTTTTCCCAACAAGAACTTTTCCAAAGCCGCCGGCGGCGCGGGATTTCAATTGCGGGAAGGGGCCCGAAAATATTATCTCGATCTGCCTTTAAGAACCTCCAATAAGGGCTGGCACTCGGAGTGGTTCTACTGCGCCAATTCTCCTCCGGTGCTCCCTTCCTTCTCCAGCGAGTGCCCCACAGTCCATCCCTCCTGGTCCTCTCTTCTCGCGGATGACGAGGGAGGCCAAGTAGAGGAACTTCTCCTTCTCCTCCACAGAGCTAAAGCTGCTGGGCTGACCGGCATTGGGGTTGTTTGGAACTTCACCCAGCGCCGTGTCCAGCCCATAAAGGAGAGGGTGCATCTTGCCTTCGAGTATTCGGGGGCCCAAGATACCACTCGGGAATCCAATGAAAGCCTTTCGCAGAAGGAAATCATTAACCGAGTGGTCGAGCTCTTCGCTCCGGGCTCGAAAATAGTTCGCGCAGAGTGCCCAGCTCCGTACCATTTGGGGTATTTGCCACCAGCGGTAAGGAGAAGATCCTCCTCAACTCAACCGCGGCCTTTTTGAATGTATAGCCATAACTAATGTAATCCGACATGTCGCAGGGGCGCGAAGCCTTCTTCTCCACCCCCCGGTCCCAGAAGCTCCTCATCCCAAGGAGGCACCACGTAAGCGTCCTACTGAGGGCTCGACTAGTGCTCCTCCAGCCAAGAAAGGCAGGGGGGTCGCTTCAGGGGACTCAGACGAGGATGATGACGAAGATGACGTCCCACTCCGGCACCGCCGCCGCTCAGCTCCAAGGCCATCTCCGGTTCCGGCCGAGCAGCCTCCAAGCCCTCCGTCTCCCCTGACAGCCGGCCCAACAGTCGCGTCAGGTGCGAAAAAGCCTTCTGGTACTCGCCCGAGTGGTTCGGGCGCCCGATTCAGGATGAAGTATTTCCCATCACACAGGTATTCCTTTGCGACACCATAACTTCATAATTCGCAGACTTGTGTATCTTGAAGGGTTTCCGAATACTTTCAGAAAACCAGTTGATGATGATGATGAGCCGCCAAGTTCGCATAGCAAGGGAATGCCAGCCTCGACTCAGCCCACCGCGCCTCGCCAAGATTCCAGCCCATCCTCCACCAGTCACCAATCCTCATTAGGGAAGGGGAAAGTCCCAGCTCCGGCTCCAGGGAGCCTAGAACCAGAAATCGAGGAAATTCCTCGCCCCTCCCCCAAAGCTCACGCTCCACCCTTCCGACTGAAATGGAGGAAGGAGATGGAAAACTCTGGTCGACGACGGCGGGAGGCGAGGAATGGGAGGTCTTTGGACCAAGTATTGCAATTTAAGTCAAGATATACGAGGTAAAGCTCTTTCCCACTACGAATCCTTACCTTGCACGGGGGAATCCCACTAATCTCCCTCCCTTCTCCACGCAGCGCATGAAGGAGAGGTCGAAGGAGAAGACCGATGCATGGAGAAAACGGTAGGCGAGCTGAAAACACGCGACGAGTTTGACAACGCGTTGTATGCCGTTAAGTCACAATACCACGGCCAGATCAAAGAACTCCACCGCGAAGTCACCGAGCTCCGATTCCGCCACGTGGAAGAGTTCAACACTAACCGAGGTATAGACCCCCTGTCTGTGCCAAATCTCTATAAAGAATGCTTCATAAATAATAATCTCCGATATTTGTCTTGAAATGTAGCTCTGGAGGCGAGGCAGAAGGCAGAGTCCAACACTCAAGCAGAGAAATATGCCAAAGAGTTGGAAGGTAACTTCCCCATTGGCTTTCCCCGACTCAACCTCATTGGAATCCGACTAACACGCCATACCCGACTGGTTTCGCAGAGCTTCGTCGCCGAGCTTCGGTGGGGATAGCCCCAGTGCTCCAATGCCTTTACCCCGATGAAGAGCCGCCGAACGATCCCGACCTCTTGGTGGCCCATCTTGACACTCTCCTTGAGCAGATCAAGGCCTTCACTCGGGAGGCCGCGATAACATGTACCAGCCAAGGCCTCGCCATCGCGAAGTCAAACTTCCCCCGTCTAGAATACGAAGCCGTGAAAGACGGGTTTGCTTGTAAGGAGGAGAAGGCCACCGCTTTACTGGAAGAGGTTCGTCCGACTGCCGTCCAGATAGTAGAACAATTGGATTTGTAGATTTTTCTGTAATGGAACCGCTTGTTGATCCCCGATGCTGGTGATCCGGTTTATCCGAATAGTACTCTTTATCCTTTTTCATGAAACGCATCCGCCGACTGGTCCAGCCCCCGAGTGCCAGGAAGTAGCACTTGG
This sequence comes from Raddia guianensis, assembly GCA_036346415.1. Lineage (NCBI taxonomy): Eukaryota > Viridiplantae > Streptophyta > Magnoliopsida > Poales > Poaceae > Raddia > Raddia guianensis. Next base: position 40,384,008 of record CM070538.1, on the reverse strand, counting down.
CTTTCTTCCCATGCGACTACGGAGCAGCTAAACCTTGCGACTACGGATATAATGGCGCCATTCCTCAAGAATTTTCGTAACACCCGAATTTGATCAAGACATGTATAGAGAAAACAACTTTTATTGATAAGATAGGGTGCGGTTGACTCCATACACTATTTAGTGTAGCCCCCGACTTACTGTTTGATCGTTTACGGCCAAGTAGCAAGTCAAAAGAAGGGAAACTAATTACATGCTGTTTGAATACAAAACTTTAAGAGTAAAAAAGACGTAGCTGCTCGATGTTCCAGGTGTTGGGCACTTCAGATCCATCTTCACGTTGTAGCCGGTAAGCCCCCGGGCGGGTCACCTCAGCGATCACGTAGGGGCCTTCCCAGAGTGGGGAGAGTTTATACTCATGCTTCTAGTTCCATCGGAGGACCAGATCTCCCTTAGAGAATGCACGGCCCCGTATATTGCGCTGATGGTAGCGACGCAGGCCCTGTTGGTACTTTGCCGACTGGATCATTGCTGCTTCCCTGGCTTCCTCGAGCCGGTCGAGGTCTTCATATCTTGCTTCATCCGATTGATTATCGTGGTAACCGGCGACCCGAGGGGACCGGAACTTCAATTCAGTCTGGAGGACCGTTTCCGAGCCATAGACCAGGAAAAAGGGTTTCTGCCCGGTTGCTCGACTCAGGGTCGTTCTGAGCCCCCAGAGCACCGAGGGCAACTCCTTGACCCAACGCATGGCATATGGCTTCAGGCGATCAAAAATTCGGGCTTTGAGCCCTTGTAGCACCAATCCGTTGGCGCGCTCAACCTGTCCGTTGCTCCGTGGGTGGGCCACCGAGGCATAGCAGATCTTGATGCCCGACTCCTCGCCCGATCTTGAAATTATTTGCTTTTGAGCTGGGCGCCATTATCGTTGATAATGCGATTGTATGCCAAAGCGCAACGATGTTACGAAAGAACTTCGCGTGCTTTGGTGTCGTGATGACGACAACCGGCAGCTTCAATCCACTTGGTAAACTGTCGATGCAACGAAGAGATGGGTAAACCCGCCTTGCGCTTCGCTTGAGGGGCCCACCATGTCCAGATTCGGACGGCGAAGGGCCAAGAGATCGGAATCGTCTGTAGATCTTGGCGAGCATGTGAATTTGTCGTCGAAAAGCGACACCGTCACATCTGCGTACTATATCTTCCGTATCTGTGACCGCGGTTGGCCAGAAAAATCCTTGCCGATAGGCTTTGCCCACCAGGGTGCTGGCAGTCGCGTGGTGACCACGTTCTCCCGAGTGGATTTCATTAAGTAGATCTCTGCCTTCTTGCTCGGATATGCAACGCCTTAGTACCCCGAAACTGCTTTTCCTGAAAAGCTTGCCCCCGACTACCTTGTAGCTTTTGCTTCGGCGTGTAATGCATTCGGCTAGGCTTCAATCCTCAGGCAGCTCATCACAAAGAAGATAATCTAAGTAAGGCTGAGTCCACCCGGGAGTAACTGACAATACCTCTGCATCGGGATCTGGCTGCTTCTCTTGATCTTGTCCCGGTGCAGGTGGTAGCTTGATGGACGGTGCGCATAGCTCTTGGACGAAAACACTACTCGGGACCTGGGCCCGAGTGGATCCCATCCGTGCTAGCTCGTCTGCTGCTTCGTTGTCGCGGCAGAGCACGTGAGTAAGCTCCAGGCCGTCGAACTTGTCCTCTAACTTTCATGCCTCCTGGCAGTAAGCCGCCATACTGTCGCCAATGCAAGACCACTCTTTTTGAACTTGGTTGACCACGAGTTGAGAATCCTCGCGTACCATTAACCGCCTGACACCGAGCGATATGGCGACGCGTAGCCCGTGGATGAGTGCCTCGTACTCGGCGGCGTTGTTGCCGACGGGAAACAAAATCCGGAGGACGTAGCGTAGCTTCTCTCCAGTCGGCGATATGAGCAAAATCCCAGCCCCCGCACCGCTGAGCATGAGGGAACCATCAAAGTACATTGTCCGATGCTCGAGATTCTCCGTTCTTCTTTGGGGTTTGGGCCTCATTCACTCGGCGGCGAAGTAAACAACGCTGCAATTTGATGGCTAATCGAGGCCTGAACTTTATTTCAATGGCTCCAAGCTCGACTGCCCATTTGGCAATCCTCCCAGTGGCCTCCCGGTTGTGGAGTATGTCTCCAAGTGGGAAAGAGGTGACCACTGAAATTTCATGCTCTTGAAAATAATGCTTGAGCTTCATGATGTAAGTATCTGACATCTGAAGCTTTTGCACTTGTGGGTACCTTATTTTAGATTCGCCCAATACCTCGCCACGAAGTAGACCGGATATTTGTACCTTTTGGAGGGAGCCCTCTTCGTCTCGCTCCACCACCAAAGCGCTGCTGATGACGTGAGTCGTTGCGCCGATGTAGAGTAGGAGGGGCTCCTGAGGCATGGGAGGGACCAACACCAGAGGCGTGGTGAGGAACCTCTTCAGATCTTCAAAGGCTTGCTGTGCTTCAGCTGTCCAATGAAAATCGTCTTGTCGGCGCAAGGGCCTAAAGAAAGGCATGCCTCGCTCCCCGAGTCGGGAAACGAATCGGCTGAGTTCCACGATGCATCCAGTGAGCTTTTACACGTCCTTCTGATTGGTCGGGGGCTTCATCTTGATGATGGTGCTGACCTTCTCTGGATTTGCTTCGATCCCTCGGTTAGAGATGATAAATCCGGGCAGTTTACCAGATGGGACCCCAAAAACGCACTTCTCGGGATTTAGTTTCATCCGAAATGCCCTTAGGCTCTCGAATGTCTCGGTCAGATCTGTTATGAGATTCCATCTGGATTTGGTTTTTATCACGACGTCGTCGACATATGCCTCCACGTTGCGTCCGAGCTGAGTGTGAAAACACCACTGTATAGTCGTTGATAAGTTCTTGTGGCGTTTTCAACCGAATGGCATTGTGATATAGCGAAGCGCCGAAAGGCGTGATAAGCGACGTCTTGATGCAATCCTCACGCTTGGTGATCGGTGATAGCCTGAGTAGGCATCCAGAAAACTCAAGAGCTCGCACCAGGCGGTGGAGTCCACCACTTGATCGACGCGGGGGAGCCCGAAAGGATCCTTGGGACACGCTTTGTTGAGGTCCGTGTAGTCGACACGCATCCGCCATGTCTTGTTTTTCTTCTGCACCAGGACCGGATTGGCAAGCCACTCGGGATGATACACCTCTTTGATAAACCGAGCGGCTAACAATTTGGTGATCTCACTCCTTATGGTGTCTTTCCGATCCGGGGCAAATCTTCGTAGGCGCTGCTTGACTGGCTTCGCCTTTTCATCAACGTGGAGAGAGTGCTCGATCACCTCCTTCGGAACACCGGGCATGTCGAAGGTTTCCAGCGAACACATCGGTTGGCGGGAGGAAAGTGGCAGCGCGTCTTCCTATTCTTTGTCGAGCCTGTCCGATCACGGCGGTCTTGGCCGGGTTAGACAGGTCCAACAGGATCTTTTTGGTTTCTTCGGCTGCTTGGATGGATGTTTGGCCTGCTTCTTGGCGGGGACGTCCCCCTCCTCCTGAAGAGATGCCACCTCCAGTCGAATCTTCTCCATCTCGTGAGCGATTTGATTGCCTCGCCATCTCACGCTCTCATTGTCGCGAGCGAGGATCATTTAACGTCACCAGGGAGGGTGATTACACCGTTGGGACCTGGCATCTTTAAGACGAGGTAAGTGCAATTGGGAACCGCCATGAATTTGGCGATCCCCGGCCTTCCCAAGATGGCATGATATGCCGTCTCGAAATCGGCCACTTCGAAGCTCAGACTCTCAGTCCGATAGTTATCCTTGGTCCCGAACGTGACAGGCAAAGGGATCTGTCCGAGAGGTGTTGCGGACGTCCCGGGGATTACCCCGTGGAAAGGAGATGATCCCTGCCGTAGCTCGAAACGTGGAATATTTATCTGGTCCAGGGTCTTGATGAAAAGGACATTAATCCCACTCCCGCCATCGACCAGAACCCTCTTCAGTTTGCTTCCTCGCACGACCGGGTCCAGCACCAGAGGATACCTCCTAGGGAAGGCGATCTGGTCCGGGTGGTCCGATCGGTCGAAGGTGATGGGCACCTCGGACCAGCGCATGTACTTTGGTGTCGCGGGCATGATACCGTTGATCTCCCGAGTGGTAAGCTTTTGCTTCCGCTTGGACTCATACGCATCAGAGCCCCCGAAGATGTAGCTGATGTCACGCCCAGCGTCCAGATAATCTCCATCGGGCTTCTTACCTTGACCGCCGTTAGCCGACTGGTTCGAGCTCTCGGCAAACTTCCACAATATAAGACAGTCTTTGGCAGAGTGCTTTCCTTGAGGATGGAAGGGACATACCGAATCCATCACTTTTTTGTAGTCGTTGTCGTTGGGGGGCTTCGGTCGGTTGCGCGCCACGTTGGCGACCATCTCGTCCCCCTTTCGCTTCTTGTCCTTGGGCTTGCCTTGCTCTTCGTTAGGCTTCTTCTTGGGGCCTCCGTCGTTGCCACCGCGATGATTCACGATGGCCTCCTCGGCTTGACCTCTGGTCGCCATCGTGAACATGGCCTTGAGATTACGCGGGGTCTGGTTCATCTGCTGATTAACTCCTCGGATTTGCATCCGGCGAAGAAGGCATCGATGTGATTTGCTCAAGCGTCCGGATCTCATTCTTCTTCTTGGTGAAGCGCTTGATGAACTCACGAAGAGCCTCGTTCTTGCGCCTATGTAGCTGTCCAATCTCCCATCTCCCCGCAGGCCTTTCATAGGTCCCTTGGAAATTGGCGATGAACTGCTCCTAGAGGTTATCCCAAGACTCAATAGAGTTCTACGGGAGTCCCGTTAGCCAGGTCTGGGCGGTTGGGGTCAAAGCGACCGGTAGGTAATTTGCCATGACGTTCTGATCGCCTCCTGCCGCGCTGACTGCTAAGGCGTAAACTTGCAGCCAGTTCTTTGGATCCCTCTGGCCATCGAACTTGTTGATGCCTTTGAGGTTGAAACCATCCGGCCAAACCACTCGGCGAAGATCTGGGGTGAAGGCCCGAATCCCCTCCAACGGTCGTGGCCGCCTCCGCATTGGGGATCTGCTACGATGCCCCCGTCGCGGGCCTTGGAGCTGCTCTTGACGGTGATCGCGCCGACTGGCGGTGCTCTCGGCTTGGTCATCGTCGCGACGGCTGTGATGGCCACGAGAGTTCCGCTCGCCGTTACTGCGCTCCGCCGCAGCCCGATGTCTTGGCGTAGATCCGCAGGCGGCGATTGGTGTGAATCGCCCACCGCCGAGGCACGAGCACTGGTTCCGTGCCGTTGACGGCTGCGAGCCGAGGCGGTCGGGCTAGTAGTGCCTCGTTTTCTTTGTATGGCGATCATCTCCACCATGGCGTCGCTCGAGCAAGGGCACGGATACCGGGCTGCCTTACGGAAGTTGCGCAATAGTCTCAAGAAGAGTCTTTGACGCGATGACGTTGGCCTAGGGAGTGTTGTAGACCTCCTGATCCCTTAGCTTCACCGCGCGGAGCTCATTCTGGACATCGCGGCATGAGCCTTGAAGTTCTTATCTGTGATCTTGTTTCTCGCTGGCGAGATCAGGTTAGCGCCGGTATCGGTTTCTTCGTACGCGACAAGCGGAGAAGTGGAGTGGTGATCATCCGCGCCTAGGACAAAAACCTCTCGGTAGTTACGAATCTCAGCACTCCCGTCGGACTCTGAATCAGAAGCTGAGAGGCTGACTTGTTCACTCTGTCCAATGGGTTGGCCACCGTTGATGACACCCACGAACATGGTCGGGTCTGACCCAAGTGGATCTGATGCGTTGGCCGACTGGTTATCTCCTATCCGAATAGGCGAGGAATCCCGTGCGAAAGTCGCGATGGAATTCTCGAGTCCGGAGGGAAATCCAGCCGAGGGCGATGAGTTGTTGTGGGGCGAGATACAATCCACGCCGAAGCGGTTGTGCCCGCCGTGTCCTTTTTCGTCTTCCTCGGGAGGAGGTGCGAAGGCGAACAGCGAGGGGGTCAATCCGCGGAAGGCGCTTGCTAAATTCTCCAAGCCAAAAGGCAATGGGTCATCTTGATTGCGCGCGCCTCCTTGCGAAGGAATCTCTCTAGGAGGAGAGAGAGATGGAGATTGCCGACGCCATCGTCGACGAAGTCCAGGGTGCCGAACCGAAGGGGCTGCCTGAGCTTCATGGCGATGTGCGACGATCTCGACGAAGCCAGCTGACTTGAAAGATGATCTTGACGCTGCTCCTACTGGCGCATGCGTCATTGGTGACTAAGCTGGGGGGTCACCGTAGGCAATGAATTTGTCTGAGGGGCGCTAATCAAGAACTAAGTCAAATGGTAACACAAGACAAGGGTTTATACAGGTTCAGGCCCTCAACGGAGGAGGTAATACCCTACTTCCTGTGTTCTAGGATTATATGGTGGATCAAGATGCGGGATGCAAGATGATGCCGTGCGCTATGTATGATTCCATGTCTCATGCCGATGGCTTCTAGCCCCTCCCTTTATATGGTGTAGAGGGAGATAGAGTTACAAGATCGTGTGTGGTACACGGTAACTAATTCTGTTATGCTGTTACATGTCATGCATGCGCTGATCTGCTAATTACATGGAGATAGATTATATCCTCGGGAAACTCCTTGGAGGTCAAGGCGCGCATATCCCGAGTGGTCTTTATCCTCAGCCGGCCGACTTGGATCGCCCCCTATCTGCTCCTTTATGGGCCTTCTAGAGGATACCCGGGGCCGATATTTTCCACAGGTGGTGGCCGGTCAATTGCCGAGGGATCGCCGACCTCTTCAAGACCCCGATCGGGAACGCGCCTCCCGCGCCCGACCGACGCTTGCTGCTGGCCGGTTGAGACTGGCCAGTGCGCGTGCTCACGCCGGAGGGCCGGCTTGTTGTCTCCATGCCCAGCGCGGCCCCATTGGCGTCCGCAGGCTGGATCTTCGCCACTCCGGATTCGGTGGAGCAGCAAGTGAACATCCGGGCGCAGCGCTCTGTCGTGGAAGGTGTGTCGATCCTGCGTGTCCACCCGGTTCCTGGTCTGACTAGGGCGGAGTTGCTGGTCCGTGGGCGACTTGAATCTCGCTCGTCAGCGCGCTGAGGAAGCAGAAGCAAAGCTTGTTGCGGCGAAGTGAAGTGGCGCTCCCTTGCCCAAGGCCGCTCATTGCAATTGGCGTAGCCCCCCACATTTTTGACTCCGGTGGAGGGCGAATCGCGGTGGAAGCGGATCTTCGGCGAGCGAAGACCGGCCAAGCCCTGGCGGAGGACGCACTGGGAAAGCTCAAGGCCCGGCTCGAGGAAACGCAGGCCGCTGCTCAGAGGGCCGCGCAGCGGGCTGAACCCTCGGTGGAGAAGCGCGATCTCGCGCAGCAAGTCGTCCAGCTCCATGATGAGCTCCAGCGATCACAGGATACCGCAGAGCAAGCAGTCAGGGCCAAGACTGGACTCGAGAAGTCCCTGGCCGCCGCGGAGGCAACGGTCAAGGCCCGAGCTGGAATGGGTGAAGTCCGAGCTCTCCCGACGGGAGGCGGAGGTGCTGAAGGCTGTGCTGGCGAAGACTCGGGCGGAGCTCCGTGATGCCAAGTTGGCCGTAGAGCAAGAGACAGTGGCGAAGGCCGAGCTCGCGGCCAAGGTGGAGCATGCTGAGAGGCGGGTGGCTGCGGCTGGAGCGATAGCTCCGTTTTCAGCAGGATCACCGGGACTATCCGCGGTGGCGGCGTCGCATCCTGCGTCGTCGGAAGGGAGCGGCTCGGAGCCCTGCCGTTCCATGAGGCGCATCTTCGCGGGCTTGATCGGACCGTGTGCGACGCCGTCGAGGAGTGAGGGGCGCGCTTGCCCTTAACAAGAAGGTGAGCATCCTTGAGTTCACACACTATGTTTAGCCGTTGATCTTTTTATGACTTGATCTATTCGCTCTTGTTTCAGTCCTACACCCTCCTTGCCGGCGTAACCTCGCTGATTGGGGCAGTGCGCGGGCAGTCCGGCAACGACATGGCGGAGCTCAATCGCCTTTCTACCGAGCTTGCGCGAGCCCGGGCTAAGATAGAGCGCGCGAGCGCACTAGCTGCAGAGAATGAGGCTCACTGGACCGCTCGCATCGCCGAGATGGAAGCCGTGCTCCAGGCAGCACAGGAGAATGAGTAGGAGGCCGTGGCAAGGCTCACTCTAGACCTAGCCGAGGAGCGCAATCGCGCAGAGGCGGTCTCCAAAGAGCTAGAGGCGGCCTTGTCCGGGCACGGCACAATCGTGCGCGGGCTTGAGGAAGCCAGCGACAGGCTTGCTGACGAGGTTGCCTTGCTCAGAGCGAAGTCTCAGGCTTAGGCGGAGTCCGTGATGAAGCAGGCGCATGACCTCGCCTCCGCCCGGGCTAAGCTGTGCCAGGAGTAAGATGAAATGGACTCGCGAGCCTTAGAATTGCTTCAAGCGAGGAAACAGATCCACGACCTGGAAGCCGAGCTGGAAGAGCTCCAGCTGCAGCGCGGGATGTAACTTAGCCATGTATCTTTTGTTCTTGTTGCTCATTTAACGGATATGCATGGTGTACTGTGGCCGAAGGACTTAGTAGTTTTTTCTTTTGTTCTCCTTATTGCCGTCAAATCGCACGCACTGTGAGCTTTGCTCGCGCAGCCTGATGTCTCGCTATGCGGCGAGCACGCTTTGCCGAAGCACGGATCGTCGTGGCGGAACAACCCATGACGGTTCATCTACCCATCCCAAGCCACACGTCAGGCCGATTTGACTTTTTCGGGCCTCGTTAGCATAGTTGGGCCGAATCCGCGCATTGGACCTTGGCAGGCAGCGGCTCTTCGCCTTGCTGACAGCGGGGCTGGGACACGTGTCGCGTGGCGACTGGCGCGGTTGGTATTCCGCGGGCCAGCGCGTGCGCGCGAGTCTCCTCAGCTCTCGTCGTGGGTTTTAATTACTCGTCCCTTTGCGCGCAGTGACGCTTAGGGTAGCCCGCGGCGTGATGGGACATCCGCGCGCCGGAACTATAAAGTGGCGCGGCCTTGGCTGTCACGAATCTCGCTCTCGATCGCGCTTGCCTTAGACCGAGGCGAGAGCACAAGACCGGAATCGCGAAATGAGAAAAAGGGAGAAACCGGAAGGATGTCTTCTTCTTCCTTCTTCGATTGGGATGCGTGTTGGAGGCGGCGCTGGAGGACATGCCATCGCCGCCTCCGATCCAGCCCGTGCTGGAGGAGGCAGAGGTTGACGTGCCGGCCACGGGCTTCATTGTCGCGCAGCAGGAGGCCGCGATGGTGGAGCACGCCCAGATCCACGCCGACGAGGCGGCGGCAGCAGCACTGGCCGTCGCACTAGTGGCGGAGGAGGAGGAGAATGCGGTGGCGGCGCAGATCGCCACCGACGCGGCGTACGCTGCCGCCCTAGGGGCAGAGGACGCGGCCCTGCCTGCAGTCGCGGTCGAGGACGCCGCCGCAGGGAGGCCGTGGAGGAGGTCGCCGAGGTGGTGGCAGAAGCCGCCATGGTGTCTCCACCGCTGCTCATTGGTGCGAGCATCCACTGGCGAAGTGCGCGGCACCCGCGCGCTCCTGGGCCGTCGGCGCTCGCGCCGGTCCTGTCGTCGTCATCTTCGTCGGCGTCGGCGGAGTCTGCCACGTCGCCGGCTCGTCGCCAGCGCCGCTCCTAGGAGTGGCGGAGTAGGACTAGGACTTGTAGGAGTAGGCCTTGGGCGCTGTCGTAGCTGTAGTGGCGCGGTGCCCCTTCTGTGGTAGCCCGGGATGCCGGCCGCCTTTGCTTGTACAATATTTCGTCCTTTTGGAAATGTAGCTTCTTTCTTTAACGAATCCTCCTTGTCGAGCTTGCTCATTCCCTTTTTGCGCAGATCCTGTCATGCAAAATTAGGAGAACTAGATGAACAGTAACGAAGTTCTAAGGTGAACTTAGGAATTTTAGACGAACAAGTTGATTGAAATTTTTGCTTTTGCGTGCATAGCCATCCAGCCCCCGGGCCGCGGCCAAGTCCAAGTGCGATCTTGGAGTTGGGCACGGTCTAAAGACTAGAGTGACTTGGAAAAGATTCGTGCAAATTCCCAGCCCCCGAGCTTTGTGAGGCCGCGTTACGATGTGGGCTTGGCGAAGTTAAAGAGTTAAAAAATGTGCGAAAAAATTCCCAGCCCCCGAGCGTTCGGCCGGGGCCCAAATCCGGACTCCCAAACAAACCTATCGTGGGCTTATTGTACCTTAGACCGCGGGAGTTCCACACTGCGCGGAGCCTTACTACGGTGTGAGGTGTCGGCTTATCCCGTCGTTGGAGTGCTCCGGAGTGCTTTATCCTTAGCCGTCAGATTTTGGCCATGGGCTTATTTAAGATGGCCGTGAATGAGACCAGCGTAGCTCGTAGATGGGGAAGATGCGCTTTTTTTAATTGAAATGAAGGAGACTTACGACCTGATTAAGCGTAGAAGCGTCGTAGAAGGGAGATGTTCCATGAGCTAGGGAGCTCGTTCCCGTCCTTGTCAGCCAGGCGCACTGAGCCTGTGCGGGCTGCGGATACTACTTTGTGCAGTCCCTCCCATTTGGGCTGAGCTTGTTGGAGCCCGCGAGGTTCTGAATGCGACGTAGAACTAGGTCTCCTACCTGCAGGGTCCTTGTATGTACGTTTTGTGCTGAGTAGCGACGCAGGGTGTGGTGGTAGGCCGCAGCCCGAAGTAGGGAATGCTCGCGGCATGCCACTAGTAGATCAAGGTCGAGCTGCCGCTCCTCGTCGTTGGCCACGAAGCTGGCGAAGTCAACGCGATCGGATCCTAGTCTCATTTCTGTTGGGAGGACGGCCTCCGAGCCATAGATGAGTCGGAAAGAAGTTTCTCCTGTAGCCCGGCTGGACGTTGTCCGGACCGCCCAGAGGACTGACGGAAGCTCGTCGACCCAACCGTGTTGTTTAGCCTTGAGGGCGTCATAGACCCGCTTTTTGATGCCCTGCACTAGCTATCCGTTGGCTCACTCAGCCACCCCATTACTCTGTGGATGGGCCACAGATGCCAGGGCGAGCTTCATGCCAAGCTCTCAGCAGTAATCGCTAAACTCCCGACTCGTGAATTGGGTGCCATTGTCAGCGATGATCCTGCTAGGCACACCAAATCTTACAACGATGCTCCGGAAGAATCGTACCGCGGCAGCTGCCGTGATGTTGGAGACCGGCTCGGCCTCGATCCACTTGCTAAAGGTGTCGATGGCTACGAACAAGTACGATTTGCCATCGAGCCCTTTGGGGAACTGTCCCAGTAGGTCCATGCCCCAGACCGCGAACGGCCATGCCAGTGGAATTGTTTGCAGCTCATACGCGGGCTTGTGTGTCATCCGCGCATGGCTCTGGGAAGCTTCGCAGCGCTTGACCTAAGCTTCTGCGTCGCTCATCGCAGTGGGCCAGTAGTAGCCCATCGCGTGCGCCTCTTTTTGCGTGACGTCGTCGTCGATTTCACCACGCGAGCATTTAGCGACGCGAGCGAAGAGAAAAATATTCAAGAGTGAGTTTGCTAAAATCCAATGCATGATTGAAAGACTGAGGCATCATCGGCCATAATTTGTTCCATATTTTTATTAAAATATATTGTCTATTGTTTATTTGTTTGCATCTCGATTTAAGCGTAGATCGTTCGTGTTCGTGCTGTTCGGGAGGACTCGAGGAGCCGTTCGGAGGAGGATTCCAAAGACCTGGAATACTATTAAGACAAGATAGTTGCATCTTGCTCTCCCAATTTACAAAACTCACCAATTTAAATTGTTTTTATTTATTTTTCTCAGGCATAAATGGATGGGAAGGGTAGAAACCTATTATATTCGCACTGCGTCATTGACCCTGTGAATTAGCCATTTATTGCTGCCTTATTTGTTATTCCTAGCCTATCCTTGTGCATAGTTGCAAGTGCTCGTGGGTTGGTAGTTGACTAGGTTCATCATTTAATTAATCTTGTGACTTGGTATATTTGGAGGTGCTGAGTTACTTAATAACCTAATCAACTAAAACCTATGCAGCGTGTGTTGACTAAAGGTGGCAAGTCGGGTGGTTTTGTGGATTGAGGAGTGTTGTGGAGGTAGTCACCTTGGTCTAAGGACTCTTGACGTGTGCCAATCTAGCCAAACCATACAAGCGCAACCATAAGTGCTAGCGTTAACATGTTGATCACCATGTGCTAGTCCTGGCTTAATAGTTAGGGAAAACTGTTAACACACTTTACTTTAAAAAGATCGGGCTACGGTCCGTTGGCTCAAGAGGGGGACCCAAGTGTCTAAACCTTAGAGGGGGTATCGGTGTTAACAGAAGGAACTAATGAATCGCCTTGTATTGTTACTTGGTCTAGGCTCCTAAGGAAGAGCTAAGACGCAAAAGTTTCACTCGGCTTATGGGTAAAGTGTGCTACACTCTGCAAAGTTAAAACTATCATGATAGCCGTTCCCACGGTTATGGGAGGGGAGGTAGGCCGTACATGATAGTCTCATGTGTATCTAATAACCTGATGGGTTGGTTTTGGTTTTGAGTATTCGAGGCTTGTGCAATTTTGCAGAGGGGCTTTCGAAGCCGAGCTCTGTTTGTTATCTTGGGAGTCTATTCATCTTTATTAATTGTTCAACAAATGTTTTCACAACACTTTAATTAATATTGACTAGAATAGGTGTTTATGCAAATTAACCATCATGTTCTTGTCATACCCGTGCATTCATATATAAGGACTCTTGCTGGGTAGCCGTGTACTCATTATACAAACCACGGATAAATTTGTATTCAGGAGAAGTATTAGGTCTGATCTATCTTCAGGATCAGGAGGATCTTGTTCCGGACTTCGATGTGGATTAGCACACGCTCAAGGATCGGATTGGAGCATCATCATACCTTTTCCGCTGCATATTTGTATTTTCGCACTCTGGTATATTATGGGCATTATTACATCATCCTTAATCAAACAATTGTAATAAGTAGTTGTGTGTAACAATTACTTTTGCATAATATATAATTTCTCTTAGTTATTTGTGATTGTGTGATATGTTCAACAAACTGTCGCTCACAAGTTGCTAGCATTGATCTCTGGGATTAGCAATGGATTGTGAGTGGATCCCGGTGAAGCTGGGGTTATGACAAGATGCTTGTTTCAAAAACTCACTTGCTCTAGCGTATCATAGATCAACAAAACTTGAGGTCTCCACAAGAGAGTGTCGTTTTGATATCCACATTGCATATCAAATGTGCAACAGTAGCTAGGTGAATCAGACAATATGTAGCAGACCAATTAAGTTTAAAACTTTAATTAGCACACATAGCTCATCTTAAATCTAACTTCTAGAGTATTGGTACATCAAACTTCATTGTAAGTTTTAAACTCATCATAATCCGACAACAATTGTCTTCCCTATCATATAAGTGACTAATGTGGCTTTAGAACTAATGCAAGGTTGATTCTTCCATACGGCATACTACAACTTTAACATAATGTGAAAGTTTAGTAGGAGCATAAACTCTTTTAAGTGATCCCCGAATAACTCTGAGTCACACCTTGCTCCCACTAAATATTTTGCAAGAAAAGTTTTCTCCAAAATAAACCAACCTGAGCAACAAACATTTTGCGCTCTAACTCTTTTTAATCGACAAACACTTTGTACCTCATAAAGATATATTTATCTTATTCAAATGTGAACTTGTCAAACATTTAAATGTCCTACATGAGCTTCACATTCAAATCTTCGATAAAACAACATGAAACATTTCCAGTCCATATCACTCATGGTATTTTTCTTTGTGACTAGATATAACCTTTTAAATGAGCACAATTATTTTTAAAGTGTACCGAAAGAGATAATGAAAACAATGGAGCATCACAAGTTTATCCTCAGGATTAACAACAGATCCATTCACCAATCAAACAAAAGACAAATCAATCTCTTACTTCAAAGGAGAAGCAACATATTGATGTTTCTTCTGTCCGGAATGTAATAACAATTATTCAATTACATCATTAATCCTTTGTGTTGGGCTGTAAGAGGTATGTCAATGTCGAACGAGAGAACTTTTACATGCTTGACATTATTCCAGATTCCTTTCCTGCGTTGTCAGGGTAACACCAATCGTTGACTTCATAAGTCTAGAATTAGAATTTTAAAGCCAACTTGACCTTTTCGTTTCACCAATGACTTGGCCTCCTTCATAAGTTGGCCAATCATTCGAACCATCACCGTATGATTAAAACTGATCTTAATGCTTTCTGATTCTAACATACAGCATATGCATCTCGGCAGCCATTCATGAAAATGTTTAGCTCAATGCTCAAAAAGAGTAACTGAAACTCACATGAATAGCTAACCGTTAGCTAAATGAAAAATCATAATTTCCAAATGCTTGATGTGATCAATCATATTGACTACAAGATGGCTGAACAAATTTTCTTATGCTAACATGCACGCAAACAATGACTTAAGGATCAATCATTTAGCTCTTGTATGGTTCTAAAATATGCCCTGCAAATCCACAATCTTATTGCAGACATCTATGATTTCATATTGTCATAAATACTCATAATTTATTGTGGAAAAAATGGGGCAGTAAACACTAAAAAATCATAGTAGTGTTTCAAATTAACACCCTTCTAGATCAAATTGCATTCTTAACTGGTTCATTTAGGTACTACATAGAACAAATATTCCTTCTTATTAAACAGAGGACAATTCTCAAAATTCGATATGACTCACAATGCACTACTAAGATACTCTAAACACATATATATCTAAAATAGTAAAGCAATAACTTATCAATAAATATTAAATTATGTGTATGTTTGGTATCCTTATTAACCAATTTAATGAGAGATACTCCCACTCAATCACATTTCCTCTGAATGACTTGAAGTAGGACAAAATCCATAGTCACTAAAGTCCTAGTGAATGGTGGGCTCACAGATATATCCCAGTAACATAGGTAGGCAACCCTTTCCCAATCACATAGTATATGACCTGTTTATACGGTGGTATGCGTCAATGCACAGAACCAACACTCTTACCCCGAAATCCAAAACCATTTTGATAGCTTCGTCAAGTAAAACCAATGCTAAGCTGCAAAGTGCGACTTCACCTCATTGATCAACGAAAATGGCACCCAGCAAAAAGCTAAAACTACCAATTAACATACTTGACCTTTATGGGTGCAGCTATTGGAAAAGGGCAAACTATTAAATTTTTGAGGGAAATCTATTCTGTTAAGAATAGCAGGGCCGCAAAACCATCACCAAAAATACCCTACTAAGATGTGCACCAGTATGGCACAAGACACGGTGATCAACATCACATCACCCTTTCCTATCCACCGGGCCATTGCCTGACGTCATCAAATAAATCAACCAAGCTATTACTCCTAACAAGTAATGAATTTTGGTCAATCAAGCAATATATGAAAGTCATATGCAAGCCATGTTAAATATGCACATGTATCAAATACATACAAACCATTTTATCCAAATTCACAAAGTAAGCAAGTTACAAACAGAACAATTCTATTGAGCGGTGTGAATAAAAACATACCTGTAAGCCTACGAACGACCATCATAGCAAAGCTGCTCATGTGAATCCCATTCATGATCTTTGGTCATGAAATTTCTAGTGGATTAACCATATTAACCCGCTCGAGACAAATCTTATTGGCCTAATGAATATTTCATTAAGCATGACCGCCTACTAACCAATTAGCAGGTAGGGTTCGAAGTGTGAATCCTATTCACCTTCTTACCCATGAGGCTCGATGATTCGGGAAATTTCATTGTCCTAAATCATATTCACTCGGTCACGCCTCATCTACCATGTGACTTGGTAAAAAAAAAATTCCCTAAGCCAAATACAAATGGTCAGCGAGGCCCATTGAGTTAATCACATTAACAACACATTGTACCCCGACCAACTCGAGCTCCTCTGAGCAAAACCGAGTAGCATCAAGCAATATTGGGCATCGCTGGACAGCATCGAGTTCCTCAAGCAACAATTTGCTTCGCCGAACAACGCCAAGTTACCCAAGAAACAATTTGCTCGTTACCGATCTATTCGAGCACAGTCAGCTAGCAACGCAAACATCTACAAGCCATATATGGGATCCACACGTCAAATGAATAAGCCCATGAACAACATACAACACCAATATCGCTTTCAACTATGACGACCAACAATTGGCATCTCGTCGTGATTAAGAATAATGTTTATGTTGACACTGCAGCTATTGCATGCCAACAATGACTCATAGGCCATACAACCAATGAAATCGTCTAGAACATTGGCTAGTGACGCGACATCATGCAATCTAGACTTAGCACGGTGTACCCCGGATGTGTTGCCCCGAGAACCTTTCCCGGCGATCAACATCTCAGCAACTTTTGCTCATGAGATGGTAGCATGAAACAGTTCATAGAGTGGCCAAAGTAATTAGCTAAGTAATCATATCAATTAACTAAATTTGATCGGCTAATCATATTAGCCTAGGACCTGTAACACCCCAATTTGGGGGATTTTTCAAATTTGAGCCATCTTCAAGTTTTGTTTGAGTTTTGAACCTCTGCCATGTGGACCCGCTTTCCTCTCTCTCCTGCGTTCTCTCTCTCTCTTCTCTGTCTCTTTTTCTCTCCGTTGTGTGGGCCGCCTTGGTCATTACATCATCACATCAGCCGCTTCTCTGCTGCCTTCTGCTGCCACTGATAGCGCCGCCGCCTCTCCTTCATCATCACCGCCTTTGCAAGGCGTCGCGTCAACACCGCCTGACCGAGCCTGCGCGAATCCGTCGCCGCCGCCCGCCTTTCCCAGCGCGTCATTGACCGCACCCACGGGCCCCCATCAACCCCCACATCTATATAAGCGTCAAGCTTTCCCCCACCGGCGCCAGTTTCCATTTCCCCCAAATTCGAGCTTCGCTGGCGCCATCGAAATTCCGGCGATACAATGAGAGGCAATCCAATTTGTTTCACCCTAAGCACCTGGGATATGCCCTAACAGTTTTGCCTCACTCAATTTCAGCCGAGGCCCTCTGATTTGCTAGACCGCCGCTGCCCCTGTCCCGGCCGTCGACGTTCTCACCGTCGCCAGCCGCTTCCGTCCTCCCTTGTGCCGGCTGTTAAGCCCCGTAAGCATCTACACCCTCTCCTCTTGCTCCCTGCCCAAGCAATTACCTCATAGATGACTGGCGTATGCTTGCGCCGCCAGCGAGCCCGTGGCACGGTCGTCACTGTCGCGCCGCCGTGTCCGGCTATCCCTGGCCTCGATGAAGGCACCACTAGAGCCATAGGAGGTAGATGCGGGTGCATGAACGCACATGACTGGGGGTGGCCTGTAGCGCCACCGCAAAGCTTGCAGTCGCCATCGAGCCACGTTCCTAGTTGCGAGGTAGATGATGAAGGAGAACCGTCGGATCGACCGCCAGGATTCGTGCAGAGAACGAGATGCTGTGCCAATGACACGTGGGCCCCACCAGTTAGGGTACCCCATCGCTCGTTGGCTCGGAGTCTCGGCGCCAGGTCACTGGCCTGTGGGCCTGGCCCCACATGTCCGATTAGTGGAGACGCCCAGCGTCGTTGACGCTTCCTTCCCGCGTTTGCGCCACCGGGAAATCCGCCTTCGACGTCTGGTTGCTGGCGGGCGGGTGCACACGCGGACCTGGGCCGTGGGCCGATTTCACCTCGTGGGCCGCTCGTGAGTTGGTCTGGCCCGAGGGCATTTAATCGTTTTTCCAGCGATTTAGTATTTAGATAATTATCAATTTAGCTTGTGAATTATTTAAAATAGCCAGAGACTACCAAAAATTCTAGAAAATTTAGATAAATACAAGATGTCATTTCTGATTTTATAAAAATATAAAAGGCAGCCACCGTAATGGGAAATTTTGCACTGTTTGTAGTAATGGTGGTTTCCCTTTTATAAAAATAGCTAAATTGATTCTAAAGTATTTATTGACTATTTCTAAATAATTTTAGACACCAAATGTCCTTTAGAAAATATTAGATTGACAAATTCCCTAATAATTCTGGAATAATTTAAAATTGCATTTCAACTAAAATAAAATCATAAGGGTACTTTATTAAACCCAACTAAGCAGCTAGCTTTTCCTTTAATAAATCTATCCATGAGGTGCTTTTGGAAATAAATTAATAAAGAACTTTAACTTAGGTTTATCTTTATTTAGGAGCCTTAGAATGTTGTCTACTCCGATAAACTTTCCCTCGTTCGTAGGTGGAAAATTCGATAGTCGTCATTTTATGTTGCCGAGGAGCCCTAATCACCCTGTCGCGAACTTATCGTACAAAATCGTATTTTGGGGGTTTAGTAGACTATTATATACTACTAATATTATTTATTAATGCAAGTATCATGCATAGCATACCATACGAATGATAGGTTCACTAATTGAACTTAAGTATTTACGCCGAGGGCTTGACCTAGATCGTACATGCATCATGTTTTTCCATTGCATTAGTAAGTAATTATTGGTTTGTTGGTATGATTCGACGTAGGCGATCCCGAAGGGAGATTTGGGGACGCCGAGGAGGATCTCCTACCTGATCAAGGCGAGTTAATACTTACTCTTTAGATGTGATCCGTATTAGGGAGAGACGGCAACTTTCCCTAGTGCGGATTAACATCACTAATTAGCATGTTCATTACCCAGTTTTCTGATAACTTTGTTTATTAATTAAATGCATGCTTAGTAGACTGCCTAGTTGTTAATCTTGTAATATTTATACATGCCTGCCTTGTACAGCCTAGCCTTAATGATTGCCTTGATTGTCATTGCTCTTGATAGCCTATGTTCAGTCTGGTAACCACTTTAACCTTACCTAATGGGTAAAACTTTCTTAGACTGGCTTAGGCTTAACAAATCTTCTGTCTATGCGCCACGGAACGGTGAACCGATATTCACCACTCATTCATTACTCTCATTCAAAGTGACATGACATATGACAGTTAGGGCTGGTAGATGCATGATGGGCTGATTGTGTTTGGGGTATGGACATGTGGGGAGTCGGTCTGTGTGAATCGGATTGGTCGTGATAGTCTAAGTGTGGTGTGGTCGATGACCGTGTAGCAAAGAATGATTGGTTGGTTGCCCCTAGTTGAACATCCAGAGGGATGATTAAGGCACGAGATGCCTAGTGCTGGGTTTAGCCAGGGCTTACCCGGTAGGAGCGCGGAGTAATACGCGTAGCAGGGAGCACTACCATCTAAGAAATGGTTCCAACAAAACGTGTAGCCATCGAGTGGAGTACGGGTCTTGGATCGCCAGTTGCGAGCGCTGTACGGAGGCCCTCTAGGACCATTCTCGATAGGGACCGGCATTGGTCATCACCAAGGGTGATAATGGCCACACATCCCCAGGGTGACGGTCGACTAGTGAGGGCTAGCAACCCTACTAGGGCGGGGTGGGCATGCCATGGCTTGTGTGGTCCACAATAGGATTGCCAAATCCTATAATGATGGCAGAATGTCTGAGAATGCATAAGCTGGTATGATGATGGGTTAAGATGGTGGTTGTGGACTACATGGGCCCTGGGTATCCTCTAGAAGGCCCATGCGGGAGCAGATGTGGGACGACACAAGTTGGCTGATTGAGGATAGAGACCACTCAGGTTACGTGTGCCTTGAGCTCCAAGGAAGTTCCCGAGGATATAGCCAAGCTCCATGTAATTAGGAGATCATACCTACATATTGTACACCGGTATAACTAGGTATCATACATTACTTACCACCATGTAACTCTATCTCCCCCCTGCACTATATAAAGGGAGGGGGTAGAGGGCCATATAGATCATCATACAACCATATCCATAGCATCATATGCAATCCCATACGATCATCATAATCCCAGAGCACAGGAAGTAGGGTATTACCTTCGAAGTTGAGGGACTGAACCTGTATCCCGTTCTTATGCTACCATCTGGTTTGGATCTTGAGCGTGCCCCCGTACAAATTCATTACCGACGGTGACCCCCGATCAGCTACCCGTCGATAGTTGGCGCGCCAGGTAAGGACATGCGTCAAGATCATCGCTCAAGCTAGATGGCTTCTCCAAGATCGCCACCCATCGCCATGAGGCTAGGATAGTCACTGCGCTTCGGCATCCTGGACTTCATTGCCGATGGCATCGGCAATCTTCATCTCTCCTCTCCTAGAGAGATCCCCAACAAGAAGGTATGTGCGATCAATGTGACCCATTAGCCTTTGGCTTGGAGAATTCTGCTTGTACCTTCAGCAGATTGATCCACCTACGGTACAACTTGACGCCTCTTCCCGAATAGGGCGAAGAAGGACTCGGCAGAATCACCCCCTTGGGCATGGATTCGATTCAGCCCAATGAAGACTCAGCACCCCTGACTGGATCTCCCTCTAATCTTGGGAATCTTGCCGCGACAAGCGTGCAGGCGGATCCCGAGACTGGGATAGGAGGTGACCACTCGGGAAATCAATCTACAGATCCAATCGGACTCAACCGATCGGATCCAACCATTTTCGTGGGTGTCATTAACACTGGCCAACCCATTGGACAAAGCGAGCAGGTTAGCCTCTCTCTCTTTGGCTCACAGTCCGACGGGAGCACTATGATCTGCAACTACCGGGAAGTCTTCGTCCTTGGCGCGGACGACCATCACTCTGTCTCTCAACCAGTCAGGAACGAAGCGGCCGCCACTGTGGTGGTCGACACGGACCCACGCAGCGCAGAGGATCAAGATCGTCTGCGACAACTTCGCATCCGTGGACGCAATGTCCAGAACGAGTTGCGCACAGTGAATTGAGGGATCAGGATGTCTACACCATCCCCAAGCAAACATTGTCGCATCGAAGACTCTCCTCGAGACCATCGCACCACAACTACCTGAGAATAGCCCGCTGGTCTAGACCCTGGCTCGTGCAGCGGCCATGGTCGAGATGGCGGCCATTCAGCAGAACGAGGCGCACCCTACTCCTACCACAATGGTTCACAGCCGCTCTAGGCGCAACCGGAGTAGGGCGCGTGCCTCTGCCACCGGTGGGTCCCATCCATCGGCGGGTCACGACCACCACCATGATATTGAAGTTAAAAGGAGGGAGCGCGCCAAAGGCGATCGGCACTCTCATATCTATCGTAGTCGGCGCCACGATGATCACACTGAAAGCACCGCCAGTCGGCGCGACCATCGCCAAGACCCGCGGCGGGAGCATCGTGGCAGATCCCCGCGGCGGCGGCAGCCACGACCCTTGGAGGGGATTCGAGCCTTTACGCCGGACCTCCGCCGAGTGGTTTGGTCGGACGGCTTCAACCTCAAAGGCATCGACAAGTTCGATGGCGAGAGGGATCCAAAGAACTGGCTGCAGGTTTACGCCTTAGCAGTCAGCGCAACAGGAGGTGATCAGAACGTGATGGCAAACTATCTGCTAGTCGCTCTGATCCCAACCGCTCGGACCTGGCTTACGGGACTCTCGGAGAACTCTACCGACTTTTGGGACGACCTCCAGGAACAGTTCATCGCCAATTTCCAGGGGACCTATTAAAGGCCCGCTGGGAGATGGGAGATCGGACAGTTACACCGGCGCAAGAAAAAAAAGCTGTGGTTTTGGTATTTTCAATCCAGGCGTTGCCTCCAACACAAAAGACTTGAGATTTCTTGAGTTATTTACAATCTCTTTTCAGATTACAGGAGACATTGGCAAAACCAGTCGGCCGAACATCTGACTCGATCGTAAAGCACTCGGGGACTACTGTGGACTGCATGGGCCCCGGGTATCCCCTAGAAGGCCCATAAGGGAGCAGATGGGGGACGACTCAAGTCGGTTGATCGGGATAGACACCACTCAGGTTACGTGTGGCTTGGGCGCCAAGGATGTTCCTGAGGATATCTCCAAACTCCATGTAATCAGGAAATCCATAGTTGCATACCATGCATTGGTATAACCGAATCTGGTATCATGTACTGCGTTCTACCGTGTAACTCTATCTCCCCCTACACTATATAAAGGGATGGGGGTAGAGGCCATAGGCATATACGGTCATAGACGATCATACGTGATCACCATAGCTTACATTGCATCATCATCTTCCACAATCATAATCCCAGAGCATAGGAAGTAGGGTATTACCTCCGAGTTGAGGGCCTGAACCTATATAAATCCCTGTCTTGTGCTACCATCTGGTTTGGATATTGAGCGTGTCCCCGTACAAATTTGTTGCCGACGATGACCCCCGATCAGTTACCAGTCGACACCTCTCCTCCAAATAAAGCCTTATACACTAAATGCATTAAGGGAAGTATTAACTAGCCAGCGTTTGGATGATACTGATCTCACCTACTTACCTTCTTTAGACGATGGAGTCGAAGATGACCCTTACGAGTGTCTCGAAGACGACGGATACGACCATGGTGGACCCGAGGAGTCTTAGGGGCCGCTCCAGTCGCTGATGGACCGTAGTCGATAGGGATTCTTTTGGGTAGATATTTTGGATACCGCTGTAAACTCTAAAACTATTCTTTTATAATCTAAGACGTGTACGGGCCGCGTTACTAAAGCCGCCTATGGGCGTCACTGTGATGTAATATTTAGGGATTTATGTAATCGATGTATGCTTGTTTCGGCTATGTGGTCTTCCTCGCTAGCGTACTGATCTAGGGGCTACTGCACGGGATCGTTGTCCCTCAAGGTAAGTTAAAATCTAGGGGTGACAAAGCTGGTATCAGAGCATGCGACTGTAGGACCCATATGACTTATAGGTCGTAATTAGGAAAAATTATATATATATTTTCCTTTTGTGACTGTGCCTAAAACACCTTTAATACTCTATCTATCTATTCTAACAAAATTATGGTTAAATTTTTTTTGTAGATGGATCATTGCCACCAGCACTCTTTCGTCGACGAGAGGTCGACTCACGACTATGAGGACTCACGCTACTGGAGCCAGTGGGTCTGAGGTCTGCAGCAGTTGTGCCTGTCTCTCCTTCAGCGAGAGACCGAGGTTCTTCTGGAGAGATGCTCATTCCCTTCCTCGCACGGCCTACCTCGTGCGGGTCTTCATATACTACGAGGGGTACGACGTGGAGGCGCACAGCTACGACACGGAGACGCCGCGAGATCATCTACAGGCGGCGATCAATAAAGTCGCGATGGAGGCCACTGCTGAGCTCTAGAGGGAGTACAGCGTTTATCTCTGGGGGGCCTATGCACGGTCGACGACTATGCATATGAGCTCGCTCCCCGGGTTTGGCAGCACTTCGACGCTGATTCAGCTTCATCTTATCCGCTTGGCGCGTCTCCACGACTGCACCACCGAGGTGGTCGATGGAGAGCTGGAGGAGATTAGGCTTCCACGTTTGTCGCTCTGGGCATCGTACAATGAGCTGAGGGTGGTGGGGAGACGACTCCAGCACTATGACAGGAGCCTTGCCTACACGAGACGTCAGCGAGATGTGGCGAAGGCTGCTTACCACACACTCTGGGAGGAGGAGGCACGACGGTTGATAGCCTAGCAGGACCAGCGAGACCATTCTCTCACCTCCGGGGCCGCATTATCCACCGTCGGAGCCTGAGAACCCCCGCACTACGGTGCTTAAGAGGACACTGCCGCAGCGGGCCCTTGTTGGGATACCTCGCTATGAGCCGTCTTCCTCTGGGCCTCCCCAAGAGCAACCGCCGATCGAAGTCGACTCCGACTCCGACACCGACACCGATACTGGAGGCGACGCCGATCCTGCACCACCGGCACCCGAGCCATACGTGAGGCCGCCCATCGCATTGGGCTTCGACTTCCAGCTTAGACGTGCGCCCCCACATTTCGTCTACTCTCGCTGTCGCCGTGGCTAGATTGTGTAGTCTCGCTCTCCTTAAGTCATAGAGCCATCCGCCCTAATAGATGATGAGCTTAGTTATGTTGTTAGTGGATGGCTGTGGTCCTATTAGATGATGGACTCTTTTGATGTATATGATTTATGGGCCCTTTTGGTGTTAGGGCAAAAACATTTGGTTGTACTCTATTTTGCTTGCCCTATGTAGCAAGGGTTATCGAAAACTTCCTTATTTCGCCGCAAAATATGTTCTGCATTGTTCGTTGACTTGGGTGATTCTGCTTCTTTTTCTTTTCAATTTGATTTAAGATAAAATTCATGCATATTCATGTACTTGAATATACAATTTAGATGGCAAGAGGTAGAGGAGCCGGTCGGGCTCGCGGTGCTGGTGCTGCAGCAGATGCTGCTAGAGGCCGAGGTCGTGGCCGAGGACGTGTTCGTGACCTCGAGTACATTCCAGCGCCACCACCGGGGGACCCAACCCTAGGCCAAGTCATGGCGTACCAAGCCCAAATGTTGGGCGAGGTGCTCTGTGAGCAGAGACAAGTTAAAAACCTCCGCGGAACGAAACTCGCGGATTTCTTGTGAACAAAGCAGCCAATGTTCACGCATGCCAACAAGCCAATGAAAGCCAAGGACTGGCTTCGCACCATCAAAAGGAAGTTAGCTCATCCAGTGCTCTTAGGAGGACAAGGCGCTGCTCACTACTCATCAACTCGACAGAGCTACCGCCGATTGATGGGAAAACTATGTCGCCACTCGTCATGGTGACATCGAGGCAGCGAAGAAGCCGAAGATGAACCGGCTGAGCAAGATGCCCAAGAAGGGCAAGGTGGGAATGAGGAGGATGATCTGGATGATGAAGCCCTAGGAGAAGACCTCCAACCC